>CM060629.1:23355749-23955749 GCA_030578275.1 Meda fulgida
ACTCTCTGGCCTGTAACATAGCACCAGGCAGCGATGGTATTCCTCCAGAGCTCATCAAGGCTGGGACGAAGACCATTCTTATCCATCATTTGCATGAGCTCCTGTTACATTGCTGGGAAGAAGGAGCAGTGCCCCAAGACATGTGTGACGCCACCATCATCACTCTCTATAAAAATAAAGGAGACCGTAGTGACTGTAACAACTACCGTGGAATATCCCTTCTCAGCATAGTTGGAAAAGTCTTTGCCCGGGTAGTACTAAACAGGTTACAGTCACTAGCAGAACACGTATATCCTGAAGCTCAGTGTGGATTCAGAGCAGGAAGATCAACAATTGACATGATCTTCTCACTGAGGCAGCTACAAGAGAAATGTCGCGAGCAGAGGCGACCATTGTACATCGCCTTTATCGATTTGACTAAGGCATTCGATCTAGTCGGCCGGAAAGGCCTCTTCACCCTTCTGCAAAGAATAGAATGCCCTCACAAGCTCCTGAGGATCATCACTTCTTTTCATGATGATATGGAAGGCATCGTCCAGTATGATGGCTCTTCCTCAGACCCATTCCCTATCAGAGGTGGAGTGAAGCAGGGCTGCGTACTCGCTCCAATGCTCTTCGGCATCTTCTTTTCCTTGCTGCTGACCCATGCCTTTAGCAAATCAGAAGAAGGCATATACATCTACACTCGAACCGATACAAACCTGTACAACATTGCATGCCTCCGAGCAAAAACCAAGGTGCGTAAGGTTCTGATACGGGAGATGCTTTTCGCAGATGACGCTGCCTTGACTGCACACTCTGAGGAAGCTCTACAGCAACTCATAAACTACTTTACGGATGCCTGTAGAGATTTTGGCCTCACCATCAGTCTCAAAAAGACCAACATAATGGGTCAAGATGTTAGCAGCATCCCAAATATCTCCATTGCTGACTACATATGCCCTTTTGATGGAGCTGTCAAGGTAGCCTACCATGCCAGTGACGTCACGGACCGTTGAAGCTCAAGATGGCTACGCTCTAGTAACAAAAGAACAAACTAACATCACTGTTTTGCCCCCTTGTAACTACTTCAGCAGTTTTAAGTGTCCTACCACAAAAACACAATAACACATCTAATATATCACCTTTACTTCAGTGGCTGAGGCAGAAAGTAGATGATGCGTGGGCCTCTAAAAGTGTGGGTGGGTCGGAATAATTCGCATCATCCAATGTTTTTCAAATGGCTTAATTTGGGAGTAAAAAAAATGATGGACTGTCCCTCAGTGGTGCCAATTCACTAAAAGTCAAGGTATGACAAGTTCAAATTACACTATTTAATCTAACAATTTTAAGTGACAATTTCAATTCAAGTAACCCAAGTCAAAAATGACAGATAAGAACAAGACAAAACTGCAGTGACAACATTAACCAACAGCACCAACCGATTTACAAACCTAAGAAATATATATATTTATATTTTTAAAATCACATATTTGGAAATAACCTGAAACAGGCAGCTATATTTATATGAATAAAAATTTCCCTGCGAAAAAAAAGAATTGAAATAGAGATCTCATAAATTAGTGAATTTGGTTGGTTCAAAAGCCACTGCATAGGCCTACGTCGCTTAGCAAACAATGTTTATTATCTGTTTACAGTTTATTTACCCCTTCACTATTTTTCTGCGAATGTCTTTGGGATTGTCAGACTAAAAACTCATAGCTTACCCTGTACGGCTGATGTTTGTTCTAAACAAGTCAGAGTCAGCTGGGTTGATGTTGATCGTCATAAACTAATTAGCCTATCCGTTAGTTCTCTTTTCAAACTACGTAGTTATGGTGTCCTGTAATATTTGTCAATACATTTTTTCTTAATTAAATGCATAATAGATAGCGGTTTAGCCATTTTTGTAATGACATAAACAGGGCGCTTCTAGTTGTAGCCTAATCCGTAAATTTGCACGAAGAAGAACATTCCTATGGGCGCTGGCTTGTGACGTAACTGATTATTTGATTGTTATTATTAATATTAGGATAGAGTTTTAAAGCATGAAAAATCAAATCACATTTACAATAATTATTGAAGAATTGTTTAACGTCAGAAAATTGTATTACATATATATATATATATATATATATATATATATATATATATATATATATATATATATATATAAAAGTATTTCCCTGAATCTGACTGGGTGGGCAATCTGAAATCTGTGGGCAAACCCAGGCCCACCCGTAGCCCCGCCCCTGCTTTACTTCCTATTTCATTTCAGTTCCCCTTTAAGGCACTGCACTTTGCCATTTGTTTTAGACATAGGACAGTCTTGTGCACTTACTTGCTGTCTCAAGTGGCCAAAACCACGTGCTAAATCCCGCCTCTCATTTTTGTGCCCGTTCTGCATGCGTAAATTGGTCTGAATTAATAAATAATGGTGTTAATGGGAAGAGTAATTAAAATGTAAGTAAACAACTCACCCACTTGAAATCACCCAATGCTTTGAATTAATGTATTTATTGCATGTTTTATAGTTTTTATTTTAGAATAAAAGCATAAAAGTATTAATAAATAGAGCAATAATTTAATTGTTAAGGTAAAAATACAAATATAATTGTTTTGGTTGTTCTAGCGTAAGTAATGTATATTTATCTAATCTGAAAATGTGTAAAGATTAGCCTAAGTGCAACTGGAACATACAAAACATAAAATAAATAAAAACAGTGAGGACTCTGCCTCTACATTTCAGAAGACCACTGGACACCACTGTACTGGTGCCTGCTGGGGATTCAAGTGCTTTATTTCTAACATCATTATTTATTTACACCTGATTTTAAAATCCATTTTGAGTGATCTGATAGCAAGTGGTCAGCGCTAAAGTGTTTTCTGATCCAATCCAAACCACGTTCAGAGATAGTCGGAAATGTGACAACATGTGAACATTAATGTGTCCTGATCCTTCCAGGATAACAGTATAGGACCACCCTCTCACCTGTCAATCAATCACAGCACATATAACAAAGAGTTTAAAACTTTGTGCCAGCTACATGTGGCTTTCAACAAAAATAAATGTCTATCTGAACAATAAAAATTAAACTGTAAAGTTAACAGTGTTATCAACACAAAGTGACCACCCCAATCACAGGAACTCCTTTCTTCTCCCTCATTCTTTTGTGTGTGTGTGTGTGTGTGTGTGTGTGTGTGTGTGTGTGTGTGTGTGTGTGTGTGTGTGTGTGTGTGTGTGTGTGTGTGTGTGTGTGTGTGTTTGTGTGTTTGTGTGTGTGTGTGTGTGTGAGAGAATGATCATAAATCAGAAAAAAAAGAAAAGAAAAAAAAAAACTTTTGCTCATTGTGAAGTCACAAGCGAAGGACAGATCTTCACAGACTTAGCGCAATCTATTACACAAAATGGACACAAAATGGAGCAGATCCCCTACACTTAATCAGTGATGGTCTGTGACATAACAATGCGTACAAATGTACTAATAAGGTATACATGAATGCATGGGTGAACATTCAACATTACACACACTCTTAAAAATAAAGGTCCCAAAATAGGGGTCATAGAAGAACCATTTTGGTTCCCGAAAAAAAAACTTTTAGTGAATCGTTCTAAAAAGAACCATTTTTTGAACATATTAATAATCTAAAGAACCTTTTTCCACTATAAATAAACTTTTGTGGAACAAAATGGTTCTTTATGGAGTCAATAATGCAGATAAAGAACCATTACATTAAATTTAACAGAATCATTATTTATCTTACACAAGCCTTTCTCAATGTTAATAAAAAAATGGACTTTTGGATTTTTGAACTGACACTAGGTGAAATGAGCGGCTGGTTCGGCTGGTTAAAAATGGTTATTTTTCACTAAAGGGTTTTTTGGAACCTTTATTTTCAAGAGTGTAGACATGTTTGGACTTGTTGCCTAGATTAATCTGGAATTGGTTTGAAAAAATGAATTTAGGATAGGAAAATCCTGTGAACTTTAAGATATGCACATAACCCTGACACCAGAGGGGGCCATACTGTGGCTAACACTGTCCACACCAGCCTATCACAATGCTGGATCGGAAAGGTTCCAATTTGCAAATACGTCTTTCTCAGAAAGGATTAAAAGGTTCTCTTTGAGACAAAGAAGTAGTAACTTTAGTAGTTGTTGTTGAAAGATTATATCTCTGAAGCCCTTAAAGAGAAACAAAAGCCTTTTGGGGCTTTCTGCACCAATAACCTTGTAACGCGGTTCATTATTATGGGAAGGAGGCGGGAACCGGCGAACATTCAAAGATTTTAATAACATAAAATAAACCAAATACACAACGAAAGTAAAAGACAACAGCCCCTCACGGACAACTGCTGTCACATATAATAAAACAAAACACAACACAAACTCAGGCCTGGCCTCTCTCAATCTCCAATGTCGTCGCTCCTCGTTTTATGCTTCCGCTCCTCCGTGAGAGATACGAGACCGGTGCGTCTCTCATCAGTAATCGCCTCGTGCCGTCCTCCCACGGCCCTCGACCTCATCCTGCTCGCCACAAACCTTCTCTTCATGAATCCTCTGTTTGCGTGTTCCAGATTATCTGGATCTTCTGCAAAAACTTCAGAATATTCACCTGCACAAAAACCTTGTGCTCAAGGACTTTAGATTTTTTTTAATTTGCATTAGATCTCGCATAACTGATGTAAGTTCAGAACAAATAATCTAAATCTGTTTAATTCAGATTAAGGTTATTTACCTTATTAGTGCAGAGAGCGTGTAACTGCATAGTAAAATGTTAAATAATCAATCTAATGCACTTTATCCACTCATGGCATTCATTTGGTAGTTGTTACTCTTTTTGTTAATAAAACAAGCTGTTCTCCATAAAATGTGCCGCTCACAAATAAACGTTGGGGTTACAATGTTCAAAAATGGTATGCTCAAACAGCAAGTTGAAAAGTGGAAATGCATAATAGGAGCCCTTTAAAATTTGAATGATTTAAAATGTATTGCTTATTACCTCTCTCTCCTCTCTCATCATTAAAAACCAAAGATATCTACGGGCAAAGATATCCATACTGCACTCGTGTACTTGTACTTGTACTGATACCAAAAACCGATACCACGCGGCATGTGTACAGTGTTTGTGTCCAGACAAAGAAATATTGACAGAGCAAACAGAGAGCATAATCGAGAGAGGATGTCTATGAAGTAAATGCATCTAATTAACAGAACATTAAAGGGTTAGTTCACCCAAAAATGAAAATTCTGTCATTAATTACTTTTCTTTAATTAACAACCCGTGTCGTTCCAAACCCGTAAGACCTTTTTTTTTTTTTTTACAAATTACGATTTTTTTTATGAAATCCTAGAGCTTTTTGAATTTTCTTTTGCATGCTCTGCACTAGTGTCATTTGGATTAAAACTAAATAGTATATGCAAGTAAAACATGAACTGTTACATGACTTACAGTATGTATAACGAGCTGAATGCGGCATAGTAATCACAACGTTTTCAAGAAGTATTCACTGCGTAAACATCCAAGCGCTCGCCCAGAAATCTGCCTCTCAGACAGAGCGTGAATAGACTCAATATTAACCAACTGCAGAACCGCAGCAGTCTGAGGACAACAGCTCCAGGCCTGGTGCTGGTGTCCTCAGACTGCTGTGATGTGTGAACAGACAAATTCACACTCAAAATATCCGTATTGGCGAGTATCCGTGTGAAATGGTTATAGTCGGTTCTATTTTAAGTAAGTAAACGACCCATTGCTCTTGACTGATAAACTTTTGTAACTTTGATAAGGATAAATCTTTAGCCTATGTATACAGTAAATACGTAATGCAGTGTTATTTTACATTTGATTACTCAATGCAATTTCTGTACCTGCAAATTGTGATGTTTCACTGGTACCTACAAATTTAAACCACTGGCCGAACCGTGCCAGTACCCAGTACAAAAAAAAAAAAAAAAGATTTGAATAGGCATAATTAGACTAAATAACTGAAGGAAACAACTATTTGCTTAACGAATTAAGCAAACTAATTTGATTCATATTCTTTTGGTTTCTCTAACCAATATTTAAAAATTACAAATGCAATGGATATACAGGTATTGGTATTCAGTATTGGCAAGAACCAAAAAATGAAAGTATCGGTATTGGACTCATTCTGAAAAAAGTGGTGTAATGGTGTATCTGTAATTTGAACAGAAGCATGAAGTAGAATACTCACTCACTCACTCGCTCGCTCCTGTTTTCTCCTTTCCCTGGCTCTCTCTTGCTTTCCATCTCATGAAAATGAACCGTATCTCACTCAAACACACAGCAGACAGCCACAGACGAGGTGTGATTGTTAGCTTTGTCAGACAGCATGAAAGACCCGGACCCCCGTCCCCTTCTGCCCTCAATCCCATCTGAGCTCTATTGTAGTTTGTGTTTTGGAAGTCTAATGATAGAGAAAGAGAGAGAGAGGGAGAGGAAAAAAGAGGAAAAATACACTAGATTATTTGTGACAGTGATGCTGATGATGATGATGGGGCGACAGTGACAAGGAAGATGGCATCAATATCAGTGCATCAGCCCCTCAGTCTATGTGAAACACAGAAATGGCAAATAAGATACTGTTTGTGCACAGCATGATGCTGAAATTACTTTCCTCTGCTGGACTAAAAGGACTATTTACTTTCTCAGCACACTTCAAATGAAGGAACACCATTATCACCTTTTCTAGAACTATTATAAGGATAATAAAGTTAAGCATCACATACTAAATGGGCTAATCACAGAACAATCACCGATGGCTGTATTCAAAAACATCTTTATGTCCGTAAAACAACTCTCTTTTGTCTTCAGACTCTGTTTTGTTGTTTTATTTCATGGAAAGGTATTAGCAGTCTTTAAGATGTTGTTTTTTTATGTTTAACATAACTGCTTTGCTTGATGCATAATTAATGAGTAGTTTTCAAAAATTCATCTTATTTGAAATGCTTCTCATGAATCTGTTTCTGACTCTAAATTAATAGGTTTTGTGGTGGTGACTACTAATTTGGCTAAATTTTTATTTAAACTTTAGATTAAGCAATGCAACAATTTCAGAGTAAAGGTGCAGTCACTTCAGAGAACTTTTGAGGGTAAGAAAAGGCCCATTGTCAATAGCGTAGAAGTGTTGCATGAAGCACAGCTCACACAGAAGTCATGTTCAAACCAAGTAGCTGTCTGTTGGTCAGTGCAGTAAATTCCTGTGTTCAACTTGAACACGAGTGAAATCTGTGGGGGGACATTTTTTGCCCTCACAAGAAACTCCCAATTACTTAGCTAACTAATGGAATGACTGGATCGCAAAATTTTGCAGAGCAATGGGAAATGTGACCACATCTTAAGTTGGCCTAACTATTATGGAATTTTCACCAGATTTAAAGCAATTGTTCACCCAAAAATTAAAAGTATGGTATAATTTATTCATGTTGTTCCAAAGTTGCACAACTGACTTTCTTCAGCTAACCTCAAAATAAAATATTTTAAGGAATGCTATGGGGCCAAACAACATTGGAAACCGTCGATTTTTATTGTATGAATGAAGTTTTTTTCGTAAATTTTTTTCGGGAGGGTCAGCTATCCCTTTAAGACAAAGCTACAGTACATTGTGCTTCATTCCCTTCAATTCATAAACATATTTGTTCAATAAACTGAAAATGTGAGCTCATGCAAAAAAAATTAGCAAGTTAAGTGAACTCGGACATTTGAATTTTCATAATTAAAGGACATTTAACCAGCAGAAGATATAAGCGGTACATATTACATTCTTGGCAAAATACATAAAGTATATTAACTTCAATGATGTGCAGTGTTGTGGTAAAGTGGAGTAGATGTGTTTCAAAGGTACACTATGTAACTTTTTTTTGTTTGTTTCAAATTAAGAACATTTTCTTCAATTCATCTTCAATCCTGTTCCAAAATGTGTTTTTGTCTTTCCCTGATTCACTATGGTAAGCCTGTTATAACTAGTTATATTTTAGACCTAGTGGGATGGTTTTCGTGGGAAATTGCGTATATGTCACTCGCCTATGCGTGTCTCGACATATCCGTAAATAAAGAAAAGTTGCTCCGACTACTTTGACGTGTACGGTGTGAGGCACAACAAGGGAGAAAGGTTGACATGGAACATGATATATCTCAAACCTCCAGGGAATCACTCATTTTAAATAAAACTCAAGAGGAGAGTCTGCTGGCACAAAGAGAAATGCGACAAGAGCTAGTAATACAATAAGAATCAACATTGGCTTGACTCAGGAACGTCTCAGGTTACGTCTGTAACCATAGTTCCCTGAGAAAGGGAACGAGACGATGCGTCAACGACGCTTTGGGAACGCCCCCAGCGTGAATGCGTCTGAGCATCAATGTCAACTAGTCCAATAGAAAGAATGAGCGTCACGGGCGGGTGACGTCATGACCAGGAAGGTATACAAGCACATCCGTTGCAAGCCGGCATTAGCTTCAAAATGTCGAAGCAAGCCGATCACAGGGATGCAGTAAGTATGGCAGGGTGACGCATCGTCTCGTTCCCTTTCTCAGGGAACTATGGTTACAGACGTAACCTGAGACGTTCCTTTCGAGGGAACTCGCGATGCGTCAACGACGCTTTGGGAATGAGAATACCCAAAACGCCAGAATTCCAAGAACCTGAGTGTTAGTCTGTAACTAAGCACTAAGCACCTGAGACCCTGGGGCAGCATCCAGGTCCAGACTGTAAAACCTAACGAATATGAGCGGTGAGGACCAGCCTGCCGCATCACATACGTCTTGAAGAGAAACTCCAAATAATAAGGCTTTAGAGGCCGCCATACTCCTCGTAGAGTGAGCTCTGACCGCCAAAGGACACGGCTGGTCAGAGTACTCGTATGCAAGTGCAATAGCCTCAACTATCCTCTTACTAACCGTCTGTTTAGAAGCAGGAAGACCCTTCTTAGGTGATCCAAAGCAAATAAATAACTGGTCGGACTTCCTCATTGAAGAAGTCCGATGAACATAAGTATCCAGTGCTCGCACTGGACACAAGAGGTTCAGCCTTTCCTGGTCCGCAGATGTAAAAGGAGGAGGACAGAAAGCCTACAGCACAATAGGCCTCGGAATCAAGGTCGGCACCTTAGGGACGTATCCCTGTTTCGGATATAAAAATGCCTTGACCATCCCCGGTGCAAACTCAAGGCAAGTGGGGGAAACTGAAAGGACCTGAAGGTCTCCAACTCTCTTAAGGAATGATATAGCTAGCAGAAAGATAGTCTTAAGGGTCAGAAATTTCTCTGAAACTGAATCTAAGGGCTCGAACGGAGCCCTAGACAGGCCTTCTAGTACTATTGGCAAATCCCAAGCTGGCACCCTTGTGCGAGTTGCAGGCCTCAGCCTCAATGTGCCACGAAGGAAACGTGAAATCAGGGGGTCTCGACCCAAAGATGTACCCCCCACCTGGGCGTGGTAAGCCGCAATGGCCGCCACGTAAACCTTAAGCATAGAAGGACATAGACCTGACGTAAAGCGCTCCTGCAGGAACTCGAGTACTGTGTTCACAGAACAGTCAACCGGATCCCACTGATGTCGGTGACACCATACAGAAAAAAACTCTCCATTTAAACGCATATAGTTTCCTAGTAGCTGGAGCTCTGGAGCTTAGAATGGTCTCAACAACCTCAGTTGAGAGACCACTCTCTATGAGCTGGGCCCCCTCAGAGGCCAAACCCACAGGTTCCAAATCTCTGGTCGGGGGTGAAATATTGTGCCCCCGGCCTGAGACAGAAGGTCTCTCCTGATCGGGATCTCCAAGGGAGGACCGTCTAAGAGATGGATCAGGTCCGCAAACCAGATCCGACTCGGCCAGCGTGGTGCTACTACCAGTAGGCTTATTCTATACTGGCGAACGCGCTCCAGAACTCCTGGGAGCAGAGCAACAGGGGGAAATGCGTACAGACGTAGCCTCGGCCACGTCACATAGGTGAGTAAGGGAGAACCAAAGTGGACAGTGCGTCGTATGCTGAGATGCAAACAGATCCACCTCTGCTTGGCTGTAAAACTCCCAAATTTTCTCCACCACCTCAGGGTGGAGTCTCCAGTCCCCTGGCCTCAGCTCCTGCCTCGACAGGATGTCTGCTCCAATATTCTGGTCCCCAGGAATATACACTGCCCTCAGGGAGAGTACCTTCCCCAGAGACCACAGGAGGATCTGGTGCGCCAGTTTGCAAAGCGGACGCGAACGCAGACCCCCCTGACGGTTCAGATAAGAGACCACTGACGTGTTGTCTGTACGGATGAGCACATGATGGCCCCTCAGGTCTGGGAGGAATTGCTTCAACGCATTGAAGACAGCCATCATCTCCAGGCAATTTATGTGCCACGAGAGATGATGACTCTTCCACAGACCCTGAACCGAGCGGCCTTCCATTACCGCTCCCCAGCCGGTGAGGGAAGCATCTGTCGAGATAGTAACTCGATGGCAAAGAGCTCCCAACACCGGACCCTGGGTTAAGAACCAGTGCTTCCTCCATATAACTAAGGCACGAAGGCAACGCCGCGTGACCTTGATCATACAAAGTGGGTTTCCCCTCGGAGAGAACCCTCTGGTCCTGAGCCACCACTGTAAAGGTCTCATGTACAGAAGGCCAAAAGGTATCACGTTGGGCGCTGCTGCCAAGAGACCCAACAGTCTCTCAAACTGTTTTACAGCGCGTGACTGGCCTAGCTCCAGCTCTTTTGTGGCTGACAGGATAGCAGCTACACGAACGGGTGATAGGGTGGCCCGCATCGTCACTGAATCCCATACCACACCAAGGAAAGTGGTTCTCTATACTGGAGAAAGCACACTCTTCTTGGTATTGAGCCTCAACCCCAACATCTGCATATGAGTGAGAACGACACCTCGGTGCCGAATCGCCAACTGCTCTGATTCCGCTAGAATCAGCCAGTCGTCGATGTAGTTCAGAATACGTAAGCCCTGCAGCCTGAGCGGGGCTAGAGCTGTATCTACGCATTTCGTGAACGTGCGGGGTGATAGAGCTAGACCGAAAGGAAGTACCCGATACTGGTATTCTTCGCCCCCGAAAGAAAACCTTAGGAACTTCCTGTGCTGAGGGAGGATGGAGACATGGAAGTAAGCGTCCTTCAGATCTATCGTGACAAACCAGTCCTCGGATGTGATTTGAGTCACGATCTGTTTGAGTGTCAGCATCTTGAACTTGAGTTTCTGTACTGAACGATTTAACAGACGAAGATCTAAAATGGGACGTAACCCTCCATCCTTTTTTGGAACAATGAAATAACGGCTGTAAAAACCCGACTCTCGGTCAGGTGAGTACACCTGTTTTATAGCTTCTTTCGCTAACAGGGCCTTTACCTCTTGCTCCATTACCAGAGCCTGCTCGGGATGCACCAATGTGGGCAACACCCCGCTGTAACGCGGAGGACAAGAACCAAACTGGATTCTGTATCCTTTCTCTACAATCTGCAGGACCCAACGAGAAATATTCGGCAGAAGCTTCCACGCTGCCAGAAAATTTACTAAGGGAACCCTCTCGAGGTTGGTCTCTGGTGTTACTGAGACCGCTAATTCTGGAGCCTGAAACATCATGGCAGGAACGACCTGAACTGGCTGTTCTAAAGCCCCCCTCAGAGGGCGCGAAACCGATGCTGTGCTGACGCATAACATCAGGTCTTTTTTTTTTCTGAGGTTGAGAGGGTTGCGTCTGTCTCCAGTGTCTATGTGGAGGAGCACGAGACGCAACACTCCTTTTCTGTTGCACATGATATGATGAGCTTGACGGCTTGGGCTGCTCACGCCTAGCAGCCCCAGGGGGCTGGACACGGCGAGGGATCATTTTTTTAAAAGCGTCAGCTTGCTTTTTAGACTCCTGAAATCTCTCGACGACCGCGTGGACTGCGTCGCCGAAGAGACCAGAAGGTTCAAGCGGAGCATCTATTAAAAGAGCCCGATCTTTTTCCTTAATCTCGGACAGATTTAACCATAAATGTCTCTCAGTCGCTACCAAGGTTGCCATAGACCGCCCAATTGCTCTGGCGGTCACCTTAGTAGCCCTGAGAGAAAGATCGGTAGCCCGACGAAGTTCTCGAATTTCGTCATGAGCAATTCCCTCACTATTATCCAGATCCCCCAGCAGGTCAGCTTGATAGGCCTGTAGCAATGCCATTGTATGCAGACATGCTCCAGCTTGACCTGCTGCCATATAAGCTTTGCCCACTAAAACCAAAGTGACTTTAAGCGGTCTAGTGGGCAAAGCCGAGTCTTTCAGAGACGATGCGGGACCAGGCGAAAGATAGCTGGCTAAATTCTGTTCCGCCTGGGGCATCGCCTCATAACCATACTCTTTTAGCCCTCTTATTCTCGAATAAGTGTTAACTTGAGGGCTAAAAAGTCGTGAAGAGTATGGGTTATTCCACGATTTCGATATCTCATTATGAAGATCGGGAAAGAAAGGAAGCCCTCGTGGTGGAGATAATGTCGCGGAAGATAAAAAGCGCTCGTCTAATTTACTTTTAGGATGAGCACCCTTATTCTCAGATGGCCATTCAATATTTAATTTCTCTACCGCCCGCGACATAACATCCACCAGCTCATCATATGCAGGGGAAATAAATTGTGAATCTTTTTCCCCCACGTGTGTGCTTTCACTCTCCATACTCATAACATCGACCTCCTCGGAGGAAGAGCAATGAAGTAATGGAGGGCTCTCTCCCCGGGCGAAAGAAACCGCAGCGCGAGCTTCCGACACCGGGGGGAGAACGCTGGATCTTTCGGGTAAGGAAGGAGAAAAGGCCCGCGGACCCGTCTCCAACCCCTCCGAAAGATCCTTTTGCGATCCCCAGGAATGCATTCTCCGCGCCGCCTCGGCAGACGCGGGTCCTGATCCCTGAGGATCGCGAGCCTGCCCACTCTTCTCATCAAAGAGTGACAGGCGAGAGCGGAGCATGCGAAGCGGAAGCATCTCGTAATGCTGGCACTCAGCCCCCTCGAAGGCTGAGACCGCATGCTCCACTCCCAAACAAACTACACAAAGCTTGTGCGTGTCACCACCCGTTAAATAACGCGGGCAGGGAGAAGCACACTGTTTGAATAGCTGTTTCGCCATAACTCTTTACAATATAATTGCAACAGACAACAATAAATAGACCAAGACAGAGTAACATAGATCGCACAGAAGCTAATGCCGGCTTGCAACGGATGTGCTTTTATACCTTCCCGGTCATGACGTCACCCGCCCGTGACGCTCATTCTTTCCATTGGACTAGTTGACATTGATGCTCAGACGCATTCACGCTGGGGGCGTTCCCAAAGCGTCGTTGACGCATCGCGAGTTCCCTCGAAAGGGAACTGAGGGATTTGAAATGGTGTAAAAGCGACATAGAGATGGAACATTTTTTTTGTACTCAGCAGGTGAGTAAGGTATTTTATTGAACAGATAAATGACCATATGTAGCTCTCTAACAGAGTTCATTGTAAAGCATTATCTACTATGAAGGGTCATTTCATTATGTGTTGTTGTACAGTGCTGTGCTGGAATCATTTTCAAGGACATATCTTGTCTATTAATGATATATACAGTAACGTCTTCAGTTCTTCAGCTTGAGATCCTTTCCATCTAAACTGGTTATATATTTTAAGCCTAACAGTTAATGTTTTATGAGCAGCAGGATGATCTCTCTCTCTCAATTATGATATACAAAATAACCATATTCATCTGCGGTCATACAGAGCCGAAGCACAACCAAAATAATGTTCAGCAAAATGCTTGGACTTCTTTTAACCACTAGAGGACCAAAAGTTACAGTGTATCTTTAATATTTGTATTGGTTCTTTGTGATTTATTATTCTTTAAAACATAAATCCTTTACTGTAATAATCACGTGGCTGATATCTGTTGCAGTCTCCCAACCTTTTTCGCATGCTCAAAGGCTAGTGTGACCACACCTTAAACCTGAATTAGAATTAGACTGAATTAGAGACACCTCCTATTTATAAAACCCTGCCCTACAAGGATACCGCTTTTATCAGAAACGGAGCAGGAGAGCAGCAGCACGTCATGTCAGCGTTGTCAAACTTGTCAAAAGCAGAAGAAGGTAAATAGGGTTTTCGCATGACAAAACTAATGACTGAAAACTGCTTATGATGCAGAATATAATTACTTGAATCATCTGCTTCAACAGTTTTCAGCTTTCCATATATGGGCTGCCCTGTGAAAGTTCAAAATGATTGACAGGCAGAAAGTGTATCTGACTGGCTAAACAAAGAATCATATATTTATTTTTTTGTTTATTTTTTTGTTAGATATGTGACATAATTATGGAGAAAAATATAAATTTTATATTTTACAAATAAAATAAAATATTCTATAGTTTTTTTTTTTTTTTTTAGAATTAATAAGATCATAAATATGTTGGCTGTGACCAAAGACTGTACAGTATCTACTGGGAAAATGTAATTCTTCATCTAAAAAGTATATATTCTGAGCACTAGAGTCAGTAATGGATGATTCATGGAACCAGAAGCTGAAACCAGAAAACTAAAGCTGACCTTTCACACTTCATCACATGTGACTGATATTACAGAGAAAGGTACAGAATACAAGATGCCCTACAAAGCAGAAGCCAACATAGTCATGGACAAATAAAGGGACTCCTACAATGGGAGGTATAGAAAGGCACTGGCGTTTGTGAGGCAGGGGAAATTTAAAGTAAGACAGAGCCGGAGCCGAGTGAAATTCAAAAGCAGGTATGTGGCTTGTCGCTCAGTCATGACAGTCCGTATGGGATCAGGGATTGGCTCATGTTCTTCTGGATCAGCTTTGAATTTTCCCTCTGTGACCTCATCAAAAGGGCAGGTGTCAAAGCTACATCCAGACTCATACACACACAGTCATTGTACAGATGCACTTGTGAGCGTATGATGTACGTTGTGTGTGTGAATGGCGTTTGATGTATGTGTAGATGTGGGTGTGTTTGAGTAACACTTACTGGTTGATATGCAGCTCACATTCAGGGTTTCTCTCACAGCCCAGCCAAGCAAATGACTTAGAAGAGCCACTTCAGTGCAGGGCTAAAAGCATAGTGAATTTGTGCATGTGAACGTCTCAGTCCTGTTGAAAAGACCAGCACAGACCAGGTTTATGCTTAAACAGACAATGCAAAAAGTAAATTCAGATTTACAAAACATTTGAGCTACTGTAATATGAGGACAGACACAGCTATGACACAGCAAGCCTACTAATATGCTAATATTAATCCTGACATTCTTCGGCTGATTATTAAATTCTACAAATTGGAATTTTCAAATAGTCACGACGCATAATGTGCTCACCGTGTACATAAACACCAACATCTGTCCCACGGCTGTGCTAAGCTTTAAATAGCTGTGAAATGGCTTGCTGTTTGGGGAGCTCCACTTAGCAATTATGCTGAGTGCCAGTCATCTGACAGTTCTTTAATGTGAAGACTTTGTTAGCATACTAACATGCAATGTCATGAGTGCTACAGTGATGTTAAAATCAAATCCAAAGCATAAGTATAACGAAGGATAGTGCATTTTTCTATTTAAGCTTTAGATTTGCAAAGAGATCTCTAAATCTCAAATCTTTTGACTAATGAGTTGTTGAGTTCAACAGCATCCAAGTCATAAATGAAATCTTATATTGTTGAATTAATAAGTGCCTTCAATTCATAGATGTTACATATGCCTTTATTTTAACAGAGCAGAGAGGAAAGTGTATTGAAATAGGCATGTGAACATGCCTTTTCAGAAGCCATGAATTTGCATATTCACATCTCATTTCAAAAGCTACAGTCTCTTCCTTGCATTTGAAGTATTTTTCTGAGAGTATTAGCTTTCTAAATGACATTTGAGTTACAACGGTGATGAACGTTTTGTTTCGTTTGTTGCTGGCGGAGTAAAAATAGTCAAGGTAGCTAGCAATATTTGTAAGTTACTCAAAACAGCGATATTCGGAACGTCATCACTATGTCACAGTGTCTGGTTGTGTTCCCTTGTCTATCACTGGAGGTCCTCGTTCTCACGGTGTCCTTCATATTTCACTTCAATTCCCAGCATTCTGTCTGTCACTGTCACTCATACGTTCATTGCACTCAGCTGTTCCCCGTATCATTGTTCCCAGCTGTTCTGTGTTAGTCTTGTTAGAGTTGTGTATTTATTCCCTGTCTTTGTTAGTGTCTGTTACGGAGTCATTGTTTAATGTCCTAACACTTCTGTGCCTTGCGTGTTCGTGTTATATGTTTTGGATTGCTCTTATTGGATTTGGACCGACTACGAGTTTTGGATTACCCTATTAAAGACATACGCTTTTGGATCTTCTGTCCCCTGTGTGTTTACGTGACAGAAGGACTCCGTCACACAAAGATCCAGCGGTATGTTTCATGACATCTCTTCCCCAGTCACCGAGCGGGAGAGAAGGGAGCTGTTTAAGGGGACCCGATTGGTAAAGTTCCGCGGAAACCGTGGAGGTCGCCGCAGAGAAGGTGATAGGGAGATGTATCACGTCCCGTCTGCCCAGCCAGGGACTGTTCACGTCCCGTCTGCCCAGCCAGAGACTGTTCACGTCCCGTCTGCCCAGCCAGAGACTGTTCACGTCCCGTCTGCCCAGCCAGAGACTGTTCACGTCCCGTCTGCCCAGCCAGAGACTGTTCACGTCCCGTCTGCCCAGCCAGAGACTGTTCACGTCCCGTCTGCCCAGCCAGAGACTGTTCACGTCACGTCCTGCCCAGTTTGTCACAGTGTCTGGTTGTGTTCCCTTGTCTATCACTAGAGGTCCTCGTTCTCACGGTGTCCTTCACATTTCACTTCAATTCCCAGCATTCTGTCTGTCACTGTCACTCATCAGTTCATTGCACTCAGCTGTTCCCCGTATCATTGTTCCCAGCTGTTCTGTGTTAGTCTTGTTAGAGTTGTGTATTTATTCCCTGTCTTTGTTAGTGTCTGTTACGGAGTCCTTGTTTAATGTCCTAACATGTCTGTGCCTTGCGTGTTCGTGTTCTATGTTTTGGATTGCCCTTATTGGATTTGGACCCCTGCCTGAATGACTACGAGTTCCGGGTTACCCTATTAAAGACATACGCTTTTGGATCTTCTGTCCCCTGTGTGTTTAAGTGATATTCATACTGCTTAATCATACATCAGATGGGATAGCAGCAGAACTGGAACAACTGTTGTTTTACCCAGAAAAATGTCAGCAAAAGGTGAGAATGAGGTTTTTTTTTTCCAAAGAGGACCACCAAACTAATGTAATTTGTTTATGCTTAATTCAGATGGGATAAAATTATAGACACAACTGTGTCTTTAACTAACCTCCTCAGAGCAAACTATAGTTTAATCTGAATGGGGCTTTAGTGGATGCCATCACCAGTCCTTGCAGTGCAGCTACAGCATCTTTATTTACAATATTAAATATGCACCAATGAGCAAAATCGTAATAATAACAGTGATTAAGGTAACATAATTAAACATAATTACGGAGGCCGTAATAATAACATTACGGCCACCTGCCTAATTTGCTGTTGGTCCTCTGTGTCCTGCCAAAAGACCCAAGAGGCATGGACTCTACAAGACCCCTGAAGATGTCCTGTGGTATCTTGCACCAAAACGTTAGCAGATCCTTCAGGTCATGTAGGTTACGAGGTGGAGCTGCCATGGATTGATCTTGTTGGTCTAGCACATCTCACAGATGCCCAATTGGATTGAGATGTGTGGAATTTGGAGGCCAGGGCAACAGCTTGAACTCTTCATCATGTTCCTCAAACCATTCCTGAACAATGTGTACAGTATGGCAGGATGCAGTATCCTGTTAAAAGAGGCCACTTCACTGGCTACACCATTGTCATGAAGGGGTACAACTGGTCTGCAACAATGTTTAGGTAGGTGGCACGTGTCAAATTTACGTCCACATGAATGGCTGGACCCTGGGTTTCCCAGCAGAACATTGCACACATTCCCTTCACTGGTTTGTCGTCGTCTCACAGTGCATCCTGGTGACATCACTTCCCCAGGTAAATAGAGCACACATACTGTACATGGCCATACACGTGATGTGAAAGAAAACATAACTCATCAGACCAGGCTACCTTACTCCACTGCTCCAAGGTCCAGTTCTGATGCTCTTGTTCCCATTGTAGGCTTTTTCGACGGTGGACAGGGGTCATCATAGGTACTCTGTTTAGTCTGTGGCTACAAATCCCCATACGCAGCAGAGTGTAATGCACCATAGCCATCATCAAAATGTTGCGTAACTTGTGCCACAGTTTACCTTCTGTTGGCTCGTACCAGTTGGGATAGCCTTTGTTGCCCTCATGCATCAGTGAGCCTTGGGTGCCCAACACCCTGTCAGCAGTTTGTTCCTCCTCAGAACACTGTTGGTAAATTCTCATCACTGCTGACCAGAAGCAGCCCACAAGCCTTGCCATTTCAGAGATACTCTGACCCAGTCGCCTGCCATAACAACTTTGGCTCTTGTCAAAGTTGCTCAGATCTTTCTTCCTAACCATTTCTCCTGCATCCAACACATTGACTTTGAGAACTGAATGTTTGCTTACCATCTAATCTACCCAGACCTTAATACATGAATCATGGGAAATAATCAACGATATTCACTGTGTCTGATCATAATGTTTTGACTCATCACATTCATTCAGTAATATCTTTCAGCATTAGTGTGTTGTTGACACCTCTGCATTCCTGTGCCATTTTCAATCTGCAATTAATGTACACAAGGGCTGATCTGCTCTACTCTGTAATGCATATTTCATTTGCAATGCAACACAATTATCGTTGACATCTTATATGGTGTTTTTGCATGTGTGAATGCATGGTGAGTAAGTGGCTGAGATGGCTTTCGGGAGCGTGTTTCCTAGCACACGCTGCATGGGTAACGCTTTGCATCTGCAAATGTGTGACTGTCCATGAAGGCATGTTTTTTTTGTCTCATCTCTTGCATGAATCACAGAGAGTGATGTGCGTGTGCACGTGTGCTACTGCGTAAATTCTACAGCTCAGCTACACTCGCAGTCCTGTTGTGGTAATTGCTCGTCCTGTCCGAGTCTGTGCGACGAGCTCACCCGTAGAGAGGAGCTCATGCAGTCTCTGGCTAATTCATTTCATTATGGCCTAATCAGAGAGGCGTATGTGGCATTTAGCCTGATTTTTGCAGATCAAAGACACCACTGTTTGTTCATGGGAGTCTTTCGTTAAGCCACGTTCACTCTCTTGGCAGCACAATTCCAGGAATGTTAACAACACAATTGTAAGAAAAACAGGGAAGAGAGAGGAAAGGCTGCACTTGAGGGGAATTGAAATTCAGTCTGGTCTAATATCAGTTCTTAGAAAAGACTTTCCAAGACCATGGATTTGTACATACTGCATTTGTACAACTAAACTAAACTACTAAACTAATATCCAACTACTTTGTTTTAAATATCTGAACATTTTGAAATTAGTTTTTATACATAAAATAAATGACTGTGATTTGAATAGTTTACTTTTTTTATTCAATTCATTATTTGGAATGCCTCTTGCTATGAGTATAGTTCCATTCACTCTTAAAATATTGAATATTATTCAAAAAAATAATTGTTGTCACAGGTGATTGTCGTTTGAACCTTTTTGGATCCGCCATCAAATTGAAAAGTTCAATTATATCGAGTGAGAAAAGGCTATACATCTCCACCTCCAACATCCTCAGACGCAATATAGCCTACTAGCTGAGACACCTTCTTTATGTTTACAGATGTGATGTAATGACGCAAAGACATGCTAGAATTTCCCACGGAAATTCACAGTACCACTGGAATTAAAGTCATTATTACAAGCTTACCGTTTAGAATCTAGCTACGGCAAGCAGATCGTTTTGAACACTGGCTAGTTATGTACTTGCTCCAAAAATTATTTTGGATAATTTTTAACCCAAAAAAGTTACGGATTGCAGGTTTAAATTGTAACAATATTTCACAAAATTACTGTAGTTTTGATCAAATACATGCAGCCTCGGTGAGCATAAAATACTTTTGTCAAATGCATTAGGCCTGCTAAAATCTTATCGACCCCAAAGCATTGAACAGTTGTGTAAGTGTGTTTGGTCTGGTTCAATTGCCAGCATGTTTCTCTTGTTTGAAGCTTAAACCTCACTAAATCAATTATTAAATGTGTTTTTGCAGCATTACATTAATAAATAGCCACATAAATAGTAGCTTTATAAACGACCATTGATACACCTGCTCTCTCTTTCTCTCTCCATGGTTAGCAGAGTGTTAATATGTGTGGAGCAGAGCGCAGTGGGGAGTGAGCTTCTTGAAGAGCTGTTGACTGCTATGTCAATGAGAGGATCATTACTGAACGCTGACAGCTCTGATCACTGGGAAAAGGGTTAAATCAGACTAAATTGCGTTATAGCCACCTCCACCTTCCATGCTCCAGCCCATCCCACACTCCCTCCATTCTGAAGGAAACCAAGAGCGTTAATTGCAGACCTTGAGGGATGCGATGAGGGGAGGAGAAAAGACAAAGAGGAAAGTCGTGGGAGGAGAGAGAAAAAAGCATTTGTCTTTAGGCTACATTGATATCTCCTAACCATCTCACCGTCTCAGGTGGAAAGGAATCCCTTGATCCCACTGTCGTTTCGTCTCCATCCCACAAAGCACCTCCTAAATCCCTTCTGAAACATTTCCCGATTCAATATTAAAGTGGCTTTTATTTTTTGCCTATCGATCGCCAGGGTTTAAACTGCAAACAGAATTAGCTTTGAAAATTAACCACATAAATTGCAGTGAATAGCGGTGTTATTCCAGATAGCCTATGAGGCAAAATCCACAAAACATACTGACAGACTTGTTACAATAAAAGCAAATGTGTGACAGAGGCTGCCTGAGAACAAGCTGGAGATTTGTTGAAAGAGAGCATGGAAAACAATCAAGTTAAGCAGAAATCTTTTCCACATCCACATTTTCCATTTGAGTGAGAAATAGCTGTTTGGGCGTAATGGTATATTGGAAAAGCAACAAATGACCCTGTTAGGGGAGGTGATGGTGTTATTACATACACACACACACACACACATATGCGCACATACACATACGCCTACAGTTCTAACCGGCTTTATATGAAAAAATATGAGAGAGATTTCCAAAGCAAAAACGGCGGTGTACTGAGACTGGGAGGGAGAGAGAGAAAGATAAACCGGAAAAGACAAAGAGCGATAACTTCATGCTATCTCATAAAATACTCCATGATTTCAAAGAGTTCATAATTGCATCTCATAACCCACACAAGAATATGAAGGGAAGATGTGAGAGCGCACACAGAGAATTAGATTCACGCTCTGTGGATGCTCCGTCTCCACCTCCAGTCAGGTGCTAATGTGCCCAGAGGTTGAGTCCTGATAAACCATGAGCGATTGGACGCAACCAGAGAAAAGCCGCCCCTTAGCACTGCGCATTTCAATTTGCTGCAGTCCCCAACATCCGATAAGCAAAAACACAGATAACGGAGCAATTTTCCCACAGACATCATCTGCACATCACAGACCGCCATTGTGCCATTTATAAGTATAGCTCGGAAATGTTTTTACCTGACAAAAGGATGTTTATAGTTTTGGTATGACGTTGAGCAACTGTGCATCCTTGAATTAAACTCAATTCCATTTTGCTGCAAATTGTTTTTTTTTTTTTCATTATTTTCACTGCAGACACATTTACCGGAATTGAATCATTCAGATGGGGGAAATAGACGTAAGAAATAAGTAGAATCACATTTCTTGGAATATATTCACAATGAACTGGGCAGCTAGGGTTAGCCAGGTGATACACACTAGCACAGCTTATTCATATTTAGACCCTGCTTCCTATTAACACATGGTTATCGGTAATGTGCACTTCAGTTGTTTGCACTTCCAGGTTTTCAAGTAGTCTGTTTTAGCTTTTCCTGGAATATCACAGAACTATCGGATACCAGGTCGAATGAAACCTAAAGTAAAACCCAAAAACCACAGATCAATCAATGATTGGACAATTAGAGTTGTTTTGATGGCTCGCCGAACAGTGTCAGGCTTCTAAAAGAGAGAGTTAAAGTGCAAAAGAGGGAAGCTTCTGACGGTTCATTCTCTCTCTGTTTCCTGCTCAGGAATACGCTATATCACTACGGCAACCTGCTAAGAGGTTACTATAGTTACAGTGCGGCATTTCACAGTGGAGTGGTGCATTGATAAACAGTGAAGAGGAAGAAACAGAGGAGAGAATAGAGGGTGAGAGAGCACTGTGTTGACAGTGATTCATAATTTGCTCTCTCTCTCTCCCATAAACGGTGAAAGGCAGCAAGTCAGAAATGACAATGAAGAAATAAAGAGGAAGATGAGAGCGATGACCCAGCTTCAAACGCTGAACGCTTTCTTTTAATCAGATGCACAATGAACGCACTTGCCCGAAAGGTTAATTAACAAATTTCACTATTTTTTTTTACTTTTTTTATGAAGCGCCCGTCTAGAACGGCTAACAAAAGACAGCTTGCAGACTTGTCTGTACGGATCGCTGTGACTGAAATATTTAGCCTGTTCTCAATACCCATGATTGTTATATAAGCTCGTGGAATGAAACATCTAGGTAATCGGAACACGTCTGCTCTCTATGAGTTTCAGAGCCACTATGAGTTTTTTTTGGGAGAGGGGTTGCATTGGCTCAGCTAGATGCACCAACATCAATAATCTTATCTTGGTTGAACAGAGGACTGGAACATGGCCTTTCAATATCATTTAAGCCCCAAAAAATAGATGAAAAAGAGGGAAAGAGAGATGAAAGGAGAGTTCCAGGAAGGGGCAGGAAACCCAAGCCCAGAGTCAGCGATTTGTCTCCGAGAGATCAGCGTAATCGGGTAGAGCTCATGGGGAATGAGAGGGGGCTTACAGGAAGATGTTTGCTTACAAGTTTGGAACTTGTCAAATGCAGCAGCAAAATTGCAAAGGGCAAAGGAGGCTACTAATTGATTTTTACTTTGAAATATGCATACTCATGAATGCCAGAGCAGGGCCGCAACGACAATGAAACGTTTCCAGTTCCTGGCGTTTGCCATCCTGCTTGCTTCTAGCAAGTTGTGAAACATCTGATTGGGCTGTTTTTATATTTTAGTGACATTTAGGGATCCTGTTAAATTCCTTGATAAATTGTCTTATGACGGATTCCAATGATGCCAAAGCTTTACATTTTCAGCATCCATTACTCCAGTTCCCTTTCGAGGGAACTCCACACTGCGTCGAGAACTCGACACTTTGGGGACGCTCCCTTAGCGTGGGCCTCTGAGGTAAGAATGAAACTATCCCAATCCTGATTGGCGTTGCGTCCTGACGTAATATGTGACGGCATAACCGGAAGTATAAAAGTGACGCCGGCACACACACACATTAGCTATCGCTCGTCAGCAAGCACTCTATGTTGAAACTGTCTGTCCTATTTATTGTTGTCTGTCCTTAAAAGTGTGGTGAGTGAAGAATTTAGGAGATGTGTGCACCCCTGTCCTAGATATATCATGGGTGGGGACACGCATCTGTTATGTGTAAATTGTTTGGGAGTGCAGCACGCACAGGCAGCTCTCGAGGGAGCCGCCTGTGAGCACTGCGAAGCACTTCCATTAAGAGTGCTGCGCTCCCGCTTGGCTATTTTTTCAAAAGATGGCCAAGCTCGCGATCCTTGCGGTTCAGGTCCCGAGTCCGTTGAGGCGGCACGGAGGCTTACATCGTGGGGATCGAAAAAGGATTTAGCAGATGAGAACGAGACTGCCGAGGCACTTTCTTGTTCGTCATCTGCGGATTCTATAACGCTCGCTCATGGTGCTGAAGCCCGCGCTGCGGCTTCTTCTGCCCATGACGAGTGCCCGGTGCTTGAGCTGTCTGTTTCCGAGGAAGTGGATGTGCTCAGCACTGGGAGCGCGGAACATGAGTCACACTCACACTCATGTTCCCGCTTATGAGGAACTGGTGGAGGTTGTAACGCGTGCTGTGGCCAGACTCAATATCAGCTGGCCACAAGATAAGCAGGAGCAATCTCGTCAGAGTAAATTAGACGAGAGATTCCTGCAGCACCGTTTACAACCTCAGCGCCGGGGCTTGCCTTTTTCCCCAGATCTCCATAAAGAGATAGTTAGATCCTGGGAAAAGCCCCACTCGTCTCGCATCTGATTATAGTAATGTTGTGGGTTTATAGTAATGTTGTGGGTGCGAGAGAGGCGGGGTATGGCAGGATGCCGCGTGTGGAGGAAGCTTTAGCGAGTTATCTTTCTCCCGAAGCGGCATCCTCGCTTAAAGCCCCGGAGCTGCCCAGCAAACCGTGTAGGGACACCTCTGCATTGGTGAGCAGGGCATATATGGCGGCTGGTTGAGCTGGTGCGTCCCTGCACTCGATGGCTATTTTGCAGGCGTACCAAGCCGATATTCTCAAAGATCCAGATTAGGGGGAGGGACCAACACCTACTGATATTGCTGTGCTAGGAAGAGCCGCAGATTTATCTCTCCGTGCCACTAGGGAGACGGCCCGTGCTATTGGCCGCTCCATGTCAGCTTTGGTGGCCACGGAGAGGCATCTGCGGTTAAATTTGTCAGGCATGAAAGATAAAGATCGTTCCTTTCTATTAGATGCTCCGATATCGCCTTCTGGCCTGTTCGGCGACGCAGTATCTACTGTCGTCGACAGGTTTCAGGAGGCGAAAAAACAGTCGGCCGCCTTTCAGCAGTACCTCCCCTGCCGTTCTAGATCTGGGAGGGCTGGTCCAAGTGGCCAGCCTCAGCCGTCAGCCAGCTCGTCTCATCGCTTAGAGCAAAAGGAGAGTGTTTCCTCTCGAGCCCCTCCTACGGGAACTTGGCAACAGAGAAAAAGCTCTCATTCTAAATCTTCTGGCCAAAAGGGCGACTTGAGGGCCGTCATTCAGGCTAGGAGTACTGCAGGAAAGAGGTCCTAGCCAGAGTAATAGGACCTCTAAGGGCTGCCCCCCCCCCCCCCGCTGTGAGGCAACCAAGGTTGTTTTCCCAGCGGAGACCTTCGGAAAAAGATGTTGTCCCGCCATCACTGACACTTCGCATCAATTTCCAGCGAACACACACCGTGGCGCTCGCCCCAAGAGCTTACAAAAGAGCACCACCTATGGTCGAAAAATCATTCTCGTCCGCTTCCTGCCAGTTTGCTGCTTCAGGAGGTCGAGAACAATGCTCGAGAAACACCCGAGGGCACCCTCGAGAGGAATATTTTTTGGAGTGGTGGCGCCTTCTTCCAAAAATTTCTATATGGGTCCTGAATATAATAGAAAAAGGGTACAGACTGGGTACAGGGTACAGGGTACAGTTCGGTCACCAACCTCCCAGGTTTGCAGGGTTGGTACCGACTACAGTGGTTCCAGAACAGGCTCGGGTTTTGGAACAAGAAGTACAGGCTCTACTGGTCAAAGGGGCCATATAATATGTTCCGCTACCAGACAGAGAGTCAGGGTTTTACAGCCGATACTTTATAGTTCCAAAGAAGGATGGTGGGCTCAGGCCGATTTTGGACTTGAGGCACTTGAATCAGTCTCTGAGGAGGTTCAGGTTCAAGATGCTGACGATTCCCATTATTGTGAATCAAATCAGGTCCGAGGACTGGTTTGTCACAATAGACCTAAAATACGCCTATTTTCATGTCTCCATCCTTCCATGTCACAGGAAGTTCCTAAGGTTTGCTTTCGGGGACGAAGCATATCAATATCGGGTTCTTCCGTTCAGCCTAGCACTCTCTCCCGCACGTTCATGAAGTGTATGGATGCAGCTCTGGCTCCTCTCAGACTCCAGGGCATTCGTATACTGAATTATATCGACGACTGGCTGATATTGGCTCAGTCTCAGGAAGTGGCAGTTCGGCATCGAGATGTCGTCCTTGGCCACATTCAGAAGTTGGGGTTGAGACTCAACACGAAAAAGAGCGTGTTGGAACCAGCTCAGAAAACAACGTTTCTTGGTGTGGTATGGAATTCGGTCACGATGCGGGCACACATGTCTCCCGCACGTGTCCAGTCCATCCTAAATATGGTTTCAGGAGTAAAGCTTGGTCAGGCCATCAATGTGAAGCAATTTAAAAGAATGCTGGGCCTCATGGCAGCGGTATCCAACATTATACCTTTGGGCCTTCTACATATGAGGCCCCTTCAGTGGTGGCTAAAAGCCAAGGGGTTTTCTCCCAAGGGGAATCCGTTTTGTATGATCAGAGTAACGTGCAGATGCCTTCATTCTCTACAAATATGGAAGAAGCCTTGGTTTCTCTCCCAAGGGCCAGTGTTGGGAGCATCATGTCACCGGAAAGCCGTTTCGACAGACGCCTCCCTCACTGGCTAGGGCGCAGTCATGGACGGCCGCTTTGCCAGGGGTCTGTGGCAGGACCATCATCATTCTTGGCACATAAACTGTCTAGAGATGATGGCTGTGTTCAGTGCTTTGAGGAGGTTCCTTCCAGACATCAAGGGCTACCATGTCTTAGTACGATCAGACAATACATCAGTGGTAGCTTATCTGAACCGACAAGGGGGACTCAGATCGCGCCCTCTGTGCAGATTGGCGCATCTGATTATTCTTAAGTCCCAGGTGAAAATACTGCCTATCAGAGCAATGTATATTCCGGGGGTTCAGAATCAGGGAGCAGACATCCTGTCGAGGCAGGGGCTGAGGCCCAGGGAATGGAGACTTCATCCAGATGTGGTGAAGTTGATATGGGAGAGGTTTGGACCAATGGAAGTGGATCTATTGGCGTCTCGAGAGACATCCCACTGCCCACTTTGGTTCTCCCTTTTACATCCAGCCCCACTGGGGTTGGATGCTATGGTACAGGCCTGGCCGAGGCTTCGCCTGTACGCATTTCCCCCGATCGCTCTGCTTCCGGGAGTCCTGGAGAGGGTCCGTAAAGAGGGCATCAGTCTACTTCTGGTTGCCCCAATGTGGCCGACCCGAGTGTGGTTTTCAAACGTGATATCACTCCTGATATCTCCGCCATGGCAGATTCCTCTGAGGAGGGATCTGTTGTCTCAGGCGGAGGGCACAATCTTCCACCCTCACCCAGAGCTGTGGAAACTGTGGGTCTGGCCTCTAAGGGGGTTCAGTACATAAATGCTGGTCTATCCGCAGGGGTGGTTGAAACCATACTTAGCTTTAGGGCTCCGTCTACTAGGAGATTATATGGCCTCAAGTGGAATGTGTTTGTCACTTGGTGTAGAGAGCAGGAGTTAGATCCAGTAAACTGCCCGGTGGCTTCAGTTCTGGAGTTTTTGCAAGTTTGTTTCTCTGCGGGGCTCTCCCCTTCCACGCTTAAAGTGTACGTGGCTGCTATTGCGGCTTTCCACGCACCATTAAGTGATGGGCCTCTGGGGAGGCACCAGTTGGTCATACGTTTTCTCCGTGGTACTTGGAGGATGAGACCGACAAACAGGTCCAGGGTTCCGGCCTGGGACCTGGCGGTGGTTCTTGAAGGATTATCCCTGGCCCCCTTCGAACCTCTGCAGTCGGCTTCGCCTAGGGATCTTACGCTAAAAATGGTATTTATCTCAGCTATTACCTCTCTTGAGAGGTTGGGAGATCTCCAAGCCCTGGCAGTAACACCAGCTTGCTTGGAGTTTGCCCCTGGCAGAGTTAAAGCCTTTTTGCACCCGAGTCCGGGCTACATGCCTAAGGTTCCTTCGAATGCGGCTCGGTCCACGGTCCTTCAGGCGTTCCATCCTCCACCTTTCGTCCTAGTTGAGTGCCTGAATCAGTTTCACTCTGGGACAGGCCTATTCGGTGCGTGGCCTAGTGTGCATTCGTTCCCCAAAGTGTCGAGTTCTCGACGCAGTGTTGAGTTCCCTCGAAAGGGAACGTCTCGGTTTATGACTATAACCCTTGTTCCCTGAGAAGGGAACGAGACACTGTGTCGTCCTGCCACGCCCCTCGAGGCCTGTGAGCGTCTTGCTTCATCGCTAGACTTCAGAGGCGCACGCTAAGGGAGCGTCCCCAAAGTGTCGAGTTCCCTTCTCAGGGAACAAGGGTTATAGTCATAACCCAAGATGTTTTTAGTGGAACGTGATCTGTTATCAATATAATTATTTTAATATTCTGATTTGGTGCTGAAGAAATATTTCTTGTTATTATCAATGTTGAAAACAGTCATGTTCTTAATATTTCTGTCCACATGATCATTTTTTTTAGGATTCTTGGATGAATAGAAAGTTCATAAGAACAATTTATTTGGGATATAAATATTTTGACAAATGTAATACTGTCACTTTGGATCTATTTAATGCATCCAATAATTATTAATTTCCTTAAAAAAATGATAACACTTAACTTACAGACTTTACAATGTTGTTGACTATGAGTAATGTTGCACCTACTCATTAAAGTGTCAGTAGAGTATTAGTAGACTGGTAGGGTTAGGGTTAGAATAAGTTTACATGCAGTTGCAAAGTTACTTATAGTCAGTAGAATGTCTGATGGAGGACCATCTCAATAAAGAGTTATCAGATATTAAGCACAGTCTACTGATTCTCTCAGATGCAAAGTTACTTAAAAGGGACCATCAAAATAAAGTGTTACCAGTATTTTTTATGCATTTATTATGCCTGGTCCTATAATGCATCCTATAATGCATTGTATGAACTCATGAATAACTGTAACCACAGTTATAATACATTATAATACGTATCTATTCATTGTTATACATCTATAAAGTATAATGCATTAAAACAATTTCAGAAGTAGAAAGGAATATGCAGGCTCTTCATTACATCCAGCTCCTTTTATATAGAGAGATATGTTATATGTCAAATTTAAAAAACAGATCATACTTTTTTAAACAGCATGCAACTTACGTTTTCCTGCAAGAAAAAGACAACATTTTTAAACGCTGCTAAAAGTTAATTTAAAGAACTTTTTAGAATACTCTAACACAGTTGTTCTCAAACCTGTCCTGGAGTACCACCAGCCCTGCACATTTTGTATGTCTCCCTCATCTATCATTGATTCAACTCATGAGCTCATTAGTAGAGACTGACCTGAAATGGGTTTGTCAGATATAGGGAGACATACAATATGTGTAGGGCTGGTGGTACTGCAGGACAGGTTCGAGAACCACTGCTCTGACACAGAGATAGCCTGAAAGCTGTACGAGGCATGGAATAAATTCACAAAACTCCAGCTATTTTAAGAGACCACATTAACCCAGTGTCAAATGTGGCTGTGGATTATTCATAAAGTGAAAACAGAGATATATAAAGACAAGGACCCATAAAGGACTCATCGTTTGAACTCTGTGCTCTGGTAAAGGGCTCCAGCCAGGACTGTGCTGATGCTTCATAAACCCCTGTCTAACAGATGAGGAGAGGAGACAGACTCTACTAGGGAAATGATGTATTGGTTTACTGGAGCGGGCAGTGTGTGTGTGTGTGAGAGAGAGAGAGAGAGAGAGAGAGAGAGAGAGAGAGAGAGAGAGAGAGAGAGAGAGAGAGAGAGGGAGAGGGAGAGGGAGAGGGAGAGGGAGAGGGAGAGGGAGAGGGAGAGGGAGAGGGAGAGGGAGAGGGAGAGGGAGAGGGAGAGGGAGAGGGAGAGGGAGAGTAGAATTATGATGTGTGAGATGAACTCATTTCCCAGCCAAGAGTGCATTTGTGTGTGTGGAGAGAGAGAAGGAGAGAAAGAAAGAGCAAGAATGAGACAGAGTTCAGGGTACCGTAATATCACAGAGATGCTGACTCCTGTGATTGCTGGCCCATTACTTTTACAGGTTGTTTGTACATGCGTTTGGTAAAAGCCCACACTACAGTAATTTTATAGCCACTATAGGGAGTCCTTGACTAACCTTCATGTTACTGAGCTTCTGTGAGTTAAAAAAGAAAAAAAGGCTATGTGCATTCAAATGATTCATATGAGCCACTGCTCTTCCAACCCTTAATTTTTCTTCCTTTTTTCCCTCCTTTAACATTTCCTATTCATATGGCAGATGTATTGGATATTCAGCATAGCCCATAATCCATAACCATTTCTCATCTTCTGCCTTTTATAACACACAGATGAACACACATGCAAAGTATAACCACACACTTATAGAAGCAGGTGGCAGCTTGTCTCAGTTTCACAGTGGCCATTAGGTGGCAGTGTTGCTCTGCAATGCAGTTCAAAAGCCATAATCCCCTTAGCCAGAATTTAACCAGGCTCCAATGAATCATCTGATTTGCTTAACATGACACACATGCACCTACTCATACAATATTTTTTTCAAAATCTCCTAAATTAAAATTAGGCTATATAAATTTAAAATAAAATGCAATAAATATGAACAAATAAGCCTACAGTTATATTGCATACTGGTTGAATGCTTGGTTAAATGATTAATTATGTGTCATACATGTACAGACAAGATGTGACTAATAAGAAGGAACAATTAAAATGAGGCAACGTGCATTGAACATGTGATGTCATTGCATGCAATGGATGTCGTGACTAAAGTAATATCCACTTTCATTGTAAGATAGAATGCATGAAAGCAGCTCCGATATATTGCTAAAGTTCTTATTTGGTGTTGAATGGGCAAAAAATCAGGTTGGGAATAATATGAGTGAGTAAAATATGGCAAAATGTATATAATGTAATGTAATGCAAATAGACTTTTAAACCCCTCAAAGGTAATACAAATTGAACGTGAGACTGGTATAATCACATTCTTTTTAGAGATCATCTTAACAGTAAAAAGGATATTGATAGGAGACACTAATTGCCTATAATTTGGTTTTGATCAGCGTTGTGTGACATTTTCTCTTCATTTCATTCTCTTTCTCTTCTCTCTCTCACACATTCTGTCTTGCTTACTCTCTACCCACTTTGGTCTTTTCTCATTCTAGCTGTACCAATCTGTTCCCTTAGCATTCTCTTTCTCGTCTGCATCGCAGTAACCCTTGTACCTTGTTATTTTTCCTCTCCTGTGACAGAGGCAGACAAGTGGTGTGGTCAGTGTAAAACTGGCCTGGAGATTTCCTGATACAAAACAACCCAGAAGCCCCAAACTATGGAGATGGGTGAAAAGAAATATAATAAAAAAAAAAAACACCTCCAGCTGTACTCTCTCTCTCTATCTCTTGGTAATTTGGGCTGGTAAGAGGCTCTGCTCTAATAAACCAATTGGGTCCTCCGAGCTGGGCAGACCACGGCCATTAAAATTTGACCCTTTTTCATTCTTTTCCGATGGCTGAGTAATTCTGTCCTCCCCTTTCCTCATCCTCTCCTTCTCGTCTGTTTGCGATTCCAGTCTTCAGCTGACCCAGAGGACCAGCTATGAAAGAGAATACTAGACATTTTGAAGCGATGGTAAGAGGCTTGTTAGACAAGAGACAAAAGCCTTTCTTTATTAACCATTTAGTGATCAGCCCTAATGGGGGACAGGAGCTCTTATACCTAATAAGTGCAGGATGGAACAGACGTCCATTAGCAAAGCTCTCAGCTCTAATATTTACTATTAAACCAAATATGTTAGAGGAGTGAGAAGGGGAGAGAGAGAAAGGGAAATAATAACGCAAGCAGGGGTCAGAGAGATCATGGAGCCCACCATATTGATCTGGTTGGTTAACCAGCATCTCTCTGTAGGTCTGTGGCAAAGCACATTGCTTCCTGCTGCTCCTGCTGCACGGGTGGCTGGGTTTGCCCCGGCTCCATGCGGGAAAAGCTTTTGGGAGACAAGCTGCAGGGGGAAGATTAGCCAGGGATGATCCACATACAAGCTCCAGTAATGGTTACCTCAGAAGATTGACCTCCCAGAGTCTGGCTTGGGAAGTCCTCACATATCAACCCAGCAGGGCTCAGCAACAGAGTCAGTCGACTCAGAAAGCATTATCTTCTGCTCAGGACGGCTACTTTTTTTGGAAAGGCCAAGACTAGGAACAATGGTTCTCAAATGGTTCTGCCTACCAAAATCGTTTCTTGTACAAAAGAAAACCGAAATATCTGAAAAAGCAAATAAAATGCAATATATTTTGCAAATTAATATGCACAGTTATTAGAACATCAATACAGATAAGATGGCCTGTCATGGCAGGATCAGGTCCCGAACACCACCGAGCTGAAGCTCACTAACAGCTGTGACATGTCCTGGAGGAGGCGTCTCAGATGGAACGGCTATGTACGCCGTATGCCAGATGAACGTCTCCATCTTCCATGGGGAGCTAGCTGTGGGAAACCGCCCTCATGGCCGACTAAGCTCCGCTTTAAGGATGTCGTCAAGCGGGACATGAATGTCTTTAACATTAACCCTGACCAATGGCATCACCTTGCGGAAGACCGGGCAGCTTGGCAGTCTGCGCTAACAGAGGGCACGACTCTGTCATGCCATACTTACACCAGCTTTTGCACAGAAAGACGGCATGTTAGACACCGTTTAGATCGGAGCTTGCGCTGCAAAAGACCTTGATGATGATATATTTTCAAAACACTACAAGGGAATTAAGGGATAACCTCATCGGTTTCACTTTATTTTGATGGTCCCTTTAACATTCTTTGTTGACTACAAGTAAGATTTCACCTACACTAGAAGAGTATAAGTAGACTGGTGTTAGGGTTATGATAAGTTGACTTTAGTTACTTATAGTCAGTAGAATGTCTGCTGGAGGACCATCACAAAAAGAGTTAGCAGATATCAAGCACAGTCTACTAATACTCTAATGAGAGTTAGTTGACATGAAGTAGCAAAGTTACTTATAGTCAACAGAATGTTCGAAAGGGACCATCAAAATAAAGTTTTACCAACATTATAATGTACAGCATGAAAAGTTATCTAATTTGAAGGAATTGAGCATTCACAAATACATTTCCAATGTTGACAGGAACATACCGTAAAATGTCTAATATATAATAAAGAAAAACATGAGAAAAACAATCTTTTGTGTATGTTTGTGGTGATGTTTTTAGAAATACAATAAGACTATTCAAAAGCGTATCCAGCAGTGAAAGAAAAAAAACACTATTGCTTTCAAATTACTTTTTAAAATATGAAAAAAAAAATAGAGAAGGATTATGACAATCAGAAGAGAGAAACCTGTCAAACAGCTCTATTAGAAACCCTGTCGGAGCAATGTTAACTTTTTTTTTTGTCATTCAATGCCAGGGTTATATATAAAGCAAAGTGTGTTGATATAAATGTGCTTTTAAAAAGGGGGGAGGGGTAGAAAAGAAAATTGAATTACAAAGTTAATTATTGCAGAAATGCATCATCACAGTCTTTGGGTCCTTCACCACTGTTAACAGTCAATTTATTGGCAAGTCATTAATGCATTTGTCAAGGCTTTGTGTGAACTGTATGGTGCTTGTTAATAGAGCATCCATACTTACCTTTAGATACATCAATAAGACATCAATGTGTGTACAAGCTCACTGATGTTTTCTGAACCTTGAAAAAGCGCAGGGTCAATAAAGAACTTCACGTCTCATGTCAGAATCATTCCCAATGATGCACTGGAGTGCATACTCACAAGCGTCAACACACATACAGGCCGAACTGTTTTATTTACACAGCCTGTGTTATGTCAAAGTTGCCGTAATGTTTCCAGCTTTCAATTTGGATTCCAGAGAGCATGTAATTCCCCATCTGTGTGATATATGATGTGAGAGCTCTCTTAATGCCGGCTAATGATTTAATGACTCTGGCTTTGCTGTACACAAGCAGTTTTGAGTCAGATTGCAATTGAGTTACTCCATTAGTTTGTGTTCAGGCTGAATTTTCCACAATAAGTCAAAAAAGAGAGCAAGGCTATGGCTAATTCCTCAACAAACTTCCCTGTTGATTAAATCACCAGCAATTTTTATATCATTTCAAATGCTCGTCTTGCAGCGAGCAGTTTTGTAGAGGGCTTGTAATGTTTGTAAAATATATGCTCAGTGCATTTAAGTATATGTGTACTCATGTTTTAATCATAGCGGGTTAATGGCCCAGTAAAAGGGGTGGTAGACCAATGTCTACGGCTCCCACATAAAAGCTGTAATCCCCAAATTTACAGCAATAATCTTTAAAAATGAAAAGCAACTTCATGTGGCTAATCAGCATTGATTTTCCCGTAGCCTGCTCCATCCGATCACGCACGTGCGGCTGCTCGTTTGGCTGTGTAATTCTAATCTTCACAATTAAAAGTAAGAGAATACAAATAACACACCAGCTGATTTGTTTGCTAGCCTTGCACACAAGGTAAACTCCATAGGTCAAGAACTAATTTTGACTGTCACATTGAAGTTGCTTTAGAAGTGAACCCTGACAGATATTCTTTGGGGATTATGCAGTAAATTTGACAGGTATACTGAGGGCCTTTTATAAGTAGTTTTGGCAGGTGATCTGGAGAGACGCTGGAGGTGGGTTAGTCAACAGGCATATCCGAACTGTACTGGAGCTATTATCCGACTAGGCTGGGATAATAGAACACAGACGGCTAACTGAATGCCGAGACCATAGGAGGTTTAATCAGAGACACTGTGCTGTACTAATTAAACCCTAACAAGCACTAATGGTTCCTAACGAGCAGCTGATTGGTTCTCTCATAACAGTCTCAGCCCATGCCATATCTCGCACATTACAGAAGGTAGAAAGTAGTTTGTTTTGCTGCCTTCATGTCATATGGTCACTTTATTTCAGAAAGGATGCATTCAATTGATCAAAATTAAAGACATTTATAATGTGAAAAAATATACAGCCCGTTCTCATCCCAAGGCGTCATTTAATTGAGACTTTTGACCATGCGTCAACTAACTGACTCTAAAGGGTGCCTTTATAAAGTTAGATGACGCTCATCCTCGGGCGTCATGTAACTGACGCTTTTGACCATGCGTCTACATCCGACGCACATGGCACCCTTTAGCGTCAACACGAGACGCGCCTACCCTACCCCATACCTAAACCTACCCATAACGGAAGCGTCATCTAACTGACGCTAAAGGCACCCTTTAGCGTCACCCTTTAGCGTCAGTTAGTTGACACATGGTCAAAAGTGTAAATTAAATGACGCCTTGGGGTGAGAATGCGTTGAAATATATCTTTCTCAAATAAGAAATTAAATTTAAATTAAATTTAAATTTAAATTTAAACTAAATTAAATTTAGTTTTTTTTCCAACTGTTCATAAATTAATCCTGAAAATATTTATAATTTTCCTCAAAAATATTATAAGCAGCACAACTGTTTTCAACATTATAATAATAAATGTTTCTTGAGCACCAAATCAGCATATTAGAATGATTTCTGGAGGATCATATGACACTGAAGACGTAATGATGCTGAAAAATCAGCTTTGGCCAGTAGTTGGCAATGTCACTTTGTAAAGAAACACTACATGCCCGAAAACTTAATAGGCATGCGCTTGATGTAACCATTTTCACAAATTCACATTTTTGAATTCACAAATTAGCGTTTTTGTATTTTACACAGAGACAATACTGGAATCATTTTCAAAAACGTGCGCAAGGAAACCCATTTTCAAATGGGCCCTAATTCGGCACTGGTTCCCTCAAGATTTTCCTATGGAGCTTTATAATGTTTTTTTTTTTTTTTTAATTAATGAGTGAAATAAATCCTGTGGTAAACACAACAACGATATTTTGATGTTTTGTTCGACAATGTAAACTGCACACACTCACACCCCAAACTGTCTTAACTAATTACTAATTAGAAACGTTAACATGTATGCTATTCAAAGGTCACAAAAAATGGACATGTATAAATAACATGTCCTAAATTTGTATGCAGACGAGGAAGGGACAGAATGAGCGAACAAATGACAAGTTTGGAGTGGGGATAAATAGAAGGGAAAGGAATGAGTGGAAGAGGGGAAACAAATGTGAGAGCCATCGTGCATGAAATTAAAAAGATACCTCAAAATAGTCCTGCCAGGCAAAGTGCTTTATGCCCCCAACACACCCACACACACTCACACACTTTACCTGCTCTCCTTCCTCCTCTCACACACTCTCTTTGAAATCCCCTTGCACCCAGAAACTCACAGTCTCATGTTTTCCCCAGTGTATTTTCTATTATATTGAAGGTGAACCATCTTTCCTCTCTACATAGTCCCTAAGAATGCTCTTATAAAAGCACCTCCTACCCACCTCTTTCTCTTCTTTGCCCCCGAGGTGGGGAGGAGGGGAAATAATACATAGAACTGTAACCTTTACACAGCGTCCATTCAGATCAGTCTCTTTCCTCCCTCCGTCCCTCCTCAGGAGTCTGCATTCATGCCTTGATGTTGTGTTACAAGAGGTTGGCAGTAGTCAACAGGAGACAGATCAATATCAAGCCCCAACTCCACACTCTCTCCTAAAATTGGTTTTGCAGTCTGTCACAGTGAGACCTATCACCAAATTGAGATTTATATGATGAGTGAATTCAAAATGAAATCCTGGTTGGGTTTTATTCAATTTCTAATTCTATGAATATGTTTTGGTAAACAGGGGGAACATTGTAACAAGTTTTATTTTGATTTTTTTTATTTGAATATTATTTAATCTTGTTATTGTGTTGCTTTTGGATTCTGCAGGATTGATTAGTGAAATTTGATGTAGATAAACTGCTCGTGGCTGTCTAGATCATTTAGGTTCCTCACCACTGAAGTATAAAAGTCAGTGACTAGTTTTACTGTATGGACTGTACATGCTTAATATCAGCAGTGTAGGAACCCTACCCTGATATGATACGAAGTTTCCAGCTACAGATAATTTGTTTTGGTTACACTATAAGAAAAAAACACTGAACATACACTATTCATATTGTATTTTTTTAGACTGACTGTTCAAACGGCAAGTTATTTGTGACCACATCTTTTGTGTTCAGACTGTATTAACTAGCAAATTATTTGATGTATTGTATTGCCATTAAATATGAACACATTCAATTTTATTTCAATTGATTATTTTGTTTTAATGTTTTTTTTTTAATTTTAAGAAAATTGTATTAATTAAAGCTACAATATGTAATTTTTTGCCACCAGAGGTCACATTTTCAAAAAAATAACATCGTTTTCACCATCCAGAGGGGTATTCACGAATCATGTTCACGGATGAGGTAATAAATTCGTTTTTGTATTACCTGTAGGCTACGTTTGATCACACTATTTTATGTCCTCGTAATGAATTATTTTTCATGAACATATTTGTCAAATGATTTGGTGGGTTAATGCTGCGCAGTTTTACACGTTTAAAACAATCGTACTAAAAGTTAATTTGAACGAAACCACAGTATTTACAAGTATAATGGCAAAATGTTTTTGTTCAACAAAAGCGTACCTGTCTATTAAAACACATGCGAGAGCAGAGTCTCTGTCAAGTCCAAGTTTGTCGCGAAGCGCTCTCCATCCTGAAAAAGCCACGCCGATATTGATACTTGTTTTATTTCTCTGGTTTTTCCAAAGCCTGCTTACCTCAGTTGATCTACGTTTACTTTTAAGTTTTTTTTCTTTTTTTTTTCGGATTTTCTGTACTCTCAATCAATAATCGTGAACCATGATGACTGAACGACACAACAGCGGCGTGCGAGATACTATATCATAGATACATAGATCCTCATTGTTGGTTTACGTATAGCAGCCATGAAATATGAAAAATATCACACTGTGAAAGTTTTTTTATATTTTATTACAAAAATCTTACATAATGTACCTTTAAATGGCTTGCAAAAATAGCTTTATCACTAGGACTTTTTTTTAAATAACTTGTTAAACATGAGAGTATTATGTATTTAATACATATTTAATAGTATTTAATACATTTCTCACACAAATACACAAAAAAAGTTGCTCTAAAAAGTTACAATCAACTTTGATGATTAAATCATTTCAACTTAAATATAATACTGACAAAAAAAAATGTCAGATCTTGTGAAACTTGAAAAGTTGAAAATTGCTTAACTTATTTTGAGAGTTAAAGCAATGTAAAAACAAATGTTGTCATAAATTATTGATTATATCATTTTATACAGTGTAGGAACTTTTTGGCATATATATATACAGGGTTCTATATAGAACCCATTGTACCTTTTTTTCTCTAAAAGTGATAATGAAGCATTAACAGAGCAGTTTTGATTTCAATCGAATTTTAAGAGAGGTCCACAAGAGATCATCAAAAAGCATTATGGTAATGGCTGGTTATGAAGAAAATGATCAGATATCACATCACACCTGATTAGGATGTGTTACAAATATAAAGTTCTGTCATGAAACTCTAAATCTATATATTGGGATGAGCAATGGACCTCCGCCCTGATAAAGCATGTCGCCTCCTGATAAAGTATGCATATGTCAGATCATCCAGCTCCAGACTGCACTGGCAGGGGAGACCTAATCAAGTAGCAGGCACACACGCTCTCTTCAAGCACACACAACATAACTGCATTGATAAGCGACTGACAGCCATGTGAACTAGAGTGGATGGAAAACGCTAAGAGTAATGCGTGAATGTAAAGGTCAGCTAGGCATTTTGTACAACTGAATGGAGGAAATGAGGGATGCGGCATTTTACCCTCTGGGCCGGGAGGTGAACGTGACATTGATGTGTTTCCAAAGAACGCTAATATGTTAAGGGTATGGTGTTCTTAATGTGAACGTGCCCAAGGTTAAACATGACAGCTGTACCTATTCAGAACAGCTAAAAATCACTGAATTAACAGCCAACGTAAAGGCATATATCACCAAAAATATTAAAATGTCCATTTAATCACCCTCATGTTCCAAACCTGTATAAATAATCTTCTTCTACGGAACACAAAAGTAGATATTTTGGTAACACTTTATTTTGATGGTCCCTTTTGAACATTCTGGTGACTAACTTTGCAACTGCATGTCAACTAACTCTCATTAGAGTATTAGTAGACTGTCTGCTTAATATCTGATAACTCTTTATTGTGATGGTCCTCCAACAGACTATACTGACTATAAGTAACTATGCAACTACATGTCAACTTACTCTAACCCTACCAGTCTACTAATACTCTACTAACACTCTAATGAGAGTTAGTAGACATGTAGGTGCAATGTTACTTATAGTCAACAGAATGTGTTAAAGGGACCATCCAAATGAAGTGAAACCGATATTTTGATTTTTTTTTTAAATGTTTTAATTCATACAATGTCAAAAAGGTCTGAAAATATCATTAGACCTCATTGACTTTCATTGTACGAATAGAAATACACACATATCATCTTTTGTGTTCCTCAGAAAATAGAGAGTAATATAAGTTTTGAACGACATGAGTTGATGACAGAATTTTGACTTTTCCTTTATCACCATTACAAACCAAAAATGAACACCAGTTTTGGACTATTCAAAGCCACTTCAGCAGTTATAAAAAGTTATTCAAAGATGTTTGATGGTAGAACTCTACATCACTCTATTCGCTAAACTCGAATTCGCTAGACTATTTGTAGGTTTCAAATGTTACATTTCTTTTGAATAGCAACATTATAAGACTGACAAAAATGAAAGAAATAGCTTGTTTTATGCCGACTGCTTTTCAGGGAACATGAGAGCCTTGGAGTCGAATCAAAGTTCCATCTGAGGAAGATCAAAGCCTCATTGATTCTCCCGTTATTATATGCAGAACACCTGATGAGAAATGTGTGTAATCTCCCTTCAATATAGCAGCCATTCTTGCAGTTTATGGTTTAAGAAAGCTATCTGAGATCTGAAATCACTATCTGACTTGATTTTGATGGTCCCCTTTAGACATTCTGTTGACTATAAGGAGCATTGCACCCACATGTCAACTCACTCTCATTAGAGTATTGCTTATTATAGACTGTCTAAATATCAGCTAACTCTTTATTTTGATGGTCCCACAACACACATTGTACTGTACATTATTTTGCAAGTACATGTCAACCTACTAACCCTATACCTTTAACAGTCTACTAATACTCAACTAATACTCTAGTGAGAGTCAGTTGACAAGGTGGAACGCTATTTATAGTCGACAACATGTCTAAAAGGGACCATCAAAATAAAGTGTTACCCAATTGTGAATAATTTCATACTTCATATGATCGACGGCTTTTGAGAATTAGAGATGTATGCAAACTGTAGTCTTACCTTTGCAGATATACATAATGTTGACAGCAGTGGTCACCTGTGTTACAGCTGACATATTGCTATGAGATGTGTATGATTGTCTCGACATGTGGCATTAGCAACAGGCTTGAATGTTCATTTGCTCAGTCATCTGTCAGCGATGCCAGGAACAGGCCTTCTCCGCCGATGTTATTTGACAGTAGAATCTATATTACCGAATTAATAGGTCCTTCCGTGCCCCCAACTGCAACTCAGATTATAACAGGGCTAATAATATCAAAACATGCATTTTATTCACAGCTGTGAAAGGTTTCATCATAATCCTATGGCACTTATGGTTAGGTAAAGGTGTTTCTGAGGTTATTTGTTGCATAAACAGATTCACACAGACACATGGACAGTTAATCATCCTTGACTAATGGAGACCCGTAGACGAAGCGATTGACGCTTGGCTGGCTCTTCTATTTGTCTCAGTCTCTGTTTTTTTATGCTGCTGAAGTACACCAAGCAAAGATAACTTTCATCCGCACATCGCCTAATCTGTTATGAACCTGGTGGTGGTGGGGAGGATGGAGGTTAATGAAAGCGTCAGCATCTGCAAACTCAGACATGAGTAAGTACCTATCTTTTATACTACAAGTATTAGAACACGATTGGATAGACGAGAAGGTAATGAGTGACGTAACAATCGAGTCTTCCCATAGCAGAACTTATGCTAAAGCTTTCATTTATAAGTAACTTTGCAACTACATGTCAACTAGCAGTCATTAGGAAATGACTGCTAGCACTAGGAAAATCTGCTAACACTTTATTTTGATGGTAGTTGCATGTAGTTGCAAAGTTACTTATTATAATGTTTAAGTGAACTAAATCTATTCATCTGATAAAAATATTAATTGGCTAGATGTGAGTTCTTTTTTTTACCTTTTTGGCTTTGTCACTATTAAATCCAGTTGAATATAAAGAGCTACATAACAATTCTTTAAAAAGGTCACATTTTGTGTTCAATACAAAACTTAACAATAAAAAAAAGTTTAGAATGACATAAGGGTGAATAAATAATAAAAGCAGCTTTAGTTAGTACTTTTAGACCTTAAAAATATACATTAAAATACAATAAAATGACAAATGTTGTATTGGTCTGAATGACATAGGCCTAGATACTGCATTTTATTTAGCCTAACATGAACGTGGGCTAGATACAAGTTTTTTTTTTTTTTTTTTTTTTTTTTGAGGTCACTAGTTGAATAGAACAAGCTACATAATCCTTCTTTAATGAAGATCTAATTTTGTGTTCAATGCAAATAAATAACAGCAACTGAGTTTGGAACAACATATGGATGAATAAATGAAAGCAACAAGCTAGTATTTTTATTCCTTACAAAAATACAACACAGTCTTGGTATCAGTTGCCTGCTTGAATCCCATGCATTAAATAATGTGTTTCTCATAAGCGAGACAGCAAATGTGCCAATAAAAAAGGCTTGCAGACAGGTAATGCTCTGAGATTTGCTGATAATTTTTCTCAGTATTATTAATGCCGTTCTTTCCCATCATACCAGACCCGACCAATGAGTTTATTGGAAAGCTAACAAAATGATATACTGCAGTCTCAAAAGCCTTTCATATCTCTAAGATTAATGTTTGTGTTTGCGTGTTATGGGGTGAAGGCTAGCGACGGTGATGGCGCAAACTTTCAAGACACATTTTAGGAAAATAACTCTTTTATGAGGAGCTGAATTTCTGTTAAGAACGCAAAATAGAGAAGAAAAAAAATGTAGTTTGCCATAAAATGATTCTTGGGATCTAATAAAGCAAAGAGGAAAGGTTATGTTTTGCATTCGATCTTTGTACTCCAACACCTTACTTAGTCTTTTTTCCCCTTTTCTTTTAAAGTGGACCAGCCTTTGATCAGCGAGCGTCAGGATTTGAAAATAAGCTCTAGGCTTTTTAGAAATCTAATAATGAGATGATGAAAAGTAGCTCGATTTAATAGGTGGACGTTGGGAGCATTCCAAGTTCTGATGACACTCTGAGTAAATCCAAGAGGATAACAACCTCCAAAAACACATCGAGTTAGCAAGGCTAAAAATGTCCATCAAGCGGTGAAAATAACCGCAGAGGCTCACAACTGAAAGAAAGATGGTGTATAAGCTAATTTCGAGCGGGTTTAAGGACTGTCACAAAACGAGAGAGGAATTCTAGGAGATATGTGAAGAAATGCCGTGCAGGTTTCTGGTGTGTGTGCAGCACTCGTTCCAGAGCAGAAGGTCATGGCTCTCAGTGCCGTGGCCATAATTAAAGCCCTTGTCCACACAAGCAGAAGTCAAGTGTCCTGTCCTTGTGCTAAGGAGAGCAGTCAAATGCTGGGAGAGAGCGAGCAGTTGAAATGTTCTCTGACATTTAAACTGAATCCCTAAAGACATTGTCTTACATCCTAAAGCACAAACTCTGAGGAGTGCAAAGAGCAAATGAACAATACAAATATACAATCACTATCAATAAAATCACCTTTTTTACCGTTCATGAAGCGGTCCAACAAGAGCCCTAATGTCAGTCATTCAGAGCTTATCAAGTGTGTGTGTAGTTTGTGAGTGTCCTCACACTCAAATGTTCTCGGTAAAACCCACTGGGGGCTTCCGTCATTAGATAAAGCACTGGATAAAGAAAGAGTCATCCATAAATACATGAGAGAGGAAGATAAGAGCTGGATCTCTCAGCTCCACTCACTGACCTACACCAAGAAAGACTTTCAATCTCCTAAGAGAGTGGTGCGTTTTATTTCTCAGGTGCCGGTCCTGGATCAGCCCTGGGCTTTCAATAATTTCTCATCACCACATGCTTCAAGAGGAACCAGGAAGGGAATTAAACACACTGAAGACCCCGAAGGCCCTTTCACACTAAATGTGAAACAAAAAGTGCAAAATGACATGTTCACATAAAGAGTAAAATGAATATTGGAAGGGCTGAACAAAAAGCACATTTTCTCCAGTACAATAGATGGTGCTGTTCACTTTTTAGTTTTCCTGCCATCCAACTATCACAAAAGAAGACTTTAGCTGACTTGTCGTATATCTAGTTTTTAGCCTAGATTATATAAACTAAATGCATAGTTTAGGGTTAGTACTTAAAAAAAAAATACAATAATACTTTTACTTAACAAGGATAGTTACATTAAGTTGATCAAAATTGACAGTAAAGACAATGATACAAATTGCTGTTCTTTTTAAATAAATTCCTATTAATCAAAGGATTCTGAAAATCCACAAAAATATTAAGTTCTTAATTGATTATAATGTGAAATGTTTCAAATCCATATTCAAATCAGCAAAAATGTATTTATCATTTGCAGTGGAAAAAAAAAAATAACATACCTGTTTGGAATGACAATTAATTCATTTTAAAATTGACTTTGAAATGGACACGTGCATACAACATACTGTACAAGAACATACTTGTGTATCAACTGGATAAAGAAAGAGAGAGAGAGAGAGAGAGAGAGAGAGAGAGAGAGAGAGAGAGAGAGAGAGAGAGAGAGAGAGAGAGAGAGAGAGAGAGAGATGATAATATTTAGACAGGAGTCAGTGGCTTATTTAGTGCCATATGGTGGATATTTAGTGAATTATTTTACTTGTGTGTGTGTGTGTATGTGTGTGTTTGTGTGTGTATATTGTTGCCATCAGGTGCCCATCTGTGCCATCTCTACTTCAAAGAAGTAGTTGTAGCGCACTACCTTGCAGACAGATTAATTGTTTACACAGCATTTTAATGCAACACAGACAAACGTTTTGTTCATAGAGGAAATACAAAACCCTGCCGGAAATCTGCGGCTACACACTCCCATCTGGATCAATGATTAAGAGTGTGTAACAACATTTAGTTTTACATTAAATTAGCTCAAATTATATATAGGGAATTTTAATAATTAATCATGAATATGATTAATATATTGCATATTACAGTTAAATTATCGAAGTTGAAAATAGATTGATTGTACACACGGATGATCAATCACAACGAATTATAATTTCTCATTCATATGTCAATGGTCCACTTTCAGATCGATTATATGAGATAACCTTTAATGGAGTTAATTTAGCTATCGAACTGTTTGTCCAGCAAACGGCCGTAAGATTAACTTATCAACTTCTCAACAAAGTTATCCCTTCTTATAAACTCCAAGAAATATCAATTTTCTGGCCGTGAACATTAATTTTCCTGTGTTTATAAAATTAGACTACGCAACGTAGTCAATAATGAAAGCTTTGTAGCTATGATCGAAATTTCATTGACTCTGTAATATGAGCATTTTAGACAGAAGGCAATCAAGAATATAATGGTTTTAATAGTTGGACTAATAATACATCGAACTACAATTCACACAGAATATATGTATATACACCCGAAACAAACAAAACGAAAAACATTACAAACACGAATTAAAATAGGATGAGAGAGGAAGATAAAAATGAGAGGGAGAGAGAGAGAGAGAGAGAGAGAGAGAGAGAGAGAGAGAGAGAGAGAGAGAGAGAGAGAGAGAGAGAGAGAGAGAGAGAGAGAGATCCGTAGGATCACAGTTTGGCAAAATTCACCTGGACATTTAAACCTTTAAGAGACAACACGGAAAAACAGTCTTAATGCTCTAAAATCTTGGTAACTCAAATATACTTGCATATAGTTCTCATGTGTCTGAGCCCTGCGGCGTGTGTGAGCGGCTGGTCTTTGTGTGTTCCGTTGGAGCGTCACGTGGTTTGCTGCGGTCTGGAGCGCGCAGTTTCAAAGAAGGCTTAAAGGTCTTTGACGTAAATTACCAAATAAATAATTCAGACTAAGTTCATTTCTGGTGAAATGAACAAAGGAAAAACAAACTTAAACAAAAGAAAAGAAGAGGAAAGATCCCCCAGGGCGGGGATCACGAGTATGATGGTTACATCGGATCGAAGGAGAGGGAAGAGTCCAACCGAAGTCGAAGTTCCCTCGAAGAAGCAGTTCTTTCTCCCCCCTCCTTACTTCTCACTACTCCTCAAAGATCCCCAAACAAAACCAAACCTAAAGATGAGGTGCTTGGTGGTCTTCTTTAAAGACACTTCTGTTTACGCCTCCTCTGGCGTGAATGCACCAATCAGCTGGGAGGAAAGTGTGCGGATAAGTGTTCCTTTGTTCCCTCGAGATCGACTTTGCATGTTTCATGACCGTGATGTAAAAATGCGTTCAATTTTACTCCAGAGATGATAAAACATAGTAACATACATTTTACGGTTCGCACCCATATATATATATTTGGGCAGATCAAGAGGATTCTAAAGGTGTGAAGAACGACATACAAACATTATAGGAAAACACAGTTACATTAAAAATGCATCTAAAAGCACCTCTGTTCATTTAGAATTATAATACGATCACATCTAACCCCAGTGGAACATGGGCAAACATAAAAACATATCGAATATATCATAGTACAAGTCTCTCAATTGAGGAGATTGGAGAAAAAGTCCTTGTGTGTGTGTGTGTGTGTGTGTGTACTGTGAACGTGGCTGGGTCATTCGTTGGTGAAGATGTGGTGAACTTTTGCTCACCCCCCTCCCGGGCAATGATATGTGTGTGCGTATTCTTTGAATTGATGAGTTTTAAGTCTGGTTACAATGACCAGTGTGGTTCATCACACAAGGTTGTCTGTGTTTGTGAGGTGTCCTGAAGAGGGGACACCACGGGATCTCCGGCCAGAGAGGCGCTCCTGTTGGGTCACATGTGGTAAGACAGAGGACCCTGTGATTACTTATCAGCGAAAAACGCCACGGGGGCACTTCTGGCATCGGTCATTTAATTAAGTCCCATCGCCATTTGCTTGTGTGTGAATCAGTAACTTAAAAAGTCTCATGACATCTCCATTCTTCAGATTGTGAAAGAAACGGGAGTGTTTACTTAATTGGAGACTTAGTTGATTAAAACCACATGATTGCGCTGATCATCTGATTATTGCTACAGTCCCCCCTTGATGGTTCGGCAGGACCCGTGTGGGTGGGCCTCGTTGAACCATCACGACCGCATTGGTCAGGTGGCAGGTAAATCATGGAGGTTGGATGCTGCAGATGATGGTTAGGGCTGAGGGCTCAGCTCTATGAGGTTTTCCGCGTTCTCTAGCGGGGAGTCTTCTTTCCGAGGGCCCCTACGGAACCCTCCGGACATGGCTTGGGTGAGCCTGGCTGTTGAGGCTCACATCTCGTTGAGTCGTCGGTACAGGACGTAGGCCAAACCCAGGGTTAGGGTGTGGCTGATGATTGTCGAAATGCAAAGTGCCGTGTCAGCGGCGGTCCATGCTTGAACAACAGGTGAAATGTTCAGGATGGGCAATCTGGACAATGCTTGGAGGGCTGCGTCAAGGGGAGCGATGTCTATGATCTGTGACCCCCCCCTTCCTCAATCCATTTTTCCAGTTCGGATTGGTATTCTTCACTCGGAAGGTGGTACAGGGGTAGGTCGTCCAGGTGAAGGATGGTGCAGTGAGTGCAGCTGTGCGCACAGGAGTGTTAGCGAGCCACCTGTCACCTACAATCTCTGCTTGGGTCTCGATGCCTTGAGTGCGAGGCTTTGCTTCGGCAGGGCAGCGGGTGTCGCTGATCTGCAGCCTGCAGATTCCGTCAGTGTTGTCTCTGAGGAAGGGTCTGTTAAGGCAGAGATAGTGAATGTCTTTGGTCAATGTGCACATGTGCAGGTTCGGGGCCAGGTACAGCTGTGGGTTGCTGTCGTGGTAGGCCACCACGTCTGGAGTGCGAATCTTGATGTGAGTGTCACTTTTCAAAAATCCGACCTTGACAATGTCTTTTACTTGGTAGAGTCGGCTTGACTCTATAATGGGTAGGTTCAGGAGAAAACCCACTTTCCTCTGCTCGGAGTCGACGCGGAGTGGGATGGCGCTACCCAGAGAGTAGGTAAGGTGTGCTTGTAGAGGGTCAGTTGGCGTGGTGATGGCAGGAGCCAGCATGGTTTGCACCAGGCTTAAGGGTATCAGGTACGGTGGAATTCTACCCATGGCTAGGCTGTCAATGGAGGAGCTCACCTCCCGCAGCAGGTCTGTCATCCGGGCTGTGACCAGCTGAGTTTGAGCAAAGTCATTCTGGGAGACAGTAAATAGCTGTTTCATGGAGTTCACTGTCTGGTTCAGCAGAACGCTGTGAGTGTTGAGAATTACCACTGTTCCCTTAAATGTCTTGTGGGTGATTTGCAGGGAGGCACTCTGTGTCGTAAGTTGCTCTTTTAGCAGTGGGATCTCAGTTTGAATTTCAGTCACATGCCGTCTCACGGTGGCTAGGCTCACTGCATTGACACTGGATATGTCAACGTTAAACAGAGTTCCGACAGCAGCGGCGGCTCTGAGCAAAGCTCCTAGGATCCGTTTGGCACGGCGGTTGTGTCCACTTAAGTCCGCTTGTGTGACAGTCATTTTATCAAGTTGGTTGAGCATGTGCTCAACATTGGCCTCAGCGTGAGCGAGGGAGTCCTCTGTCAATCGGGCACTGGCCCAGCTGAATTGGGCTACTGTGCTGGGGTAGGGTTTTAGGTACACGTTGCGGGGGTCCACTTGAACATACACTTTCTGGGTGTGTGTGCGGCAGTTGGTTATCAGGAATCCCATTTGTTCTTTTAGGACGATGCCTGATGCCGGACCCGGTGAGATGCTGTCCGTTTGCGGCTGCCCTCTGGTTGGCTGAAGGCTCAGAATGGCAAACCACGGCAGCATCCTGGTAAAGGCAAAAAGAAGAGAGAGAAAGGTAGGAAACATTTCAGCGAGTGTCGTCCTTGGTTGGCTAGGACAGTCTTGTCTTTTCGAGGACAACGGTGTGTCACTTGCTTCGGTGTCTTGTAAGTGGTTCTGGTGCTGCGGTGTGCAGCACGTGATGCGTCATGGGCATACATTGGCATGACCCCCCTTCTGCATTGTGGCACCACAAGCCTTGGCGCTGTGATGGCATCAGGTGCATAACGTAGAATGTTGTCCTGTGCACGCAGCATGTGTTTGGTGACCCGCAGTTGTCTGGGGCACCGTTTATCGGTGGTTGCAGCTGGCGTGCTTGGGTGGTTGGAGGGGTCTGAGAGGTGGTTTGTCATATTGTCCATTGTTTTGTCATAGTCTTTGGTTAGCTGGAAGGTTAAGGTCAGGTGAAGCAGGGGCTCTGTGACATTTTGTCATACTTGTGGTGAGAGACGCATGCATGACCTTAAAAGTTCAGAACCACGGTTTAACTGGTTCGCTAGGTCTGTAGCATAAAGCTAGGTGTTTCACGTGTAGCTAGCTAGTGAAATGTGTCTTGTATCTTATCTTAGCTGTGGATCTTAGGAGGCTAAGATGTATGTGGTTCCGAGAGTATCTCCTGGAAGGGGCATAGCCAAGATGAAATAAATGACTTAAGATGGTTCTTATGACTAAATTATTTCTCTGGACTGAACTAGTGGTTCACTACGGCTTGACGAAGTGAATGATAGGGGGAAAAGGACAGCTTTCCTATTTGAATTGTGCTTATTATCAATCCTCTGGACCATAGTTGTGCCCTAGTAAATTGTTGAAATTACTTGTGTTGCAGGGTCACAAAATGAGTACACTGGTTGAAACTACGCCAAAATAACAAATAAGGGTGTCTCTGTTTCCTTTCTGGGCCCTATGGGGAATGGAACCACATTTGAACAAGAGAGGAAATGAAATGAAATCATATAGATGACTGAATAGCCAAGGGAATAGCTGACTGCTATTATTATCAAAGTCAAAGAAATGAAAGAGTTAACAAAGAACAAAAACAAATTAAAATTAAAAGCAAAAGGGAATAAAATGATCAAAACAACGGGAATGATCTGAAGGCGAGAATAATCAGTAGCATTAGTGATGAAAATTCCTATTGCTATATGAATTCTTCTCTAGCTACACAGTTTACATGTAGTCAAACTTATGTTTAATTAACAGGGCATCTGCAAAGTTAGCCTTCGACGGTTAGCAAGGACTATGCCTAAACTAGTGAAGGTGAACTTTAGCTAAGAAGAGTTGCAAACACGGAAAGTGAATTAGAAATCCTAACTGGTGTTAAGGAAAGTATTCTAGAATACTTTGCACTGTGGAAAAAAAACAACGGTGATTAAGGGTTCAAGTAAATGATGCTAACTTCTAACTGTGGAAGTTATTATTTAGCTTAGCCTACGCTGGATGGATGCTATGTTAGGTTAGCTTAGCCTAAGTTGGATGGATGCTAGGTTAGGCTAACTTAGCTTAAGGCTGGAAGGATGCTAGGTTAAGTTAGCTTAGCCTAAGGTAGATGGATACTAGGTTAGGGTAGCTTAGCCACCTAGGCTGGTTTGTTTACAAAGTGACGTCACAAGTTAGCACTTCCTGTGACAAGTTGTTGTCATGGGAACTAGAGTATGTCAGAACAATTCAACAGTCCCTGAAAAGTGTCTGCACCTTTTAACGGGTTAAAAGGGGGCGCCTATACTTTAAGTCTTTCGAGAACTTGATGTTACATTAAGTAAAATGCGACTGTTTTGGCATTTGCTAATTTTACTCATGTAACTCTGCTCTTTACTTTACACAACTTATTCTATTTGTTTACCGAGTAAGGAAATAGATTTGCTGTAAGTCAAAGGTTGTCTAAGCATCTATAGTTACGTTCCTCTCATGCATAAATGCTGACTTTTCAGCGAGTAAACAGTTTTGATCGCTAGGTAGCTCTCTGCTTGTAGATGCAGCTAAAATTTAGGTGAATTACATCAATCTAACAATAATTTGTAAGGCCTTTACATTGTAGAAAGGGGAGCATCACCCAGGTCTACATATATACAACTCTGTTCTGAGCTTTCCTTTTCAGACACAGGTTTAGTCATACTGCAATTTGGATTTCTTTTTAACCAAAGCAGAATAGATATCGGTACAGATTAGAGGCTGCTGAAATGAGATTCCTTTGTCACACAGACTTACGCTTTACGGCTGAACTTACTGATATTAGTTGGAAATCTAAGACTCTTTCACTTAAAGTAGAGATGTCAATTCCAGCTATCGTTTTATCTGCATTTAGACAAGCCAGCGATCAAAAATGCTTATTGCACGTTGTGTTCTAGTTGGATCGCAAAGATCAAATGCACGCCTGTAGGTTAACAGTAGTTTAAGGCTGAGGTGGTTTTCCTACACTCTGGCGGTAAGGTGACGTATGCCCTATTTGGAGTTAGTGTTTCTTGTAACCCTTCATTGTCAGGAAACCTAGTGTTTAGCAGTGCCAATTCAACCAGCATCTAGAAACTGTTTGTTTCAAAAGAGTCGTGCATAGTCTGTTGGCCGTTGAGATTTGCACGTCCATTTAAGATTCTTTTAACTCAGTAAAATTCTAATTTTACGAATGCAGAGTCTTGCAACTCTTTGAGCACACATTTTCATCTACTTTTAAAAGTTCTATGTCCTATACTGATCAGGGACCCTTTTAGCAGAGTCTTGCACTGTGTTCGTGCAGTGTCTTTTGGTTTTGCAGTTCAAAATCAGTGGGGTTTTAGGACTTCTTTCAGAAGAGGCCTTCTGCACTAGGTCACGCATCGTTGAGTGGGCATTGCGTGGTCTTTGGCGAGCTGGAAGGTGCAGGGTAGCGAACTTGAACCTTGACTTGGTGCTGAGGCTGTGTACCCATGGATGGCTGCTGGAGTTCCGGGGAACTCTGTGATTTTGGAGTCTGGCTTTGTTGTAGTTCTCGTGACCTCTGTGACCTGACAGTCTGGCTCTGGTGGCCTGTGTGACTGGAGGGGGAGGGGTTCTCGAACTTGGGCCCAGACGATCAGGTGTTTATAAGTCTAATAAAAGCTCAGAGCAGTCTAGCAGGTCTTTGCCAATCAGAAAGGGGTACGTGTCCATTTGTGAGATGTACACCGGGTGGATCAGACTCATAGAACCAATTGTCAGGTGAATGGGAGCTACCTGTTCGAGCCGGATGTCGTTCTGGCTGTACGACTGCACATTCAGCTCACACGATTGGGATGTAAGAGTTCGATCTTGTCTCATAGCTTTAGCTCTGAGTTTTCCTAAAAGTTCAGCTGATATCAAAGTAAAGTCTGCGCCGGTGTCTACCAGTGCTTCAAGTCTCACGTCGTTTTCCAAAGTGATGGCTAGGTAGGGTTTCCGGGCCACCCCCTTTTCGATCAGGTTCCCCAGGAGCTTTGGCGTCCGGGTTGGTGAGGTGATCGATGGGCGGTTAGGGCCGGTCTCGTGTTGTTCGCTGTGGAGGCAGGTAGACAAAGCAGCATTTCCTGGGTCTTTGTGATGTTGGACCCAGTCGTGGGAAACGGTGCTGTCATGCTTAGGCTGTGCAGCTGTCAGCTGTGGCGGCTGGGTGATGCTGTCACTTTGTGGTGTGACAGTTAGCTCTGTGGTGTGACAGTTAGCTCTGTGGTCTGATGCTGATGAGCAGTGTTCTGGGTGCCTGTTTCAGGCCTTACGCTTAGACGTAGGATGTCTGGGTTTGAGTCTCTTGGTGATGGGGGTGGGCTATTTCTGGGTCGCCGGCTGGCTTCCCAGAATCTTTCAGAGCGCTCGCTCTGGTGCCTTGGATGAGCACCGTCACGGCCGTGCCTGCCTTCTGCTGGCCTGGAACGGTCTTGACTCTCCGTAAGAAGGGCTGTGGTGTTGTGGGGCGCCCTCTAGAGGCAGCTCTGAGTAGTGTTCAGAGACAGAGTAGATTGTGGGGTCTTTAAAAGTCTTTTCGTACACAGTCTTTTGCTTAATGTGAGCTTTGTGGGCCAAGTCTCGTAGCTGTTGGGTAGACATGCTACGGGGACAGGCCAGGATGCCTAAGTAATGACTCACTGTGGGATGCAGATTTCGAAGGAACAGAGTTCTGAAATTGACATCCTCTTCCATACCCTTGGTCTGATTCTGGATCAGAGAATTCACGGATCAAAGCTTGTTGCAGCTGCTGGTAGTCCGTTTTGATAGTCTCTGGTTGACGGTCAAGGAAGCTGCGCACCTCACGACTGGAAGTAATTCTTAGCAGGTACAATCTGTTCCATGCGGTCGCGTTGGTAACAGTTTGTAAGTGAAAGTCAATGTCTTGCAGGTATGCGTGCACATTGTGGCCTCCTGCAGGGTTCGGAGTGAACGTCGGGATGTTTCTGGCCAGCTTGTCAAGTTCTTTGGGAGCCATGCCGTGGTTAGTGGCAGGGGTTCTTTGGAAAGGCTCTCCCCCCCTCGCTGCTGACGGGGATTCTTGTGGGCTGGCTGGTGGTGTTTTGAACAGCGGGCTTTCGCCCTTCTTTTCAGCTCTGGGTTGTTGGCTGAAAGGTGCGGACTGGTTGGTCAGGAGAAACTTTGTGGTGTGTGTTTCCCCTTCCCGGTCACTCTGCAGTCTATATGAGTGTTTCAGCTTTCTGTGAACAATGTCAAGTTCGTCTTTGAGATCGTGTCTCTGCTGAACAAGCTCGTGGATTTTAGCTTGGGCCGCTTGCAAGTGTTTTTCGCAGGCCTTGGCTTTATTGTCTCTTTCTTTTAGTTCAGTCTCTGCTCTTGCAAGGAGAGCTTCACCTTCTCGGAGTTTCTTGTTGAGTTCCTCTCTGGTTCCTTTCTCTGACTGCTCTTTTCGGTATGTGTGTATACGAAGATCAGACAGGGCAGTTTGAAGTCTTTCCACTTCCTTCTGTAGCTCGGGGTCGGTGTCATCCTCTTCCTTGGTTTCGAGGAGTAGTTGTTCTAGACGACTGTGGATCTGGGCCTCCTCCGCTTGCATCTTTAGCGTTGCTACTTCATGCTCCAGGGCGATGCGGCTCCTTTCGTGGAGGCGTGCTTGTGCAATGAGCTTGTGAGCGAGGTTTCCGACGTGTCGGGCCCAGTCTTTGTCGTTGTAGCTTTGACTCGGTTCGTGAGCCGTCAGCTTGTCCAAGTCGGCGTTCAGCTGCTTTTGGCTCGGGGGCTCTGAGTCACTGGCGACCTTGGGCAGGAAGGTAGTCATCGTGGCTTTCAGCCATGTCTCGAGGTTGTCCCAGTGGACTGCGGGGCTGGAAGACCGGAACATACTGGCTCACTGTGGGCGAGAGGAACACAGCACACACAAAGAGACCAATGCAAGTTCTTTTACGGGCTATAATACTAATACGGGCGATGCCGTCTACCAGAATTTCGGCTAACTGATGCAGGCAGTTAGAGTTATGTGGGGACAATTTGCATAGGTCAGCGTGGGGCCTAAATAAAGATTTTGACAGGGCGGTAGCCTAGTGGGTCATCTGTTGATGCTAACGGCTTGGTTGTCAACCTGTTATTTAGCTTTCCTTGGTGTCTCTCGTAGGTTCAGTCTCTAGGTGAACTGAAAGGAACAGATCACAACAGAACAGAAAAATAGCAAGATGGGAAAGATTGAAGTAAAATGAAACAATAAAAGTGAATAGGTCTGTAATGAAATGGAGTGAAAAATAACACAGGAAGTGTTACAGGGGATAAGGAGGCCTGAGCCTGCTATGTGTGGCTTGGAGAAAAGGGGATGGGCCAAACACTTAAATGACCGGGGGAATATCTAATATTCTGTGGCCTATACTAAGTGGATGGGTTTTACCTTATGTTAGCTTGCCTGGGGTGAATTGAGGTCCTCCCTGGTCGGAGCCAGCGTCGCGGTCAATCTTTCCGTCGTCCCTTAACACTCAACCGCAGTGTCCCCGGGCCCTTCCGTTCATCTGTACCAAGGTGCGCCCTCTCAAACAACTTGACTTTAAACACAACCGGCAATACCAAGGTGTCAACTTGCCAGACGGCACAGCAAAGTGGATTTTCCCCAGAACCCTCAAAAAGAGTGGCCCCTCTTCGGGCCTTGGTTTGAGTAATTATTCCAAAATTGCCTTGTGTGTCGACTAGTGTGGTTGACTTCCCTTTGGAGTGCCAAATTGCTGAGTCTTATTGCGTGCCGCACCAATGGAAAGAAACAGAATGGGTCCGAGACTCACGCACGGCAGGCATCGGTAACGCCGGTCAGACGACCCCGCTCGCTGGAAACCAACCAGGGATGACTGTCAAATCACCACAGCATAAGAGAGTGTTCTACCTATGAATACAAAACAGGATGAAGAACAAGTGAAACTTAAAGTGAATTAAGGCTTTCTTTGTCTAAACCAAATTGAGTACTTATGTAGAAAATAAAAAGCAAAGGCTTTACTAAATAATGGTAAAAACAAAAGGGAATTATGACAATGTTAATTATCAGAATCACCTAATCCCTAAAAGAAGAGATATCAATAAGTAACGCAGGATGACACAGGAGGAGGCAAGCTGTAGTAGCGGGTTTGTGCCACAAGGGGGCGTACTTCCTCTCAGTGGTCAACCTGGTTGAAAAGGCAGCTTCATTTAAATTGCAATTCAAACTGGTTTAAACTCAATTTAAATAAGTGTATAAAGAGATGTTAAGTAACATCTAATCTAGTAAGGATACAGTTGTGATGAAGTATCAATACGAAGAATAAATAAAAAATAAAAAAAATTGAACTGAGAAAGTTAATTCAAATTTAAATTTGAAATTTGTTTGTTTCAAACCAAATTTGAATAAGTGTAAGAAAAGTAAAGATCAAAATTATATCTGATGATGATCACGATTACTGTAAGGTATCAGTGATAAATAAAATAAAGCCAATGAAAAACTGGAAATATACCACTTCAAAACAGAATGAAAGGAGGAAAAAGTGATACACCGTCTTAGCAGGGGATGCCACAAGGGTGCGTGTCCCTCTAAGTGGGTATCAGTGACTGACAGGCAAACACGATGTAAATTTAAATTCAAACTGGTTTAAAACCAAATTTAATTAAGCGTGTAAGGGAATTGAAAAATCAGGATAATATTTTATAATAATTAACGATAACAGCAAAGTATCATCAATAACTATAAAACAATCAAAAGAGAAAAGTAGAGATAGGCAATTCAAAACAGAATTTGAAAAGAGAGAAAAGGAGAGTTGAGTGAGCCGACTTAGAAGGCGGCCACTAGGTGGTGGACTTTTAGCAGTAAGAGAGCATTATCTGAAACGGCCCTCGGGTAATAGCACTCATGCATGCCGAAGTTAGAAGGCGGGGCGTAATTTGAGACTTCTAAACTCCCTCTAGTGTTTAGTCAGCGGAATTACAACCACTTTTTAATGTGATTCAAAAGCTAAGAGCTTTCAGCTTGCGTCACGCACTGATTTTCTGGAATAAATCACAAGTATACAATTAAGATCTCTGCGGATCTTTTTGGTGCTATACTGCACAAGAGTATATGGCGGGATTTCTTCGCCGCACATACACAAATGTGGACAACAGGAATTTTCGTCTGTTGGTTCGAACTCCAATAAACATTTTTCACAATAGCACTTATGATTTAAATGTATTAGATCTTCAATTGGGTAGCTACGCCAATTTTTTGACCAGGAGTTTATCGTTTTTGTTGAATATCACTGGGTTAACCCCGAATTCAATAACGATATTTGCATGCAAGGCCTATGTTTAAAAGGAATCTCGCTTAAAAACATATTTATTCAAACCGGTAATACGCACGTGAGAATTCTTCATTCACAGCGATTTAAAACAAATATTAGAAATGTATCAACTGCAGAGGTATTTCTTCATCTCTTAACAGGACATTTGTAATATTAAAGTACTGCAGTCTTAGCATTTAACAGTGCTAACAATTGTCTAGGCATATTTTTAGCAACTTGTTAAAAATGTAACGTTACTGACTTCGGCTTTTTGCCTCAGTCGGTTAGGAGTGAGTTCGCGTTGCGACTTATCTCACAATTTCATAATTTCATAGCGCGCACAAAAAAAAAAAAAAAAAATAATAACCATATACACAGATTGAAACTGGATTGCTCGTAAAACAAAGTTTGAAATTGCCAGCGTCCTCCACCAAACTGTAACAACATTTAGTTTTACATTAAATTAGCTCAAATTATATATAGGGAATTTTAATAATTAATCATGAATATGATTAATATATTGCATATTACAGTTAAATTATCGAAGTTGAAAATAGATTGATTGTACACACGGATGATCAATCACAACGAATTATAATTTCTCATTCATATGTCAATGGTCCACTTTCAGATCGATTATATGAGATAACCTTTAATGGAGTTAATTTAGCTATCGAACTGTTTGTCCAGCAAACGGCCGTAAGATTAACTTATCAACTTCTCAACAAAGTTATCCCTTCTTATAAACTCCAAGAAATATCAATTTTCTGGCCGTGAACATTAATTTTCCTGTGTTTATAAAATTAGACTACGCAACGTAGTCAATAATGAAAGCTTTGTAGCTATGATCGAAATTTCATTGACTCTGTAATATGAGCATTTTAGACAGAAGGCAATCAAGAATATAATGGTTTTAATAGTTGGACTAATAATACATCGAACTACAATTCACACAGAATATATGTATATACACCCGAAACAAACAAAACGAAAAACATTACAAACACGAATTAAAATAGGATGAGAGAGGAAGATAAAAATGAGAGGGAGAGAGAGAGAGAGAGAGAGAGAGAGAGAGAGAGAGAGAGAGAGAGAGAGAGAGAGAGAGAGAGAGAGAGAGAGAGAGAGAGAGAGAGAGATCCGTAGGATCACAGTTTGGCAAAATTCACCTGGACATTTAAACCTTTAAGAGACAACACGGAAAAACAGTCTTAATGCTCTAAAATCTTGGTAACTCAAATATACTTGCATATAGTTCTCATGTGTCTGAGCCCTGCGGCGTGTGTGAGCGGCTGGTCTTTGTGTGTTCCGTTGGAGCGTCACGTGGTTTGCTGCGGTCTGGAGCGCGCAGTTTCAAAGAAGGCTTAAAGGTCTTTGACGTAAATTACCAAATAAATAATTCAGACTAAGTTCATTTCTGGTGAAATGAACAAAGGAAAAACAAACTTAAACAAAAGAAAAGAAGAGGAAAGATCCCCCAGGGCGGGGATCACGAGTATGATGGTTACATCGGATCGAAGGAGAGGGAAGAGTCCAACCGAAGTCGAAGTTCCCTCGAAGAAGCAGTTCTTTCTCCCCCCTCCTTACTTCTCACTACTCCTCAAAGATCCCCAAACAAAACCAAACCTAAAGATGAGGTGCTTGGTGGTCTTCTTTAAAGACACTTCTGTTTACGCCTCCTCTGGCGTGAATGCACCAATCAGCTGGGAGGAAAGTGTGCGGATAAGTGTTCCTTTGTTCCCTCGAGATCGACTTTGCATGTTTCATGACCGTGATGTAAAAATGCGTTCAATTTTACTCCAGAGATGATAAAACATAGTAACATACATTTTACGGTTTGCACCCATATATATATGGTTTGGTCAGATCAAGAGGATTCTAAAGGTGTGAAGAACGACATACAAACATTATAGGAAAACACAGTTACATTAAAAATGCATCTAAAAGCACCTCTGTTCATTTAGAATTATAATACGATCACATCTAACCCCAGTGGAACATGGGCAAACATAAAAACATATCGAATATATCATAGTACAAGTCTCTCAATTGAGGAGATTGGAGAAAAAGTCCTTGTGTGTGTGTGTGTGTGTGTGTGTACTGTGAACGTGGCTGGGTCATTCGTTGGTGAAGATGTGGTGAACTTTTGCTCACCCCCCTCCCGGGCAATGATATGTGTGTGCGTATTCTTTGAATTGATGAGTTTTAAGTCTGGTTACAATGACCAGTGTGGTTCATCACACAAGGTTGTCTGTGTTTGTGAGGTGTCCTGAAGAGGGGACACCACGGGATCTCCGGCCAGAGAGGCGCTCCTGTTGGGTCACATGTGGTAAGACAGAGGACCCTGTGATTACTTATCAGCGAAAAACGCCACGGGGGCACTTCTGGCATCGGTCATTTAATTAAGTCCCATCGCCATTTGCTTGTGTGTGAATCAGTAACTTAAAAAGTCTCATGACATCTCCATTCTTCAGATTGTGAAAGAAACGGGAGTGTTTACTTAATTGGAGACTTAGTTGATTAAAACCACATGATTGCGCTGATCATCTGATTATTGCTACAAGTGTCACTGTGAGTCGCTTTCAAACTCCTGCTTGCGAATTCACACGAGGCAGGTTAAGTCTACAGCGAGCCTCAGCGGTGAAGACCGAATAATTTGGCTGATTGTCATTGAAGTGTGAACACGCATGCCGACAGATTCACGTCGTTGGCCAATCAGAGCCGCTTTAGAGATAAGCCTGCCCTCTTTCAGCTTGCAGTGTTAATTAAAACTCTTGCACTTCCTGAAAAACACACATAAAGATAACAAGGAAGACAACTTCCCAGTGGTGTGAAGTCTCCGTCTCCTTCATTCTTTCTTGTTCAATCCCATCCTTTTCCTCTCATTCTGACTCTATAACAATCTCTCAATCTTTATTTAAATGGCTCGCCCATAAGTCAAGCTCAAAGCCGTGTCTGCTGGCCCCATGAGAGAGAGGAATTAAAATCAGCCCTGTCACTCCCTCTCTCCTCATCTAAGAAAAAGAGAGAGGGGGGATAAAGCATCTTAGTGCCTGCCAGACTTACGAGCAGTCCGTGCTACATCAGGCCTGACAGAGGCTGCAGTTATGAGGCCTGGCTGAGAGATTTATACTCACTTCTACTGTGGCCTGCTGGGAGACATGTGCACGCAGAGATGCCTAGGACCTCTCTATATTTATCTGCATTATTGCTACTGCATTTACCCCCGACAGCATATTTCTCATGACGCTGCTTCCCCAGAGACTAAAAGCAGGGTCAGAATCGAGGTTACCTCTGATATCTCCAGATCTTGAGTTTTAAGGTATCAACAACTTCCACCTCTACTCGATGTGTTGGGTCTGTGTCGGCTAGTCGTGGATGACATACATTTAGCTGTGGTTGGTGAAAATAGGAGAAAAAAATTCTATTTACAGTAGTGACGAATAACCTGGATTATTTGTGGCACACACTGTATGATTTGAGTATTTATTTTAGTATTTAGTGAAAAAATGTGGAGTCACACACAAAAAAAGACAAAAGCCAGCTGCATTTTGGGAATGGAAAAGTCAGCAAAAAACAAAATATATACACTAACATTCACTAACTACAGTGTCACATTACTACTATTAAACTACTATTAAATTTTTCTAATATGCTGATTTGGTGCTTTTTTTTAAACATTTCTTATTATTATCAATGTTGAAAAATGTTTGCATGTAAACAGTGATTCCTTGATAAATAGAAAGTTCAAAAGAACAGCACCAATTTAATTTATCAATTTAATGCATCCTTCTGAGATATATATATAAATTTGTAATGAGGTTAGATGTTATGTGAAGAAGGAGGTGGGAACCAGCGAACACTTTTAATAACAAAATAAAACAAATACAAAAACAAAAGTATAAGCCAGCAGCCCCTCACGGACGACTGCTGGCCACACACAACAGAAACAAAACACAACTTAAAATCTGTCCAGTTCCTCTCTCGATCTTCACTGTCGTCGCTCCTCCTTTATCCACTTCAGCCCTGCAGAACTCTGCCCCTCCCCCCGGACCCACCAGTGGGTCCAATATTGCATCATCATAATCATTTAAAAAAATCTCTAAGTTGTACAGCACAAAACTAGACATATATAGTATTGTTTGAAAGCTTAGAACCTCAGCTTTCATGACAATCCCATCACTTTTGTATTTATTTTACATAGAATAAGATAATATGGTCTAAATTCGACCCCCGCAACGACCCCCCCCCCCCTCGAGAAAATCATATTTGTGATATTACATTTCATATTTATATCACACACACTCACCAGAAATAGACAAGTCATACATCAAATGAAAGCTCTCACTCTCAAGAATATCACTGTGTAGTTTATTTACCAATCCAACACTTTACAGTAACATTATTATCCAAAGAATCACGAAAACGGAATCGAGTTTTTTGAACAAGCAAACACATGAGTCATATTCCTGTTCGGATCACTTCCTCTGTGTGGAGCTACTAGCCTCAAACGCTATATCAGCTCGTTCCTTAGGTTGTTTTCTTCAAAATGAGACCATTTTCACATGTCTTCGAGCATGCATGACTAAATGACACTGTAATATGTCACCGATGTCCAGATCAAAACATGCGATGCAGGATAAGAGCAAATACTCGTATTAATCTTAGGTTTGATTGTCTTCGTTAGCCGCGATCTTTGATGACGTCATCAAATATTGCGCCATACGTCAAAAAAGCTGAGACTCTCAGGAATCCATAGACACGTCGATCATGCTTCTAGGCCATTCAGGGACCGAGATCTCCTATGATAAAGTCGAGAAGGCGGGACTTCATCTTGATATGTCAGCGGGTGTCATCGGTCATCGCAAACGAGTAGGAGTTGAGTTTGGGATAGTTTGGTAGTTTGGACAGTGTTTTTTCGAGTTATTGCGTGCTTTTTACAACTGATTGGAGTGTTTTCTTTTTGGACAATGGCTTCAAGGAAGGTTTGTTGCACAATTCTTTTAGCAATCAAAAATGTAGACTTCAAGAGTACACTTGGAGACACCAGTGACTCCTTTCAGATAAATCTCAATAACTTTTTTTTAGAATGAGTTATCAAAAAAAAAATCTTTTTGCCCCTGTTTACAGCCACCTAGTGGAATCAAAAGAAACTTTCTGAAGGGAAATACACCAAACAGATCCTAAATTACAGACTCTCAACTAAAAACTTAATTTAAAAATCAATCAAAATCTGACTTTTTATCCTTATTTATCATAAAATTGTGAATAAATACAATAACATATATGCAATATTCCACCACTGTTTTAGAATATAGAGTGTGTTTTATAAAATGAGACCATTTTCATCCATTTACTCCAATGTATGTGGGTAGGACACCATTTTAAAGTCAGGTATGCACAATTTTTTTAGCAATCAAAAATGGAGACTTCAAGAGTACACTTGGAGACACCAGTGACTCCTTTCAGATAAATCTCAATAATTTTTTTTTTTAGAATGAGTTATCAAAAAAATCTTTTTGCCCCTGTTTACAGCCACATAGTGGAATCAAAAGAAACTTTCTAAAGGGAAATACACCAAACAGATCCTAAATTACAGACTCCTAATTTAATTAAAAATAAAACTTGATTTAAAAATAAATCTAAATCTGACTTTTTATCCTTATTTATCATAAACTTGTGAATAAATTCAAAAATATATATGCAATATTCCACCACTGTGTCAAAATCTAGAGTGTTTTCTGTAAAATGAGACCATTTTTATCAATTTACTCCAATGTATGTGGGTAGGACACCATTTTAATGTCAGGTATGCACAATTCTTTTAGCAATCAAAAATGGAGACTGTAAAAGTACACTTGTGACTCCTTTCAGATAAATATCAATAACTTTATTTTAGAAGGAGTTATCAAGAAAATTCTTTTCCCCCTGTTTACTGCCACCTAGTGGAATAAAAAGAAACTTTCAAAAGAGACATAGACAAAACAGGTCCAAAATTAAAGATTTTCAAATAAAAAATTAATTAAAAAATATATAAAAATATGAGATTTTATATGTGTTTATCAAAACCTTGTGAATAAATACAATAAAATATATACAATATTCCACCACTGTGTTAAAATTTAGAGTGTTTTCTGTAATATGAGACCATTTTTATCCATTTACTCCAATGTATGTGGGCAGGACGCTCTTTTAAATTTACATATGCCTAATTCTCTAAAAAAATTCAAAATATGCTGGAGAGCTTTATGCTTCCGCTCCTCCATGAGAGATACGAGGCCGGTGCGTCCCGCAGGTGTCGCTCATTATCAATCACGCACCGGCCTCACGCCGTTCTCTCACGTCCCTCGACCTCGTCCAGCTCGCCATATACCCCCATCACCCCTCGCAGGCCGGGGGGGGTAGTCCCGTGACTGCGCTCTATATTTGGGGTCTTCATGAATTTGTATTTGTACATGCATGTAAAAAACTAATATGCATTTTGAGTCATTTACATAAGGCAAACACTTACTTGAGTTGAGTGCTTTTCCTGTTGACTTGCAAACATGAGTGCAAGCCCTACCTCATGCACCGATGTATCCAATGTTTGGCCGGGAGAGAGCGTTTCTGGGTGGACATCGAGGGCAGTGTGTGCCTGTGGGGTAGGGGTGATCGTCCTTGACGTCAAATGTGGAAAGTAATGAGCTCTCAGGTGGGATTTATGGCATGCTGTAACTCTTGAACTCCAGACAGAATGGATGAGAAGAGCAGGCACAGGCAGCTATTGGCACGAGGCCTGAGATATGTAAAGAGCCAGTCATCTAATGAATGATGGAGCCGCCCGCTGCTGCTCTCCCTGCCCAGCCGTCAGAGGCACTGATGTGGTTATGACTTCCTTTCCACCCTAAATCTATCAGAGCTACTATTCTTCAAACAAATCACCTACGAAGAAATTCATTTGGGATACTTTCAAACTCCAACGCTTAGGAAGAGAAATATGGAATTACGATTGTGTCAATAATAATGGCTGTAACTTTATAAAACTGAATGTAACTTTATAAAACTGAACGTAACTTTTTCAGAAACTATCAAAAATATTCCATCACAAAAGAAGAAAAACACAATTAAAATGAAAAAAAAAAATAACTCTGTCACACGAATTTAACAGGCTCTTCAAATATGCTTCATTTTTTGTTAATGTTTTTCAAAGATTCGTTTTCGCAAATCGTGGATTCCGAATACATTGCCACAGATTTCGCTTCCGCTTCGGAGTTTTTCGTTTGCTGTTTTGAGACAGAAACATCCAGAGCCACCGTGCACAGGCATGTGCAGGAAATGGGCTACAGGTGCCGCATTCCCCAGGTCAAGCCACTTTTGAACCAGAAACAGCGGCAGAAGCGCCTGACCTGGGCTACAGAGAAGCAGCACTGGACTGTTGCTTAGTGGTCCAAAGTACTTTTTTCGGATGAAAGTAAATTTTGCATGTCATTCGGAAATCAAGGTGCCAGAGTCTGGAAGAAGACTGAGGAGAAGGAAATGCCAAAATGCCTGAAGTCCATTGTCAAGTACCCACAGTCAGTGTTGGTCTGGGGTGCCATGTCAGCTGCTGGTGTTGGTCCACTGTGTTTTATCAAGGGCAGGGTCAATGCAGATAGCTATCAGGAGATTTTGGAGCACTTCATGCTTCCACCTGCTGAAAAGCTTTATGGAGATGAAGATTTAATTTTTCAGCACAACCTGGCACCTGCTCACAGTGCCAAAACCACTGGTAAATGGTTTACTGACCATGGTATTACTGTGCTCAATTGGCCTGCCAACTCTCCTGACCTGAACCCCATAGAGAATCTGTGGGATATTATGAAGAGAAAGTTGAGAGACGCAAGACCCAACACTCTGGATGAGCTTAAGGCTGCTATCGAAGCATTCTGGGCCTCCATAACACCTCAGCAGTGCCACAGGCTGATTGACATGCAACCAGACATGCAACCACTGAGCAACAGTCCAGTGGTGCTTCTCTGTAGCCCAGCTCAGGCGCTTCTGCCGCTGTTTCTGGTTCAAAAGTGGCTTGACCTGGGGAATGCAACGCATGTAGCCCTCTTTCCCACAGACTTCCCACTGAGGTGCCTTGATACAGCACTCTGGGAACAGCCTATTTGTTCAGATATTTCTTTCTGTGTCTTACCCTCTTCCTTGAGGGTGTCAATGATGGCCTTCTGGACAGCAGTCAGGTCGACAGTCTTACCCATGATTGCGGATTTGAGTGATGAAACAGGCTGGGAGTTTTTAAAAGCCTCAGGAATCTTTTGCAGGTGTTTAGAGTTAATTAGTTGATTCAGATGATAAGGTTAATAGCTTGTTTAGAGAACCTTTTCATGATATGCTAATTTTTTGAGACAGGAATTGGGGGTATTCATGAGCTGTATGCCAAAATCATCAGTATTAAAACAATAAAACACCTGAAATACTTCAGTTGGTGTGCAATGAATCTAAAATATATGAAAGTTTAATTTTTATCATTACATTATGGAAAATAATGAACTTTCTCACAATATGCTAATTTTTTTAGAAGGACGTGTATATATATATAATTATTATTATTATTTTTTTTTTAAAGGTTGAAAACCTTGAAAAGGTTTTTTTTAGGTTGAATTCTCCCTGTAACCTTCCCCTTCAGTTTGCTCTCTAAAGTCCTTTCTTAGCTGAGCCAGACTTCCCCAAGGATCACCATACAACCTTGCCTGAAATTGTTCTCAGCCACTCCCTGGTGTGTGTGTGTGTGTGTCTGTCTGTGTGTGTGTGTGTGTTCAAGCATCAGTTTTAGGCCTTTTAATTGCCTGCGACTCTTCCCTCTTACACTTAGTGTGTGTAGAGTGGTGTGAAACGTCAAGATTGCAAACGGTTTTAGTCATGCGCATACTTACGTAACACTGGCTCTCATTGACTAATAATTCCCCTGGATTATTCCATATTTGTACCTACAGGAGAACTTCTCACGAAAAATCTTCACGAAACGTTCGTACGTACATGAATTTGATTTCCTGATGTTATTTTAAGGGTACGTTTACGATAACTTTATCCTTTGAGTTTTCCATGTAAAGACGCAACATTGTCAACGGATTCGCGAAATGACTGAAAACCCTTTATTCTGCTGCCAGGCCATTAGATGGCGATGAAACACTATAGACTTTTTTTTTTAAACACTATAGACTGAACATGTAATACGCATGTGCATTACATCATCGTCTTCAGAGATTTGCGTTTTTGTGGTTCACACGGAGACCGTTTTCAAAAATGTGCACTTTGCAACCCTTTTTCAAAAGTTTGCGTTTTCAGGCACCCAAAAGGCGTAAATGAACGGCCAAAAAGCATAAAAAGTTTTTACGTTTTTAGTTTAAAAGGGGTTGTGTAAACATACCCTAAATTAACGGCCGCATGCACGAGGTTGGTATTTTGCATAAAACACACCCAAACCATCTTCTACATATAAGGGCTTTGCGGACACGCTTTCTTTACAGCCTTTCGTCACTCTCGTCATACTTACCGCTGTTTGCGCTCTCGCCCGATCCTCGAGTAGTGCCAAGTGTGCCATTCTCATCAGTTCTCCCAATATACACCATTTATACAGACCTAGATTACAGACATCTCATTAGCCAGCTGTATATGTGTATCTGCACTATGCAGAGAAACCTCGCAGCTGAAGGTATAATGCAGCTTTTCTTACTCTTTAACTGGATATGATGGAACGTATTCAAGATGAACTTAAATTGTAGGCTATTATTTAATCATTTTATTATATCATTTTATATGGATTATATAATAGCCAACAATTAGTGCAACATACTTCAATATAATTATAGTCATGTTAGGATGAAATATAACTTAAAAATTATTAAAAATGATTAGGCCGTACAGAGTAAGTGCTTTTTTTGTAAATTTTAGATTACATTTTTGGTGAATTACAATATAATGTATTAATATATTCATTAAAGGAATCCGATTTCTTAGTGTTTCAAATGAGATAGGACATTTTATTTGAAAGTGTTTGGTTATTGCCAGAGTTTGCTTAGGAAGTTAGTTTAAGCTGATCTACCTACTGCCATTCTATAGAAACATGTACTTATGACATTTACTTGCAGCAACAGATTCAGACTATGTTCAGACTATTTCATTATGATGTTCAGTATATTAATCCAGTGTATACTGCATGAGAGACAGAGAATAATGCTCAAGTGTCTCTCCTGGGCCCTTTTACTAATAATAAATCACTAAAGCCATAATTTTAACTCACTCAAACTAAAAGCAATTACATATCATTGACACCTTCCAGAAACAAAAGAATGAAGATACATTATTTAATAATTTTATGGTTATGGTTTGAAGAAATATTGCTACAGACATTGCTTGGAATTCTCATTTGCAATCTCCCCCTCTGAATAGAACGCATAAATGAAGGCCGACTCATACATATGCCTGTATAGAATTAATGATGAAAAAAGAAACAGGTAGCCTAAAGAAAAAACAGAAGTAATTTTAATCCAGGTATTTACCTTGAAGACATGTTTTCTTCCCTTAAAATGTCAGTAATTGCTGAGTGAGTGTTATGTCAATCTCTCTCTTTCTATAGAGACAGAGACCACTCCCTCACCCCAACCTCACGTCTTACTCTTTTTTCCTACTGGCAATCATGAATAAAGTAGAGGCAAAAAAAAGAAAAGAAAAAAGAACACTTCAGTGATGATTCTTTTTCATTTATTTTAATATAAAAGCCATCAGAAGTTCAGCTTAGTTTTACATATGCCTCTAAGTGCATCTCAGCTCAGCTGAGTGGCACCTTCTCAAGAGGCTTTTCAGTAAATGCTCAGTAAAGATTTTCTCTTCCTCATGGCTCCAGTGTTGGACTGAAAGGAAGGGATCTGAGGTGATCGGACCATTTAAGAGCAGTAGCTCCATCCTCTGTGTCTGTGGCTCATGATTCTGAAAAGTAAAATGTGAAATAAAGGAGTAAGGAAATAAAGAGATATGAGAGAGAGTGGAATAAAGGAAAGAATGAAAAAAGAACGGAATAGAATAAAAGCAAGGAAGAAGGAAAAGGAAGAAAGGAAGAGAAAAAAGAATAAAGGGAAAGAGACATGGGAAAGGAAAAGGGAGAGGAAAGAAAGAAAGAAAGAAAGAAAGAAAGAAAGAAAGAAAGAAAGAAAGAAAGAAAGAAAGAAAGAAAGAAAGAAAGAAAGAAAGAAAGAAAGAAAATGAAAGAAAAGAAAGAAAAAAGGAGAAGAAAGAAAATGTGGGGAAGGACATACGGAAGGAAGAAACAAAAGAAAGGAAAATGAAAAAAAGAAAAAAGGAAGGAAGGAATACATGGACAAAGAAAGATGTTATAAAGGAAAAAGCAGGGGAATTAAAAAGAAAAAAGGAATGAAGGGAAATGAAGAAAGAAAAAAAGGATGGATGGAAAGAAGGAATGAAAAAAGAAAGGGAAAGGACGTGAGGAAGGGAAAATGAGGGGAATTAAAAAAGAAAAAAAGACAAAGAAAGAAAGAGAGAAAGTTTCTTGTTTATTCCCATTTTAAGTTATTCATTGTTTTGTGGCTAAAGCCATGTTAGATAGCTCATGCTGCGCTGATGCATGCTGGGATTGAAAAAGAGAGAGCCACTGGAACAATCTCTGTACAGCCACCGTGACAGATAGAAGCTAAGCTTTCTAATTCAATCGGCACATACTAGAATACCTCATGCACAACTGACATTATAAATGCACAAGCCTTACCTTTCTTACGGTAACAAACATAACGCATTAAGGAACTTATTATGCACACAGTGACTATTCTCACAGTTTGATACATTCGTTTTAAATGACTTAGCTTATAACACATATTAATGCAATTACGAGCATAAATGCTAACATCAGTTCAAAATCAGCAAGTGTAGATCTTTACGGTTGCACCCGGAACTGAAGTACACTAAACAATCTCCATAATGAACACAGCACTGGATCGGCAGTGTTAAAGTCAAGTTCAGAATTGGTTGTAGTTAGTGCGTGGGGTGTTTTTTACGCATAAAGAGGCTTTTCAACCTCACTGCATTAGCTCACTGGACACTTTCTCTACCACGCTGCCATTTATCTTGTCTCAAAGATGTATGCCAGCATGGAAATATATCGCATTTTACCAGCCTTTCATAAAACATATTCTTTGGTAATGGTCTTCTCTCGAGGCCTTATGTATTATTGAACAGGTCTCATTTTCATTCAAACAACCTGTAAGTCCTTCATAGCGGAGAAGGAGGAGGAAAAAAATATATAATAATAATAAAAAAAAACGTAATAACTTTTCTCACAAAAATTAGTCACCTTGTCCTTTGCAGGCAATTTTCTCTTGGTCGGCGTGGTATTTATGAAGCAGGGAATATGCAGGTGAAAGTACGCCTCTGACGCAGTTTTATTGGCTTCTATTTACTCGGGCTCTAACGGAACACAGACCGGCGCGCACACACACATGTGCGCTCACACACAGCCAGGGTTCCGTGTGATTACATGCAGAATTCCATTTCCAATTTGACATGAGCTGTGGGTGGTTTATTAATCTTGTGGCTTTAAAGACATGCCACATTTTCTTGACTTTTCCCCATCTCCCGAGGCTGAGAATCTGTGGATTCGCAGGAGACGGAAAAAGGAGGTCCAACTGGCAAGATGCTCAGGGGCTGAGACACATCTTTTCTTTTTAACGGTCTCTAGGCATGTGTTTTAGAGAGTGTGTGTGATGATCAAAAGCAGTTTCAAGTGTTTTGTAAATGCATGGTGTGTGTATTTGTATGTTTGAGCAGGCCTGTGTCTCCCATACAAAACTGTTTGCAGTCCATCCTTGTGCTGATGGAATGCTGGCCTGATTATTGACAATATGAAATATGCAATGCTTCAATTAAAATGCATTTCTAATTATGCAGGACAAAATATCAACATTGCTTGTAACTGAATACAAATGCAATTCATGAGTAAAGTGATTGACTGAACATGTTCTCACGCACCAGGCCGATGACTCTCATCATTTGTGTGGCAGTGAAAGCAGCAGAAATGGATCCATTTCAGATCATGGGTTCTTCATGTTCAATGAATTTGATGCACATTTTTGCACTATTACATAATTTAATATTGCATAAACTAAGTACAGGGAAGTCCATTGGTGTAAAAAATAGACCCCAATTTTTGTGTTCAAAGACAATATTACAGACAAATGATCTAAAGCCCTACTCGGACAGAACTTGCTGTCCCTAAGGATATATTTATACTTTATAGACTTTGTGATTTTAATACGAATGTCCGAATCAAATATATTTTTTCTCACACAGCATCCAATGAGATTCTACTACATTTAAAATGGCTCCAAAATGTAGACACCCAAGCCAAGCAAAAAATCACAAAATTAAGTTAGACTATAAATTATGAAAAAAATCATGTTTCAAACTTATGAAAACTGGAAGGACGATAGGAGGAGGCCTACACAGAGAGTTTGACACTGTTGTTCCGTGATAACCCACACAGTGACATATTGGATAACACTGGGAAAGCGTGCCTTTCCTGTTTAGGAAGGAACGCTGCGGAAGCCACTTCTTCAAAGAGTTACGTGGAAATACATATGGACTAACCCGAAGGCTGAACTGCATATGAAATAAGGGGTGACTTAGCCCAAGGGAAAGACACGGGCTTCCGATAGGAGCATCCGTGGAATATATACACATATGGGATCCCCGTAGGGTCACACATATGGAACCCAGCCCAGATCCGGTTCTCAAGGATTCAACGGATAAGGGCCTGGCGCCGGACGCTCCGCCAAGTCCGGGCCGAGGGGTTTTGGAGGACTCGACAGGTTTTTCACTCTGGAGCAATAAGGGTGCACAGTAGGGTGCAGCAAGCCGACAGAGCCAGACCTCTCAGTGCTTCTACCCGTTTAGGGTGAGAACACGGGAGGAGACCGGCTCTACACGTAGGCTATAGTATCTAGCGAACGTGTTAGGTGTCGCCCAGCCCGCAGCTCTACAGATATCTGTCAGCGAGGAGCCACGTGCCAGCGCCCAGGAGGATGCAACGCCTCTCGTAGAGTGTGCATGCAACCTAAGCGGGCAGGGCACGCCCTGTGCTTGGTAAGCCAAGGCGATGGCATCCACTATCCAGTGGGCCAACCTCTGCTTGGAGACAGCCTTTCCCTTCTGCTGGCCTCCGTAACAGACAAAGAGCTGATCTGAGGTCCTGAAGCTTCGAGTTCTGTCCACGTACATACGCAGAGCGCGAACGGGACAGAGCAAAGCCAGGGCTGGGTCTGCCTCCTCCAAGGGCAGCGCTTGCAGGTTCACTACCTGGTCTTTGAAGGGAGTGGTAGGAACCTTGGGCACATAGCCAGGCCGGGGTCTTAGTACCACGTGGCCGTCACCCGGCCCGAACTCTAGGCACGATTCGTCGACCGAAAATGCATGCAGGTCTCCTACCCTCTTGACAGTGGCCAATGCAACCAGCAGCAAAGTCTTCATGGAAAGAAGCTTTAAGTCTACTGATTGCAGAGGCTCAAAGGGAACATCCTGAAGTGCTCGAAGCACCAGGGAAAGATCCCAAGAGGGTATGGAGGGGGGTCGAGGAGGATTTAATCGTCTCGCCCCCCTAAGAAACCTGACGACCAGGTCGTGCTTTCCAACTGTTTTGCCATCTATGTGGTCATGATAAGCAGAAATAGCGGCAGCATGTACTTTGAGGGTGGAAGGGGACAGTCTACGCTCCAACCCCTGCTGCAAGAAGGAAAGCACAGACCCTATCGAACATCTTCGGGGGTCTTCTCGGCGAGAAGAACACCACTCGACGAACAGGTTCCACTTCAGGGCGTAAACACGTCTCGTGGACGGCGCCCGTGCTGAAGTGATGGTGTTAAGTACCTCTGGGGGTAAGTCACCTAGAACCTCCGCGTCCCGAGGGACCAGACATGGAGTTTCCAGAGGTCTGGGCGCGGGTGCCATAGGGTGCCCCGTCTCTGAGTCAGGAGGTCCTTCCTCAGAGGAATGGGCCAAGGAGGGACTGTCGCGAGGAGCATGAGTTCCGGGAACCAAGTCCGGGTGGGCCAATAGGGAGCCACCAGAAGGACCTGCTCCTCGTCCTCCCTGACTTTGCACAGTGTCTGTGCAAGTAGGCTCACTGGGGGAAACGCATATTTGCGGAGGCCCCGGGGCCAGCTGTGTGCCAGTGCGTCCGTGCCGAGTGTTCCCTCGGTCAGGGAGTAAAACAGCTGGCAGTGGGAGGTCTCTGAGGAGGCAAACAGGTCTACCTGAGCCTCTCCGAACTCTCTCCAGATCAGCTGAACCACCTGGGGGTGGAGTCGCCACTCTCCCGGAAGCACAGCTCGTGATAGCTCGTCGGCCACACGGTTGAGCATGCCGGGGACATACATGGCTCGAAGCGACCTCAGATGCTTCTGACTCCAGAGGAGGAGATGGCGGGCGAGTTGCGACATGCGACGGGAGCGTAGACCACCTTGTCGGTTGATGTACGCAACGGTCGCAGTGTTGTCCGTGCGGACCAGTACGTCCCTGCCCCGTAGCGGCCTTTTCAAGCGGCTCAGAGCGAGATGTACTGCTAGCAACTCGAGGCAATTGATGTGCCAATGCAGTTGGGGAGCCGTCCACACCCCTGACACTGCATGCCCGTTGTACGTGGCACCCCAGCCGGTGGCAGAGGCATCTGTGAATACCACAGCATGCCTGGAGACCTGTTCCAAGGGGACTCCTGCCCGAAGGAACGAAAGGTCTGACCACGGGCTGAAGGTCTGACGGCAGGCCGGTGTGATTGCCACCCGGTGAGTGCCGTGATGCCACGCCCATCTCGGGACTCGGCCGTGAAGCCAGTGCTGAAGCGGTCTCATATGGAGCAGGCCGAGCGGGGTTACCGCTGCTGCCGCTGCCATATGCCCCAGGAGCCTCTGAAAAAATTTCAGTGGGACCGCCGTCCTGCCTTTGAACGTGTTCAAGCAGTTCAGCACCGACTGAGCACGCTGCTCTGTGAGGCGCGCTGTCTGAGCGACCGAATCCAACTCCATACCGAGAAAAGAGATCCTCTGCACAGGGAGAGTTTGCTCTTTTCCCCAGTTGACCTGAAGACCCAACTGGCTGAGGTGCCTGAGCACGAGGTCCCTGTGTTCGCATAGCTGATCTCGAGAGTGTGCTAGTATGAGCCAGTCGTCGAGATAGTTGAGGATGCGAACGCCCTGTTCTCTCATGGGAACAAGGGCCCCCTCCGTGACTTTCGTGAAGACACGGGGGGACAGGGACAGCCCGAAGGGTAGGACTTTGTACTGATATGCTCGACCCTCGAACGCAAAGCGCAGGAACGGCCTGTGTCGAGGAAGAATCGAGACATGAAAGTACGCGTCTTTCAGGTCGATCGCTGCAAACCAATCTTGGGGACGGATGCATTCGAAAATGCGTTTCTGCGTGAGCATTTTGAACGGTAGCTTGTGGAGGCTCCGATTCAAAACTCGCAGATCCAAGATCGGTCGTAACCCACCACCTTTCTTGGGTACAATGAAGTAGGGACTGTAGTGCCCTGACCTCATATCGGCTGGAGGGACCGGCTCTATCGCGTCCTTCGCCAGTAGGACTGCGATCTCCGCACGCAAGACATGGGCATCGGCTGCTCTCACTGTAGTGGAGTGGATGGCCCGAAACTTGGGGGGACGCCGGGCGAACTGAATCGCATAGCCGAGCCTGATGGTCCGAATGAGCCAGCGAGACGGACTGGGGAGCGCTAACCAGGCTCTCAGAGACCGTGCAAGCGGGACCAAAGGGACCGCAGGCGTACCGGAGTGGGGCAGCGAGGTGGAACACAGGGACGCGGCTCGGGGGGCTCTCTCTGGGAGGCGGCCCGTAGCGGGGTCTGTGCGTGCTGTGCAGCACTTACCTGGTTCCACAGGGCAGGAGGTGCAGGAGGCGGCTCGGTGGCGTTCTCGAACTGCACACTGCTGCTCACTGGCGAAAGAGGAGGCGGATGAGAGTGGTGAGGATTCTGACCCCCCACTGCTCTCCCCCCCCCCCCCCCCCCTCCCCCCCCCTCCCCTCCCACCCCCCCCCCCCCCCCCCTCTCCTCGGGTCCCCTTCGGACCCAGAGATGGTAGAAACTGCTCTTTTATTGAAAATGTGGGTACCGCTGGTTTTAAGGCCAGCGGCGGAACAAAAGGAAACAAAAGATTCTCCACCCGGCCCTCCTCCGGGGGAAGGAGCGATGCGGTCATCGTCCCTGAAGAGCAGTTCCCCATCTCGGGTCGCCCGTCCTAGGCCGCTTACTCTTGGCTTTGCCGCCCTTCTTGGCGGGGGCCCGGACGGGCGGGGCGCCCTGCCTGCGACTGGCTCCACGGCGCCGCTTAGGTGGAGGCTGCTGCTGCGGCGCGGAGCAGGGGCAGACGCAGGAGGACGCCCTCGGCGACGAGCAGACTGAGGAGCCGCAGGCGGTGGAGTGGAGGCAGCAGCTGACCGCCGCGGCAGGATGTGACTGATCGCCTCAGTCTGCTTCTGTACAGCCGAGAACTGCTGGGCAAAGTTCTCGACCGCGTCGCCGAAGAGGCCGGTCTGGGACACGGGGGAATTAAGGAACCTGATCTTGTCGGTTTCCCTCATGTCGGCCAGACACAGCCAGAGATGGCGTTCCTGGACCACCAAAGTGGACATCGCACGACCCACAGACCGCGCGGTAACCTTCGTCGCACGAAGCGCGAGGTCCGTCGCGGTACGAAGTTCTTGGAGAACTTGTGGGTCATGACCACCCTCGTGCAGGTCCTTCAGTGCCTTAGCCTGATGAACCTGCAACAACGCCATAGCGTGTATGGCAGAGGCAGCCTCCCCGCAGGCCTTGTAAGCCTTGTCGGTTAAGTCCGACGAGTACCTACAGGCGCGCGAAGGAAGACACGGTTCTCCACGCCAAGTGGAGTTAGGGCACAGTTGCATAGCAACGGCCCGTTCCACTGGCGGGATACGCGTGTATCCCTTAGCTGCCCCGCCATCAAGGGTGGTGAGGGAGGAGGAGCCACCGGGACGGTTTCTGGCAGTGAAAGTGCCGTCCACGTCCCCGTGAGCTCCTCATGCACCTCCGGGAAGAAAGGCATGGAGTGGGTTTGCTGAGAACAGCGCGCGCCACCCGAGATACCAATCATCCAGCCTCGAGGGCTCGGGACACGGTGGAGGGTTCCACACGAGCCCGACCCTGTTGGCGGCCCGGGGAAAGCATGGCCATCATCTCCGGGTCCGACTCGGGACACCGCTGGCGCACCCGAAGGAGGCAGCCGGGTCCGAGCCGTCGTCCGCGGAGCGGTCTGACCCACCCTCCGATGCCGCGATCGACATCTGGTCGTCGCGGGGAGCGCCGAACGAAACGACCGGTACGCATCTCGAGGATGGTCCGGCGCGTTCCGTTGGCAGCTGAACTGGTTGCAGAGCATGAGAGGAGTGGGGGTTCCTAGGGGGGTTGGTTCCCCGAAGGAAGCGCGCTCACTGTAATCCTCAAGTCACCCATGTCACTGCCGGAAGCAACCCGCGAAGGGGGGTTGGGACCGAGGTGCAGGCACGGGGACTCCGCCCCTTTGCAGGAACGAGAGTCTCGACCTCAGCTCTGAGATGGTCATCTTCCCACAATGGGTACATGACTCATCCACGAACGCTGCCTGTGCGTGTTCGAGGCCCAGACACACAAGGCAGCGATCGTGACCATCCCGCGATCCCAGGTAACGACCGCATCCAGAAACACACAGATAGAACGTCATCTTGAAAAAGACGCGAACTATCTGTGTTTGCTCTTTTAGGAACTACTCTCACTGGTACTGAAGCACGCAGGGGAGCAGCCTCAGCGATCACAGGGGATGTGCACCCGACTGTGCGCTGGGAGATCTTACCAGCCGTTAAAACAGCTTTTTGTTTTGCTCTTTAGAGAGGCTGCTCACGCTGCCGTGCTGAAGTCTTGGGACATTTACTGGTTGTCAAACTCTGTGAAATATGTTTACAGTTAATATAATGAACTACACCAGTGGTTATTCTGCTAATCAAGTAATCTTACGTGTGTACTTGAGGGGGATTGATGTCATACATCGGGACTCCGTAAAGTTAGTTCTGAGAAAATCTCCAGCATCATTTTTTGGTAGATGCCAGTTGGTTCGATAGTTGTGTATCTAATGCAAAGCAATTCAGATATTTTTAAGTATTCTCAAATATCTAATAGTGTCTGAACATTCTTTTGTCACTTTTGTGGAATTTTATATTCGGTTTCATTTAGTTCCTGTTTCTCTGCTCCATTCAGTTTTAGTTTTCTTTGTCACTGATTATCTCCTTGTTTTTTTTTTTTCTATGGTTACGTATAATTATCACCTGTCAGTCATTATGTCAGTCATCCCTCCCTGTTATGTTCAGTCCCTTGTTGTTTCTCGTTTCAGTTTATGTGGTTTGCATTTTCTCCTACGTTTTCTAAGATATCTCTTGAGTGTTTGTTATTCTAAATAAAGGCTTTGTTTATTAGATGTTGTCTATCATCGTGCGTGCGTGCATCCAGTTTCTTTCTAAGTCCCCACCCTCAAGACTTCGCCGTCCACGCCAGTCCCGTCCAGCTATCTGGATGCTCCGGTCCCATCCAGAAATCACCCTCCTCCAATGTTCGCAACCGACTTCCTGGCCCCATCTCCTTCTTTGGTTCCTTTGGCTCCACTGGTGTCGTCCTGAACCCTAGGCTTCCCGATCACCAGCTCGGCATGAGGATTCCCCAGCTTCACCTCAAGCCTCCAGGCCCGTCTCTGGTTTCCGTCAACTCCACCATGTTCCGTCAGTCCTAGGACTCCTCCGGGCTCCCTCTTCCTTCCGGGTCAGCCTCAGTCAGATTTCAGGGTCTTCGGCTCCCCCAGGCTTCTCCCTCCCGCTGGCTTCCCCGTTGTGACCCCAGTCTGCCGAGCCCCTATCTCCGTCCCACGAGCCAGCAGCTCCACCTTGGACTTCCGGGATGTGGATGTCGGTTTGATCTGTCATTATGGTCGTATTGTATTTATACTTGTCGGTACTTGTTTTAGTTTATGTGCTTTGCATTTTCTCCTACGTAATCTTAGAAATCCCCTGAGTGTTTGGCCAGCTTCGGCTCCATACCGGCGTGAAGAATCGCTCTTTAAGCAAAATGAACTGGATAAATATTTTAATGCTACTGATCCCGATCTGAATTGTAACTTGGGATGCAGCCCGAATCATAATGACACCGTGTTCTTTCATTGGCCAGAGAAGAACTGGTCCCCCAACTGAGCCTGGTTTCTCCCAAGGATTTTTTTTCCCATTCTGTCACCTGATGGAGTTTTTGTTCTTTGCTACTGTCACCTCTGGCTTGCTTAGGTGGGGACACTTAATATTCGACAATATTATTGATCTGACTGTAATGACACTATGGATTTGAACTGAACCGATCTGTACGATGACATAATTTTTTACAGAACTGCTTTATAGATAAAATTAACTAATTTGATAATTGATCTTTCCAACGGAACTGAATTAACACTGAACTTCAGCTGAACGACAGCCGAAATGCATTATTTTACTCTTATAACTGTAAAGCTGCTTTGAAAAAATCTCTATTTTATAAATCTCTATAATTAAAGTTGACTTGACTTGTTTGTTATTCTAAATAAATACTTTGTTTGTGAACTCTATCGTTGTGCATGCAGCAGACCGCTGTTACATCTCTTTGCTAACATTTTATTTTGACTGTCCCCTAACAAAGATTTTACTGGTTACACGTATCTTTGCAACTACATATCAACTTATTCTACTGACCATAACTTTAAACTAACGGTCAACTAACAGTCTACTACAGTCTACTAATACTCTAATGAGAGTGAGTTGCAAAGTTACTTAGGCTATAGTTTGTAGAATGTCTTAAGTGGACCATCAAAATAAAGTGTAACCTCCCCCCACTGTACTGGACAAATACAGACCATTATTAATAATATATGTGGAAGGGACAGTGGAAGGGAAAAATGAACAGAGAATATAATTGAAAGAAAAGAAAAAAAAATGACACATTATGAAGAAAAAACAAGAAAGAATACTTGAGAAGTCCACCTGTGTTCTGGGAAAAGGCATAAATATGTGAGTCATAACTTTGCAGGCTGATGTATGGTTCCATTGCAGAATTACCAGCACTATCCAATTGCACTCTGCTATCTTGAAATGCCATTGTTGCTTGTTATACCACATGTCTTCCATAACAGATTCCCTTATCTACAATATATATACAAGTCTGTCCTGTGTAATAGGCATGCACCTTGAGTCAATACATTCACTCAAAAAGTCAGACTTATTATATTGGAACACTTTACACATGTCCTTCTACTTTTTCATGTGGTACAATAGGGATTGCTGAAAGAGGTAATTACATTTCGTGAGGCAACAAAAACGGTGTCCATGTGGAAATCCTTTGGGGAATCTTAAATGATATCCATGTTGAAATCCTCCAGGGAGTTTGTGGCAATGTTCTCTCTAAGAAAGACAGTTTTTCTCTGAGATTTTGTTTTCTGCAATGTAATGAAGTCCAGTTTGCTGTAAAGACATTTTTGCCATGAGTAGGTTGGAAGACATATTGTCTCATAAGTCCAATTCTCATTTTGTGGCAGGGTTTGAGTGGAAGTGCATGCTTTAGTTGACTGTCTTGTTCTGCAATGAGGACTGTTCCAAATCCACACCAAAGCTCTGTTGTAGTCTAGGAGATGAGTGAGTGAATGAGTCCAAAGCTTTGTGATAAAATTGCTTTGGTCGTAAATAAGTTTGGACTGTCTGTTTTGTGCCCCTTGATCTCAGGACCATCTGTGCAGAGCTGTACACAAACTTCATTCCATCAATCCACCTCCACATTATTGCAAGGATAACATAGGGATAAAAAAAGAAAAACAGTACCGCAGTGTTGTTTCTAAAAAAGTGCTTTTGGGATTGAAAATGTTTGGATTGGTTCAGACCTTTCTTCTAATATAATTTAAAATAATGAAAAATAAACAAATCCAATTATATTTATTCACCCCATGCCATTCCAAACCCTAATGTAACATTTTTTGTAATCATGTATGATGGATATTTATTTATAATAATAAAAAATATATATATATATATTTCATATGGGCCACATGCTGTCAAGCTCCAAAGAAAGGACAAACAAAGCACTATAAAAGTACCATAAAGTGGTCCATAAATCCACATAACTTGCACACTATACTGTCCGTCTTCTGAAGTCATTCGATACTTTTCAGAGAAATTTAAGCCATTATTCGATTTTATGCTGTGGTAAACAAATCAAATATGGTGCCTAGTGGTCACTATGGAATGTTTAATTATGAAATAACAGCTTACTGGTTTAAAACAACATGATGATACGTAAGGAATAACTGACGATGGGCCGTTGAATTATTAGAAAAATAATGCACACCCGGGGTGGTAATGCGGTCACGACGCGAAGCGGAGAGACATGATCTGTCTGCTCTCCAGCCCTGCCTCTGACAGAATTTGAACTGCAGTGCTTCTTAATGAATGGTTGGTGTATCTTTTGGATAAGCCGACTGCCCCACTGATACGCGGAAGCATGTTTCCAAGATAATTTACACCCTTCGGTTCGTGGGAATACCAGCAATCTCTCCCATCAAGCTCCTCCTGTGGGACTTTCAGTGGATGAAGGTAGAAGGATGTGGCATTAGGTGGGCATTTGGCGATGTACTTTCTGAAACTTTTAACAGGGGAAAGGGGGTCCCCTGTATTGGCAAACATGAATCCTCGGTAGCAGTCTTTGTTGGGATCGGTGGGCTTTTTGTGGTTTTTTGTTTCTGCATTCTAAGATAAGCAAATATATTCATCATCATTTTCGTCTTTTTTAATGACGAACGAATGCATTCTTAATTCCCGATTTCCTTCACGCCTCCTCCTTGCCAGGTTCAGCTGAATATCAAACCAGACTTTGCGAACCAGCCCGGCTGCTGTGTCTGGTGACAGATACATAGAGTTGCGAATGCGCTCTATTTCAGCGGTCAAAATGGGAGGATGATGAGAACTGGAGTCTTTCCCAGCCTTGCAAAACTTTTTCAGGACGGCCTTGAATACGTCGTTGGATGATTTGAATTCTGTCTGTCCTATGATATTGTATTTGGATATACAGCGGTTCAGTCCAGCTTGTAGGGAGAGAAAACGTCTCGGTTACTAATGTAACCCTCGTTCCCTGAAGGAGGGAACGGGAGACCTGACGTCGACGTGGCGACGTAATGGGAACTTGACACTGAATACTCTGCGCTAGATGCGTTTCGGACAGTGGCATAGAAAGCCCGCAGCTGGGTATTTAAAGAGTCTGCCCCGTCACTCTCTAGTTTGCCCACAGTATTTTTTGGCTTAAGCCAGTCGTTAAACACATTGACAGCCCAAGCTGTTATTTTTTTGGTGTTTTCTTCATGTTTTTCGCCCTCGAGTCGGTCTAGCTGTTCTTCGCTGATTGTTTTATGTCTTTTGTTGTTGCCGCCTGCCTTTGATGTCCTCTTCCGTTTATTTGTTTTTTTTTCATCTGAGCTATCCAATACTGCGGTCGCCCAGTTGTTAAAATGTTTATGTTCACCATAAATATTAAAATTTACTTCCGGAAAATCAAAATAGTCTGTCATTTTTTTTCCTCTTGAAGTTGAAGTGGATTTGTCGCTGTCACTGCTTGTTATGAATTGTATCCTGTTTTCCGTTATTACAGTTGACTACGTGAAGTGATATGGAACTGTAATGGGGTCAAGACCTGCCTGGAACTACTTTAGCCGTGCGTTTCCCTGAAAATAATTGCACACCTTAGAACGTTCTCAACCAATCAGAATCAAGCATTCGACAGCCCTGTAGTATAAAATGAAATAATGACTATTTTAGGGGAACTGCTCCTTTTTTGGACAAATGTTTAAAACAAAATCTTCAATTATTTATTTCAGCAGCAAAATAGATTTACTTTTAATTCTGGTCTCAAACTTGAGTAACCCACAATACAAATGACCAAAAAGCTGTGAAATACAATACTTTATCAATGACTCTACGACTCTACTTTATAAATTGTAAAAAAAAACAAAAAAAACATTGACATTCAAGCCTGCACAATCATTAATAGGAGAGGTACGAAAAAACATCACGAAATTGCAATTTACTTTTGCCCATGTACTATCCATCCATGCTCCTATCTCTCTATTTCTGCTGATTGATTTGGCAGAGCAGTAAGTGATGATGGCTGGAGAAGCACAGCAGTAATTCTACATACAGTGTGACGTGCTAAACTGGCGGTGAGCTTCCTGTTTCATCTGTCACCGAAAGCCAGTGCCAGACAGGGAACTGATGCAAGGCAGATATACAGAGAGCACATCAGCTCTGCAGCACTGAACCTGGCCTTTAGCTCCGCTGGATAATATCTGTGTGTGAATGTGACTAAACAGCAAAGATTTATAACTTTTCCAAAGCAAAAGTCTATATATTATGTTAGGGCTGTCTATCATTTCAAAATTGTAATCAAATTACAAAATGTTCAGATTAAACAATGAATCCAAATGAATCATTACACTACAAGTAGTGTTTTTTTATTTTTTATTTATTATTATTTTTATTTTGTTTTGTTAAAAGTAGTTCAACTTTAAAAAAATGTTTCTAGATGAAAGTGATACTTTAAGCTTAAATCTCTCCCGGTAAGGAGACAAACTAATAAATAGAAGATTTTTTGAATTAGTTGTCTTATAATCACATTATTTAAAGTAATAATAATAATAATAATAATAATAATAATAATAATAATAATAATAATAATAATAATAATAATAATATTCACACTAAACATGTTAATTTGACATCCATAATGATGCTCTGTTTTATCTGTATGTATGTATGTATGTATGTATGTATGCATGCATGTATGTATGTATGAATAAATAAATAAATAAATAAATAAATAAATGTCAACAAGAACTTGTTCACTCTGTCATTAAGACATTTCCATCTTATTAGTTCTCCATCTATCATCCTCCCACATTGTGTAATCTAAAAGTCACACCGCTTTACATTAATATCACACCATATATCAAACAGTTATGGTCACAGAACACTATACTGTATGTGATATATTAACCACAGTTAATCAACTTCATAAACAAGATAGATTACAATCTTAAATGAATGCTTTTCTTTCAACATTATATTTTCAAAGAACTGATCAACTAAATGCAACCTTGGTGGGCTCCTTTCAAAAACATTTCAAAAGTCTGGGGTCAGAACGTTTGCTTTATAGTAGTGTACATAAATTTCCTAGCACATGTTTTGTTTGCTTAGTTTTGCTGTCACAGTTTGTTTCTTGAACTTCATTGAAAATGAAAAACCTGTATCTTCCCCCAGCGGCAGCAATGATCAAATACAATTTCCAAACAAACCTCAGCATATTGCATTTGCACACTTTGCCCAAATCTGGAGCATCTGTATCAGCGCTGGTCCTCTCTCTCACTAACACATTGACTACCAACTTTGTTCCTGGAGGCCACTCTGTTGTGACCTATAATAAGGTCCTTTGATGCATTTGAGAGGGATGCTCGGCAACAGCTGGTGATAAATTTTTGCCTCGTCTGAATTAATCAATTTGTGGAATAGCTGTGAGGCCTTTATCAGAGTCTAGTAAATAGAATACAAATTGGCCCAATTATTCAAAGCTTTGCCATCACACGCTCCAAACACAAACAAACAAATAGATACGCAAATAACTCCTCAGGCCGTATCCACATTCCTCAAGATCAGGACCCAAACAAAACACTTTGAGAATTTCACAGACTAGGCTAATCAGCAAATTGTCTCTCTGAGAACTTTGAAGCCAAGTGAGAAGCCTGCAGAAGACTGAGACCACTAGTGAAAATGTTTTTTTTTTTCTCTAATTCAATCAAATCTTCTCATTACAAATTATATAATCAGCATAATAAATTGAGTTGAAATTGAAAAATTAACATGAATGTCGAAATGATTTGGCATGTGGTATGTTCTAATTTTTCTTAAATTGATAGCACAGCACTCAAGCTAAGTTATTGTGTAAATCATGATGATCATGTTCTCCAACATGATTTAAGCATGAACCAAAAGAGCATCTTATTACACTTATTTAATTAGTCACATAGACTAAGCATATAACTTTATACATTTTAAAACGTTGCTTATTTCCAAATTTAAAATACATTGACTCTGTAAAAGAAAAATAATTGTAAGAGTTTTTTTTTATGAAAAATATGTCTACATCATTTATTAATGTTAGTTAATATTAATTTCAACATTTACCAATACATTATTAAAATAAAGGTTGTATTTGTTAAACAATGAGCAGCTGTATTTTTATTAACATCGACAAAGATGAACTAAGATAGTAACAAATGTATTGCTCATTGTTAGTTCATGTTAGTTAATACATTAACTAATGTTAACTAATGAACCTTATTGTAAAGTGTTACCAATTAACTAATGGTAACAGATACAACTTTGGGTTTTAATAATGTATCGTATTAGTAAATGTTGAGATTAACAATATACCTAAGATTGAGAAATGCTGTAGAAGTATTGTTCATTCTTAGATCATGTTAACTAATGTAGTTAACTAATGTTAACAAATGAAAACTTATTGTAAAGTGTTACCATTAAATTACTATTAGAATAATTTGGTTTTTCAAGTATTAATCTAAGGTGTTGCACAACACTCTTGTATGTAGCCTATAATATGTTAATTTCTGAATAACAATTGCTTCATTGATTAATAATAATAATAATAATTACAATGATTATCAGTTCTAAAAAACATATACAAGCAAAGTGCTTTATCCACTCGAATGCAAATGAAGACGTTTGCCATGGTCCTAAATTGTTTGTAAAGTCAGTATAAAGTGCAGCGATTGTGATAATGTAAGCGTTAAGAAGCACTCTACAAACATTAGAGCTCAGCAGCAATGAAACCCCACCGATAAGTAGTCTGGAGGCACTGTGTTTTCAAGTACTTGACCTGCTTACATAAAGAATATTAGCGGTGTCTTTTTTTTTTGAACACATAATGGTTGAGTGTTTGACTAAACAGGTGGTGACTAAACAATACTCTGTGAACTACAAAACCTTTCTTGGCCAATCTGACAGCTCCATGCAGAGCTCTTTAATCTGTTGGGTATCTGGGTTTACTGCTGCATCTTAATACACATCTGCAAGTTGGTGTGTGATTAGCGGTGCAGTTTAAAAAGGTTAACAGAGAGGATTCAACAGGAGAGACTCTCAAAATAAACAAACCCTCGGGTCATTTCTGGAAATATTGGGCACGTTCTGAAAAGAGCAAAAGTGAGCCAACAACATTCACATGGCAGGTTCAGGCCCCATGAGTCGTTCAGAGAGAGAGAGAGAGAGAGAGATAGATAGATAGATAGATAGATAGATAGATAGATAGATAGATAGATAGATAGATAGATAGATAGATAGATAGATAGATAGATAGATAGATAGATAGATGGATGAAACTGAAAATGCAGCCAATTCTTTACTTCTGAAATTTACCCAGGAAATGGATTAGGATGTATGGTAAGGGCCAAATTTAAGAATGAGCATGTATTGTATGCATTTGGATAAGGGCCACGCTGCTGATCTCGATTATAATGTATTAGCCAAGTATAAATTTAGACATAAAAGAGTACAGTGAACAAAAAGATCTACCTGGCGATGAGTGCATTTCATATTGTGTGTGTGTGTGTTGGCCTGTTTACGAATGCATGGACTTTGCTTTTAAATCAGCCTATTGTTATTTCTGCTGAGCAAGCAGACCAGTCAGTGACTCTGTAGAAAGAGCGAGAGAGATGTTTGCTCACATCATTACGCTATATACTCCAAAATTACATATCAGGGAAATATCACCTCACCAGCAGAATGCAGGACTCTATTATCCAGCATCTCAGCAATATCATGAAGAATGGGTCATGACTTTCCAATGAATTCTGAACAGTATAGTGCTTACGCCCCAATCTCCCGCTTTCACACAAACACATAGACGCACGCACGCACACACACACACCTGCTTCATACTTAACCATGCACATACAATGCTAACTAGCATGTCAGCTCTAGTTGTAGCTGAAGTTAAACCCCAAAACTCAACCTTGGATTTGTGCCTGTGTGACAAACCACTGTGTGTACATCAAACTTTGGGGATAAATCTGATTTTTAGAGCTAAAACGGCACAGAAAACTAAAGCTATTACCCTGCATACATTCTCCGTTAAGCTTCTTACAGTGCAGAGATACACCTAGCGTACAAGACCCTCGGAGGAAGCTAATCCACACTGGGAAAACGTAATCGCATGTTAGGTGATCAAACGCACAACGAACCTCCACCAATATGAAGTGTAAAAGCTGAAAATCCACAGTAACTAATCTTGTTAGCTTGGCTCCCAACCAATCAAGGACTTCAGGAATATACAGTACTGACTGCTTTGGATGGCACATTTAAAAAAAAAAAAAAAAAAAAAAAAGTTTAATTCTACTATTAGATTGGTCCTTTGTAACTAGCACTAAATGTAAGTGTTTCTCTTTATTCATTTTACCATTTAAAGCGCTCAGTTCCCTCACTTGTTCAGGCTTCATTATATAAAGAGAAATATGCAGAACCAGCTTTATGTGACTTTTTGAAGTGCACCAATTATGGTAAGACGTTGCTGCTGATGATGTTCCATACAAGATGTTCAATTCAAATGGGGACAGAGCTATTTGCTGCGTTTAATCTATTCAATTTAAAGTAAGAATGCCGAAAAGACTAAAACAAAGATCACTAGCAAGTGTATAGGCGAAGAGCTTCAGAAAATCCCAGCAGGTTCCTTAAATACAAACACGAGGAGCCTTGATGGTGAATATAGATGTGCTTGACTCCTCTCCCTCTCTGTCTGTCTCTCTCTTTTGTATGATTCAATATACTTGAATAGCTACATTCAATCGCTCAGTGTGGTAGCTCTGGGTTGCAGTGTCCAGCTCTTGACGTGTTGTAATTTCTGGATGTTTAATGCTTGTCTGGTCAGGCAGAAAGGTCATGGTCGGTCAGCAGCACGAGAGACCTGGTCTCCAATAAAGACGGCTTAATTACCATGTAAATACCACGGCAGGGGTGGGCCTGCGCTCCTGCAAGCTGGAAGGGGGTCCTGCTTTCATGGTTGTTTGACAGATCAAAATCTTCACAGACTTCCAATAGTTCCTCACATGTCAGGCCCGAGGCAGCACAGCAGTTGTGTGAGATTATTACCTCGAACAACTTTATTAATGTTACATTGGTGAGCTGGAGAAGATAAGTAGGAAATTTTAACGCATTAACTTACATATCTAAAGTATTTGGTAGCATTTTCATTACATTGTCTATATTACATGTAGTATGTTTATAAAATGTAATCATAATAAGAATGGATACAAGCAACTCTACAATATATATTGCATATGTTGTTTCAGGATAGTGTCATAATAAAACATCCAGCAAAATGTCCCTGTTATTACATGACTGATGGGGATTTTTCATTGACTTATTCAGCAGGTTAGTTACACCAGTGGGTGGCAATAAGTGACATTTCAATTATTCACTCAACCGATTCGTTAAAAAAATGTTGATTCATTCAGGGAACAAACAAGTGCATGTTTTTGAGTAAGTCATAATGTCATAATGTCATTGAATCATAGTGAAAACACTATGGCACAAAACAAAATACTGTTCAAAAGTTTGGGGTTGGTTTTTTTAAGTTTTTTTTATAGGATTCTCTTTCAAGGTTACATTCATTTGATGAAAAATACTGTTAAATTGTAAATGTCTGTTTTCTATTTTAATATAATTTTAAATAGTTATCTTTTGATATATGTGATTATTTTCACATCTATTTATCTATTTAATCAATTTAAAAATGTAATTTATTCCACTGATATTCAGAAGCTATTATTCCAGTCTTCAGTGTCACATGATCCTTCAGAAAACAGTTGTGTTGCTTAGGCTAATATTTTTTCCTTTTGCTTAATATACTCTTGATATTTAAAATCTCTTTTGCAAGAGGGTCCTGGCCAAGACCGGCAGCACACATTATTTTATTTATTTAATTTTCACATTTACACTGTAGGTATTGATGCCTAACTCTGATTTGTTGACCATTTCCAATTTTTTTGACGACCAGCATACATCATCTTTTAAAAGAGAAAACAACCCAAGGTAGATGTACTGACCTGGCAAAGCTTAAGGTCTTTGCACACTAAGTCCGAAATTTTCGTATGCGTTTTTCATATTCATCATTCGGTGGCTCTGAATTGTCAAAACACCTCTCAAAATGCTTGCTACCAATGCAAAAAACGCAGAAAATCGAACCGATCCAAAAAAAAATTTTACGGACAAAAGTTTCGGAGGGAGTGTGTAAGCGTGATTGACATAACGTGACAAATACGTGAGGTCTTATTTATTTTTTAACGTAATTCGCCACCTTCACTTTTTCAATGATGTACAACTCGACGGGAATATCCGCTTACATGGCATGTCATATTTATTTCCAATTATGAATGAGGCCTGAAACTGATCTGAGAATATCGGAATTCATGTGTTGTTTTTTCCCGTTTACACGTCCGTGGGTCATATCCGATCTGTGCAACATGAGAGAAAAAAAATGGAAATAGGGTCACTTGATGTTAAAGGTCCCGTTCTTCGCGATTCCATTTTTCAAACTTTAGTTAGAGTGTAATGTTGCTGTTAGAGCATAAATAATACCTGTAAAATTATAAAGCTCAAAGTTCAATGCCTAGCGAGATATTTTATTTAACAGAAGTCCCATTTCAAAGCCTACAGCGAACTGCCGGTTTGGACTACATCCCTCTACTTCCTTTTTTAATGACGTAACTAGAACCCACGGAGAAGAGGAAGAGTTTTGTTTGTAGAGTGTGTTTGTAATAATTGAATGTGCAGTCACGTAAGATTCAACTTTTAATAAATAAATTATTGTAATGCATGGCAACGATTTCTTTTACACAAAATGGCAGATATATACCCAAGGCTATATTCATTGTAAAAATAAAGTGTATTTATAAAGTTGTTTGGATGAAAACAATTTCAAAAGAACTATACACAACAAAAAATTATTTAATTAAGAGGTGTTAAGCAGAATTTGATTTGGGGGCCCCCTCCCACTACGCGAAGTCACCTGTGCTTGATGATTATTGACACAAATGTCACGCAATAATGATACATTATAAATGAATACAGTGAGGTTATGTATTAATACAAAATAAATACTTAAAGGTGCTCTAAGCGATGTCACGCGTTTTTTAGGCCAAAACATTTTTTGTCACAAACAGCAAACATCTCCTTACTATCCGCTGGCTGCCTGTCCCCTGAACACACTGTAAAAAGACGCGGTCTCTGCAGACACCCCAGGCTCCACAAACGGCAACAAAAACAAACTGGGCAAACCCGCACCACGAAACATAAACTGTTCCAGCCAAAAACAGACCAGAAGGATTTGGGGGTGGGGTTTGGGGGGTTAGTGCACGGATGAGGAGGAGAGAGGGTCCAGCTAGCCTCCATTTTGTTTGACAATACTTTAAACGTCAACAAGAAGTGACGTCACCCGACATCGCTTAGAGCACCTTTAATAAAAAATAGATGCCTACTTAAAAAAAGTTTTAACTTTTACTTTACTCTTTTACTAACTCTTTGAAACTTCTTAAAACAAACTGTCTCAAAACATATAAAATAAATTATTTGCTAAAATAATGAAAAAAATGGAGGAATCAGAAACATAATAAGAGCAAGGGTTCAACAATGACAATTATTGTTGAAAACTGTAAAATATTATTATTTCTCAACTGTCTCAATACAGTGTAACTGTCCTCAAAATCTTTTTTTTATTATTATTATTGTAACAGACTTTGTTGGATTGTACATGACAGAATCCAACAAAGTCTGATACTATAATACCGGTGATGATGTACTGGCGTTGTATGTGTGTATGCAATGTATTTTTCACCTCGGGGCTTGCCGTAGATAGGAATGGGGCGTGCGCACATAGACATAATAAATACATAGACACCCTATTGGCTGCTGGAGCGTACGCCAACGGCGCCGCCATATCAAGGAGGGCAGCTTGCCCATACCTCTCATTATGGGAATTAAGAAAAATGCCCGTTTCACGCGCTGCTTGGGGCTGAACAAGTCGCCACACAATTGAAAACAGGTCTCAGGGAATTACCTTTCACAAACAAGACTGAACATTTTTTTCTGGTTGTATTTGGTAATTATATAATTAGTAATAGTAAAGTACACCACGTGCAAACCACTGAAATCGGCTGATAAATGTAAACGTTATTATTGTTTTAATCCAGGAAAGCCGCAGCTCACCCGTTTACTTGCATTTGTTCACAGCGCAGTCTTGCCCTCCGCAAAATGGCGGACACGTTGACGTATCGCAGCAACGCTCCAAAGCGACCAATAGGGCGTCTATGTATTTATTATGTCTATGCGTGCGCACTTGGTACTGTAGTGTCGCGGGTTTTTGGAGTTAGTGATCTGATGTGTGGTATAATAAAAGTGGAGAAGAGTTCAAACTGCTATGTTTATTATTTATTCAAACTGCTACCCTTACACCTAGAAGGTTAAGTTCCCCTGCGTCTATTTTCTCCAACTTAAACCGATACCGTGACTATGCGCAGTTGCGCACGGATTGTCTATGCAAGCGTGAGGTGTCTAGATTATGCCCATGACTTAAACACTGGCAGACACAGCAGTAGTTGTAGGCAGGTATATTGATCATGAAATCAGAATTTTCTTGTCTTGAATTATTCATTCAGTCAGTCATATTCATTTATTCATTCATTCATTCATTCATTCATGTCACTTGTTTAAGTCATCTAAAAAAAAAAAAAAAAAAAATAAATTAAACTCGATTGGGGGGCCCCAAGCAGCCGCTTAGTTTGCTAATGCCTCGGGCCGGCCCTGGGTGTTATAGTACGTTTTGTATATCTTTGCAGCAGATGTTTTCAACCTCCATTGGCATTTTGTCACAGTTACCACATGTACATCTATAAAACATATATTACTAATCAAAACTCGTGCACACGTGTAACCAAGGTAGAAATAAAGAATGGACTTATTTTAAAAATTCAACAACACCATCGTTAATTCGACAGGCGGACAAAACCATATACCACAAGCTTTTATAACGGTTTGTAACATTTAACATTAAAATTTAACCAATTAAAAGTATGACAACTACTAAATAAACAGCTTACCACTGTGAAACATCCTGCAAAAGTCGTCTTTGAACAGGTTCTAGTCGATTCTCGTCATCTATGTTCTGGTCTGATTCCGACTCAAATTGATAAGGTAATATGTTTGACATTTTTACAATAACAATCTGCGCATGCATCTCCAATTTATGGTAAGAGGCGTGACCTTTCCGGGCAACGTGCGATAAGCTGCTGTCGAATCACAACACAGGAACCGCTGGGACAATCAGAACTCGTTACATATTTCTGAAGGAGGGACTTCATAGAACAAGGAAGTCATCGGCCCGTTTTTTGGACAGTGAAAACAGCGGTATACAGGTATGTAAATTGTGTGAAAAATACTTTTTTTTTTTACACGAGAAACATGAACACGTTATATTGCACACTGTAAACACAATCAAAGCTTAAAAAAAACATGAAGAACGGGACCTTTAAGTAAATACAAAACAAAATTGGACATTATACAAAAACAAATACATATGCTACATTTACATACATACAAAATAAACCATCAATCCTCACCAGGAATGAGTGAAGGTGAGGAACCTAAATACACATGGTGATGAACTAAATGATGAACAGCTGAGATGATTAAATTAATATCCATGGTAATTGATTCATGGTGGGAAAATGAGAACAAAGAATGCAAGAAAACAGGTGACCAAACAGACTGATAGAAATCAAAACTGAGCATAACTGTGACATTGGCCTTGCGTAAACAAATCATCTGAAAAGAGTTGAATACAAAAAAAAAATGTTTCCTTATAAAAGCGTGTTGTGTTCATTGTGTTCAAGGGCCTACAAATTACATTAACAAACAATACAGTAGCCTATGGTGTGACCAAAGCTATTAAAATACCTTGACTCTATTATACAATCCATGCAAGTTTTAATTACTTGAGCATCATTCAATTGTTTGTTTTGTTCTGTAGCTATGTTTTGTTCTATACACTAAACAAGAATAAAGCATAAACATATTGATTTTATTTCTATAAAAACATCTCAATTTGATTTGTCTTGCGGCAAAGAACATAAGTTGATTATCCACATTTGGATACATTTCTACCATCTCTGCATTCTTTGTATATTTGTGCCAGTATGCAGCTGAGTAAACAAAACCCAATCGAGAAAACTACTTTATTATGCCAGCATTTCATTTCAGCCTCCTTCAAACAAAACCAAAATATGCTTGTTCCATAAGTTTATGACAGAAACAATGGATTATCTCACTGAGGCTTTCGAATCGGGTCGTTGTGGTTCTGACAAAGATAGTGATCAATAATTGTCTCCTCAAGAACTCTTTCATCAGTCTTTCTCTTGTGGCAAAAAAACAGTCGAGGCACGGCCGTTTGTGTTTATCCGGCCACGCTACTTAGTGAGAATAATGCAATTGTCTGGTTTATGCAAGCACCCTGGTGGGTGGAAAACCATGGGGCTATAGCCTGAACGTTGTGCGGTTTGGGCCCTCTCTCAGGACCCCCAGAGACTCTCTTAATCGGGAGCTTTATGTGGAGAATTCCTCTGATATGAAGAAACCCCAAAAGAACTGCGGCTAATCCAATTTGAGACACTTGACTGGCAGAGCTAATTATGGCGCAAGGGCATTGTCCAAACACACAGGGACCAGTGGGTCACGCTGGCATACTGGAGGGAGACAGCTGCGAGCTGAATTGGTCCAAACACGCGTTATGCTAGAGAACCGTGCGAATGCTAATTTTCACTAACACGTAGTAATCCACCACAAACAGGCTGGTTGCATTCTCTGCATCTTGAAAAGTCTCTCATTGTCTTTTTGTGTTCAAATATCTTCCCTGCTCATTTAGGAGGATAAGGCAGAAGGGAGGAAATAACGAAAGCGTTTTTATTGTAGGTATCAGTATAGCGTAATCTCGGTCACGACGCGAGTGTTGTTTTTGCGGACACGGCTCGATTTAGCGATCCAGCTAATGGAGTCTCATTGCTACGTTAACCTATTCAGAGTGTGGGCTTGTCTTTCATCAGTGAGTCTTTATTTTTCAAAGACTGTTGGACGAGCGCACGCATACGTTCTCGACAGTTGTTTGAAGCTGTTGTTTTTTTGTCCTGAAGGGCTCCCCCGCTTGTGGTCCTTCTCTATTGATGTGTGATAACAGGATTCCGACATAATATCACCAAATTTTATTGTGAACGAGAAAGGGGCTTATACTGCTGTCTTTAAACAGACCAACAGGATTTGCATGTTTGTGCATGTCATTGTGGGCATTCACAGTAGTTTATGCGGCAACACACTACAATTTCCATTATGTAGCCTGAGTGGATTTGCATGTGTTTTTGTGTCGTGAGTGTGTCTGTGTGAATAGCACTTGCCTAATGTAGCTTTAACTGGATTTCCATGCCACTTGACTGCATCGCTTGCAACATATGGGCTTTAAAACTCACACAAAACACCATAACTACTCAGAACACTTGTTACAGGCATCCTCTTTTTCGTGCTCTCAAAAAGGCGTGCTGCACATTTAAAGGCCATTCGGTACATAATCCACAAATAAATACCTACATTCATGGAAACGACACATCATCTGTGTGATATACGACTGTGGTTAGCCGTGGCCTAAAGCCAAAATATTTAAGTAAACATTAAGGCCTATAGGTATTTAGAGCAGACATCAATCATAAACATGTCAGAAGCTCATATTCACGTGGCACTCGTGTTCATAATGTTAATCAATATGATGAATAAAGCTCCCAGTACAGCACTATATAAAAAAGCAAAAAAATCTTTAAAAAAAAAACATTTATTTTTTATTACAGTGGCAAGTTTTAGAAACTCTGAAACTTCCTCTCATAACCAAGACATTGTACAAGGTGATGTGAGTTGCAATATATATCTAATACTTTTTTTTTATAAGCTCACAATTGTTAAGCTTATTGTTGGTCAATTTTCGGCCATCTAACGCAATAAAGCCCCAAGACTTACAATAACCTCAACAGACAGTCAATGGTCCTGAGGGATGTTTTTCAGGATAGAGAGGGTCGCCTCACATATTGGTCATCTTTTTCTGTCACATCATATAAAACATAGCCATCACTGACCAGGTCACACACATACACACACACTGAACTGTACAATATGTATGTCAGTAGCTTCAGACCAAGAGATGACATTTCCCAGTTGGATATCCAATAACCCCTGTGACCCCTCAGGTGAGGCCTCTTTGTATGTGAGTGTGCATGTGCACGTGTGTATAAATTCAGTTAAAATCACATCATATTGGACCTGAGCAAGTTGTTGAGACATGGAATCGCCCATACACTTCCCCTTCATGAATCTCTCTCCCTCTTCCTCTCTCGCCGCCCCAGTCCTTGTCTTTCTGCATTTGTCTACCACTCTTAGAACAGAGCATTTTCATAGAAGAAAACACCTTGGAATGTCTTTCGACAAATCAGAATTAAGCTTTGGCAGACAGAATAATTTGCAATGCTTGTGGGGAATTCTTGATGTTCATTGAGCCAGAATATCAAAAGTGATAATATAGGCATGTTACTGCCCGAAGCATTAGGTGAAGAAAGAGCTAATAGATATTTATTAGTATTGCAAACAAGTAGCCTTTTTTATTTTTTATCCCTTCAAGTTGCGCTCATTCACATTTTGTTTTTTTTACGAAACAGCACAGCATAAGCAAGAACAATAATCCTTAATAAATAAGACAAACCATAATGCATGGATCGAATATAGTACCTCATTAAAAAAAACACATAGAGAGCATCCAGAGTGCACTGGCAGTATCTGATCTTGTCCTCAATCTCTTGGAGCGAAGTCAACTCTTTAAATAATTGGCTTGCGGGAGGCTGCGATTCAAGCAGTTAGGTAATGCATAGGCAAATAAGCGTTGCCTTTTGAAATAATGAGGCTTTTGATACAAATACCTGTTGTTACACAAGTCAGATCTTGTTTGTATTGATTCTCCATTTAGTGTGGTTGCTTATTTGGAATAAAGAATAAAATAATCTTATTTCAACAGTTAAATTTGGTTGAATTACATTTTAAACACATCAACTATCCACCAGTTACGTGTGCATCAACATTTTAAAACCGGTAAAAATTAGGTTTACTCATTGGGGAGAACTCTTTCACCACCACCAAGAAGACATTTAGAACAATAATCAGCCTTGTTAGTATTCTTCCTGTTTTGTTTCATTCTGGTTTGTGTTACTGTTTAGTTATAAGAGAGTTATCTTCGGAACATGTCGCTGCAAGTCAAAGGATTCTGGTTTAATTGTGTTGTCATGCACTATTGCGGTGTTTGTGAATTTTTATAGTTAAATCTTTTTAGGGTAGTTGTGGGCTAATGGTTTAAGAGTCGGACTTGGAACGTACTCTCAGTACCAGCAGAAAATGTAGGTGGGGGAGTGAATGAACTCTTCCACTCTCATTACCCACAACTGAGGTACCCTTGAGCAAGGCACCAAATACCCCCCCAAAAAGCCTGCCCACTGCTCCGTGTGTGTGTGTGTGTGTGCATTTGGATGTGAGAAATGCAGAGCACAAATTCAGAGTATGGAACACTATACTTGGCTTCACATCACGTCACTTTCACTTTAATGGATGATGTTTTCTTGCATAAATGTGAAAGAAAAAATGCACAAATCACATAGGTGGCAATAAGCAGGCCATCTGAGAATGTACCACTGATGTACCCTCATAAAGAGCCATTAAAATACATTATAATCTGGAAGTATCATGTCCCCCACAATCCCTTTAAAAGGAACAATGCATACAGACACGGTTAATAATGCATCTTTTGCCTGTGTGTAAGCGATAGAGACCTGCTGAAGCTAAAGACTCTACTGGTATTTATATTGATAGTGACAGTGTCTGTGACTACAGGCTGTAAGTGACACACAATCATTCCAAAGCACTGACAACTGCAAAAGGAAGTGGGAATATTGTAATAATGAGCATGATAGCCGAGGATTCCTTGTGGTCTCACACATTCACACGTCACATACTCACTCAACTAGTCCAGCTCTTTCTCTTCCTTGTTTCTATCTCTCTTTGTGTCCCCAATATATATTGGGGGTGCAACGGTACACAGGAGTCACGGCTCGATATGAGTTCGGTACAACAGGAAATAAACAGAATAATGACAAATAAAACTTGTGCTGAGATTAGTTTTCTTTGCAAGTGGGAGTTCCTTAACATGCGGTGACAATGGCGGATGTACACTTTCAGTATTATGCTTTTTCTAGAAATCATGGAAAGATGAGCGAGAAGGAGAAAAAGTGCCATCTACATAGTGATGGCAATTTCAAAACACTGCTTCATGAAGCTTCGAAGCTTTTACAAATCTTTTGTTCTGGATCAATGGTTCGGAGCGTGTATCAAACTGCCAGAGTCACGTGATTTCAGTAAACGAGGCTTCATTACATCATAACTGTTTCGAAACACTTCGAAATTTCAATGGTTCATCGCTGGGGGCGATGATCTCTGTCAACCCATGATTCATGAGGAGTCACTGAGAACCTGTGAACAAGTGTCTTTGGGTTTTACCTGATCTCTGACCAGTTTTATACATTTGTAGACGTTTTAATTAGACATTAGTATAAATAAAATGAGGTAGTTCATAGTCTTATTGGCCTGTTTAGCTGAGCCATTCATAGAACAAACAAAACAAACCCTGAAAATTGATAAAAGAACACATTTACACATGCATATCTTATTAGATGCATTTGCAAGATTTTACTTTCAGTAAAAAAATTGAAATAGATTTGTAAAAGGTGTTTTTTGCATGTTTGGCCTGGGTTTTTGTTGCATTTACACTGTTCTGACCACTAGGGGAGACTCGAGATGGGTGTCGGATTGTTTTCAAAGCCTCGGCACAATATGGCACATTTGATTCAACTGTTTCAGTGTTTCACGAAGCCTCGATCTGCCCACCACTACATATACATCTGAGTCTACATCACCTTTCCACGAGGAGGTAAGTGGTCAAACAGGTTGGTATGGGTAGAAGTTTAGTCTTGAACGATGAGACCAGACAAACGTGTGTTTGATGCTGGCTTTTATGGAGGAACTGATGAGGCTGATGGCAGACAGGTGTGGTGATTGTTGAGTGTGCACAGGTAGTATCCAGAGAGGATGATGGGAAATATAGTGTGCTGAGGTTACTGGCTTGGTGACTGAGGATTGTGACATAGGCTTATGTCACATCTAAACTAATGCGTATATATTTGTCTTATATGTGATGCAACAGAGAGCATATTTTTAGGTTCGCCCAAAAACAACATTTTCCGTCATACCCCACAAGCCTTTGAACCAAATGCCTTGAACTGATTGTGAAAATGTATTTAAGTACGGAAACATCAGTGTACAGTTGAGCCGAGAGAGTGAGAAGGAAGAGAGCCAGTAAAAGATGATGGTGAGGATGGTGCCGGGTCGTGTGTTGTCAGTGAATAAAACATGCTATGCCTCGCTGTCCTGAACTGACTTCTGCTCTAGTTTCAGTCTTTCACAATAATTTTTGGGACCTGCATTTATTTACAAAACCCTTAGATTATATGGAGTCTCATGCAAATCACCTCATCTTTACAATAATTAGGTTAACAGGTCGCCTTGATATCTGTGCATTAAAACAATTACAAGCAAAGCACACATATAATAGCCTCGGTTTTAAGTACAAACATCTATTACCAGAGTGTATTTAGCCACATGTTTATAATGATTTACCGCTCAAAAATATGCATAGCTACTTACATTCACATACACTTATCTATGACTACATTACATTAATGCATATCTTGAATATGCATAAGTGCACTAAATTCAGAATAAACATATATTGAAATGATTTAGTTATGAGTGCGTATGCTAAAAATAAAATAAAATGGCAGTAATTTAATTCAAATTAAAGTGCACACTGGTAAAAAGGGATATGGTTTCCATCCCTCATGAGACTGTCTGATATTATCATGCGCCACAAGTACAGGGTCTCTTTCTCTCACTCCTCTAATATGGAAATGAGTCAAACGGGCCAGTCATAAAGCCATACTTTTCAAACTACACACACTGGCACATGCTTTTGAAGGTTACTGATAGAAAGTTGGGTATGGAGACAGAGCCTATCATTGAAATGTGTGTGTATCTGAATAAAAAAACCTTGGAGTGTGAGCGTCCAAACATTAAAACCTTAAACAACAAAGTGGCGGGTCAAGCATTCTTTGGACATCCTCCTAATGCCGATACCAGTAATAACCTCGATGTGAAATATAAAAAATAAGAACAGACATATAGCTTTTGGTTATCTTCAAAGATTAATCCTTCAAATAATTCCAATTTAATCTGATGGAAATGAGAAATTGAGTGCAAGACAGTCAAAACGAGTTTGTGTGAGTGAGTGAGAAAAGAGAGAGGAAGAATAATCTGGTTATTATTTTCGAAACGACAGGGATATAAATGCCACCTCGGTAACAGCGATTCCAAGTGCATTAAATTATTGCTGCATATGCAGTGAATCCTTATCTATTTATAACCCTTGGGCCATCATTCAAAAGCGTTGTTCATTCATACACTAAAAATATCATTACAACTATCTGTCTAACAAAACGTCTATCCTTACGTCCACGGAGGAACGTTTAAACTCCTCTCATATCTTTCGGAGCAAATGCATTTCATTACATGACAGGCTGATCCGATACTATTAACATCTTTATATCACCTAGCTGTTTGTCAGATTTTGGATGTGTGTGTGTGTGTGTGTGTGTATGTGGTTCCAGAACGAGTGAATTGTGTTGGTTGTACCACTAAGAGCACTACTGCCAGCTCAACTTAGCATCAACACTTCCCCAGACGAGCAAGCCAAAATAATAAACATGCTGACAAACAGAGCTGGTGTAGGTGACAAGAGCAATGTAACACCATCAAGACATGAAAGCCGCCCATTCCTGCTCTGGGGTTTCTCCATTTCCAATGGCAGTCTCTGAATCACAAACTTCCCACAAATACTGCTAAATATTTACTTGTCTTATTAATTTGTAAACACGTTCTCACAATCACAACTCCTTCATAATGAAAGGAGACGGAATGAAATGTGTAACTAATGTTTTGATTGTGTAAAGTTATTAATTTATGATCAAGAAGGCATATTTCAATGCCTGCACTGATATGGCATCCGACAAAGAACATCTAAATACTTTTTCCTCGAAAAAGAGGCTTATTTTTTCTGAAAACCCAATTTTTACACGTTTGCTGTCATTTATTTTATTTTAGTTGATTTTATAATTTAATAAAAAAATGTGTCATTAATATACAGTTTAACCACAAAATCCTGGGCCACATTTCACAGCTGTCTAAACAACCACAACAAACCTAAAGCTTAAATAATAATAATAAATAATAATAATAATAAAATTGCATTTTAAATCACAATAACATTTTTTATCCGAAAAATCGCACGTATATACTGTATTTATATTTGCATTTAAAGACCTAATAAAATATTTCAACTCACGTCAATATTTTGTGTCTAACTATTTACTAGCCGTGTACTAAGTGGGATAATGTACATCCAGCTGGTTGTTATCGCAGATTAAACCCCGACAGGTTAATCAGGACCCCTACACGAAGCGGATATATATGCATCATAAAATATTTAGAAAAAAATATATTATTTTTTTAATAACATACATATATGTTATATATATATATATATATATATATATATATATATATATATATATATATATATATATATATATATATATATATATATATATATATATATATATATTTTGACGGAACTGAATAACTGGATTAAATTGTCAGTTCTCCACTGACATCAAAGAGATTGTGTGTGCGTGTGTGTGTGACTTTAGATCAATACACACTGGAGAGTAAAGGGTCTGAAAAGTTCCACGATGCACCTTCAGTAATCTCCATTAGCTACTCAAACCCACTTTGCATCGATTCCCACAACCCTCCCTCCCCCCTCAACCATCACCGGAAATCGATAACACACACAAATGCACACACACTCACAAAAGGCCAACAAAAATAAAACCAAAACTCTTCCCTAGCGTCTAAAAGTGATTCCTTCATTTGAAAGCCACATTAAAGCCCTTGGTTTTCATAAAAGGCAGACTAAGGTCGATATAGAGACAAATGCTGCGTCTAAATTCTGAGTATGTTCAAAGAATGGACTGAGTTTAAAGAAAAATTCACTCCTTGACTGTAGAATTCTTCAAGTACGTTCTGTGGGTATGCTGGAGTGTAGTATAAATGTATTGCGTCATGGACTATTTCCATCTAAATGATATGTTCAAAGTATAGAAAAATGCATTTCTTGACTCTTGAATTTTTCTCGTATGCGTGGGTATGCTGCAGTGTAGTACAAATGCATTCCCAGAAATCATGGATTACTTCCACAAATGCTGACACTTTAATCACCTGTGTTGTTTGAACTACGCCACACACTAATAATAGCCTGGTGTTCCTAAAAAGTAGAATTTAACAATTAACTGCATTTGCTGCCTGTCGCATATCTTCATCTGATGGCTCGGCTCCCGTAATCTCATGAGATATCAAAGTTTCCACCGGTTGCACACTTCAGAATCTCAGTGAATGCATTCGCTAATACTCACCTACATTTTCTGCCATCCTCATTTGACATATTACTTTTTGCATAACGTGTGGCAGAAAAGTATGCATAGTCTTATTTACAAGTTACATTTGATCAATGACCCTGAGTGAACACAGCCAGAAATACTATTTTCTGTGTATTATTACAGACATAAAACTCCCGAACATCAGACGTTTTTACTGAGCGTTCTCTATGCCCTGAAAGGTCACTGTGCATCGCGTTTGTATGTTTCCTGGCAACGATCAGTTTAGACTGAGTTTAGAGAGATCAGGCATGTGGAAAGTAATTAGCTTCTTTTCATACAGCAGTGCAGACTTAACATTAGAAACACAATGTTACAGCTTATGCTCTGCTAGATGAGCAATGTACAGGAAATACACAGACTATCAGAAAGCATTAAATTGAATAATAAAAAAACAAACAGGACCTTACGCACAAGCAACAAATATAAACACAGTAGTGGCCAAAAATGATGTTCAGCTTATAGAAACAAACAGAAATAGATATAGATAAATAAATATCTTCTATAAAAATTAAATTTGTCCTGATTTTAGATAAGGGTCTATTTCTAATTCAGATTTTTTAAGATGAGATTCCAAGATTTAATACTTAATTTGTTGGAGAGAGTTTGACAAGCCTACAACACACTGTCAGATGTCATAATACAAGATCAATATGAGTTATTGATGAATTATGATCACTTGCATGTCAGTTATTCATGTGACCTTACATGAATCATCATGGTTGATCAATAACAACATATCTCCTCGATTGACAGTTCTCAGTTATTATTTAGCACTGCAATGATGAATGAAGAATGTATGACATTATTACCAATACCATAATCTCACACATAATTTCATTTCTGACAATAAAATAAAATGTTCTGATCTTAAAGGTGTTTGATTTCAAAGGGATTCATTTTACCAGCTGGTCTTGATGCAGTTTGATGGAATGGCATTTTACAAGATAACTACAAATGTTAGAGGACTTAAAATGTTAGAGAGGGCTTTTCTAACTTATCCCTCAAAATCTCTGAAAATATCCCAAAGGCCTAAGATCTAGCAACACACACACACACACACAGCTTTTTCACACTATCAGTCACACATAAGCTCTTTGTTACAAAGATGAAACTCTGTACAGATAGTCAAAGGGCACATGTATCTATATCTGTAGCAAGTTAATTGCACCAAGAATAAAAGTGCTGTTTTTTTCTGATTAAAGCACATCTACAAATGAGACTAATTTGCATATAGAAAGAAGGCATGTTTGTCCTGAAAATAATAGCACGTAATAATTTACAGGTTTTTTCAATTGCTAAGAAGCGCTTGCCAATTCTTGAAATACTTTTTCTAAACTCTTAACACAGCAACACAACATCACACAATTAGCCAAATAGTTAATTTTCTGCCTAAAACCAAATTTTCTTAAATAAATACAAACTTTACATTTCAAAATGCAAAAAAAAAAACAAAACTTTTTCAATATACACTAACTCTGAATTACACTAACTTTCTAAATATACACTAATATCAAAACACTGCAAACCTGTTTCAAAATTGAATCATTCAGTCAAAACTCTAGCACTCGTTTTCTATCCAACATGGACACAGTCAATCATAGCGCGATGACTGTCAAAATACTAACAGTTGCTGGCATTACAAAAACTGCATTACTTGTCATGTTTCAGTTCTATCTGTATAGAACATACAGTATGAAATCCATTTTTTATTATTATTCATTTCTTCATATTGTGTGTGAATTCATGGTGCATTGGATAGTATGTATACAAGATAATATCTAAATATGAAGGAGTCATCAATACTTTATAGAATGTACAACTGAAACAAAACAAAACAACAACAGTAAGTAACAGAATTGCTGCAGTAAAGGCTTTATTAGCAATATTAAATTGCTGTCAGTGATCAACAAAACAAAACAAAAAAGACAAAAATACATGGCCTGAAATACATGTTCTCGTTTACATCACATCATATGTTGTCTCTCACTATACACCTTGGATAGAAACGCTTGGCATGCCTTATCCATCCCTGACAGTCTTCAACTGAGATGTCTCTTCAGCCAGCATCCATGGCATCCAGGAGGGACATTTGGTCGATGATCGTATACTTTCCACCTCCAAGCAGAAAAAAAAAAAAATCCTCAATGGGGTTGAGGAAAGGAGAGTACGGAGGAAGAAAAAGGGAAATCATTCTTGGATGTGCGGCAAAGCAGTTTGTGATTGCATGTGAATGGTGGAATGCTATATTGTCCCATGTAATCACAAATGTCCTCATGTTTCCTCCCACCTGTTCTGCTTATGGCACCAGTTGGTGGAAGTCATCTAAAAACAAAAGGATGTGTTGTAGGGACCAATCTGGCTTTTCTGCAGGACCAAACAAGCACTTGAGATTGCAGCACACATTGTGATATTTGCTCTTCTGACCCGGCACATCAACTGTGGCCCTTTTCCCAATGACATTTCTTCATGCAGTGTATGATTAGCCTCCAACTCTATAATTATCTGAAAGAAAAATCAAAAACAATTTTTACATAAATGCTTTTCCCTATGTGGGTATGTTTACTTTGTAACAAAGAAGTGTGGAATAGTCACCACTGGTGACCAGCAGTTACTGTAATACAGTTAATAGCAACTGCATTGATAGCCATAATGAAATGCATGACTTACATGTTGATTTGTTGAAAAATCCAGATAATGGAAGCAACGGTTGACTGTCTGAGATTAGGCTGGACTCTTTCACCAGCCTCTCTCAATGATAGACCATGGTTTATCACATGGTCTATGATGGTGGCTCTTATTTCATCCGTGACAACAGCTCTTACTCTCCTTTGAACAGCAGCACGCATTCTTACTCCTCTCCCCTTACCTCTCCTTCTCCTGGTCCAAATATTCCTCTCCCTGGTCCAACTAGTCCTCTCCCTCGTCCATCTAGTCCTCTCCCTCCTCCAGACATTTTGTTTATTTTTCTGCTCCTCTGTGTTGTTCTGTGTTGCTTTGAACAAAACTAATCCAGAGGGTGCCTTTTTATTGTGTATGTGATTGTAATGGAGAGTCTTCAACACCTATCTATGTCTCTCTGAATGAGATTAGAATCAGCTATTTCTTACTGTAATGATCAGTAATTTAAGAATACTTATCAGCTGTTTGAATATATATTTTTAAATATGTGTTTCAATACTTTATTGAGCTGATATTGCTGCAGAAATAGAGACTTTATTCTGTATCTATGGTTTTGAACATTAGGTCTTCATTTCTGGCATTCTGCGTTTAAGCATTTGTAAAAAAGACAATAAAGATCCATGATTTTGGTATTGGGTATGCTTATATGTAAAGAAGATGTAGGCATTATAGAAACGTGTTAATTGGCTGCATTTTGTGTGAAAACATGAATTGTGTTAATGGTATGGTCACAACAGACAGATGTTGTGCTAATTATGTTTAGAGTTTTGAAAATGTGACTACAGATTGGACAAAAGGATGTTAGCAATTGAAAAAAAAATTGTAAATAGTTGCACTTTACAACAACTTTCAATTTGTTAATAGTTTTTAATCCATCATTCACACACACACACACACACACACACACACACACAATTAAATCTATTGCAATCACCACATTCTCTATTGGGTGCAGCTGATTGGTTCCCTCTTGCTGCTCAACTTTCAAATACTTGTTCAGTGTCTGCATATCAATTTGCAGCACTCTTTCAGAAACCCTCCGCCTTCCCCAGCTCCACCTGTATAGATCTGCTATGGATAGGCTGATTCATGTACAGCAGCAACATGTCTTACTTGCTCACAGCAGCGTGTCGTGTAGCAGCAGCAATAACAGCAGCAGCGTAGCAGATCTATTCCACCAAGACCAAACACATAAAAAGGATAGTTCAGCCCAAAATTTAAATTAGCCAATGATTTACTCACCCCGAAGCCATCCTAGGTGTGTATGATATTCTACTTTCAGGCGAATACAATCAGAGTAATATTAAAAAATGTCCTGGCTCTTCTAAGCTCTATAATGGAGTCAATGGGTATAGGAAGACTATCAAAGCACATCCATCCATGATAGAAGTGCTCGAAACAGATCTAGGTGGTTAATAAAGTTCTTCTGAAGTGAGGCGATGCGTTCTTGTTTTAAAAAATATCCATATTTAAAACTTTATCGACTAAAATAACTAGCTTCCGGTAGGCGGCCTTACGCAAGTCGACTTACACCAAAAGAGTAACCCTTGAACTTGATCCACAACGTAATGATGAACGCAGGTGACCAGCCCTGTGTGTTGTGTTGTGTTGTGTTGTGTTGTGTTGTGTTGTGTTGTGTTGTGTTGTGTTGTGTTGTGTTGTTGTTTTTTTTTTTTTTTTTTTTTTTTTTTTTTCTAAACTCTTTTTTTTTTCACACAACAACAACTGAAGCACAGAGGTTTAAATAGACTGGTTAACTAGGGGCAGGTGTTGGTGATTGATGTCATGGGAACTAATAAGGGTAACTATAGTGACAAACAAGGTACAGGGCAAAACAGGAACCAAACACAGGAAGTGAACACAGAAACAATGGAAAACTAAGAATATACTTCAACATAAAAGTCCTACAAAACAAAAGACAGTCTAGGGATCGTGCCACTGTCTTTCATATCAAAATTAACAAAGCACAAAGCTTAATTCGATTTATTAGACGAACATTCATGATGAAACCTGAAAAGTGGCGCATAGTCTCTGCTCAACTCTCTCTTCATAAATAAATAAATGCATAATCTACCCCGTATGTTTGTCCTGTATGTTCGTAAAAATAAAAATGAAAATGTGAACAAAAACAGAGCCTATTAAATGGCTTATTATCATTAAAATGTGAAAATTAAAATGATGGGTAATTATGATCCTGTCCAGACAATGCGGGTCTAACAAGACCTCTGATTTACACATATACTGTCCAGTGTCCTGTGAATTTAAATTTAGCAGTGCATGAAAGAAAACAGGTCATGTCACAGCATCAGTGAGTGTCTTTAAATAATGACTTAGGCCTATGACTATTCAGGAATGCCATGGTCAAATTGCTATCTCCTTACACAAACAAACGCTGTTTTCGGTCACCACAGGCACCATATCAGCATCAGTGTAGTAGGAACACTAGCAAGTTTACCAGGACATTTCTGTAATATTTCCCAGTTAGTGATACAGGCCATCTATCACCGTCATGCTGTAGTCTCGCTTCGCATAAGCTGCCGCCGAGATAAGGCCATGGACTTAAGGAAGCTATGGACTCATTTTATTTTTAGTCAGATGCTGGTTCAGCTAAAATCCCTCACAATGGCTAATGTTTGGACTATAAAAAACATTATTACACTATACTTTAACATTATTAACTGTTATTTAAGCACCATGTAATGAAAAGGTCCACAACAAGTAAGTTATTCCTCTCCTGCGGATATTTACAACAACAACAACAACAAAAATGCAGTGCAAAGAGTATGTGACATGCAAATGTATGTGAGGACACCTCATGTATGGCAATTTCTTCCCCTCTCAGCGCTCGCGGGTCTGTGTGTTTAGAAATGAATAAGCCCTGCGTAATTTTGTCTTCCTGAGAGCGCTTGTAGTGTGTTTATCCATTTTAATGAATCATTTGGCACAGCTAGAGTAGCGAAAAAAGGCCATAGCTCCTGTTTTTCCGCTAAGTTTGATGCTCGGCATGTTGGTTTCAGGCTGCACTAGTAGCTGGCGGCCTCAGGATCGAATACGCATATGTTAAAATTATGAGTCATCTAGCTAACAGCGACTCTTGCGATGCTTAGAGGAAATTCCAACATGTTTTAACAAACCACCTGCCCCCATTTCTTACTTTTTATCAAGGATACACTTCAGAAATCCATTCAAAATAAAGATCTGATAATCACATGTATAGCTCAATGAGGAGCAGAGCCTAAAGATACCACTGTATGTTTCTCTCAACGTGTAGTCGTAAAGTTCTGACGCTTGGTTTATAAATCATTAAACTTAATGATTGGCATAATGAGGTTGGGATGCTGCCAGAGGGGGGGCCAGGACATCAGGTGGAATTACCATCAGAAGTTCTCCAACACACAGTCACACATCCCACTACTCTCTCTTACATACACACACACACACAGACACACACGTCGGCATCCGTCGATAGCTGGAGTCGGTCTCGTCAGGATGATAGCGAGGGCTATCATTACTTGTCAACAAACAAACGTAAAGGGAGCGGAGCGACAGGTAAGAGTGAGGTAGAGAGAGAGGTAAAGAAAGCGAGACGATTCGAGTGGACAGCGAGCTCGCAAAGCACTGTCAGCTTTGAGGAGATGTGACAGATCGCCAGATATCAAAGACACGTGTAGATGTGAACAACTCATTACCGGATCCATCTCCTCCTGTGTCTTTCTGTTCAACAGCTATTTATACCGAATTCTTGTCGCTGTCACCAGTTTTGTTTGTTCCTATTGTCTATTACTGCCTTTACTGCTAATTTTGTCTCTGCTTGATTATTTTTCTATGGCACCGTTTGATGTGTTTCATAATAAATGAAATGTGTCTCACCGAGTTTGGAAAAGAGGGCCGGATGCGCTTATTGTCATTTTTGAGGTTTGTTTTATCGGTGTCATATGAAATGTGCGACGAATAGACGCCACTTTGTTTGTGGTGACTTTTTGAGTAGCATGTTATCGAGTGCAGATTTTTTTTCCCTTAAATGTCTTGTTTCACTCAGATATGACAAATTACAAAAATAAAATTAAAAAATAAAAGAACAAAAGCTGCAAATGGAAATTCATGTTGATTGTAATGGAATATCATCTGAATCTCTGGAAGGTCCAAGCCACATCTAGGGAAAAGAAAATCCTAGAGAAAGGAAATCATGACCATCGCGGTACAGGCAAACAAACACCCACATTTTCTTCACAAAAAAAAAAAAAGAAACAAAAAATAAATAAAAAAATAAAAATAATAGTTCTATCCTATTATTATTCAAACTTGGAGGTTACTAGCGTGTATAATAATTAAGGAAAAAACATACAAAAGAACAAATATATAAATGGCCAATGTACAATCAGCACAAACATGTGACAAGTATAAACCCACACATACACATACAAGTTGTTAGTGTATAACCTCTGTCCTGTGATAAATGATGTAATTAGCACTATCCCATGCAGCGCATACACTATTCGCTTCTCAAACATCAACAGCATGTGTCGTGTAACAGATCCTGCATATACAGAAAACATACCAAACAGACATTTTGCAGGTCTAATTGCATCTTTTCTTCTTTTTTTGTTCCTCAATTTCTTGGCTGGTTCTCGCTCATAAGGGTGCTTTCATGCAAGTCCACAGCAAATGAGTAGGTTTGGTTTTAACATTGGTAATGACATAAATCGATGCAAAAGATGCATCATGTCTCCACCTCAACATCAAAACTGCCATTTAGCTACAGTTGATAAGCTGTTCTTGTTGAAAGTTGAATTTTTTTTTTTCCATTACCTTTTTGCACACTTTTTGTCTAAACAATACACTGGAGAAACAAAAAATCTGTGGTCATTTACTCATTACTTTTTTTTTTTTTTTCCATACAATAAAAGTGGCAGCCTCTGTTCTTGGATCTCAACGTTTCCCAATGAAACTCATAGTTTGGAATGATATACAGGTGAGTAAATACATTTTCTGATAATTGTTTTATGTAATTTAATTGTGTGTGTGTGTGTGTGTGTGTGTGTGTGTGTGTGTGTGTGTGTGTGTGTGTGTGTGTGTGTGTGTGTGTGTGTGTGTGTGTCTGTATCCCTTTAAGTATGTGTGTAATTTAGGCATATTGGTAGTTACAAAATATGCATTCATCTTCATGTGTCACTGAATCATTCATTCAACCAATTTATTAAAAAATTGTTCATTCTGATTTATTCAGGAACTATAAACAGAACCTGTTGTGCATCGTTTAGAAAAACATTAAGGTGTGGTCACATTTACTGATATTCAATTACTTTTTTGTGGCCAAAATCCAGTCATTTCAATAAGAATCTACGCGATTGGGAATTTCGTATGTGGTCAACAGATTTCAGCATTCAGATTTCAAAACAAGATCAAGTTGGTCTTGTGGATGCACCACATTGACCAACAGAAACCTGCTTGGTTTGAAAGTGACTCCTGTGCGAGCTGTGCATCATACATTGCTACACTATTGACAATAGATATTTGAAATTAAATTTACCTTTTTTTTTCTAGCAAACTATTGTGACCACATTTTAACTGGTTTTTGGAACTATTTTCATTGGCAAAGCAAAAATACACAAAACGAATGTCAATACTGCTTCTCAATTTTTACTTTTTATAGAGTCACACAAAAGCAGTATCACATTTGCGGTTGTGCTGTGGTTCTGAATATAAATACATACAGCACTCTTGCTTGTGTGATATTGCTTAACTCTTTCCACGCCAGCGTTTAAAAAAGAAAGTTGCCAGCCACCATCAGTGTTCACAATTTTCACAAAATGTTCATGGCCCCCAGAATACTTTGTTGTATGAATTTCTGAAAATGCAATATATCGAAAGAAAGAAAAGAGCCTCTGCTTAAAAAAAAAAAAAAAGTAAAAATCAAGGAAATTTATTTTTGCTGTATCGAAACATACCAAACCGTGTCACCACTGTATCGTATTGAACCGAACCGTGAATTTTGTGAACCGTTACACCCCTAATATATATATACAGGGAGAAGTCAGGAGTCATCGGACTGTGTCTGCAAAAACCCACCGTGACAAGACAGGCCTAGTGAAACGCTCCAATAGCTTTTCCCATTACCCCCTCACAACACATTTACCCTGCTCTGGCTCTCATACACACATACACTACACACAGTCTGCTCTCTGTGTAGAAAACTTTGCCATCTGCAATTTGTCCATGCAGTGTGTGTTTGAGTGGCTACACTGTGTGACAGAGCAGTCTGTGACATGAGCGTGAATGCTTTTGACACTCATTCAACCCCAAACTACCACTATTATCCCCACCGATGTTTAAAGTAACATGACTTTATAAACCTTATTTACCCATAAGCCACAATTCAGAGAGAGTCAGACAGGAGCAACCATTAGGTCTATGTGTTTTACATGTTCGCTTTGTGCATATATGCTTGTGTATCAGTTAGTTGATTTTTAAATTATGTGTGAAAGCAGACTGGCATTGATTGTCTCTCTCACACCTTGTATATCCCCTGAATTAAGTGAATTGACACCGTGAACCCACTCAAATTAAACGGCCGTCATTCCTGACGGCTGAGAACAGTGAGCTAAGAGTGTGTGTAAATGTCTGTGTTTGTGTGTGTGCTATAGCAGAACCACAGCAGATGAGAAGCTGTCATTCTGACACAAGCATGGCAAAAGTCACCTGAATCAGCAGTCATGCCAGTTCAAGATGGCTGCCATGCTATTCTCCCTTTAAAAAAAGGTACAGCTCCGAAAACAGTTTAGTTCTCCAAAACTGAACAGAGATTTAGACAATAACAAAATTGAGATGGATTAAGAGAAATAAAAAAAAATTACCCATACATTTGCCAAAATAACATAACATAACAGTTACCGTTACTGTAAAGTAAAATTGTTACAGTAATTGTAAAACCTTAAAAAAACTGATCGATATCTAGTGGACTCTGAATCATTCTACATTTGGGTCATTCATTGACATGTGGTCACAAGGCAGAACAAAACAAGTAATTCATTTAAATTAATATTTCAAAAATAAAATTTGTCCCTTTGGTTCATGTTATTGCTGTTAAAACCAGAAGAGATATTGCGGAATGGTTAGCCTGTTTTTGGTCAATGTGGTCCAATACTGATTGTATAACACTGTGCAATTCAATATATATATATATATATATATATATATATATATATATATATATATATATATATATATATATATATATATATATATATATACACACACACACACACACACACACACACACACACACACACACATATATATATATATGAGATCAATAGATATTTATGTCAATGACTTTGTCTTCCATGAAACATAATTTTTTTATTTTTTTTTTAGAAATGTCTGTTTTTTTTGGAAATAAAGTCAGTAAAACTGTTTGGTTACCAACATTCTTCAAAATATCTTCTTTTATGTTTCATAGACGAAAGAAAGTCAAAGATTTGGAACCACATAAGGGTGAGTGCATGACAAAATTTTTTTTTTGGGTGAACTTAAGACAGTTGTTCTGGGAAAATTATGACAAAAGACAGTTACGAAACTGTTGCACATCCCTTATAATTTTTTCAAAATGTGTGGGAGACCTTTTGATTTTTGCTGGCAATGTTGGCAAATATCAAGTTAACAGTTTTACTATAATGGCAATAGTTGTAGTATTGTTATATGTGGAATTTATTTATAGGATTCATTCAGATAAGTGACAATTAGGCAACTCAAATGCAATACAATAAAACTGCGTATATCTATATTTAAATTTAGTCTGATATGTGTTAATATGAAAGAAGATCTGCTGGCACGTTAAACATGTTTGTGTCATGTTTGTGCATGTCTGTTTTGGGGCAGTGCCCATGCTGAGGTTTTGGCTTGTTCTCAGTTACTAAGGCTGATGCCAGTCGCCCGCTGGTTATGGCACATCGTAAGGGCCCTAATGGAATGGGAGCATATCCATGACTATTAACCCAGGAGAGTGGCTCTCTGGCTGGGTCTGGACTGGCTCTTTGCCTAGCAGTTCAGTCAGAGCATAGCTCAGCTACACAAACACACCGAATCGACTGTCCTACACAGACACGATCAGCCAAACAGAGCGCTCACATACACATATAAATCCAGACACAAGCCTCATCTCTCTGCCCATCGCAACAGCCAGTGGCAGGAATGTTGAAATGTTGTAGTCCACAGCCATTAGTACAGCAGGCTCTACACAATGACATACATTAGTGTGATTGCTCTGTGTGCAGATATGCAGCGGGACAATGGTTTGCTGGATTTTAACTTTTTTCCCCCCCTCAGTGGAAAGTCCAAAAATACCTCTGTATTATCAAATACATCAGAGATCCTTGACATAACAGCATAAGTTAACCATGACATTGACAGAGTAAAAAATTTAATGGTTTAATAATCAAATCTACATATTTTGAAGGTCAGTGATGATTTGCTTCGATTTGAGATAGCAATACTGAATTAAAAAGTAGGTGTTCAATGCTGGTGCATCCTTGACACTTCCAGTGCAAATTTCAACACCTTTAATGAAAATTTTATTTGAACGCAGTCAATACATTTTAATGTCATCTTCATTCATTTGAATCTATTTCACTGAACTACAATAATAATGAATGACAATAGTAAGCAAAATGACTTGTTAACTGCAACAGACCATACTTAACCCTAAAAATATACCTTATTCATAAACATGTATCAACAGTTATCAGTATAAACAAAATACAGTGTTTAAAAGCTTCTGAAATAATGAGGTCAACCCGACTTTCATTTCCAACCAAAATCCGACGTCGGGTTTGGATGTTGACGTCAATCTGACGTCGGGTTCTGATGTCAGATTGACGTTATTTTCCAACCAAAATGCAACCCCTGCAACCAAAATCATTCCCTGACTGACGTTACTACTTTCTACTCAAGGACCTTAACAGAATTGTAGTGGAGTTAAAAGTACGATATCTTTCAAATTTAGTGAAGTTAAAGTAAAAAGTTTCCAGAAAAAAGAATACTCAAGTACTCAAAAAGTGTACTTAAGTACAGTACTCTAGTAAATGTACTTTGTTTCTGTCCACCTCTGCAATATCCACAATACTCTGGATTTTTCTTCTTCCAAAAAACTTCATAGTGAATTATAATATTGGTCATCTTTTTGCAATGATATCTGCCAATAATCTGTATCGAATTATAAAGTAGTAAAACAATATGTGACAAAAGCAGTATGTCCGAATTCACAGTACTCATGAAATTATAGACAAAAAGTACCCATATGACTACTTCCACTGACATTCTGAAGTGTGCAGAAGATGGACACTTTACTATCCCATGAAGCCATAAGAGAGGGATTTGTGAATGGCAGTGAAGCAGAACAAATGCTGATAGATCACATGATAATGACAATATAGCAAATGTAGTATGTCCGGATTACATTCATATACAACACAGATTCATAGGCTAATATATACAACATACTTTTTCAGTGGCCGTGAAGTATTTACTTATACAAAATAAGTACATACTCAAGAGAGTATGCAATTTCGGATGCAGTTTAATGTCTTTTGTTTGAATTTAAGGCAGTTGAAATTAGATCGACAATAAAGCATTAACAGAAAAAAAGAGTTATCCAGTGTTCACAGTTGGTAATAGTTAGGAGCTTATTGACTGTTAATTATAAATTTGTCATAAAGACAGGCGTTTATGAAAATTATATGTGCAACTGAGTAATGTACCAAATGATAGGGTTCTATAGTTTACAGCATTAGTTGGGAGAGTTTTTTTTTTTTCTTAAGAAAATCAAACTATCGGTTATCAAAGATATCATTCTGATTAATCGGTCATTGGTATCGGCAGAGAAAATAAGTATATGTGCATCTCTAATCATCATAATGTATGTTTTGTCTCACCTTGTAATTTTTTTTTGAGAAATATTTTTATTAGTATTTTCATTTTAAGATTACACTGTAGGGTTCTTAACTAAAGAGATGGCCCCTTTGGGGTAGCTATGATTGCTTGGCTATGCTGACTAGATTAAACCTGTTAGACTGGCACTAACTAGCACAGAAGTTCACCATGATCTGACTAGGACCTTTCAGCAAGGTGTACATTTAAAACATACTGGTCTTGACTAAAATATTCTTTCTTCAGTGGAAGGTTTTACTGGAGGAGCATACATTTATTTCATGTGAAGTGCAAATATTATGCTAAGGAAGCAACATTTTAGGCTTTAGACAGCAGTACGACAGAAACTTCAGGGAGAGGAGACAAGCAGACAGTCAGAAATTTGCAGTAAGAGTCAGCACTGAAATCGAGGAGTACACCACAAAGAGAGAGAACATATCCACTGCCATTCACATTGTTAGATGAAAAAAAAATTTAACAGAACATTTCAGAAGGTCTGAGAGTTCCCGTCTCCACAGCCCACTTCTTTTGTCCACTGCCCTGCTGAGTTCCTTTCCCCTCTTTTGTGCTCCTCTGTTTCTCCTCTGTCTCTCTCACTCGCTTTTCAACTGCAGCCTTCACAGGTGTCTCAGAGAGTGATGGGATGAGAAATGGAGGGAGAAGGAAGAGAGAGAGAAGGATGAAACATCTCCAGACCGGTTGGTCTGTCAATTAGACAGAACACACATGGAACAGAAACAAGTGCTGAAGAGAGGAAAAAAGAGACAGAGAAAGAGAGAGGCATGCATTTTGCCTAAACTAAAACCATCCAAAGATTTTAAGAACAATGAGATATAACATTGGAGATTTAATCTTTTTTATTTTTTTTATTTACACTTTTATTGAAATTGTAATGCTTGACTTTTACATTTATTTTACAGTTATTTTGTACAGTGTCCCAATGAGAAGGAGTTATGTATTTTCATACTGACAGAAAAAGCAGCTGCAGTAAACACATTTTAGGACAGTTCATTCTGAATCCTCCTCCTACCATTAAATATTATTCTTCCCTCATTTTACTTCTGGATCCTGGCATATGGAACACATTCACCCCTAGATTAGTAGCACTGATCTCTACCACAAGAAGACAGTAAAAACAAAACAAAAAATTGATTTTGTAGTATGTGTAGAATATCTGAAGTAGACTACTGAAATAAAGTGTTACCAATAAAAATGAAAATTTGCACATCATTTTTTCACCACATATTTTAAATCTGTATGACAAAACAAGATATATTTTCAGAAATATCCCAGTGTTTGTTTTTATTTTGTCTATGCATAAAGTCAATGGTAATCAAAACTGTCAGGATTGGAACATAAACATCCTACATAATAACATAACATAACATAACATAACATAACAAAAGTAAATAATAACAGGATTTGCAGTTTTGGATGAACTAACCCTTAAAAACTAAAAGTCTAGGATTTCCCCAGCCAGACATATTTCCTTGCATATCAATGTAGTACAGTAGTAGCGATGTATATTTCTGATAATACATTAAATGTAAAAGCCTAACAAATGAAGGGAACTTCAACTTTTTTGATTATTTTCTTTTTATGCGAAACTTGATTGACACCAGTGGATATTTTATTCAAGATAAATGAGTGATTAGTCTGGCATCAGAGCAAAAACAGCTGCTTCTCATCATAAACACTTGAGATAGAAACAAAACACTTAACAGTAAAACATCATTTATAAATCTGATTGAATGAGCCTCGTTCAGAGGTGTCACACCTGTGACTGCACAAGTTGCAAAGTTGCTCGACAACTACAAACCCTGCTGCTTCACATATTCCTACCATTCCACAATAAATACTGTTATAGTTCCTGTCCTTAGTGGCTACTACACGATCCATTCAGGTCTGTTAACCCTAGAGCTTGTAAAAGGAGCGGAGAAGATGAGGTCAGCCTCATGTGAGCTAATTGATTCACTTTTATTTCCTCAACTAAGCAAGCAGCACACAGCTTTTAAAAAGAGCGAGAGTGTCTCTGTGATTGAACACGCTTGAAATAATTGAGCTGTTGTTTGGTTTGACGTTGCTGAGTGACTCAGTGGTCCGGTATTGAGAGACGAGAGGTAATTGATATTGACTTTTCGCCTGTGCTTTGTCATCAGCTTCCGCAACGGGAACTGTCCCACCTTCTGTGGCAAAAGACCGTGACTATTATCTCCTGCAAGTTTGTCCACACACACACACACACACACACACACACACACACACACATACACACACACCGCTCTTGCTTTACAGCGACCTCACAATTTTTGTTTTTGAACAACCATGTTTTGCTGGCAATAGATGCAACAATCGGACTATTGATGCCCTGAGTGACAGTATTGCGAGTTGCACAGGATTTAGACATACGTTAAAATGAAATCTAGGACTTTTTAATCCAGATTTCTGGATCACATCCCATTCGTCCATGGCTTACAGGGAACGGTGACACTTCACTGATTAAAACAATTACAGATCGACAGCAAATGGTGTTTAGACCAATATACCGTTATTTATTGAACAGCACAAGACTTATTATTATCATGTTACTCACAGCAGAGGGCCTGTGAAAAAGACTGAAGCAAAAGTAAAATTTCTTTTTTTGTGGCATTGTAATAGAGCATAAAACCAGCAGAGACAAGCACCAGCTGTGTGTTGAAAGCAAGGGGATTTTCATGTGACGGAGTATTAAGCAGCTATGGTATGGATTGGACCTGTAATCCACACTCATGCCAAAACCCACCCGCTGTCTCTGTCACTACACCACACTGATCTGCGCCGTTACCTGCCCTGCCAGGAGAGAAGAAGAGAGAGGGAGCAAAATTAATTGAAAGGTATAGAATAGAAGATAGTGAAGGAATTAAATGAATTATGTTAGGGGGGAAAAAAGAAGAGCAACATCAAAAGTACTTAGAACATAAAACACTGTAAATCTCCAAAGGTGTAGAATATTAACTCTCATTGAAGAAAGCCAATCTCATGGGAACAAAAGAGCTCAGCATTGTGCATTTCTGTTTTGCTTTTGTGCCAAGTAATTGTTCTCTTTATATTTAATTGTTCTAGATACAAGGTCCAAATTTCCCCCCGGGTATGCCTTTCAGTGGAAAAAAAAAATCTGTATTTGAATTGTAATTTATGCTTAGTAATTAGTAATTTATGCTTAGATTGAATAGAGTTAGTCAATTTGGTTGCAAAAACTATTTTAAGATGTTAAATATGAAATATGCATTCAAGACAACAGATTATTGATATCAGTGAAAAGCACAACTCATTAATAGTTTTAAAGGCACAAACACAATCATGTTAGCACAGCCCCCTTAGGGATATGTAGAACAGTAATTTTCTATTTTAATATATTTTAATACGTAATTTATTCCTCTGATCGCAAAGCTGAATTTTCAGTAGTCAGTGATCCTTCAGAAATCATTCTAATATGCTGATTAGGTGCAATAATTTGCTTATTATTATCAAACTGTGCTGATTAATATTTTTGTGGAAGCAGTGGTTTTTCTGAATTCTTTGATGAAAGGAAAGTAAAAAAAAAACAGCATTTATTTTACATTTTGTGACATAACTGCCACTTCTGATCAATTTAATGCATCCTTGCTGAATTAAAGTGTTTAATAAAAAAAAAAGAAAAAAAAAATGGTAGTGCATATTATAAGACTTAAGAAAATCTAGCGCCTAAATCTAAATCTAAACCTTTTGGTATGTCACTCGGGGTTTAAGGGTTAGTTCACCAAAATATGAAAATTATGTCATCAATTACTCACCCTCATGTCGTTCCAAACACGTAAGACCATCAATCATCGGAACACAAATTAAGATATTTTTGATGGAATCCGATGGCTCAGGAGAGACTCCATTGACAGCTATTTAATTAACACTTTTGAAGGCCCAGAAAGGTAGGAAAAACATAGTTAAAATAATCCATGTGACTACATTGGTTCAAGCTTAATTTCACGCATGCGCCGTGGTGCTCTCGTGAACGCACATCGGAGACTGATACAGAAGAGAAGAAATGACTGAATAAAGTCGATATTTTGTTTGTTTTGACGCACAAAATTATTCTCGTTGCTTCATAAAATCAAGGTTGAACCAATGTAGTCACATGGATTGTTTTAACGATGTCTTTCCTACCTTTTTGGGCCTTCAAAGTGTAAATTAAATAGCTGTCAATGGAGCCCCTCCTGAGCCATCGGATTTCATAAAAACAAAAAATGTTTGTTCTGAAGATGAACGAAGGTCTTACGGGTTTGGAACGACATGAGGGTGAGTAATTAATGACAGCATTTTCATTTTTGGGTGAACTAACCCTAAACCCGTACATGTGTTTAAAACAATAGATTGTTGATATCAATGCCAAGCACAACTCGGTAGTGGTGGAAACGAATAAACAGTGGGTTTTCACGGCTGACAGTGTGACGTTATTGTTATCGAAATAAGTGGATTTGGTCTCCTGAATTTAACATTGACTGCTGGAAACATTACAGTGACTTGAAAACTTTCAAAGCACTTTTTTTTAAACCACAGCATCAAAAGCAGTCTACACGTACCTGCAACAGAGATGTTTGAGTCCTAATTTTACTGCCTCTGTGTCACATGCTTCGTTTCCTCTGTAGTTTGTTCCTCTCTACAACTCAAGCTATTCAGTCGCTCCCAAAAGGTAATGAACCAGTTAGTGTCTACACTCTCATAAATTAAGTTTTTAAGCCGCTCTTGTTCTCGGTTTAGGATGCTAATGGATAAATGTAGAGGTCATGTTCGATTACAGTCACAGAATGAGGGAGCCCATAGTGGAATTGAATGAAAGAGTAATGAAGTAGTGTTTTAAGGGATCAGAAGCCAGATCGGCTCGGTCCTGGAGCTCAGCACAGCATGTTCGACACTGGGGAAAGCACGAGCTGAGGCTTATCTTTAATTGATGCGCTAAACCCAGAAACTCCGCCAACAGAAGACACAACAGCTGCAATAGAGTTAGCGAGATAGAAAATGGAGTCAGAGAGGCGATAGCAGGAATGTAGTGGAGAAAAAACGGTAATGTGAGACCAAAATAAATAGGTTGGGTAGAGAATAGCATTTCTAAGGATCCACAATGACAACTTTGTCGTGTCAGATTAAGTATGTGGGATGGAAGATTCATGGCTGCGTGGTGATCAAGGCTGAGATTTGTGCGTTAATGTACGGCTCAGCGGGACCTGCTTGTTCAGGTTGCTGTGACGGGCCTCTGATGAAGAGCCACTGTGGCTGATGGGAAGGAGTGAAGATGGCCGCCCTGGGGCATACACCAGTAGCATTAAGGCTGATGGATATGGTGGCCCTCACAAGCTCTCAGAACATGCAGGAATGCCACAGGCCACAGCTAATGCAGGGAGCCGAGGGAACGCGGAGAGGTTTCAGACGTACTTGTACTGTGGGCAGATGCGTTATAGCGAGAGAGAGAGAGTGCAAGAGACAGATTTCTACTTCATTTCCATTTTCATTGGCTTGACAACGCTGAAATTAACATTTTAAAAGAGAATCCAGGCTGGTTTAATAAAGGTTTAAACATCTATAGTATGTAATTTTTGCACCGCGATGAATTTATAATATATATATATATATATATATATATATATATATATATGTGTGTGTGTGTGTGTGTGTGTGTGTGTGTGTGTGTGTGTGTGTGTGTGTGTTGAACGTGATTTCATCTTTGTTGACGGAAAAATGTACAGTTTCTGTTAAGTTTAGGCTTACAACCAGGATTAGATGTTTCTACATCAGTTTTATTCACCTATCATTTCCTTCTGATTTTAGTAATACTTTATGGGTATGGTTAGGTTTAGGGGTAAGGGATAGGACTACATTTTCGGACAGGAATGTTGTTGCAGGATCAACAAAATATGTGACCCGTGCTTACAAAATGAGTCGGAATGTGCACTGGCTAATTTCAAGCTAGGCAAAACAAGTGAAAAATGTCAATTTTGGTTGATTTTGAGGTTTTCACAAAAATGTGTTAATTAAGCCCTTATCTAGTGACCCCAATGCTCCAAATGGAAATTAAACATCTAAAAGTATCTTTATGTAAGCGTTTTATGAGAGGGGTACCTTTCCTTTGTCCATGAAAAATCTTGTTTTTCTCTGCTCGGTTCTTGACTGGCACTTTCTCTCAGCAAAAGTTTGGTATTGTTGTAAAGCGCAGCATTCCAACTTTGTGAATATTCATAGCAAATTCTCGATGGCACGAGTCTAAACCAATGAAATGTGATTTTCAAACTCATGATGATGCGAACAAACATCTTACTCACGTTGACAGATAGAGCCGAAGCATGTGCACAAAAATGCATCAGACAGCGCGCAATCCCGATATACACAAACTGTATAATTACAGTATTTAAAAATATCTTTCTTGTCCTGTATTCACGCAAACTGTTATCTGTTATGTCTTACATAAACGTTTGGTTAACTGTTGTAGTAGGTCTGAATATATAGGCTGACTGTTAAATACAAATTTTAAATAATAAATAAATGTTAATCAAACAATTGTGGTATCATGGGAAAAAAGTTTAATATATACATATATTTTTGAATTGGTGTGTGCCAAATTTGGTGGTATTATCAGGGATTTTAAGGTATGGTTGATTCAAGGTGATTTTGTTTTAGAACCTTCAGACAATTTTAACACCTTTTTTCCTCAAAATTGACAGACTCTGCAACAAATCATACAACAAATCTTTTGTTTACGTTTTTTTCACAGAGAATGTGACAAAAATTTGCTAATTCCGACTCCTTTTGCCAGCACAGGTCACACATATATACACATGTCTTAAGGTTGGCCCACACTTAAAGATTTGACAAAAAGTATCAGATTTTCAAAATGAGAAAGACCACAAACATGATTATAAAAAACCCATAGATTTAACAGTTTTGTTCCTATAGTGTGTGGAGTGCCGCAATGTGATCAATGCAGCACTCCATATTGACTCCTGGAATGTTTTGACAATGTATTTTTAGCATGTATTGTACATGTAATATTAAAAAGGGTCCCAAGGTTACCGAATCATTGCTAAACATGAACTCACAGTGTGGGCCGTCTGATTCCTTGAGTTGACTTTGCCTTGAGAAAATCTTCCATCCTCCTAAACAGACAGACTGAGCTTATGAGCAGCTCAAGTCAAAATAAAGTGCAGACAAGATGAACCCTAACCACCACAGTACCACAAAGTCATATCCCAAATGGCCGATGGCTAATTGTCTGAGTTTTAATGTGTGTGGATGTACCAGCAAGCTAAATAAATGAGGATACTGAGTGGCAGATCGCACTCCGCTGTATCTTTCTGTCTGTCTGCTCGGCACAGATTGTTTGTTGGAATTGCTGTCACACTTGTTTATTCTCTCTCTCTCTCTCTCTCTCTCTCTCTCTCTCTCTCTCTCTCTCTCTCTCTCTCTCTCTCTCTCTCTCTCTCTCTCTCTCTCTCTCTCTCTCGGCCGTGTAAATGTGGTATTTGTCTGTGTGTTGACACTAATTGGAGAATAGCTTTAGGCCTCCCCTGAGCACTAGCCTCTGGAGCACAGCCTTGATTTGTGGCATCTTACGAAAGTTAGAGAGAGGGGGATATGGGAATAGAAAGAAAGAGGATGAAAAGAGGGAGATTAAAATAATGGAACAAATGAGAGGAGGGGCGATGAGACTAGAGGTGAAGGGTTGGGAGGCGAAAAGGAGAGAGGATGAAACAGATTAAAGCAATGCAATGTGTCCAAGGTATGCCTAACCTTACTGTTCTCTGTATGAGGGAAGACTATTTCTATACAAATTGGTACAATTTATACTTATGTTTTGATGCTAAAAGTGTCAGTGGTTTGCATTCGAGTGTGTATGAGTGGAGTAGTGGAAAAGAAAAGAGATCAAGAGATTTGAAATGGGCACTTGAGAGAGTGAGAGGGAGTTATTTTGAGATGAGGGAGGTCTTATGTAAATGCCGGTGGTGTCTATGCCTAATTTATGATTGGGGATTTCTAAGAGGGTGAATGTAGGCCAACATCTCTTCCACATGACCAAACCACACTCAAGACCACAGAACCACATCACAAAAACACTTTGTTTTCTATCATGGTGGAGAGACTATGGCTACATCTATAATAACCTGGATGTAATCAGTGGCGGTTCTAGAGGGGGGGCCAGGGGGGCCCGTGCCCCTGTGACAACAAGCTTGGCCCTCCTTGTGGCCCCCCTAAATGTGGAGTGTGAAATAATTTTTACAAAACAGTTTTTGCTATCGTTGTTATCGTTGTATGCCTATTATTATTTTTTATTATTCTATCTTTGTGGATTTGCTTGTTCACGAGACAATTCGCATCACATTCGCGGGAATCGCTGCAGAATAACGTCTGTCTCCTGCACGCGAGAGAGGAGAGAAGGAGAAAGCTGGTAGCCTAAATGGCAGTTTAGTTGCAAGTTCATTCTTTATGTGCGTATCGGGTGTGCGATGTGTATTGTCTATTATGATATTGTAATCAATGTTTTAACTGTATACGAGGCACTGTGAGCTGACATCGCATTTGTCTATCCTTTCACTGCTGTGTGCGGTTCATAGGTATAGGCTATGTCCCCAAATTAGTTTATGTCTTATATTTATATCATATTATGTTCTTATATTAGAATATAAAATCAGCAAGAGTGCCTGTTTTCCTGTGCACAATTGCAACTGTCATATTGATATTGTAGCCTACAACAGTTAAATTAACAATAAGTTAACATTGGGAGTTACTTTTTAGACACAATATTGTCAATATTGTTTGTTTTTCCTTTATATCGCCGACTAGAAATTCAAAATGAAACCGTAGCAGAGTCTCAATGCAACAGACAGCGATGATTTATTGACTGAAATCCGCGTTTTGAAGGAATCACTTGCTCCTTTCCCGAATGAATCAGTCGTTTGAACAAATCGGTTGAATGAATGAATCCCTCAACTCACTTATTAAGACTGTGACTTGCCGCCGCCTACTGGCGGTTTTAGTTTAATATTTAAAGTACCCTTTAATTAAAACGTTAAAACTAGAAATCATTTCATATTTAAATATTGATTTAAAAAAAAAATCTCATAGCTTTATTTATGCAGTTATAAAGTATAAAGTGGAGTGTAAATTTATTAATGCCGCTTCTGTGTCACCTCTAGATTGCTGGATTTTGATTGAATTAATTAATTTGACTGGTAACAGTGGTACTGTATAATTATTGTATAATTAAGTATTATTGTATAAATAAGTATAATTACTGAATAATTTGAATGTTAGTATTTGACATAAAAGGTGATTCATAACTCTAAATAAGTTTAGAAAGAATGTCCATATATAGGTGAAAATGCCCCTGGAAATCAATTTAAGATGGCAAATTAAATTAATTAAAAATTAATTAAAAAACTAATTTCGTTCCCTGCTGTTAACTGACCACTGCATAGAATATTAAAAATATGAATATCTTTGTGAGTCAGCTGTCAAATGGTACCAGTACACAAACACAATCAGTAAAATATCATCTAATTATCAACAAAACATTGAAAATATTGAGATATATTTTTGTCAATATTGCACACCCCAAATGTACGGAATGAATTTTGATTTCTTCAGGTCTTAAAAAGCCTTAAATTTGACTTTAAAAAGTGTGCAGGAATCCTGTAAACGGTTAGACATAGTTACCTAGCAAGTCAGTTATTTTCAGTAAATGAATTAATAAGCTTCTTGGTTCCCATTGCTTTTGCTCTATAGTTCTCACCAAAATGAAGAGAAAGAAGGACATCATGTTAGGTACAGTTACTGTGACTAATACTGAATATGTAATGCAAATGTAAAAATATAATGGAAATGCAAATACATTGTTGAATGATTATAAACATGGTATTTTGCCTGTTAATGCCTGCAGTGAAGTGCAGAAATGAAAATGAATATGACAACAATAAGGTCTAAATATAACTGGCCCCTCTAACAGTACAACTGGCCCCAGCTTGGCCCCCCCAGTTGAAATGGTCTAGAACCGCCACTGGATGTAATTGAATACATTTCAAAATGCTCTCTGTCCACACTACACTCTTAGAAATGCAACCATTTTTGGTTTCCCCCCAAACTTTTCAGTGAACAGTTCTCAAAAGAACATTTTTTTCTTAGAGTGAAGAACCTTTTAATAAGCTAAAAAACATTTTCCTGCCGAACCTTTGGTATATTGAAAAGTTTCCTCGGATGTTAAAGGTTCTACAGCATAAATGTCAATAGTGTAGCATTTTCAAGCCTTTTCTAAAAGTTTCTTGTCCACACTGAAATGTCAGAAAACACAAAAATAATCTTACCGTGTATATAAGTTGATAAAAGCTCATTGAGATGATATTGAGAGACCAGACATAATGAAAGTTTTCACACTCATTTTTTTTTACAATTTTATTAGCAAAATATCTCACCACTTACTGGTGCATCCAGTTTGCACTCAATCGCCACTACGTATAAAATGCAATTGTCCTTATGTTTTGCAGCAGGACAGCGATTGTGAGAACATTTTCTGTCATCTCTGCAGGAATGTAATATGAAGATTGTACAAAGTAACATTTAACTTTAACAACACTGTGAAAGTAATAGCAGACATATATCAGTATAGTCACGACAAAACATGAGTCATCGGTTTCAAATACCTCCGTTTTCACACTCCAATATGTAAATCCATACAGTTGGGAGAGCTTCATAAAAATCATGTGGACGAAAGGCCAAAACGTACAGAAAACAATTAGAGTTCAAAAAATGTATCCGGATTAGTGCAGACATAGCCTAAAAAGAACTATCATTGATTAGGGCAGAGAAAGTACATACATTAATGACTGGGATGAATCATAAAGATCAACTGTGTTGCTTACAGTAAAAAAAAAAAAAACAAAAAAAAAAAAACAGCTAATTGTAGCAAAACATCAGTGTGGTGGCTGTAGGAATGGAAGCCCAGTCTTTAAGTTAAGAGAGTCATTCATCTATTCGTTTACACAAGAAAAACTCGTTTCACTTGGCGTCCATATTGGTATGGTAAGGTCTCTGGGAGCTATTTTCTTGGTATAGAAGTATGACTCCCAGCCTCCTACTGTATCTACTTTAATAGAAAAAAAAAAAAAAAACAATTGGGCTGCCCAATCCAGACACGGTACAACAAATTTAAAGAATGCATCAGAAAAGCATCAATTTAAATCGCAGCGATTCCACAAATACCACACCACAGACTATCTCACCACCGCAACTTAAAGGCCTGGTTTCACAGACAGGGCTTAGATTTAGCCAGAACAACACAGTCTCATCCCAAGGTGTCATCTAACTGACGCTTTTGACCATGCGTCAACATGCCGACGCACATGGCACCCTTTACGCGTCAATATGAGAAGCTCTAACTGACGCTTTTGACCATGGGTCCAAATCCGACGCACATGGCACCCTTTAGCGTCAGTTAGATGACGCTTCCGTTATGGGTAGGTTTAGGTCTGGGGTAGGGTTAGACCACTAGGAGGCACGTCTCATATTGATGCTTAATGGGTGCAATGTGCGTCGGCATGTTGACGCATGGTCAAACATGGTCAAAAGTGTCAGTTAGATGACGCGTTGGGATGAGACTGGGTTGGCCAGGATTAGGCCTTATTCAATTAGGACATTTAAGAAGCTTTTATAAACGTGCCATCAAAAAAGAAATAAAACATTTCTGGTGTGCATCTTGAGACAAACCAATGGCACTGACATAATATATGCTGGTGCAAGTTGCTTGAACATGTAAAAGAAATAATAATAACAATGAAAACTAAATGACAAAAACAAAAACCTAATAACATACAAATACTCATCAAAACAGAAAACAAAAAACAAAAAAACAATGTTAAAAAAGAAAAAAAGAAAAAAGAAAACAATATTAACTTATACATGTCCGAAAAGGAGTAGGAAGAAGCATGAGTTTATTTAATCCAACCCCTTCTCACTACTTGTTAATAATCATCCGATGATCTATTTATCTCCACACACAGAGAAATACATAAATAACAAACATATTTACCTATGTTTATATCCACCGTAAATAATAAACAATGTAAAAAAACTGTGAGATCACCTAATCAACGACCTTCTTCATCCTCGTACCTTATGAAAACCATACTTTTGTACCGCTTTTTGAACTGAGTTATGCTTGGACATTGTTTGAGCACTGAACTTAATCTGTTCCACAACTTCACTCCACATATAGAAATACATTTTACACTTTTTAAAGTTGCACTCACTCCTAAAATTATACCTCCCTTCTCTATTAAAAATCAGTTTTTGAATATTGCCAGGAAGTAAGTTGTTTTTTGCTTTATACATTATTCGTGCTGTTTGAACATGAACCAGGTCAGTGAATTTTAATGTCTTTGATTTAAAAAACAACTAATGTGTGTGTTCTCAAGAACCGCTGTTATGAATTATCCTTATTGCTCTTTCTTGCAACATAGATACTGATGATAGTCTGCATTTATTATAAGTATTACCCCAAACCTCCACACAGTAATTTGTTGTCCAGAACATGTTTTGCTTTGTTCAGTACTGCAATACTTCTTGAATGTTTTTTGTGTACATGTTTTAGGTGAGGTTTCCAACATATTTTATCCTCTATTATCACCTCAAGAAACTTGTTTTCATTAACCCTTTCTATGTCCACACCATCTACCTGTATCTGGACTTGTGTACTCGTTTTACAATGACCAAGTAACATGAATTTGTTTTTATTAAAGGCACACTATGCAAGAATTGCATATTACAGCTTCAAAGTCATTTCGGTGGTAAACAAACTCATAGTAGGGCGAATCATCCTGGTAGTAAAGCTTGGGGGGGATGCCGCTGGAAAAAACAGCAATGCAAGTTTGAGAGGAGCTCCCCCGACAAATCTCGCGAGAATTACAACATGCTTTACGGCAGCGACGTCACACACATCAACAACAACATATAGCATGAAGAGACTTGCGCGCATTTTAGACGTGATACTCGACGATGGAAAAAGCAAAGAAAACGCGGTCGGAAGAGACTAGGAAAAGGAAAAGAGTCTGACCGCCTGAGGAACCGGACAAGAGTCCCACTCGGTCGGGCTTTCACTCGTTTGTGCGAGCTAAAAAGCAGCACTGGTTGATGCTGACCTGGCAATCTTGTTGATGGACTAGTAAGTAAATCTCTTATTTGTAAACTTGTTTTGCGTTCTATGTTGTTGTGCTTGCTTGTAGTATGTCATTTTTTTTACGATGCTGTTCATTCATCCATTGTTAATAATAAGACCAGTCCAATAATTTACACATATATCTAGCTAGCTTTCGATTACCAGAGCTGTTAGCAGACTTGCTAGAACTGGGCCGAACCTCTGAGATATTGACCTCGGGGTGGAGTCTCCATTCCCCGGGCCTCAGCCCCTGTCTCGACAGGATGTCTGCTCCCTGATTTTGACTCCCCGGGATGTATGTTGCTCTTAGAGACAACAGTTTCCCCTGGGACCACAGGAGGATCTGATGCGCCAGTCTGCATAGAGGGCGAGACCTCAGACCCCCCTGATGGTTTATATAGGCCACTACCGACATGCTCTCTGACCTCACAAGGACATGACAGCCCTTGAGGTCCGGCAGGAAGCTCCTCAGAGCTCGGAACACCGGCAACATCTCCAGGCAGTTTATGTGCCTTGAGGAATGATGGTCCTGCCATAGGCCTGTCATAAAGCGGCCGTCCATGACCGCGCCCCAGTCCGTGAGGGAGGCGTCTGTCGAAACGGTTTTCCGGCGACATGACGCTCCCAACACAGGGCCTTGGGAGAGAAACCAAGCTTTCTTCCACATAGATAGGGAACGAAGGCATCTGCGCGTAACCCTGATCATGCGGAACGGGTTTCCCCTCGGGGAAAAACCCCCTGGTTTTTAACCACCACCGAAGGGCCCTCATGTGCAGCAGGCCGAATGGAATGACATTGGACGCTGCTGCCATGAACCCCAACACTCTCTGGAAGTGTTTCACAGTGATGGCTTGGCCTAGCTTTATCCCGGACACTGTGGTCAGGATGGACTCGATCCGAGCAGGAGACAATTGTGCCCGCATCGTGACCGAGTCCCACACCACTCCCAGGAACGTGGTTCTCTGGGCTGGTGTCAACACGCTCTTTTTCGTGTTGAGTCTCAACCCCAGGCTTTGGATGTGGGCGAGGACGACATCTCGATGCCGAACCGCCAGCTCTTGTGACTGTGCTAAAATCAGCCAGTCGTCGATATAATTGAGCACCCTGATGCCCTGAAGCCTCAGGGGTGCCAGAGCTGCATCCATACATTTGGTAAATGTGCGAGAGGAGAGAGCTAGGCCGAACGGAAGAACCCGATATTGGTACGCTTCGCCCCCGAAAGCGAACCTCAGGAACTTCCTGTGAGATGGAAGGATGGATATGTGGAAGTATGCGTCCTTTAGATCTATCGTGACAAACCAATCCTCGGATTGAATTTGACTCACGATAATGGGAATAGTGAGCATCTTGAACCTGAATCTCCTCAGAGAGCGGTTCAGGTGCCTGAGATCTATTATTGGATGCAACCCCCCATCCTTCTTGGGAACTATGAAGTAGCGGCTGTAAAACCCGGATTCCCTGTCCGGAGGAGAATACGATCTATAGACTCCTTTGCCAGCAGGGAGTTTACTTCCTGTTCCAACACCCGACCCTGCACTGGGTCGACTACAGTCCAGACCACCCCGTTGAATTTGGGTGGGCGGAAACTGAACTGCAGCCTGTACCCATTTTGAATGGTGCGCAGGGCCCAAGGAGAAATATTCGACAGATTTTTCCATGCATCGAAATACTTCACCAAAGGAACCAGGCTCTCGAGCCTGGCTTCGGGTATTAATCGGGATTCGTTCTCGGCCCCCTGAAGCGGATCCCCTGCAGGGCTGAACCGAAAATGATTCTCGATGGGCGGACGCGAATGCTGCCTGGCCGCAAGCCTGTGGGGCGGACAGTGCAACCTGCGTTCGCTGGAAACCGATGTGTCCCGAAGCGTGTTTAACGGCGGGAGAGCAACATCGATTTCCTGCGGGCTCCACGAAGGAGACGACCTCGGTCGCTCCACCACTGGTGGGGCCGCCCGCAGAGATCCTAGATGGGCTAGGATCTCTTTGACGAAGCCTTCTTAGCCTGCAGGACGGCCCTCAGGTCGCCCTGCTTCTGTTGAAGCTTCGCCTGAGAGCGCCGTCTATGCCCCCAAGCTCCTTGAGGGGGGGCTCTAGATGAAACGCTCTCCTTTTGGGCCTGTCTATAGGCGGAGGAGCTGGCGGATGGCTGTGGCTGCGGCTGCCCACTAGGGGCAGACTTCTTAGACTTCGAGCGGCGAGGGAGATATTGTTTGAAGGCCGCTGACTGTTTTTTCGCCTCCTGAAACCTGTCGACGACGGTATTTACGGCGTCGCCGAACAGACCAGAAGGCGAAATCGGGGCATCAAGGAGGAAAGCCCGGTCCTTCTCCTTGATGCCCGACAGGTTTAACCAAAAATGTCTCTCCGAGACCACCATTGCTGCCATGGAGCGGCCGATAGCACGGTCCGTCTCCTTGGTGACTCGGAGAGACAGGTCAGCGACCCTCCTCAACTCCGCGACATCATCGGGAGTTGGGCCCTCGCCCTCATCGATGTCTTTAAGAAGGTCGGCCTGGTATGCCTGAAGCAGAGCCATAGTGTGAAGGCTCGCACCAGCCCGACCCGCAGCCATATATGCCCTGCCCACTAAAGATCATGTCTCTCTACATGGTTTAGTGGGCAGCACCGGGGCTTTCAGGGATGATGCTGATTCGGGGGATAAATAACTGGCCAGTGGCTGTTCCACCCGTGGCATCATCCCATAACCGTTTTCCCGTGCCCCCAGGATGTTACTATAATTAAGAACTGGGGGGTCGGACACACGGGAAGAATGTGGTCTGTTCCACGACTTACACAACTCGTTGTGTAAGTCGGGAAAAAACGGTAAGCCCCGGTGATGAGGTGCTGCAGAAAGCGCTCGTCCAACTTGCTTTTAGTAAGCGCTTCCTGCTTCTCATGTGGCCAACTGATATTTAAACAGTCCACAGCACGAGAAACAACCTCCACCAACTCCTCATGTGCGGGGACATGGGGTGGCGAGTCATCCCCAAAATCCCCGCCCTCGATACTGAGCACGTCTACCTCCTCAGAGGCAGACAGCTCAAGCATCGGATCCTCAGCTCGCGCAGAAGAAGCCGCCGGGCGGGCTTCCACGCGAGGCTCGAGGACATCAGAACTGTCAGAGGAATCCCGAGAAGGTGCCTCAGCAGCCTCGGGATCCCCCGACAGATCCATTTGCGAGCCCCATGAAGAGCGTTGCCGCGCCGCCTCAGCGGACGCGGGTCCCGCACCACGGGGCTCGCGAGGCCGGCCATCTTCATCAAAGATAGCCAGCCGGGAACGCAGCACACGGATTGGTAATTTTTCGCAATCCTCGCAAGCAGCTCCCACGAGAGCTGCCGCGCGTGCTGCATTCCTAAACAGTGCGTGCACAGTCGGTGTGTGTCCCCACCCGTGATAAAACGAGGGCAAGGATGCACACACTTCCTGAAACTCGCGCTCGCCATTTCGCTAGAGATCAGCTTAGAGACAGACAACAATAAATAAGACTCACAGTCACAGATAGCGCTTGCTGAAGAACAGAAAGCTGACATTTTGTGTGTGCCGGCGTCCCTTTATAGTTCCGCCTATGTGTCGTCACACATTACGTCATTACGTTGCACCAATCGGAGATCGGCTTAGTTTCATTCATGCTTCAGAGGCGCTACGCTGAGGGGCGTTCCCCCAAAGTGTCATTCGACGCAGTTCGAGTTCCCTCGAAAGGGAACAACTTTAGCTATTTTCATTTTGTTTGGGAATTTACCGGTATGAAATGACAGATTACAGATATATGTTATTGGTTTTGAAATCCCCTCAATTACCGTTTTCACAATTTTCATATCAACCTCATTGCAATCAGTAGATGTCTATTATTTATTTTTCTTCCACCACTGTAAGAAACATTGAGTTGGGATTCCTTTCTATTAAGTTTTCTTTCCAATCTTCAGATGACAATGGATCTGGAATTTCTTCTGCCAATTTTGAACCAACATTCACGATGAGGGTAAATACATTGCCCAGTATATTATTAATAATACTGTCTAATATGTCCCATTTTCCTTTAATATTATTTTTATTATTATTCAACATTTTACTATAATATTCCTTTCTACATACACAATATTGTTAACTTTTATATTTATATTTTTTATATTTATTTTGTTTTATGAATTCTCTATTGAATGTATTTTTCTTTTCACAGGCGTTTTGTAATCCTTTTGTAATCCATGGTATATTTTCTCTTTATACAATTTTGTTTAATCGGACAATTTGTTTCATATAATAATGTGAATAGTCTTAAAAATGTATTATATGCAGTCTCAACATCACTTTCTTTGTACATGCTTTCAATTGAAACATTTTAAACATGCATTTTAGTCTGGGACTATGTTTAAGCCTTATCTGTGAAACCAGGGGAAAGTGTATTTCATTACTAAAATAAGCCACATCATCAGTAAATCAGTAAAAGCGTGGCCGTTTGAAAATAATGACATCGTGTATGAGGGCAGAGGATACAGTCTGAAGGTTTCCGGTTTTCCACTCTTTCCCTCTTTCTCTGTCCTTCATTCTAAGTGTGTTCCCCTCAAGGGACTTTTCTTGCTCCTTGGCAAGGGGCTAATTTAGACGCCTCTAATCAATATGCTCACAACTTATTTAACTAATGAGCAGAGCTTGCCATTGGGGAAGACATTTGGAGGACCTGCTATGCAGCCAGACTTTCCAGTGCTTAACCACTGCATGTCTGGGATAAAAACTGTTGCCGAGGGAAGAATCAACTAGTTATTAAAATTCTTCTTCTCTGTATAATAAATATATAAAACACTACACTCCCTCACACTGCCTGCGGTATTTGCAAGGATTTTGTGAATTTATGCAGAGAGCACAGATATTTAATTGACTTCAATAGCAAGAGAAATTGACAATACTGCAAGTAACTTTTAAAAGAAAATATTTTATTATAAATTTGAAATGGTGGTCAGCATTTGGATTAAAACAGACTCCTTCCAAAAATTCGCTCAAAGTCTTCATTATGAACTTTTAAATGAGGATTTTCCATTTCTAGGTTAAACTGCCTATTACTGTCTCTATACTGTCATACTTTTAAATTATAGTGAGTTAGACTCACTTTATTATACCAATCCCAAATTGTGGTATTCATAATTAATGTAATTTAATTATTAGTATTAAATACCACATGATCTGTTTTTCCCCTGTTTATGTAAAGTATATACAGACATATGCATTTTATTCTCATACAGTATATTCAAGTACTTATTCTGTGTAGCCAATTTAAAGCCCATTACATCACAGCCATGAGGTTAATAATAACACAAAATCTAAAATAAAAATCTAAAATACTCTCTTCATAAAACAGACAATGAATGAGTGAGTGAAAGAACAAATGTACGAAAAAAGCGAACAAATTAACAAATGTGTATTTGTAAACACATGTTCAATTTAATTTATGCAAATGAATATATTTTTAATTAATGCAAATAAACGTTCAGTGTCTTTGTTGTAAATCTCTACTACATGGACCCTCTGAAGTACAATTGTCCACATATTCTATACAGAAAAAAATGTATTTTCAAAAGAAAAATAATCTTCAGGTGTGGAAATTCTTTGACGTTGAGTATAAAACACTGTGTGATGTGTTAAGCGTGAAACTCACTGTGTGTAGATGAAGTGATGTGCTTTGCAGATCTTCCCGTGTTTCTCTTCCCCTTCTCCGTCCTGTACCCATGATTATGAGTTTTATCTTGTTTATCTGAAATAAAGTGTAAACCCCTTCTGATCAAACCGGCTGGCTGTTTAGAGTTTTGACCACCGTAGGGCTGTTCATGAGGTTTATTACACTGTGGCCATATAATCTATACAATGATACCTATGTGTCAAGCACCATAAAATGTCGACCTTGGCGACCAAAAAAAGGTGTTGAAGGGGAGGTAAATGAAAGAGCAAGATGGAGAGAGGTAAAGAAAGAGAGCACACAATAAAGCTGAGAACAGAAAATAGTGTTGACAGAAATAGAGTCGATAGAAAGTGCTGACCATAAGACATGATCTTTTTTTTTTTTTCATGGCGCACACGTCGGCAATTTTTTCAGCCGTATGGATCTGGTGCGTGTGTAAAACGCAGAGTTATATCCTTAAAGTTTTCACTTCCAATACAACTCTAGTGAGAAGTTTGAGAGAGTTATCCGTACTATCCAAGCTCATGCAATCAACTACCACACACAGCGCCAAGAAGAGGTGTAAGCAGGTAAGGAGGACACAAGATATGAAAATTAGGATTACCCACCTGCCGAGACCCCTAATTGCCATCCGTGTGCCACTCAAAGCCACATTGCTTTTCTTCTTTCCAATAAATGTAACCCTCTTGAATTAGACATTAACAGAAGGGAGTTCGTTAAAGGCCAAATTAGCATTTGAGGTCATTATGATCAAAGCATTTTAAGATATGACTAAATTCTGGTCTTTTCAACCTGTCCCAGTCTCCTTGATTAGGGAAAGAAGACAAAATAAGTTAACTTGTTATTTTACATGCAAATAAATGCAAGATGTGTCAGAAAGTCTCTTTGAATGCATGTTTTAAATTAGTTATATACGCATTTTTTTTGCTTAAAACTTAAACATAAGCAGTTTAAACAGGATGCAATTTCTCATCAACGCCAATTTCAGACATATACATCAATTTGTACAGTCCCAGAATCAATTAGAGGCAATATATACGCAATAACAATTTACTGTAATTCCTCTTTAGGAAACTGCTCTCTGTGAATCTACATGTGTTAAGACTTCAAGAAAATGAACAAGAGTCGTTTCTAGGCGTGTAACAATACATCGTGTCACAATATATAGCAATACAAAAATGCAACTATATATTGTGGATAGTGACAATAAATTTTGTGTATAGTTCACCCAAAATAAAAATTACTCTGTGAGAGTATTCTGTATTTTCAGCTTCATAATCATGACTATTTTTATCCTGGTGTCCCCATTGTCCTGTGCATTGGGTTACCAGCACCAGGTCCAAACCTCTTCATTTACACCCACAATGTAATGCCAAATTTAGCATTTTAATTAACAGTACATTTTTGGTCAACCTTTAATCTTATCTTTTGAAGTATCGCAATAATATCATAATGTGAGTTCAGTATACCCCCAGTCGTTTCACGTTAAATTGATAATATAGATTTCATGTACACTCTATGAAGAGTCACAAATAGGGCACAATGTACTGTTTTTTTTTTATTTTTTATGTATGAATATAAGGAAATGTCAGTTAACGTAAAATTTCCGGGGAAAAATTACCAGTACTTTTTAAAATTTTCTACAGATTTGGGCCCAATTCCCCCAAATGTTCTTATCGCTAAGTAGTTCTTAACCTAGTCCTTAACCTCTCTCTTAACCTTATGGCACGATTCCCGACACGTTCGTACGCTAAGTATATCTTCTGTAAGTCACACTTTCGTAAGGTTGGTTTGGACCATTCGTAAGCTCTCTCAGCGTTGTTTGAGCTCAAGACGCTTGTCGCCGCCACTGTGCAGCAGTCTTTAGAAATCAGTGCAGCGCAGTACTATGGTCAAACTATGGTATGTTGACAATGTTGTGGCTCGACAATGATTTTATGTTATGGACATTTTAAGACTAATAATAAAATATGAAATATTTTATTGAAATATTATGTAGTTTACTTTATTTGGTATCAGAACTAATATGGTGGTAATTAGCCTAGGCTATTTCGTAATGTCACTAAAGCGTTTAAATTGGCAATCACTTTTGATAATTAAAAACTGGCAAACAATTTGGCTCTAAATGGCTAAGATCTATAAATGGGTAAGCATGGTGGTGTCCAGTAAGCGACCAACTATGGTAGCGATCCAACGTGTCCTTGTATTGAATCAAAGACGGCGCCGGCCGTGGATTTTTTATTCGGCAAAACTTAAGCCCTTTTGACATTTTGCCTGACGTGGCTATATAAAAAAAAAAAATAGCCTCCAAAGACAACTCATTATGCAGCTGATGGACCTTCTCAGACCTGCGCTTACCACCATATTCTGTATCTAACTCTCTCCCTGTTCATGTAGATTGGTTTTATTGGAAACATCAACCAATGGCAATCAATACCGCATTAAACAGAAGTAACTGCAGCTGCTTGCCAATCAATTCTGATTGTAAAGTACCTTACCATTAATATAAAAGTGTATTACACACATTTTGGAAGTCGTTAAACACATGTCAAGAAGTGGCACAATGGGATAAGGAGGGTGGATGATTAGCGAGGGACACCCGGTTCGTCTACCCATCACAACATATCGTGTGAACATATACTGACAATTTGATAATTTAATAAATAGTCAATATTTTACTGATAACTTAAACTATGTTAAAATAAATGTTACTGGAAGAATTTGAGGAATGTTTCATTTGCATAGAACGTGTTGTCTTTCTTAACGCCGTAATGCACCTTCGTGTGAAGTGGAAAATCGATTCCTGAGCAATCGATGCCAGCTAATTAGACACCTTCACTTGGGACAGCGCCTTTGTAACGTCGAACGTAAGAGGCAGCGTCTTAAGAAGCTTCCTAAGGGACACTTCGGGGAACACACATAGGAACATAAACAACTTTGGTAAGATATATCTTTTTGAGTCTTCTTAGCGAGCTAAGAGTGAGCGTTATCGGGGAACCGGGCCTTGTTTCTTACAGGGTGTTTCTCAATTGAGGACAATGCATTCTCATTGACATTAAAAGAAAAATGGCCTTTACCAAATTTTTCTGTTGAAAAATTGAAACATCTCATCAAATTTAATGAGAGATTAGTGAAGATAACAAAAATAATTTGCTTCAGATTACTGTGCTGCCATACATATGCTCAGAGTGTGAGCAGGCCTAAAACAAGCATATGAATTTTGAAGTTTAAAATTCAGACGCACAGCTTGGCAGCACTTTAAGGATGCCATCGCGGCTTTCATTACCAGCAACGCTCATGTAAAGAAAATCTCCGACAAAGAGGGAATTTCTTCCTGACATATCCGCCTGTGATAAAATATGTGTTACCATATTCTCTGGTCTCCTCAGTGGCACAGAGACACAGCGCTGTCATTTATCCAACACAAACGGCGTGCGCTCTGTTTTAATCATAGCTTTCTCCGAGCAGGTCTTAATGCTCAATGTTCAAACTCTTCCTTGACTGGCATGCATGTCGTGGGGAGAGGCAGCTTAGCAAGTTCAGAAAGGCCAACTATTAAGTGTGACAGGCTAACTCTTCAAAGAGCCTGCATCTCGTTAGAGCTCACCACAGGAGTCAGAAATAAATAAATAACCTTTTTATGAAAAAAAATGCAACACTCTGACACCTAGTTTGTCTAACAATGTGCCTACAGCCTAGGTTTTAAAAGATTACAATGTCTGTCTTTTTCCCTATTTTTTTGTTCCTTTCTCATTAGCACGTCTTTCATGACTTATCGCTGTCGAGTGTATTTGGAAATATTATATTTCATAGAGAGGGTTAGTAATTTTCAATCCTTTAAGAGAATCCTACGCACAAAGACATGTGAAATGCATATAAAACTTTTTACCCACTCAATTTTTTCCCTTGGCGGTAGCCATAAACTCAATTTTAACAGCCAATAACTGAATGGCATACAGAGCAAATATATTGCTCCTCTGCAGTAATTAGAGGCCAAGAGCCCAGATAAGCGGCATGCTGACCTGACCCTCCTGGGAGGAAAAGATGTGTTTTTCCCTTTATTTGGCAGTGGAGTCAATCAGTGGCCCTTGTCAGAGAAGAAGGCGGTCAGCAGGGCCACTTCAGGTTAGACCTGTGGGTTTTTGTTTGCTTCGGAACAATAATAAGAGCTGCTGATATAAGATTTTACCAATGCACAACTGGACAATAATCATCTAACTTATTTAACTATTAGCATTCACACTGATTCGAATAGGAATCTGACCAAATGTTCAACATGAAAACTCTGTAATAATGCTCTAACAAGCTCAAATTTCAGCGCAGTCAAAAAGTCAAATGCCACATCAGCGGCTGATGGTGCACTGAAATTAAACGGCTCACAGCTGTGTTTAGCAGAATTATCGCTCTCTGTGTTCATAGCCTTACTAAAGGACACACTCAATGGGAATAGCCAGCACATGTGGGGAATTATTGACTGAGCGATGGTGACATTTACCTAGTTTTATTTCACATTAAAAATGGCAACAGACCATGTTGGACAGCATGAAAGTTAATCCGTTTTAAGCGTGTGGACCGTGAGGTAGTGTGTGTTTGTCGAGTACATTATTGTCATCCTGTCTGCGTGGTGGGAAATAACTGGTAGCTTGTATCCATTTTGTGGATCCGGGGTAGATGGAGAAAGGTCTTGTTGCTCTTCAGAGGAAACTGCTAATGCCAGCCATGTGTAAGAGAGGATAAAGGACCAATGTAATGATTAAGAAAATGAATGCGGCAAGATGGCAATAAGAAAGCTCAAATCAAATGTCAGTGCTATTTTAACGCTCCGGCACACATGCTGAAAATTACTAAGAATTGTGAATTGGATATTTATTTAGGTTCTTGTTACCTATATGTGTGTTCTTATACAGTATGTGTGTACTGTGAAAGAGAGGACAGACTGAAAGTGGGATTACAAAAAAAAAAAAAGACGATAGTGGCACCATGACAGTATTGGATGCTATTATACAGTACTTTGCAGTCTTGGAGGAGCTAAAGTATACTTTGCATCCCAAGGTAGCTGGAATACAGTCAAACTACCATTCTGGTGTTTTTTTTTTTTTTTTTTTTTTTTTTTTTTTACTTCATCGGAATGGTAGGAAACTTAGAAAAGGTTCTGGCACAAAAGGTTAAATGGTCCTGAAAAAAATGTCACACTTGTACTCATTGGAAATTAATTGAAGACAAATTTCATCCAGTGAAAACTTTTGGTGCTGCGGCCAAACAAAATCTTACTGAAAGCTAATTTTTTGAGATATCAAGCTCAAATTTGGAAAACAACTTGTTTGGATTTATAGCAATGTTTTTCTTACAGTTTTAGAGTGAAACGGGTTTTGGAAAATATATACAGTTGTGGTCAGAATTAATGGCACCCTTGGTAAATATGATCAAAAATGGCAGTGTGGCGAACAGGACGGCCGAGGGACATGAGAGAACGGCGCGAGGCCGGTGGTGCAATTGCTAATGAGCAACACCTGTGAAGCACACCGGTCTCGCATCGTTCTCTCACGTCCCTTGGCCGTCCTGTTCGCCACAGGCAGTAAAAAATAAATCTAGCTTCATATCCTTTTGATCTTTCATTCAAAAAATGTGTTAAAATCTAACCTTTCATTGAAGTTAATGAATGGAAAGTTGGGGAGAAATCACATTATGAAATGTTTTTTCTCCAAAACACGTTGGCCACAATTATTGGCACCACTGTAGCATTTTTTACGAGTAAAATATCTTTGAAGTATATTTCCATTGATATTTACATTTTTTTGGCACACCAGGGTGACTAGGAACATGAAAATGTCTAGATATGACTTCATGTTTCACAGGAGTTTAAATATGAGGAAACACAAAGGCGAAATTCCCTTAATCATCCATCACAATGAGTAAAACCAAAGATTATTGTTCTGATGTGCATCAAAAGATTGTTGAGCATCACAACATAGAAAGTGGCTGTAAGAAAATAGCTCAATAATTGAAAATCCCCTTTTTGACCATCAGGGCAATAGTTAAGAATTTCCAATCAACTAAAGATGTTACAAATCTGCCAGGAAGAGGATGTGTGTCTATATTGAGTGAGTGATCTGAACCAGTGATGCGCGGGTCAATGTATAAACAACCCGCACCCGACCGACGTTTTCAACTAACCCGCCCGCAACTCGGACCGCAAAAAAAAAAGAAAGAAAATATTGTACCCGACCCGCTTCCTGATCCGCATTTTTTAAAAGTAGTAAATGCTCATCGTAGCGTCATTGGGCCATAGACGTCTAACACAAATGTGTAAATAGCATCGCAAGAAGTACACATGACAAAGCCAGCACTTTGGTCATTATCTTTCATTATTTCGGCAAATGTCTCCCACACTTTGCTCTTTCTATGTGTGTAGCTATTTGCGGAGCTTCCACTCCCCAGTCTTCACCTTTTCTCTTGCCGCCTCCATCTCTCCTGCAGACTGTAGTGATGGCCGGTTCATGAACGAATCGTTCTTTTGAACCGGTTCTTTTTAGTGAACCGGTCGAACCGGACTGAATCGTTCGAAACAGTTCGTGTCTTGCGTCAGTGCTTAATCCACAAGTTACTAAAATTACTCACTTTCAGACATGCCTGACAGTCCCTCCGAATCGAAATAAACCAATATCCCGGAGTATATTTTACTCCAGTAACTCCAACAGTTCACTAAACTGAGACATGTTGGTGCCACTGCTGAGAGAAGTGATGAGCAAGAGCAGCTGATACTGCGCATCCGCGTGCTTCTGAACGCACAGGTACAGTTCTCGGATCCCACCAGTACAGAACCGAGACTGAGCTCGTGCGTTATCTTCGTGCCAGTTATTCAGCCAATAAAGTGTAGGCCTTTGTATTACATAGAAAATTGTGTCTAGTACTATATACAAAGGTTTAATTGGCATCTTTATTTCAAACGACCCGACCGACCGCGACCCGAATATCATTAAAACTATTTTTGGATGACTCGTAACTGCGGGTAACCGCGGGTGACCGCAGGCACCCGCTCATTTTGGATCAACCCGCGCATCACTGATCTGAACCATTATTTCCACAATTTTCATACAAATTTATGAAGTAGACATTAGAATTCAGAATTAGTATGGGAAGTATGGACGATTTTGATATGGATTCAACCTCTAATAAACAAATAAAAATAACGCGTATGTGCGTTATAGCTCGCTGCCACATCACAAGTGGTGAATCTATTTTTTTTTAATATTTAAAACATTACCTTTTTTTCGAAAAAGAAAAAAAAATGGATGTTATCTTTTGAACTCATGGCGGGTGGGAAGCTGAAGGGAAAGGCTCTCTCCAAGCAAAGGTTGTCTCACTGGATAGTGGACGCCATTGCTTTGGCATACCAGCATCAAGGTCGACCGTGCCCCCTTGGTGTGACTGCCCACTCCACCCGGAGTGTGGCGTCCTCTTGGGCTCTACCACACGGCGCCTCGCTAACAGACATCTGCAGAGCTGCAGGCTGGGCGACACCGAACACATTCGCCAGATTCTACAATCTCCGAGTGGAGCCTGTGTCCTCTCATGTACTCGCTTCAACCAGCTAGTACTGGACCCACTCAGGTGTCTTTGCTTGCTCGTCATTCCACTCCACGGACTGGGCACGTGCAATATTTCCTCAGGTGAGCTTCTCCGCAAGCCCTGAGTTCCTCCAGCACTGTTGACGTCGACGTCAGTGTCTATTGCCTGGACGTTGGCTAGGTGCTTCCCGTGTGCATGGTCCCTTCCCTGAGTGACCCCCACATGTGTATTTCCACTGTAAGCCTTTCTGAGCATGTGTCTTTCCCTTGGCAAGCCACCTTGCCACCTTGCCACCCCTGGGGTTGAAATTTTCTACCTGCGGCTGGACACCCCAGTGTTCTCCATATGCTTCCCTCTGGGTCATATGTGTATTCTCTAAGTCCCACCCCCTCTGGGCTGGCATTAATTGCATATTTCTCTGAGATATGAGATATGCTCCCCAGTGTACCGTGGCATTCCTGTGTTAAATAGGAGTCCTTCGTCCGTGCCAGTCTCACGACAGGCATCTCAGATTTACGCAGGGCACTGGAAGACAGCTGTGAAGGTGGCGTGATTAGACTGGTATCCCCATTCGTCGTCATCCAACGGAACTCGAGGTGACAACGAAAGGGAACGTCTTGGTTACGGATGTAACCCTCGTTCCCTGAGTCGTTCCGTCTTCCTGCCACTTCCGCTGTACCGCGGGGATCGCCTGAGTTCAGTCTCGGCTCCTCAGCGAAGAAACATATCTGCATGTTGCCGCCGTCCTCCTTTTATACCCACGAGGTAAGACGGAGATACGCTATGCAAATTCCGCAGACTCATGGCATTTCTTTGCCATTGGCTCGTTTTGTATACTCTAAGTCAATAGGCTTTCTAAGCGAAACCCCATTCGTCGTCATCCGACGGAACGTCTCCGTTCCCTACTCAGGGAACGAGGGTTACATCCGTAACCAAGACGTTTGTCAAGATTAGTTTAGGTTTAGTGTAGGATATTACTGTTTTAAATATGTAATGGCTATGGGCCCACCGGTCGGCCGGTGATTAAACAATAAATAAAACAGGTGAACAGCAGCATTGATCAAAATTATTTGATACAAATATTTGCCCATATGTTGTTTAGATTGCTTTATGTTTTTTTTAAAAGACCAAAAAGACTTCTCACCAATGCTGCATTTATTCTGTCAACAAAACAGTAAATACAATAATATTATTACAATTTAAAAAAACTGTTAATTAATTAAAATATTAATTTATTAAAATGTAATTTATTCAGCATCATTACACCACTCTTCAGTGTAACTTGATCCTTCAGAAATCATTCTAATATGCTTATTTAGAGCAATGAACATTTATTGTTATTATCACAGTTTAAAACAGTTATGCTGCTTAATATTTTTGTGTAAACCATGATACTTTTTTTTAGGATTCTGATTTTCTATATAATAATAATAATAATAAAAAAGGGTGTACTAGCAAAATATGCTGTGTGGACACATCATTTGAGTAGTGATGGACAGGTCTGTCAGATCTGTCATCATTCCTCGACACCTTGCCCATGCACTAGAACCAGGTTAACTATAGGGTAAAAAAGGAACAGTGTCTATAGCAGCAGTGACAAGGTACAATAGGAACCAGGTGTGCATGACGCACAGCTTGGATTGTTCCGTTTAAAGGCAGAAACACAAGACAGGAGGAGGTCTCTGTGTTACGGCCGTAATGCTGACTGCAGTAATAATAATGGCTTTTCTCTGCATTCACCATAAACAGCCCAAGCAGTAGCAATATGCACCCTTCTGAGCTTCTACTGTCTAAGTCTAAAGTTAATCTGAACTTTGATCCATTTTTTAAAGTTCCAAAATCAATCAGTCTTCCTGGAGTTTAATAAACTTAAGTCGCTCCAATGGAGAAAAAAAAAAAAAGCAATGGAAAATAAATCTATGGAGAGTCATTTGCAATGCACAACAATATCAATTTCGAAATCTACAGTGACGCAGATTCAAAGTTAATGACCATTGTGACCTCGGAAAGCAAAGCTATAACATTGCCGCCAAATTGTATTTGAGAGGCGATAGTATATTACTTGTGAAAACAGCTATATGCTTCCATGCTTCCAACCTGTCATCTTTATGGCCTTTTATCTTAAGTAAAAGAATGTTTTATTCCATTGTTAAGCTCTGACACCCTTCACACACACACACACACACACACACACACACACACACACACACACACACACACACACACACACACACACACCGTGAAAGGCAATGCATTCAGCTAAAAAGCAAAGTCATTATCCTCCAATGGTGACAGCACTGTTTGAAAATGACATTGGATTTTAATGTGGTGCAAGTCAATTTCAGCGTATGAAAGGACTTGTGGAAAGATAATGCAGGGCCAATTTACACTCAATTGAAATGTGTGTTTCCTTTTGAATCTGCCCCAATTCCATCCTGGCCCAATGAACAGCTTGAGCTGAATGTGGGATGTTGTGCAGAGAGAATATCCATTAGGCTGTTACAAAGCCATTTGAAGATCATGGCATAGACTAACTGGCCTTCCGAGTCTTGGTTACTTCGGAAGGGCGCATCTTTAAATGTAATATTCAGATTTCACAAACATAATTACACCACAGTGGTTCAAAGGTTCCACCGTGTACAAGTTGGTTGTACATCTTGTCTACCCAGCAAATGATAATAGCATACATGCAATCACGTGCCAAAAATATGCTTGTAAAATCAGACCAAGGGATGTGTTTACCAATGCAAATTCCAGTGCTTAAGGGTGTTTGCGTAGGTGTGTCTTATAAAAGCTGTCAGCTTTCTAAACTGTCTATCTTGTCTGTCAGAAATATTCAATATTCAAACCTAAATAACACCAAAGTCAGTTATCAAGACTCTTTTGACCTGACATATAATAGCAGGGCATTTCTACCCAATAGTGTTTGCTTCATGGAAATTGATACTAATCCAGATGCCAAGGCAGTTGGAAATATTTGTGGTTCTGATAGTGAAGAAACTTCTTTTCCCAAGGGCTCGTGTTTACTTCAGATGCATGTTGAACAGAATTCAGATCTTTCTTTTTTGTATGTCTTTTTTTAGACTTTTGATCAACAGCAGCGACATCGTAACCCATCTCAGACCAGGTTGAAGCTCTTTGATATCTGTGCCGAGCTCATGGGGGCTCAACCAAGAGACCACCCACACTACAATGAGGCACAGACTCCTGAAGATGGTAGAAGATTACAAATGACATACACTCTTGCAACTTTTATGTCACTTTTGATCATGCCAGAGAATCAATGCACAGTGTAGTGCTTGACAGCCTCTTCCTTCTAATCAAGAGAAGAGAGAGTAACTCCTCCACCCAGTTCCCTTTCCTTCTCTCTACAGTCGTCTCTTTCTTTCCACCATGTCCTTGTTCAATCCCCAATCCTCTTTTGCTTTTCGTTTTAATGTCCCCCATCTGCTTCTCTTTGTAATGCTTCATATCGGACTCTTTCTTTGGGTCTCGTCCTTTCTCATATGTATGTCCCCATTGCTAACACTATTTTCCTCATTATTACCATCTCCATTATCTCTGTCCTCTCTGTTCTGGCTCTCATTGTCCCCCACTGATGCTGTGTGTTGAGCCAATGAGAGTCAGGGTAATTAATAATTACACAATAGACAAAAACTACACTGGAAATGGAAAGTTATAATGAATCCCACCATTTCATCCACCTAGAGACCTTCCATCTGCAGTTCCTGTGTGAATGGGAGAGACAATTTTGTTTTTTGATAGAGGTTATGGAATCAAATCAAAGGACAGGATGTAACTAAGAATGGCACAATTTTGAAACCTAATGCCTTAAAAGGATAATTCACTCTAAAAATGAAACTTCTGCAATCATTTAGTCACTTTCAGTACATTCTAACGCGGTCACTTGCAGGTCATTCTAGTTGTTACTTTCTTCTGTGAAACACCAAAGGAGAAGTTTAGCCGAATGTCTGAGCTACTCTTTTGCATGAAAATGAATGAGGACCTTTAAATAAAATTTTCTGTGAAACAGATTCATGGAAATATTGTTTTCCAGAATTAGCTACTCAAACTGATAAGCATAAATAACAGTTAACAGTAGTGATTCACCAACAATATTTGGTTGAATGATGAAAATAATGTAATTATATTAATTCCTCACCTTCTAGTACCGCTTCTGAATGTTGAAATTAGATCATTTCATATCTCCAATTAGGTTCAGATAAGAGATCTGTGACATGTTTGGGGCTGACATGCATGCTAGTGCAAGATGTAGGAGAGACGGGTCATGAATTATACGGACACATCTTTGTCATTACTGTCATCAATTACACCAGCTGTTCTCATGTTGGTGAGCAGTGACACCAGCCCCCATTTTTTACCTCTTGTCTCATATTTAAACAGTCACTTAACAGGGAGGCTAGCATTCAAGGAGCATCATGTCCAGGAAACCTGCTATGGGTGTGTGTACCTGTGTGTGTGTGTGTGTGTGTGTGTGTGTGTGTGTGTGTGCACGCTCTCTGGCTGCCAGCTCGGTTAAGTGCCCAGCGGTGGCGTGGATGAGTGGTCAGGTGTGAAATTACAAACTCTGCCTAGAATCCCATCAGCTGTTAATGCACACCCACACAGAGCAAGCTGAACTACGCGCTCCACACGCAGATAAACCAATATAACGAATCAAATGCTAAAATACCAACAGCACTTCGTTCTGAGACTTGTATAGCAAGACCACAACAAACTCAAATACGGAAATCTGTGGGTAAAATGAGTAAAGCTGATACAGGGATTCATTTGAAACACATATAGATGGATAAAATACACTTGTTCAGACTTGCCTCAAAGAGATGATGTTATAAAAAGTATAAAGACACATCAGTTTGCATATATGACATAGTGTAGGCGGCGAAACCCTTGCACCTGCTTTTACTGCCTGCATATCATGTCGGAGCTCACATATCAAAATGAACACACATGAACACCAGCACAATGTAATTGGGTTAGGTAAACTCAGATTTTTTTTTTCAACTTTCTGAGATGGGGATGTCATTTAAAGCAATCTTTGCAGAAATTGATATTCATAAAATGTAAAATTGACATTGACTGTGCAATTTAGTTGATGAAAAATAGTGGTAAAGTTGGCCTGAATATTTTAAGTTTGATGAACCCCCAAATACAATAAGTGACCTATTTGCTAAAAAAATGAACAGATAAACAACAAAGCAAATAACACTGTATGTAAAAAAGTTAATATATGATATTATAAGACTTGACTTATAAAAAAGTTGTTTCCTAAATATAATTTTACAAAATATATATATTTTTATTCTAATTTAATTGATTTAATATAATACAATATTTTATAAAAAACCTGAAACATTAAAAAAAAAATGCACAAAATTAGTAAGAACAATAAACTTCAAAATTGATTAGGCCTATATAAGATAACAAAGACAGATAACACAAACAAATATTGCATATAAAATATCTAAAACACAAGTAAGATGTTTTATCTACAAAACATAACCTTAACAATAACTTTCGGTAACACTTTACTTGGAGGGGTGTACATAAGACTGATATGAAACCTTCATAACCATGACATGACATATGTCATGAATATGAAGTAGGGTTTATGCATGTTTATGACAACTGTTATAACTGTTATTATCTTTCGCTCAATAATGACACTTTTAATGCAAATATGGCATTGTTTAAGATGTCTTTGTTATGACATCTTGTCATAAACCATAACATCATAACCTGTCAGTGTCTTTGTCATGACAACTTGCCATTAAATTAAGTTAAACTGTCATGTGGTTGGTTTTGACATTGGCTGTCATCAGTCCATTATAACTGTGTCATGAATATTTTTCGTGACCTCAACTACAGTGGTACAAATTGAATTTGTCATTAAACAGTTATAATGGCTTCATGACAGCCAATGTCAAAACCAACCACCTGACAGTTTAATGTAATGTTAACCAATAAAGCTAAGTGGTTTCTTAAGTTTGATAATTAATCTGCTATGTCATGTTTATGACAGGTTGTGTTGTCTTAGTAATGTCAAGTTGTCATGACAAAGACACAGACAGGTTATAATGTATTTGTTTATGTCAAGGTGTCATAACAAAGACATCTCAAACAATGTCATATTTGCATTAAAACTGATTAATGATAGTTGTCATAAACATGCATAAACCCTACTTCATATTCATGACATATGTCATGTCATGATTATGAAGGTGTCATGTTAGTCTTATGCACACCCCTTCAAGTAAAGTGTTACCTAACTTTCAAGTCCCAATTTGATAGATTTCACATTCTGAGTACCAGAGAACATCACAAAAACTCCCACACACACCTTTTGACACAGAGAATTCTGCTATGTTGTCATCCTCACTTTAACCTTATTCTGTTCTATAAACAGCACCTCTTAACTCCAAACAGGAAAGGAAAGACCCCAGAGACACCAAAACATTGAGGTAAAAAATAAGAAAACAGAGCCTGAGTGTCTCAGTAAAGAACTACCACAGCCCTGTGTTGTTCCATAAGAGATATTTTTTGCTGAATGCAAGTTGCAGAATTGCAGACACGTGTCAGAAAAATCATGCATCTAGAAGTAATGATGACATCAGGATATGAAAAGAGTGTCGGGGGCGTTTGCAACAATATTTCACCTCAGCACTGACAGGATCCGAGTTTAGACAGGGTTGCAGGGCACCCGAAATTATCACTATAGCCCTTTCTTTCTGACATGCATACTCATATTTAATGTTTGCACACACTGAAAAAATACCCCACACGTACACGCGTACACAAAGTGGCATGACAAAGAGCGAGGCTGTTCTGTTGTCACTCCATTTAGCAGGCAGATTCTCCATGCTGCTTTTCTGTCATGCTTTTCCAATGTTGTCACACAACGGTTACTGTACACTGCGCTGCTAACCATATGTAACTAAGACGTGTCAAATTGGACCCCCGTGACTGTAACTCAAACCCACACCCACACAGATGAGCCACGGCTACGGAAAGAACATGGTGTTTTTGTGTGTGTGCTCGATTTTGGCATTTCTTGTCTTTTTCTCTGACTCCTTCTGTGTATGGTTTTCATTCGGAGACCACTTTCACTGACAACCCTATAAACAGGCTCCCACCCACAACCAAACAGCCACCCGCTCCCACACACACACACACACACACACCCACCTTCTTTATATCCTCTCTCCATACCTCGATCGTTTTTTCCACCCAAGTCTCTCATTTTGTCGTTTCCAAATAGACACATTGAATGGCTCTTTATCTCTCTGGTCAATTTACAGAAATTGGTGCTACACTTCTAACAAAGTCTATCATGACTTCATCACTGTCTCTTTGTGTTTTTTAAGCACAAACAGCTCCTTCAAAACTACATTTTCAAAATAATTTAAAATCTTTCTACCTTCTCTTTGTAATTCCTCTATTTCCCTTATTCCCCCATCTTTAGCTTGAATGTAACTCTACACCCTTGCGTCATTTAGGATATGCAGAGCCATGAATATACAAATTAGCCCTGCCTCCACTCAATCACACCAGCTCAGAGATCCACTCGATCAACTTTACTGCAGTAAATGCTGAACAATGGTATCGCTCTTTACAACGTCGGATAAATAACAGTAATTAATATGATTAGCCTTTTGCTTGACCATGTTATCAAACAGCTAATAATGTGTTGGTAATGTTACTCAAACCGTGTTCCCATTCGCCAACTCAGAGTCAGACAACTGCCTTCAAAATCAGTATCCTTAGAAACGCTTTGAACAACTTTGAACGTCAGTGGAGAAAGGCATATAGTTCATCATAACATCGTAATTTTCATCATATACATAATTTACTTACTATATTGCTAAATGAACCTGATTTTTCAAATCAACAGAAACATATACCGGGATTACCGTTATATTTTATATATCTTAATTACATTCTCTTGAGACTCCCCTGCTTCGCAGCAAAGTAATGATGATATGCTAAAGCCCGCCCTCACGTTGACGTGATTGGTTACAAGGTAGTTTGTGACGTAAGAAACGCTGGCGATTTAAAAAACGTGTTTTTAAGACTTTTTTAGTTCACTGCCGTTTTAAAGAGAAAATACTCAGCAATGGTGTTGACATGAATTTGCTCATGGTTTGTCAAAGCATATTAAAAACACTACATACACATATAAACAACATTAAAAACTTAATTTTCACCACATCGGGTCTTTAAAAACATTTTAAAATAATAATGTACTCTATGTACAATGGAAAATAATGCAAAAAAATTAATGGTATTAAAAAAATAATCCTACTTTGTGACACGTCTTCAATCTTATCCTTTAGTGTTCAATTCATTTTCGCTGTTCTTCCCTCTTTTACTCCATTCTCTCCCCAATGTTTTGCATTGTTTCTCTTTTCTCCCGCTGTCCTTTTGTCACTTTGGTTTCTTGTGTCCCTCAGCCCCTCACCTCAAATAGTCTCAAAAACCAGCAACTATGTCTCTCTCTTTCCATTTCTTTTTGCTTTCTCTCTTTCTATCAACTGGAATCGGAGTTGTCCCTCTCCTCTCAGTAGTAGGTTAATGGGGTGATGTAGATAGTTGGCTTGCCCTCTGGAGCATGACATCTCTTTCTCACACCTGGTTCCAACACCCAACAGCCCCATACAATAGCAGACATGCTGCTAGTTTTACAGCTGGTTGGGTAGGCCAGTACCCTCTGATCCTCAGTCCCACTGGCCAGCACAAACATCCACAGACCTCATATATAACTGACCACTAGAACGTCATGGCTGAATAGCCTGAAGCTTTTGAGGGGATCTTTGCCTCTGGCTTTGCTTGAACTGATGAAGGAAAGTTCTGTAGGAGGTTGATTCGGGCATATAAATGTGTGGGTATAGTATGCACTAGTTGATTTGGGTATGTTTGGTGATATTTGTGTGTGTGAAAGAGAGCAAATGTTGTGTTTAGCCTTAGGTGCTTTTCTAGAAATGTATTTAGCTGTATTGCTTTCATTGGTCGGTGTGGAGGGTACGGTTAAGACTGTGAGCGTGCAAGTGGGCATCGTGACTGACAGATCCACATTTTCTTTTACATAAAAATATTTCTTTAAAAGGCTCAAAGCTCGGATCAGGGGAAAAAAATATGGTCCTTATGAACTGTGCAAAGAATTTTGAAAAAGCCAAAAGCGAAGTGTATTTACTTCAAGTAGCTCACATACACCATTTTTCAGGAGAGGGAGACAGTGGCTGTGATCAGAGATGGTAGTCATGCAGAAAGTTATTTTCACAGGCTCATTTGTCTGATAAATCTTTCTCTTACACACATGTGGGGTAGGTGAGAGTGGGTGATAAGACACAAGCCACTTCCATTACTGTGTAGTGTCCTTTCATGTCTTTCAAGTTCACACTGAACTTTGTAGAGCTAAGAAAGATCTACACAGCAACAGGAACAATTTGTATAAAGGTACAATTGCTTCAGGATACTGACCACCAATTTGAAAATACACAATTGTTTTTGTTGTTAATTCTATAATAATTTGAACTGTTTTGAAGATTTTCAGTTCTGCTGCATCTATGTGCTAATTTGACATCCAAAACAAATCATTTAAGTCATTAAGACATTGGAAAATCACTACACGCAACTTTCCTGATGGGTTTATTGTCTATTGATTTCACTTAAAGCAATAATTCTTTTAACTGACCTGGGGACAGTGCTCCCTTACAATAAATAAGTATACGTCAAATGCATTTGATTTAGTATACTTAAGTAAAGTGCAAGTATATTTCAAATATACTTTATGTTGCAAGTATACTAATATCAATATACTAGAAGTATACTTGTAAGTGTACTATTTCAATTCTACTTGGGACTAAAGTAGCCCACTTTTTCCTGTATAAAACATACTTATACTCCTTGTAACAGGAGTACACAACTAGTTTACAACTATGTTTATTGTTTTTACTGCAACTATACTAGTGAACTTGGTATACTGGTATTGGTATACCAACCCGATCTCACTAAATGCGTCTCTATAGCACGCAGTGTGTTTATCGTGCAATTTATACGCGAAAATGAGTTTTTACGTGCATAGGATACGCATGGGTTGGTTAGGGTAGGTTTAGTAGTGGTGTGGAGTGCATGTGTATTATACGCATTGGTAGAATTAGTGGAGTGGGGTGCTTGTGTATTACATGCAAATGAACTACGTATCAAATGCACGCGAAAACTGCGTATCATAAGCACGTAAAAACTCATTTTCGCGTATAAATTACACGATAATACACAATGCGTGCTATAGAGACGCATTTACGTAAGAACAGGCTGGGTATACTGATAGTTTACTAGTCAAATATTTGTAGTTTTTGTTTTGTTTTTTAAAATACACTTTGATAGTATACTACTAGTTTAGTAGTTTTATTCTTAAAGTATACTTGTTAGTTTTCTCTAAGTGAACTTAACATCATACTTATACAAGTTATATATTATTTTGCTCTTTAAGTACTACATTTCTATTTAGGTTTCAATTTGTATACTATGCCACAAAAAGTCGGCCAATTTAGTCCCAAGTATAAGTGAAAAAGAACACTTGCAAGTATACTACTAGTGTATTACTATACTTACTATACTAAAATCACAGTATCACCAAAATAACCTATTTTCCATTTAAAGACCCACAAGTGGCAGATCAATATGCTACTTCTCTCCAATACGGTATGGAGAATTATAGCATACATTAATGAACTGAAATGTGGATATGAGGATGTTAACTGTGACGATATGATTGACAGGTCAGTTAATGGTGACAGGATGCAAAACATCCAAAACTTTTAGGATATAGAATAAGTAGGAAAACTGATACGAAGCACACCTCTTTTGTCATCTCACACAAAGGGCTTAACTTCAACATATACTCTATCCATCCTGCCCCTGTCTCATGCAAAGCTTTCTGGGATCTAGAAATCCCTTGCAGCTTCAGCAATGCTAGATATATTTTAAATTACTAGGGCTGTAAATTAAACAAACTACATCATTAATTTAACAGATGATGTTGGGTTAAAAATAACAATCAAATCTCCATCTGCATCAACAAGGTAATTTCAATTGATGTACATCCATTCAGTGCAGATGGAAAATTATAATGTAGTTCTAACGCAGATGGAATAACCATCATCTGGTGAGATTGATCTTATTTTGATCTTATCATTATTTTTATGTTTGTGGTCCCAGACACCTCGATGATGTGCTATAAAAACAACAATAATACTAATTTTGAAAACAAACCTCTTATTTTCCCTGCAAAACCATTAATGGTTCCACTGACCTAGTCAAATAGAAAGATGTTAGAAGCTTTTCTCCTTATTACCACAAAACATTCTTGCATTTTTCAGAAATGTCACTAGTAAAATTAAACATCTATCTATGTTGTATTTTGAGTGCAGTCATTCTAAGGGACAGTCTAAATTGAATATGATCGTGGTTTTGCACTTAAAACAACAACAAAAAAAAACCTGTTGTGCTGGAGTTGTGGTTGTTTCAATCTTTAATAGTTAATACAATGTTCTCACAAAAGAGCTCCCTCGCCCCCTCTCTCTCCACACGCACGCACGCACACATGCACACACACACACACACACACACAAGCTGTCCCTTACCACCCGACTCTGCCATTATGAGGTCATCCGAGGCACAGATTCAATTTTCCCTCATTATGATTCCCATGTAAATGGGTCGTCACTGAGACGTGATGCAAGTAGGATGTGTGTGTGTGTGTGTGTGTGTTTGCATATTACGCGGTGTTCTGTCTCTAAAGTAAAAGGGTAACTGGTGCTGTGATGAGACGAGGCAAGGCGTATTATTCAATATATTTGAGAGTCAAGCATGAAACGGACATATAACAAACAAAACTTACAAATACGAAAAAGATATAAGTTCATACACTATATAAAACTAGCGGTGGTTCAACCACTGTGTGCGTGAGAGAAGTGAGAGACTGCTAAAATGTCAATTGGCAAGTCGCGTAGGTGTGAAACGATCACTGTGCTTCGACCATTAGCACCTCTGCTTGGCACTTTCACACACAGACACTCACGGGAACACACACAGGGGCATACAGTCACCAGAAGGATAACAGCTACTTTGGGGGTCAAAATATAAATCCTGAGATATAGATGTCATCTTTCTGCCTTAAGCCAATTTGAAAGTCAGTTATTCTTTGTACTATTAATGACTGCGGTGAGATTAAACATGTTTGTTATAAGGAAGACATTTTCCTTTCATATTTCTTTGTTTTAGCTGTCATATGTTGCTTAAATAGATGTCATAGTTGTTCAAACAGCATTAAAAAAACTAGCAAAATACCCTTTTATAACCATCCTCCTTTTATTCTGAAATGAACAGTGACAGAATATTGATTTAACAGCATGATATTATTAATGATATGTTTTTCTTTCATGTTGGATATTGATATGCAAGACAGATTTTACTCGTAATACCTTGAAGTCATGACTTCTAGTTTATCATGATTAATTATGATTAATAATTTTAAAAAGTGCAATATTATGGCACATCAAAGATATTTTACTCTAAAAGCATACATAATGAAGTCTGGTGCCCTCTAGAAGTATAATTTTGAAGGACCACGTCACTAAAGAATGTGAAGTCATTTCTTTTTGAATTAGAGTTTGCTATTTGTGGTGACAGGATGTGCATCAAGCGATGTGACAAAATGTAACAATGCAAATGCAGAACGATGGACAAACTACCAAGAAGAGCGAAGACACTGAAGCTCACAAGATTGCGTGATGATGGAAGAGAAGTTAATGAGCTTTTTTAGCTCTCTGTATGATATATATCTGCCCACATACAGTATTACATAAAAAATTATGAATGCATGAAAAACAGAGTAAGAAATTGTCAGCATTCTGAATGAGTTTGATTCATGCATTGATAACTGTTCATCACATTTATGATATGATGCATTATGCACTGCTATAATTTAAATCCAAATGCCTTCTGCAGAATATTAAATAACAGATTCCTTGCCAAAACAGATATCTTATTTTTTACTTGTAAGACACCTATTTGATCAAATTTTCAAAATCTATGGCCATCCGCGCAACCCACAAATGGGGTGACATCCAGCGCTGAAATCAGAGTGAATGGCTCATAATAATATTAAGAGCTACAACAACAATGAAGGTGCTCAATATAAATGAACAGATTGAGCAAAAAATAGAACCGACGACCACAAAGTCTCCCATAAACAGGCTATAATCTCTCTACAGGCGTCAGTCAGGGTCATTAGGCGATGACCTTTTAAACAAATGCAAGGATCAACCTCAGCCTCGAAAGATGAGACTAATGCATCTCTTTATATAGACTGAGTCCATAATTCACGAGCCACTATAACATTATTATCTGCTTTGTCTTGTCAAAATGAGTGGAGTTAAATATCTGCTATAGCAGTCATTAGTTTAAAACCCATTTACCTTCCTCTCCCCCTCTCTGCTCTGAGATATGATAAAGCCCCAATTAATAATTCAACCTAATTAAACACTCATATTTAAAGAGGACTAGGTCGCCGTATGCTTACTAGCTATTAATTGTTTCTGGCAGAGCCACATTAGTATTCATATTTCTCAGTGGCACATATCTATTTTATTTCAGGAATATGAGGTACAGACTATTGTTGCACGCTGGCGAATAAAGGACCTGCGACTAAATTAGATAATTGTGTTTATGAAAAATGGATGCAGCACCTAATGCTACATAATGGCAAAAGTCAAAGGCAAGTGCGCCTCAGTCTTTGCACCTGACAACTGCACTTACAGCTCAGGAACGGAACACTACGCTAAGGTGACATTTACTTGTGACTAATACTTATGTGCGAACGCGGTAATAACAGCCTTGCCTGTTTTGGTTAAGCTAATTTACTCCGATAAAGTAGGAAGTCATATTTTATGGACACCTTAATGTGATAGAATATTGTAATGTAATAGAACACATGTAAAATGCATTGCCTTTTTCACAAGGTACGAAGTGAACCAATGTTCCTGCATATTAGCTGACCAAATCAGGGACAGCAGCCACGATCACAATAATAGTACATCAAATTATGTTTCATGTCAAGATCTTGCTTCTTTTAATGACCCCACAAAATCAAAACTGGAGCTTTGGTGCTATCCGATACGGTTATGTTCACCTAAACATTGACAAAATTCACTTTAAAGCAAATACATACTACCTTTCAAGAGTTTGTGTTTTTTTTTGTAAGGAGGCAACTTTGTTTTTGGGGGGGAAAGCCTCTTATGCTCATAAAGGCTGTGTTCATCAAAATAAAGTAAAACGAACGTATAAACAGTAATATTGTGAAAAATTATCAATATAATTCAATTTAAAATAACTGAATATATTTTATAGTGTAACATATTCCTATGATGACAAAGCTGAATCATGTGACACTGACAAAGTCTTCAGTGTCACATGCATGATCCTTCAAACATCATTATGATATACTGATTTGGAGCTCAATTGCTTATTATTTTTGTGAAAAGTTTAATTGAATTTAAATAAAAAAAATATTTATAAAAAATATTTAATTTTTTTTTTTTTTGCAAATATTTATAATAGAAATAATAATAAGAAAAATTGATTACTCACTTTGACAAATCCCACATGCAAATGTTAAATCAAATCTTATAGTTTTATTATATTAAGACTGCCTATTAAAGAGGGACAGGGTCTTCAAAATGTCCAATTTTCCTGTTTTAACTGAAACCGTGTCAATTCACAGGGAACAATATATCACATTGAAAAATACATGCACATATTGATAATGAAAAACTGTAGCAAAACAAGCTAAAATTCAATTAATGCAACACATTTTGACATGTTTTGAAATCTCACACGGACTCTGAGCACCTCTGAACAGCCATGCAACCACGTTACCTAAATGAGATTCTGCAAAGAATCTTTTGCTCTGGTAGAAATCCAGAAACATCCTCAGTAATCTGGATGCAGCATATGTCAAGTATTTGGTCCGCTAGGAGAAAAAAAAAAAAAAAAAAAAAAAAAAAAAAAACAGAATAAGGAACGAGAATGAGGATGAATAAGTATAGAAGCAGAGTGTTGGCATGTGTTAGGGTGTGTGTATGGCATTTGGCAGCTATAGACCCCATTAGCGGCAGGTCAGGCTAGGTAAAACAGCCCAGCTGTCAGGGAAAGAGACAGAGAGACACCGAAAGTGATGTGTTTATAGGAACAGATTGTCCAGATGTTACACCTGTCTGTCTGTCTAGCCTCTGTGACCACTGTCAAGCCACCTCTGCCATAATGAGCAAATGTCTTGTGCGTTGGTGAGAGTGTTTGTATGTCTGTTTATTCATTATTCATTTTGTTTTTGCCGTCCTTGTCCTGAGATGCCTGAGTGTAAAGGTGCAATGATGTGATCAGCATTTTGATTTTCTATCGATCACAGCACACCAGGAATGCTCTATAGCCAGATAGGTCTATTTTTTGTCTTCTCTGTCTCACACAGTCTCATTTTTATTTTATAAATGGATGGATTTGGTTTACGACAACACTTCAGTTGCACAATTGTAACTGCTTCAGACAGCCCAGTTCTCTTTAGTCTATGTATGAATAAGTTCATTTTGGTGCTATGATAACTTATTGAACTCAAGAGGACATCACACAAGTTCCTCCCAATTGCAGAGCAAGCACTACACTTCAAGGAACTGTTCACCCACTGTTCTTTTACTCACCCTCATGTGGTTTCAAACCTTCTCACATTCTTTCTTTCATGGAGCAAAAAAAACGGAGAAAACATCAAAACATCTTCAGATGATTTGGAACATAATATAAGTTATATGGGCAAGTTATATGTTTTTGCTGTTGTTTTGTCATAATTTAGGATCTTAGTATCGAAGTTACTGAATAACTTAGTACCTAGTATCGAATAACAATAAGCACAGCTGTTTTCAACATTGATAATAAAAAGAAATGTTTCTTGAGCACCAAATAAGTATTTCCCTTTCAAGGGAAGTTCGAGCTGCGTCAAACGCTGTGGGAACGCCCCTGCGTTGTGCGTCATGAAGCACGTATGGAATCAGTCCAATAGAGAGATGAAACGTCATAGGCGGGTGACGTCATCGACCAGGAACTATAAAAGCACCCCAAAACACAAGCGCATTAGCTTCTGTGCCTTCAGTCGCGCTACATGTGAAACTGTCCCTGTGTGATATTGTCTGTCCTACATACTCTGCACCACACAAACAATTTATATATATATATATATATATATATATATATATATATATATATATATATATATATATATATATATATATATATTTGAGAGAATGGCGAACGAGCAGCAATTTAAGAAGTGTGTTACTCCCTGCCCGCGCTATTTAACGGGTGGGGATACACACGTTCGTTGTGTTGTTTGTTTGGGAGTGCAGCATGCCCAGTCAGCTCTCGAGGGAGCTGACTGTGAGCATTGCGAGCGTCTGCCGTTAAGGACGCTCCGCTCCCGCCGAGCGCTCTTTGAGGAGAGCGGTTCGGTGCGCGCTCCCCACGGTTCGGGTCCCGCTTCTGTTGAGGCAAAACGGCGGCGCTTATCGTGGGGATCGCAGATGGATCTCTCAGCGGGGGTTGAGACGGGCGCTGCCTTATCTCTCCCTTTACCTGTGAGATCCAGTGCCTCAGTCCCGAGTTCGGAAGCACGCGCTGCGGTTTCTTCCGCTCGGGTTGAGGCACCAACACTGCAGCTATCCAGTTCTGAGGAGCTGGATGTTGTCAGTGTTGTCAGTGTTGAGGGAGAGGTGGAGGATTCGCCACCCCACACTCCCGAAAGTGATGAATTAATGGATGAATTAATGGAGGTATTGACTAGGGCTGTTGATAAACTCAGTATTGAGTGGCCAGTGACTAGACAGCAGTCTGTTTCTAGATCTAAATTAGATGAAAGATTTTTGCCGTCACGTGTGCAGCCTCCACGCCAGTGTCTGCCGTTCTTTAATGATCTCCACACTGAGGTGTCGAGATCATGGAAGAAACCGGTTTCATATAGAATATTTAGTCCCCAGACATCTACATATTCTAATTTAATGGGGGCTAAATTTTATGGTTATGGCGCTTTGCCTCGCGTGGAAGAGAATCGGTCGGACCCACCAAGCTAGTGGGTCGATCTATGACAGCTCTGGTGGCCGCAGAAAGACATCTTTGGTTAAATCAAACTAACATGAAAGAGAAAGAAAAAACGTATCTTTTAGATGCTCCTCTCTCTCCTTCGGGGTTATTTGGCGAAGCTGTTAATTCTGTTATGGACAAATTCCAGGAAGAGAAAAAACAAGCTGCAGCTTTCAATACATTTCTCCCATTAAAAATTCACGTCTCTGGGGCTGCTGGGCGGGAGCAGCCCCGGCCGTTTACAAGCTCATCTCATAGAGCGCAGCAGAAGCAGAGTGTCGCGTCTCGTGCTCCCCCTGCTGGACAGTGGGCTCAGGTGCGGCACTCTCAGCCGAAGCCTTCTAGCAATAGGCCTGATCTGAGGACAGTGTTATTCGGCTAAGAAGAAGTCCTGACGCCGAGGCGTTCAGGATGTTGAGGGTGGTCCCCACCGAGACGGAAAGGAGTTCACCTCTCTTTACGGTGCCCATTCTTCCTCGGTGCCCTCAGGGGGCCGTTCTGCCAACCCCGCCTTTATGCCGGGGCGTTGACGGTCCCAGCGAGCACTTTCCCGAGGGACGCTCGCTCCCTCTGAGGAGGGTTTCAGAGCAGTCAAACCAGTCGTTCCCTGCCGGTGCGCCGTTACAGGGCGCTGTGTTTGCTGCTCAAGTTACACCAGAGGCCAGTCTCGAGAGGCTGGTACCCTTAGTAGATTTTCTGGCAGAGTGGAAAAGCCTTCCAAGAATATCTCATTGGGTCCTGCAGACAGTAGAAAAGGGTTATGCTATCCAGTTCAGGTGTCGTCCACCGAAATTCAGAGGGGTTCTGCACACAGTGGTGGGCCCCGAGCAGGCTCTGGTATTGGAAAAAGAGGTGAAAACCAGGGGAAGCTATTATCACTGAGAGCAATGTATCTTCCCGGGTATTTAAATGTGGTAGCGGACTCCCTGTCGAGGCAGGGGCCGAGGCCGGGGGAATGGAGACTCCACCCCGAGGTGGTGGAGCTCCTTTTGTTGAGTTTCGGTCGCGTCGAGGTGGACCTATTTGCTTCCAAGGAGACCACGCATTGTCTTCTGTGGTTCTCCATCAGTCTTCCAGCCCCTCTGGGGTTGGACGCTATGGTACAGCCGTGGCCGAGGTCATGCCTGTACGCCTTTCCCCCGATTGCTCTGCTACCAGGAGTTCTGGAGAGGGTTCGCCGGGACGGGGTCTGCCTACTATTAGTAGCCCCGTTCTGGCCGACCCGAGTATGGTTCACGGACCTGATTTCTCTCCTGGACGGCTCTCCTTTGGAGCTCCCGGTCAGGAGGGATCTACTCTCTCAGGCGGGTGGCACGATATTTCACCCCCGCCCAGAGCTGTGGAAATTGTGGGCTTGGCCTCTGACGGGGCCCAGCTCATAGATTCTGGTCTCTCAACTGAGGTTGTTGAGACCATTCTTCACTCCAGAGCTCCATCCACGAGGAAGCTTTATGCCTTGAAGTGGAAACTTTTCACTTCTTGGTGTGGAGAACACCTGCAGGACCCAGTTAACTGCCCAGTGGGTGCAGTGCTGGATTTCCTGCAGGAGCGCTTCTCCACAGGGTTATCCCCCTCCACACTGAAGGTGTATGTGGCGGCACTAGCTGCTTACCACGTCCCTTTTAGTGGAGTTTCTCTTGGGAGACACCCACTTATAACTCGTTTCCTCCGTGGTACTTTGAGGCTGAGGCCAGCAGTTCGTACGTGGGTGCCGACCTGGGATCTGGCCGTTGTATTGGAAGGTCTTTCCCTAGCTCCTTTTGAGCCCATCGAAGAAGTTCCTGAGAAGTTTCTCACTTTTAAAACTATCTTTCTACTTGCTATCTCCTCTTGAAAAAGAATCTGAGATTTACAGGCTCGGTCGGTTTCACCCTCGTGCCTGGAATTTTCGCCTGGTATGGTTAAGGCTTTTCTGCATCCTAGACCAGGGTACGGTCCCTACTAATGTTGTTAGACCTCCGGTTCTGCAGGCTTGCTGTCCTCCTCCATTTATGTCATCGGACCAGGAGAAAATTAATTTACTCTGCCCTGTTAGGGCGTTAGACGCCTATGTCCACAGAGCTGCGCTGTGGAGAAAATCGGAACAACTATTTGTATGTTTCGGGCCACCCAGGAAAGGGTGTCCTGCGTCCAAACAGAGAATGAGCAAGTGGGTGGTTGAGGCTATCTCACTTGCTTATGAGTCGGCTGGCCAGCCTTCACCTTTGGCTGTTCGAGCCCACTCTACCAGGAGTATGGCTGCTTCTAAAGCTTTATTGTCAGGAGTTTCCCTGAGTGATGTTTGTGATGCGGCTGGATGGTCTTCACCGCATACTTTTATTAGATTCTATGACCTAGACCTAAGCTCTACCCCTGGGGCACAGGTGCTCTCGTCCTCTGTGCGCTAGTCTCACATGGCGGTCATTTGGTCCTATGGCGACGTGGGTATTCGCGTTCCCACAGCGTTTGACGCAGCTCGAAGTTCCCTTGAAAGGGAACGTCTCGGTTACGTATGTAACCCTAGTTCCCTGATAGGGAACGAGACGCTGTGTCGTTCCACCATACTCCCGGCACTCCCGTTAGCGCTCCTTCAGGCCTATCAGAAGCTAATGCGCTTGTGTTTTGGGGTGCTTTTATAGTTCCTGGTCGATGACGTCAACCGCCTATGACGTTTCATCTCTCTATTGGACTGATTCCATACGTGCTTCATGACGCACAACGCAGGGGCGTTCCCACAGCGTTTGAAGCAGCGTCTCGTTCCCTATCAGGGAACTAGGGTTACATACGTAACCGAGACGATTATAATTGTTTCTGAAGAATCATGAAACTGAAGACTGCTGGAAATTTAGCTTTGCCATCAAAGGAATAAATTACGTTTTAAAATATATTAAAATAGAAAAAAATTATTTTATATCGTAATAAAACTTCATTGTATTTTTTGACAGTTAAATGCAACTTAAGCATAAGAGACATATTTAAAAATCATGAAAAATTCTCTCTCTCTCTCTCTCACACACACACACACACACACACACACACACACACACACACACACACACATATATATATATATATATATATATATATATATATATATATATATATATATATATATATATATATATATACTATGCATACTCTTCTTTATGTTGTATTATTAATTAAAACATTTCAATGAAGAATTAACAACTGAACATTGTTTGCCTAATGAGTGTGAACAGACCTTAAATTGCAGCGCTCTAGACATTCCTCATGCATGTCCAGAGATCAAATGCACATCAGTTTGATACCAACATACATGCACAGAGTACAACAGCTGCTATCTTGTTCATATACCAAACTGTTCTTTTGGTGCAGGAATATATAGCCAAAAAATGCCTGCAATATATCAAACTCATCCTTGTTTGATAAATGAACGTGTGTGGAAACAACAGACGAACACCACATCTAAGTTAGCACTGCTGATTCCACCAACAGATAAATGGGTTCTCAGATGTGGCTCCAACATTACCACATCTGCTCCTAACAGGACCACAAAGATTCTTCTGAACGCTCTCTACTTTTCCAAGAAGATTATCTATTTCTCTGCCTGACTAAACATCTTTCAGTGATATTATTTTAATATCATACATCTAAAAGCATCATTGGAACGTGCCAATGGCTTCAGCTATTTTGCTTGACACCATCAGGAGACGTGGGCTTTTATTTCTTGCCTGAATAATATCTTAATTATCATCGGAACGCCAACGGCAACAGTCTTAACCAAAGATCATGAACCTGTATTGGGAAAGTCAAAACATCATCAATAATTCCAAGGGCAAAGCAGGCTCTCGCTGTATTATTCCGTAGAAAGACCCATCGCTTTTATACTTAATATGCTGCAACGCAAGAACCGGAATCAGACAGAAAGATAGATGTGTTGCGTATGAAATACAACAAAAAATCCTATTTGCATGGTGGGAGTATATGTAAAGTTTTCAAGAAGTGAAAGTGGTATTTCAACTGGAAAAAGACAGAGCTTATGGGTTTCTGATTTGTAATAGAACAGATGTTCTGCAAATTGCACAGTTCATCAGCTGACTGTGAAGACGGGAATGATTGGCATTAGCATTGTGCTAGTTGAAGGGTGTTTATTGCAATTTCTGGCGCTGTTAACATTGTGACACCATGAAGTGACATCAGGGCACATAAAGCAATCGATGGGTCTCCAAGGCCAGTTAAACAAATGCTAATGGTGTTTACCAGCACTGAATAGGGAGGAAATGTAGATAATTTGTTTTAATTGTAGAATCCATATGATGGGTTTGATGAGCAGTGTGACAAGCGTTTTGAAGTCTGAAGCACTCTTCACAGCACCATCTGGAGAGTCACTCTGTGTGTGTGTGTGTGTGTGTGTGTGTGTGTGTGTGTGTGTGTGTGTGTGTGTGTGTGTGTGTGTGTGTGTGTGTGTGTGTGTGTGTGTGTGTGTGTGTGTGTGTGTGTGTGTGTGTGTGTGTGTGCGCGCCCGTTTGACTCGTTGGAAGTCTTATGAGGCTGAGAAGTTTGTTTATGAAAAAAGCAATTTCTCTGGTGACAGCATTACTGTCTAACTTTAACACTCTCCTGAAAGTACAACTTTCACTCCACGAATCACATGCTCTCAAAGACAAAAGGGAGAGAAAAAAAATGGAACAAAAAAATAGAGCCTTACTGAATATATGGATTTGTGGCTGTCTTATCTTTAGATGAAAGCTAGAAAGTAGTGACATGGAAATCCAGATACGTGGGCTGCACTGTAAAGAAATGTGGTGCATGTTTGGATTGCATTAGCAGAGATTAGCTGCCCCTTCCTGCATCAGTTAAACATACTGAATAACTTTTGTGTATTTTCACAACTTTCATTGTGTATTTTGTTTAGAAATGTTGTAAGCTAAAGATCCATGTCGTAAATTACAGCCAGACATTTTACCATATACTGAAACACAGAATCTCCACAGTTGTGTATTATGAGTTGGATAATACTTGGAGAAATATATTTGAGAGTATTAACTTTCATCTCAGTTAGAAGTCCACAATGTATTAATTTCATAACAATTATCATGAACAAATATTTACTTTTTTTTATTGTTGTTGCTTCGTTCAATACTGCATAATTGCATAATACCATAATTGAATAACATTGTTGAATGTAATCTTTAGCAAATCTCAAAATAAATATCCATCTTTTATACTGTACATCATGATGTCTAAATTCACTTGTAGCATTTAAACCGCATTTTTACTGTATCTATTAAGACAAAATTATATAGAATTTGTATCACTGGAAAAACATTATAATAAAAAAAACATTTTGTAATATGTTTCTTGTAAAGAAAAAAAAATATTAATGAACCTGACCACTTGTATTTATTAAAAAATAACCTACTGTCCTACCCTCCTTAGGTTAGTTTTTACAGTACTGAGGTGTGATTAAGCCTGACATGAGTGTTTTGATACATCTTGTCATTAGTTGCCTTTCCCCTGATCTTGACTTAGACCCCTGGGTCGACCCATTTAATGTCACCATCTTGTAAAGAAAAGGTCAAGGTTCATCATAATATTTTTTCCCATATTTATGAATAATTAAAATCAAGATCAACGGTGTGAAAAAAGGGGTTAAATGAGAGAGAGAGAGAGAAAATACAATCTCTGAATTAATTTGAAGCTTCAAAAAGCCCAAATCCCCATGGTTTCTTCCAGTTTTTGCCGGCAAAGCGCCGTGTCACAGAGGTTACAGCGCATATGAGGCCCCGGGGCCAAACAGATGTGGGAAAGGACATGTTTCAATTGTTTTTCTCGGACCTGTTATGATTCAGAGCCGCAAGCTATCAGTCTTCAGCTAGTATTTATTTTCCCATTTCATTTTTAAACTGCCTTTGCTTGCTCCCTGCGGTAATTAAGATAAAATTATCTGAAGTATGGGCGATTGTGCGCTGCTCGCTCCCTTTCCCTCTCTTTCTGTTTATAGAGTAGGGGAAAATACAGTTAAGATCAATGCCGAAAGAGAAAATTACAAATCTATACAAGCTCTTGCAGAGAGAAATGCAAGGACAAACAAGCCATGTCTTGTGGGAAAAACAAAACTGATCTCAGTAAAATGACACTCAACAACAAAACACTTTTGTCATGGACTGTAATGTGTAATAATACCACATAAAAGAGATATTATCACACAAATTCTTGTAAAATGTTGCTTGTGTTAAAGGGTAGTTCATCCAAAAATATATATCTTTCCTCTCTGTGTTTCACACAAGAAAGAAATGCATAGAGATTTGGAGCATGCCATTTTTGTTATTCAGGAAAAAGATACTAGTTGGCATGACAAGTGGAACATAAAATGACCAAAAACATGTTATTGGGGTAAGTTGCCATAATGGAAACATTCTATTCGCAGCTAACAAAAATCTGTATCCAAGAACGTTTTGCTAACGGTCCCGGTTGTTTACATTATTTCTGTATGTTCAAAAATTCCATTTTAGCTAACATATTGAGATTTTTTTTAAAGACCAGATAACTCCGAATGACCATTCTAATAATGTTACTGGATGGATAATTGCTCATAGCTTGCCAGAATGTTAGCCAATGTTCTGAGAACGTTCCCTGATAGCTGGTCTAAACCATTTCCTTAAAAGCCGACATGAAACGGAAGTTGCGATAGTCTTTTCTTATCTATTGTGATGTATATTTAAGTGAAATAGATGATTTTGATTTTGTCCCCCATCTGCAGTTGTGGCCTAGTAGTAAGAGACACGGATTTGTAACCCTAAGGTCACAGGGTTTGAGTCTCAGTACTTGCATGAAATGTAGATGTGGTGAGTGAATGAACAGTGCTTTCTTCCACTCTCATTACCCACTGCTCTGAGTGTGTGTTCAATACTCACTGCTGTGTGTGTGCACTTGGATGGGTGAAATGCAGAGAACATATTCAGAATATGGGACACCATACTTGGTTACACTACATGTTATGTCACTTTACTTTTAAATTGATTGGATTGTTGGATCCTTGTTGTTTGCTATGGCTGCAATCACATGTGAGTGACAGGTTGTTCCACCCTCGTGCCAGTAAACACGTAATCAGAGAAGAGATTGAACATGTTAAACAATTATGAATCAACAACAACAAAATCATTAAACACCACTTATAATTACTGAAATCTATTCTTTGTGACAACTAGCACTGTTTACCTCAGCAACACAGATCAGGAATAAAAGAAATAAACTAAGTCTATGATTTTTCTTCTCTGTGTATAACTAGCGTGGAAAGAAAATGCATTCAGAGGCTGAAATAAAGGGAAGGATGAATGAATGGATGTATAAATGTTCCCCTGGAGTCAGACAAATAAAGACAAGTGGCCAAATGAGCTAAGCCTGGCGGAGGCCCCAGGAGGCGCTTGACATGTCAGCTGTGATTTGGTGAGGGGTGGGCTAGAGGGAGAGGGCGGAGGGAAAGACGAGAAGAGGTAGATGGAGGAAGAGAAGGATGTGAGAGCCCTGTCGACTCAAATAGCACCAACCCCGGCGAGGCTTGGGCCACTGCCCGTTTGAGGATGAGCGGGCCTGGCTGCTGCCAGCCCTTGACACACACATACCCGTGCACACACACACACGCGCACGGACGGACAACCGCACAGTCGCATACAGATACACAAGCCTAGGCACATACAGGCACACTAAATACATAGTTTGCATGGGAGAAAGGAACTAAGACACAGGATTCAAAATTCGTGGACCACACTGTAAAAAATAAAAAATAAATCACTAGTTTTGTTTTGTTTTTTCTATTTAAAACAAGGTAAATGTGCCTGAGAAGCAAAATTGCGTAGGATATTAAGACTTAAAAACAGAAGTAAAGTTTTCTTTTTTTATTGGCTTTTGTGGACTATCTAGTGCTATTTTTTTTATTTCAATAAAATGTCAGTTGGGCAATACAATAAATTGACATTTGAAAAAAAATAATAAAACAAGACATTTTTTTTACATTAAAAAAATATATATTTGTCAGTTGGGCAACACAATTCATTGACATTTAACAGTTTTGTTGTTGAAAAAACTATTTTAGTCAATTTTGCATCATATTTCTAGATAGATAGATAGATAGATAGATAGATAGATAGATAGATAGAATTAATGAATCATATTTGTCTTTCTCCTAAAAATGAATACAACATGTTTTGCCTAAAGGGAATCATCCAGTGTCACAGGAAACTAATTCATGTGGCATGGGCTGTGGCAACTGTTGCGTGTATATAGTATCATGTTCAAAAGATGTGTGCTTGTAATCAGCAAGTTTTCACTATTGATTTGCAAGGAGTGAAATTAGAGAGGGTCTTTTGAAGCTTCGGGCTGTCAGAGGCTGACCTCGGTCTGTGCACTCCTTCACCTCCAAGTTCTAATCCGCCTCAGAGACCAACCGTCTGCTTGTGTCAAACCTACGCATCATCAGTCTGACAGCAAGACGAGAGAGAAGGCGGAGACAAAGGAAGAGAGAGAGAGAAAGGGAGATAGCTAACATCAGCAGCACTCAACACTAACTGAAGCAGCCAGAGCCAAACCTGCTCTTTAGCTTGAGTTAAAATTTAAAAAAAAGCCGTCTTTCTCTCTGAGTGTAATGTATTGTTACAGTTCGGCCCCTCAGTTTACCCAGACGAGGATGTAGAAAGTTTGCTGAGAGATGTGTGTGCGCTAGATGAACGAGAGGGAGGAAGGCAATTAAAATTCAAGCCCCGTTAGTCCTGCCATAAACATGCAGTGTGATATGTGGAAACAGGGCCAAGCCCTGAGTGTGTTTTATTTAAGCGTGTGTGTAAAAAAGCCTACAGTGGTTTGATATCTCAATTGGCTTCCACCGGCACCTCCATCACCCGTACGATCCCGTATCGCAATGTGTGTATTTTTTATTTATTTATATAACGCATACAGTGAAGCACTTTTACCCTTTTAGCTCCCAACTAGCCTCTTTTTGTATTTACTTATTTACACATCTGCAGCTCTCGGCTCTCTCTACCTCCCCCTATAGCTCGCAGTTAAATATTTAGAGAATCACTCCATCTCGGAGGACCGGCCCACTCCGGCTGTGACAGGCACCAGCCTCTGACAGTAATGGAATGAGAGCGTGCATTTAGAAAACACATCGAGACACTTAGATGTGCAATGAGGCCGAATCACGACACCAAGGCTAATGTTGGCTAGTCAACGATGCCAGTTGTTTCGCTATCACACGACCGACCTGGTCCATCCTGATTTTAGCTACACACACTAATGTGGCCTTGTGGATGTTAGGATTTTTTTTTAAAATAGTTTAAAGAAAACAACAACAACAACATAAGATGCACTAAATGAATGGGAACGTTTATTTTGCTTTCATCTTGGCATTTAATTTTCGTCCTTGAAAGCTTTCGGTGTACTATTATATTAGTAGGACATTCGTCGCTTGAAAGGAAAGTATGCACTGCTATATGGTTGCATTTGTAAATCTAAGTGTGTGTGATGCTGGGAGAGCACATTAGTGTCCCTTATAGCACTGAGTAGAATGTCAAACTAAAACATCTTTGGAACGCAGGGTGACGTTTTGTGCACAGACACTGTCCTAGTTCATGCAAATACATTCATGAATATTTAAAAGCAATGCAAATGTGAATGCATGACAAACAAGGCTTTTAGCTGAAAAATTAAATTTTATGTGTACTTGCATGCAAATGAGTTTACTTTCTCTCTCTCTCTCTCTCTCTCTCTCTCTCTCTCTCTCTCTCTCTAATTTCCCTCAATTTTAGAGACTGACTTTTGTTTTAGAATGCCAATGAAACAGCATACATAGATTGAATTCAACATACACTGCAGCATGAACAGTTTTTGTATTATTATTATTATTTTTACTTATTTAATTTATGGTAAAATTTGGTCTACTCTCACTTGGATGCTTGGCGTGCACGGCGTTGACAAAGGGTTCCCGTAGCGTAAGCTAACTTACGCAATATGAGAGAACCTCTCGCAAGAGAACGTATCGGTTACCTAACGTAACCTCGGTTCTCTCTAGAAGAGGGAACGAGTATTGCGTAACCGGCCGTGCTCGCGCCACAAGCGACTTTCGCTTCAGTCGATGAAAACCAGGGAAAACAGCCTCCGAGCCCAGCTTGCAATTTACCAAGTGAGAGTAGACATTTGTGCATGAAATCAAAAAAGTTCGAATTTTTTCACAAACAAATCATAAATGAAATTATTATCAATGTTGACTGTTGTGCTTCTTAATATTTTTGTTGAAATGCTTTTCAAAATAACAGCATTAATTTGGAATAGAAACCTTTTGGAACATTGCGAATGTCTTTACTATCACTTTAAGGCATCCTTGCTGAACAGAAGTATTCTTTAAAAAAAAAAAAAGCTTACAGACCACAAACTTTTAAACGGTATTGTGTCACACATACACACATAAAGCATTAAACTAATTTGTTTCCATCTTATTAAATAAAACAGTTGACAACAAGTAGAAGATAATTCATAATTTACAATCATACAAAAACAATTTCTGCTGTACTTTTCGGTAAAATTGCATGTATTTTCCTGTTAAATATTATATATTTCCTATGCACTGTATAGGCCTATCGTAAATTTACACCAAAGGGAACAGTATATATGGTATTTTCTTTTGTCTATTAATATTACTTTTTTTATTAAAAAATGTACTGCATATGCCCTTCTGCATGTATGTGTGTTAAAGACCTATAATGAGAAAAAGAGATTGAAAAAGGAGAGGTCACACAAAAAGTAAAAAAACAAAAATCCTCCAATGAGAGTACATTGATTCACCTTGAAGAGCGCTTGAAACAAGAGAACATTCCTGTTTCCCCACTTTTCTCACACCATGGCTTAGTTTTTCATAAGGTCTTATGAGTCCTGACACTTCATTAGCAGCACTCAGCTCGAGTTTTGTCCACACGGTCAAGGTCAAGACATGTCTACTAAGTCATAGTCGAGCTGCCCTTACAGGAGCTTTTTTCGTCTCTTTTCCTCTACTCTTTCTTCAGGGTGTTTCAGTCTTTTGGCCAAAGACACATTGAGTTATTGGACTGGAGGTAAAAGGTGCTCATAGCTGTTATTTGGCTCCACTTTTCTTCTAAATAACCCTCTCGTGATTACCTTTCTTCTAATCTTGTGAAATGTCTGGATTATTTGATTCACCTGCTTTATAAAGCTGCTTTTCTTATAGCCGGTTATGTCATTAGTGCAGTAACTAGAGTCACTAAAAGAGTCCTAGAATGTAATTTGCATGCTTTGTGCCATGATACAATTTCACAGAGGCAGAGAAAGAGCACTAATTATGTTAGTCTGGGTACATAGGCAGGTGTCAGTGACACATTCAGAGCGGTGAAGCCATCAAGTGCAGGGTTCCATGGCCAGAAATGCGATTCAATATGCTATTTCATCTGGGCGTGAGGTATTTGAGAAAGCATTTAAAGTCTGAAAAAACTGTAAATATTCTTCCATGTAAAAAGGTGCGAGTGGGGACCTTGGCACTGAGGGAAATCTTGTTCACATCAATATCGATGAGATGAATACTGTCTACTGGAAGCACTCAGAACTCTACGGCTCAGTCAATGCATTCTAATATGAAACATTTCAAATCGCTTTAAGCCAATGTGACCTGACTAACGGGATTGGTTAGCACATTGCAGAGGATAGAGGAGTGGAAGATAAAAGAGGAAAAAAAGTTGGACAGAAAGAGAATAGAAAAAGTTCTAGATGGGGGTTATTAAAGGACAATCTTCTTATATGCTCATAAAACCAATTCACTCTGAAAGGGTCTGGCAAGTGTTCACCAGAACATAATCTATCCACATTCACAGCTGGAGCCCACATGGAAAGTGATAAAGTAAATAACTGTGAACTTCCTGTTCGTTTTTGCTGTAAATATGGTGTAAACTGCAGCAACGTCTCTCTCTGACTTTCCCTGTGTTGTTCTGAAGTTTAATTGGAGTTGATGTGTGGCTCCAAGGCCTCGGCTTTCCTGCTTTTGCACTAATTCTTCTCAGTTAGAGAGAGAGAGAGAGAGAGAGAGAGAGAGAGAGAGAGAGAGAGAGAGAGAGAGAGAGAGAGAGAGAGAGAGAGAGAGAGAGAGAGAGAGAGAGAGAGAGAGAGAGAGAGAGAGAGAGAGAGAGAGAGAGAGAGAGAGAGAGAGAGAGAGAGAGAGAGAGAGAGAGAGAGAGAGAGAGAGAGAGAGAGAGAGAGAGAGAGAGAGAGAGAGAATGAGAGAGAATGAGAGAGAATGAGAGAGAGAGAGAGAGAGAGAGAGAGAGAGAGAGAGTGAGAGAGAATGAGAGAGAGAGAGAGAGAGAGAATGAGAATATAATAGACTAAGGCAGCTGTAAGGGTTTTATTCCATACAAGTGTCAGTACCAGTTGTGTGCTGGGAGCCAGGGGCTGACAGGGGTCTGACCATAAATTAGCCAGTAATCAAGCCTGAGCCACCTGGACATCAATGTGTGTGTGCTTATTTGTGTGTGTCCAGAACCGGGCCCCCTCTGGGATGCAGGGTATTATGGCCTTGAGTGAGTGTTGAACGTTGCTGAATTATCTTTCAGACAATAAATCACATTCTGAGACATGCCAGCACTCACCATTCAGAGCACACAGCTTCTAAATATATTTTGCTCTCTTCCTCTTCTCCCTGTCCTTTATTCTAAAATTGCTTCTTTTATCTCCATTTCTTTATTTATACAAGTACTAGTTGGTAAAACTGCACTCAAATACACAAACAGGGTTTTCAACCAATATGTCATTCATCTTTTTTTCTTGATTTAATTCATCCAGATAGATAGACAGATAGATAGACAGATAGATAGATAGATAGATAGATAGATAGATAGATAGATAGATAGATAGATAGATAGATAGATAGATAGATAGATAGAAAGATAGATAGATAGATAGATAGATAGATAGATAGATAGATAGATAGATGATAGATAGAGACTTACCGATGCATCATGAGTACAGTGTGTCGGAACTGACATTTCTGTAACATCTACTCAGATAATTTTATGTCTAGGTTCCCACATTGTGTATTCAGTGACAAACTGCTGAACTGAAAACAAAGAATATCACTTTAAATGGACTTTCACATCAGAATTACATCAATAAATCGTCACTGGACACCTGTCAAATGGAATTTAAGCATGAACATTGTGAAGACGTTGTTAAACATTTTGCATTGAAAAACGTGAGACCTGAGCAGTGGAATTGAAAAAAAAAGTCTCAAGACTTAAATTTAGAATGTCAAGTCATGAGCGAGATGCTGCAAAAGATGCAAGACGCATGTGCAATGGTCAAAGACATCCATCCAGTGGATGTTTACAAAAGAAGTGCCGTGAAATGCATCTCTTAAAAAGTGCGGCGCTTATGCACAAGCCGTTAAAAAAGCAGCGAGATGCAGTGCGATGGTTGGAAATATCCATGATCTCATTTCTCATAACCAAACTCTTGCATATTGTCCATCAGTTTTCTTTTCATCCACTTCGAGAGGACTACACTTCTCTGAGCACAATAATCAATAGAGAAGAAGACTCTGTAGGTTCCATATTCAGAAATACATTTGTAAGGGTCCTTCTTACCACACAATTCCTGCCATCGCTTTTTGATTGTGTGTTTTATATGTTCACCGCTCAACAGAGAACCTTTATTCAGCAAGAATATATTATTTGGCTGTCATTGCTTGTCTTTTGAACCCAACTTAGATTCTGTAAGATGGTAGAGTAAAAAATAAATGTGAAATGGAGTGAGAGAGAGAGACAACACAGCATAAGAAATAGTGAGAAAGCCTATATGGATTGTAAGTAAATCAGTGGGTGACACTGACAGTTCAGGCATCTCCCACCCTGACAGCATCCGTCTTACTGTCATATCACTTAATATGATTTTCAGCACCCCAATCTTACAACTTTTTATAAGCATATCAGTGTCCAATAATTCCCTACATACAGTGATACAGTAGCAAAACCATAATCAATTGTGATTATATACAGTAAGCATACATATGGTCCAAAAGATCACTAGTGAAAATGCTTTACTTTTGCTATTTTGTAATTGAATACTTTATCACAAATTAAAAAAACAAACAAACAAACAAAAAAACAATCTCTGCTGAGTCTGAATGGGTTCTTCGTTATTTTGCATCATAACTTATTCAACACAGGCTCATTGGAAAAACGTACATGTGGCAATTTTTTTTCAAAACGCAAAATACGTAGCCTACCAATGTGTGCATATCACTGCAGTTTCCATCAGAAATGAACACTAGAGGCAGTAAAACAGCAACCACTTTTAGTTTTCACGCACAATTATGATTACAGGGGCAGATTATGGATTAATAAAGACTTGTTTTCACGTGGCTCTTTGAACAATTATGTTATGACCTCAAAACAGTTTTTACCATAGTGCATGATTTGTAAATGAATACATTTTTGATTATTTATTTCTTAACCAGCTCCATATGTTCAGTTTTACTACCTAGCTTGCTCTGTAGCTCAGCTGGTACAGAATTGTACTTGTGATGCGGAGAGCTTGCACAAAAACAAGCTAAAATGGCATGATCACAATTGTGTTTTTATGTCATATTTGCTTTTGTTAACACTTGGGTAGGTTTAGTAACCTTTTAGCATTTAGCGCCACTCACTCATTTCAATTCAGAACTGTGGTGATATGTACAAACTCCAACGTAATAAAACGTTGTCATATTCACGTTCATTTGTTCCGAAAAAACTAAACCAGCTTTTAGTGCCACTCACAGGACATTTCACTTTGAAACTGTTGCGAAACGTGCGCGAAGCAACATATTTAGCATTTTGCAAAAATGTTGCCATATACGTTTTTCCATTACAATGTTGTATTTCAGATTCTGCAATTATTTTAGGTTCATATTATAATCAATTTTATTTGCAATATAATTATGTCACATAATCATTATCAGATATAATAATCAACATTTGTTTTTAAAATTACCTTTAAACTTCTTCAGGTTTATATGGGAGGAAAATATCAAATCTCACTGTACTGTATGTGAACACTAAGTACTTGCTAAATCATTGCTTGTGTTTAATTGTATGCATTTAGAAGCACATCTCAACAGATATCAATTATGGCTTTGTCTGTGGTTTTTATGTACTTAATAAATCAATTATCAATTTACGTGTTAAGCTGACAAACTTAATTCAAAGAGCCACTGAACATTGTTGAGTTTCCTCATCTGTTGTGTGCCTGAGGGCCAATTACCTCCTCCATTAGTATAGATGTTTTTGTCCTTGATCTGCCTGATATATTTAGGCTTGGAGAGGACCACTGATCTCTTTAGGACATTAGAGAAATAAAAACACAAAAGAAGAAACGAGAGACTCTTCAGTCATTATTCTAGCCTGATGAGAGCTGCCAGGCCATTACAAGCATATTCATAGATGCCTCACCAGTAATGAGGACCCACATTCAGAGGACAAGAGGGTTATTAGAAAGGCTTCAAGGAAGCACACACTCTCTTGAACATGCAGCTCGAGACACACACAGATAAAACTATCTCAACAATTGGGCTTTTTCAGAGCTCTGTGTTTAAAAAAAAATAGGAAATAGACAATTATAATTGTATTATATCATCTGGCACGTTTTTGTGTTCCATGTATGGAAATCGAACCTGGAAATTGTGACCTTAGTCTTGCTAGCACCATGTCAACTACAGAAATGTTTAAAATCTGCATTGTTTATTCAAACCTGTATTCAGTTACTAGTATATTTTAAAAGTCAATGGGGTCCAAAACAATACTGAACTCCATTGATTTTTTTTTTTTTAAATATCTTACAAAAGAAAAGGTCAAAGAGGTTTGAAACAACATGCTCATTTTTAGGTGAACTGCTCCTTTAATGCTAATGAAGCACTTTTGAATACCTCAAATGAAACCGCAGGAATTATGCTTCTCAAAATATCAATGCTTTAACATGCACTGTTACACAATTGGGACAATTTGTTTTATACGTTAATGATTGTGTATACACACACGTACGCATAGGGCGTGCTTATTCAAGAGCGAGATGCAAGTTTAGTTGCACCTGTTCCCCAGGTGGCCCTTGGCACTCAAACTCAGGTGTGCATAAACTGAGATGGCATCAGGCGGGCATGCTCTAATAACTCACAGCCTCATTGACAGACATGAACGCCTCTCGTCCATCTTTAAATGTCTCCTCACCTCAGCCCTGAGAGAAACACCTGGAAGAGTCTTCTTCTGATTTTACTATATTATGTTATGTTCATTTTTCATTAATAATTACTCATTCTACCTTTTGAAGCATTTCAAATAGATTCTATGACTCAATGTCAATATTTCCTTGAGCTACATACTCCAAATGGAAAGCCCGAAAGAATGAGATCAGCCTATTCCTAAACTAACTTATTTGTTGGTTTCATAATAGATGTATCTCCTGTCAATTTAACATGGAGACACTGGTTGTTTTTCAGGAACTAAATTTTACATTGGACATCAAGTGGCGACCCAACATAGCAATAGCATGTTAAAAAAACAAACAATGAAATGCATTAATATCACCATGAACTGCATTGGCTCAACAATATCTCTCCAATTTCAGGTTTAAAGCTCTCAGCAGTCAATAATTCACTGCACAAAACACTTGTAGTTGGCACAAATCATGTTTACCCTTGTCCATGATTTTCAAGAATGAGAGCATGTCACACAGACCATCCATGCTGGCATCTGTCTGATTTGGCTCAATTTGATCAAGTGACATGAATTTACGACAAAATAGTATACAGTATGAGTTATAAACTAACTTTAAAGGTGCCATGTGGAATGTCTGCCAAAAAATAAATTCATACTCCACATTCCATACCAGATGGGGGCAGTATACCTCCAGAAAGTGAGTTGGTCTACTCTAACGTAACAAACAAGAAACGGCATAGTCTCTATACTCCGCCCTTTCAGTCTATGGCTCCTCCCCTACCTTCACGTCGTAGCAGAAGCCGAGCCAACTCCTATTAGAGGACGATTTGAGTCCAGACTCCAGAGGAACGGTAGCTGATGTCAAGTGATTTTTAAATGGCATCTTCAAGCTACTCCCCTTCACCTTTACCAGTGAATATGTTCATATTAGTTTTGTTTATATTACATATTTATTGTTAGTTTGAATTACATTTATTTGACAGACAGCATTCGCTGATTTAGACCAAGCTTGCGCCATTCAGAGCTACTAACTCGCAATTGACACTTTTCACACGCTCTCACGCCACACATAAATTTTCTGACGCACAGAAAAATCGCAAAGCAAAGAGAACACGTAGACCGACAGATTAGACAGAGCAGGTTAGTTATGATATATAAAAAAACTAAGCTCTCAGATTCTGTCAATTTTATTACGCAATTCAAACAATATGTTTTTTGGCGCTTGTAGAAGTTAAATGAGAGATCCCTAGCGCACGTGAACCGATCATCTCTACTAACGTTAGCTAATAGTAAAAAAACACGAAGACTGTTAAAAAATACAGTAGCCTATGCTACAACTTACCAAAATGTATTCCTCATACATAATATCTATCCAATCCTTTTTTTAATCAGTGTACAGAAGGCAACAACATAGCTGGAGAACAAATATGTCAGATTGACCTCAGGAAATACACTTAATAAAGATAATATAAGCCACGTAGTTAGCAAGAAAAAAGAGCTATAGTGTATTTTGCTATATATATGTGTAGGCCTACTACATATTTATTATAATTTTACTTATATCATTAAATAAAGTTGTTATAATAAAAAGAATGCATTAGATTTAATTTTAACAGCTGATAGGGCTCTCTGTATGTTTACAGCATTAGGTCAGTTGTTTTTTTTTGTTTTTCGAACATCCTTCGATACATTTCTATAACTTCCCGAAAAAATTACACAAACATATAAAACAAACTTCTAGTGAAATACTAACAGCATCTTACTTACCGATCCAAAAGAAATGTTGCAAGCTCAGAGTCGAACTTCATTTCTTTCTTGTCCATTAAAAGTCTCCAGCGATGGAAAGCAGTGCCTATATTGACTCTGGTTCTGCTCCTTTTTTTGTCCGATTTTTTTTGAGCATCTGTGCGAGGTTTTTTCCCTGCAGCGGGTGGTTGTGGTGTGGCTAAGGCTCTCTTGCCAGGGGCTTCAGCCATTTTTCCGCTCTCGTCTCTTCCCTGAACTGAAAGTAATGGGCTGTACTTTTCACATGATTGACATCAGGTTCAAGTACGCCCACAAGCCGTGGGGGTTATTCGTGTATTACAGTTTGAATGGTGGTTATGTTCCCCGCATACTGCCTCCCATGGCCGAAACTGGTATGACGACACCAGTCGGGCCGGCGCTAGTAATTTAGCATGCTAATTTAGGTTTATATCTCGGCAGCACTATAACTTGTCAATTTTTTAATGATATCATTGCACTTATTTCTTCTCATTCTTTTGATGCGTGTAGCTCATTTTTTGGATAATTTCACCTCAATTTTTACATAGGGCACCTTTAATGTCAACAACAAAGGATATGGGAAAAGTTTACAAAGCATATTTTGCTATCCTAACTATGCAATTATAACAATTACATGATTACTTGCATTTTTTTATATTTCTATTTAGCTTTCTTGGTCCCTGTTTAACTGGAATTCAGTCAGAATTGAATTCAAAGTAATTGGGACATGTTTCCTCAGTCATCTCAATGGCAAAAAAGTGTATCAATTTACCTGAATTCATATTTAAGAATGACTTTTCTTTCCTCATTTCAATTTAATTGTTTACATTTGCAATTCCAAATTGCAATTATATTTCTTTATTCATTTTTTCTTACAATTATAATTACTTTTCCCCCCAACATGCTCATTGGGGAAAAAAAGAAAAGCAATGTGCCTCTACCTACATTTTTGTAAAACTCCAAAAATGTTTCTACACATATAGTTCACTGCAGTTTACAGCTGAAAGGGCCACTTGTGACAGTAAAACGGACAATTTTTATTCCATCTCTCACAAGGCATGATTACAGATTATTAAATAATCTGTAATAAAGACTTATTGTTGTGCGGCTCCTTGCACAATACTATATTATGACCTCAAAACACTTTTAACATAGAGCATGATTTGTCAATAATACATTTTGATGTTTGCATCACATAACAGGCTACATATGTATGGCTTTTCTGATGTTGTAAACTGAAGCCAGTAGAAATGATATATTCTCATAAAAAAAGTACACTTTTGTAACTAAAGGGTGCATTTTGGTACCTTAAAAGTATATATTAGTACCAAAAGTGTGCATATAGTACCTAAAAGGAACAATAGTGTTCCCGTTTGAAAAGGAACCGCCCAGTGACAGCATTTGTACTTTTTTTTTCTGAGAGTGTATGGTTGATACAGCAACTTGCATTTGCTTTTTCTTACACTATCTGTAAGGTGTAGGTTATAGTTTTGTGTTGTTGGTATACTATTTTAAAATTCAGTTAGTGCCACAACTGGACATTTCATTTCCGAACTAAACATTGGCAGATTAACATTCGTCTGTTTCATATAAAACTGAACACACTTTTAGCTCCACTCACTGGACATTTCACCTCGAATGTTTCGTGAAACTGATCTGAAATGTGAAATAATTTTACAGAAATGTCATCATAGACACGCTTCTCCAATAATCCAATAATCAATTTATTTTCTCTGAGGGGGAAACGGGCTTCCATAAGACCACAATCATTGTTTAGATCTAGACTAACAATCATTAACAAAAAAAACAAACAAAAAACAACAACAAAAAAAAAAACAATAGAAAATCAGAAGTTCGTCTGTAAGTAAGATTTGCTTTGACATCTGACAACCATAAATTAATCCAATCGTTTCATGTAACATGTGGGGGCAGTACCTTAGTCTGTGAGCAGCATGCTGATGATTCTCTCAGTGTCTGTTGCTGCCTAATGAAACGAGATGAAAATTAGTTTGTTTTTGGCTCGAGATAACAGGCCGTGTCATTCACATGCAAACCTCCTCTGAAACGCAAGTCTCTTTGATCCTAGACATGAAACAAAAACTACAACAGGGAGACGTTCACTTGGAGATGAGCTAATTTGGTAACTCTTTCATGTCTACTCGAGTGCGTGCGAGCTCGGAGACGAAAGCTTGAAAATATTAAGAAAGTCACTTTTAAATGATCAAATAACCATGTGAGACAAATTATCAGACAAAGCAATGGGCAATCATAGTCAAGTCCTCTTCCTAACTACACATGCACCTTGTCAGCAGTGCTGATACAGTGCTGAATAATGACCTGTTTTGAGGCAGGTTTAAGCACAAGTAGCGTAGCAACCTTGTTGGGATAAATGTGTCGGTTGATTTGCTTCTGCCGCTGTAGCAGTGCAAAATCTACAGGTGGCCGACTTGGATTACTCAGATTTACCCCTAACTAATGAACCGCATATGGCATACTGCTTTTTTAACAACATGTGACCCTGCCTGTGAAAACCCAGCTAAAGTAATTTTTTTTTGCGATTCACTGTTTTCTACAATCATCCAACAAAATGTAAAGAACATTCTGTGAAAATATAACCTTGATATCTTTAGTATTCTATTCTATCTTTAATATTGATTGAGTAAAGCTATGTCAAAGATTTGCTGAAAAACGGGCTCAGAAAATCATGTTTTTGAGAAAATCCAATTAAAAAAAGCTTACTTTTTTTACTGCAACACATTTGATCCATAATTATCCTGCATATATGCCATATACCACATTAAAGCTGAGATTCTCCCATTTTCAGTGATATTTATTATGATGCGCATGTCCAAAAAGCTAAAAGCATAAAAACATTGAAACGAATGGGGGTACCACAAATGCTTGATTGTAGTAACAATTACCAAGTTAATTCAGTGGAATAATTTGTATAACTTTATTAGTAAAATGCAATATCATTGGAAAAAAAATGTCAAGAATACATCAATTATTTAACGTTTCGGTATAAAATCTCTGTAGAGAAGTTCAGTGTGATGGAAGGAAGAAGAAGACGAGGTCGGCGAAATTGGGACTCGCACTTTATTTTCCAAATGATAAAACCACAATTACAGAGCGCTCGTGCGCGGCCGCCGTGTCACTTGACACGGCAAAAACAAAAGAACAAATAGGCACTAGATAAATAATCTTAGACGCAGCTTCCGTGCAGCTTCACAGCTTGGTGCGAGTCCCAGGTCTCTCTCACTTCTCTCTCTCAGCCGGCAGCTTTTATGCAGTCTCCACGCCAATTACTGCAATCAGACACAGGTGTTCGTCATCTGCACTTGACCCACTTACTCACCGCGCGACTCGCTGATTCCTCTCCCGCTACAGACTTCGCGAAACCACGCCCCTCTCGCCACATACCCCCACCGCCCGTCACAGGCCGGGGAGCCGTCCGGCCTGCAGCCTCCCCCCCCCCCCCCCCCCCCCCCCCCCCCTCCTGGAGAGGAAGTCAGCCACAACCATCTGTGCACCCGGCCTGTGGATCACCTGGAACTTAAAAGGCTGTAAAGCTAGATACCAACGGGTGATCCGCGCATTGGTATCCTTCATGCGGTGGAGCCATTGCAGGGGAGCGTGGTCCGAACAGAGGGTGAACTCCCGCCCCAGGAGGTAGTAGCGGAGGGTGAGAACAGCCCACCTGATGGCCAAACACTCTTTCTCAATGGTGCTGTACATCGTCTCTCTCTTAGAGAGCTTGCGACTGATGTACAGCACCGGCCGCTCTACACCCTCCACCTCCTGGGACAGGACGGCGCCCAGCCCCCTGTCCGATGCGTCCGTCTGTAGGATAAAGGGGAGAGAGAAATCAGGAGCATGCAAAAGCGGCCCGCCACATAGAGCAGCCTTTATCTGGGTAAAGACCCGCTGACACTGCTCCGTCCACTGAACCGTATCTGGCGCTTCCTTTTTAGTTAGATCGGTCAGCGGGCTAGCGAGGTCCGAATAATTAGGCACAAACCTTCTATAATATCCCGCTAGCCCCAGGAACTGTCTAACCTCCTTTTTGGTCTTGGGTCTCGGACAGGTCGCAACTGCTGCCGTCTTATCAATTTGGGGACGCACCTGTCCGTGACCCAAGTGGAAACCCAGATACCTTACCTCCACACGCCCAATTGCACATTTCTTCGGGTTGGCCGTGAGCCCCGCCCTTCTCAGCGTCTTCAGGACAGCCCGCAAATGCTGCATGTGACGCTGCCAATCGGTACTATAGATGATAATATCATCCAAGTAGGCAGCGGCATATGCAGCATGCGGCCGGAGAATCTTGTCCATCAGACGCTGAAAGGTCGCTGGAGCCCCGAACAACCCGAAAGGAAGGGTGACAAATTGGTGTAATCCAAACGGCGTTGTGAAAGCTGTCTTTTCTTTGGACATTGGAGACAAGGGGATCTGCCAATAACCCTTCGTTAAGTCCAATGTCGAATAAAAACGAGCAGTACCCAGCCGATCAAGCAGTTCGTCAACCCTCGGCATTGGATAAGCATCAAACTTAGACACCGCGTTCACCTTCCTATAGTCTACACAGAAGCGAACCGAGCCGTCAGGTTTGGGAACTAAAACTATCGGGCTCGCCCAGTCACTGCTTGACTCTTCTATTACCCCCATATCCAGCATAGCCTCTAATTCACTCTGAACCACCTTTTTCTTATGTTCAGGCAAACGATACGGGCGGCAGCGTACCACGACCCCAGGTTCGGTCTCAACGTGGTGCTGAATGAGGTTTGTCCGGCCAGGCAGGGGAGAAAACACATCCGCAAAATCAGCTTGTATATTTTTAATGTCAGTGAGCTGGGAGGGCGAGAGGTGGTCTCCACCAAGAGCCAGCGCGAGAGATTGTGATTTTGAACTCGCCTCAGGCCCGAGATCCTCCTCTCCGCTCACCACCGTCGCCAACATCACTGACTCTGCCTCAACCCACTTTTTGAGGAGGTTGAGGTGATAAATTTGATGTGCTCCACCCCTGTCTGTACGGGCTACCTCATAGTTGAGATCATTAACTCGCCGTGTGACCTCAAAGGGCCCTTGCCACTTTGCGAGTAATTTCGAGCTGGTAGTAGGGAGTAATACAAGTACCTTATCTCCCGGTGCAAATTGGCGGAGTCTAGTTCCCCTGTTGTAAAGCTGACTCTGTCTGCCCTGGGCCTGTAACAAATTCTCCATTGATAGCCGCCCCAAAGTGTGGAGCTTTGTTCTCAGGTCCAGGACATACTGAATTTCGTTCTTAGCAGCGGACGGTCCATCCTCCCAAGTCTCTCTAAGAACGTCAAGCACCCCGCGGGGCTGACGTCCATAGAGAAGCTCGAAGGGGGAAAACCCCGTGGAGGCTTGGGGGACCTCGCGTACAGCAAACAAGAGGGGTTCTAGCCATTTATCCCAATTTTTGGCGTCTTCGTGAACGAACTTACGAATCATGGATTTCAAAGTGCGATTAAATCGTTCCACTAAACCGTCTGTCTGTGGGTGGTAGACGCTAGTGCGAATCGATTTAATGCCCAACAATTCGTAGAGTTCGCGAATCGTTCGTGACATAAACGCCGTGCCCTGATCAGTGAGAATCTCTTTGGGGATTCCCACTCGGGAGATTAAAGAGAAGAGAGCGCTCGCAACACTTTTAGCCGAAATGTTACGAAGCGGGACTGCTTCCGGGTATCGCGTTGCGTAGTCCACCAGAACCAAGGCAAAGCGATGCCCTCGTGCTGACCGCTCTAATGGCCCGATGAGGTCCATACCAATTCGCTCGAAGGGGACCTGCATTAACGGGAGGGGGCACAATGGTGCTTTTGGATTGGCCGGTGGATTCACCAACTGACATTCACGACAAGACGCGCACCACCTGCGCACGTTCTCGTGAATGCCCGGCCAGAAGAACCGGGCCATGAGACGGTTTAGTGTTGCCGCCTGACCTAAATGCCCGGCCATTGGGTTACAGTGAGCCGCCTGAAAAAGCATTTTCCGGCGGCTTTTAGGAACCAACAACTGTGTTGTATCTTCCTTTGTCTGGGTGTCTTGGGTCACCCGATACAACCTATCTTTTACTACAGTAAAATAGGGATAAGAGAGCGGTTGGTCTGGGTGAAGCAGCTGGCCGTCGATGGAGCGGACCTGATTAAAGGCGTTTTTAAGAGACTCGTCCTGGGACTGCTCCAGGGGAAAGTCATCGCGCTCTGAGAGAACCGTTCTCGCCAGAGCCCTCTGTTCCCCTGCAGCAGGACCCAGTGGTCCCGGCTCAGCATCCCCCAGCTGAACGACCGCTGTCTTTCCCTTGTTTTTTCTACCCCAAGAGGCACCCGCTGATAACGACCCCAATAATTCATTAAAGGCAGGCCAATTCGTCCCCAAAATGAGCGGATGCCGGAGGTGCGGGTTAACGGCCACCTCCACACTATGCTTTTGGCCCCTAAATTGAATTACGACCGGCATTATCGGATACCTCACCACCACCCCGTGCACACACCGCACCTTAACCATGCGGCTGCTATCCAATGCCCCCGGTTGTATCAGACTTTGATGTATAGAGGTTTGGTTACAACCTGAATCCACCAAAGCCTGATAAGTACCCCCCCTTTATACTCACTGGTATCTGGTACAGGCCAGTTTGGTCGGGGGCAGCCTGCGGCGCGTCGGGAACCCGGATCAGGGTCCCCACCTCCATCGCCGGACACCGATCTATAAAATGTCCCGGGTCCCCGCAGCGCCAGCAGGCCGGCCCAGGCCTCCCCGCCGCTCCGGTGGCAGGAAGCGGGTCAAGGAAATGGCGTGGAGAGTGCAGGGCTGCCGGACTCGGGACGGGGTGGTCGGACGTGGCGGGCCCCCTAGGTGGGGCCCGGGTCACAGGAACGGGCTCCGCCGGAGTCGCGGTCCTCCACCTTGGCGCCGGCCGGGGCACCAGCCCCCCGCGAGACCTGGGAAGGGGCACAGGTTTGGGGAGAGAAGGGGTAGAGAGAGAGAGAGAAGGAGAGAGAGAAGCTGATGGAAGGGCTTCGCCGACCCCTGAGCACGCCACCATGTGATCTTCCGCCAGGTGGATGGCCTGGTCCAGCGACGTCGGGCGGTGGCACTGGACCCACTGCGCAGTTTTCTTTGGCAGCTTAGTGATAAACTGCTCCAGTACCACCTTGCTGATGACATCCTCGACGTCGCCTCCGTCGGCCATCAGCCATCTGCGGCAGGAGTCCCGGAGCTGTTGCGCCAGCACGAAGGGTCGGCCAGACTCCTCCAGGCTCAGGGACCGGAACCGCTGACGATGTTGTTCGGGGGTCCGGCCGACCCGCTGCAAAATGGCGCGCCTCAGGTCTTCGTAGACCAGGAGGTTCTGGACTGGCAGTTGGTTGGCGGCTATCTGCGACTCACCCGATAGCAACGGGATGAGCCGCATGGGCCAGTCCGATTGGGGCCATCCCCGGGCCTCGGCGGACCTCTCAAATAGGTCCAGGAACGCCTCCGGATCGTCCTGGGGACCCATTTTATTGAGAGGCAGGGGCGGGGCCGAGGCCGTAGCTGGAACAGGGACGGCCCGAACCTCCCGGTCGAGCCAGCTCCGGAACAGCTCGCGGTCTTCTTGCTGGCCTTGGAGGAGCATCTGGAAGCGTTGATCCTGCTCCTCTTTCACGGCCAGCAGGGCGTGATGTTGCTCCCGGTGAAGACCCGCGAGCGTCTGTATAAGCTCCGCAAACGGCGTTCCCGGCGGGGTCTGCATGGCGGCGGCAGTCTTCTTCTTCCCGGGTTTCGGCACCAGTGTAGAGAAGTTCAGTGTGATGGAAGGAAGAAGAAGACGAGGTCGGCGAAATTGGGACTCGCACTTTATTTTCCAAATGATAAAACCACAATTACAGAGCGCTCGTGCGCGGCCGCCGTGTCACTTGACACGGCAAAAACAAAAGAACAAATAGGCACTAGATAAATAATCTTAGACGCAGCTTCCGTGCAGCTTCACAGCTTGGTGCGAGTCCCAGGTCTCTCTCACTTCTCTCTCTCAGCCGGCAGCTTTTATGCAGTCTCCACGCCAATTACTGCAATCAGACACAGGTGTTCGTCATCTGCACTTGACCCACTTACTCACCGCGCGACTCGCTGATTCCTCTCCCGCTACAGACTTCGCGAAACCACGCCCCTCTCGCCACAATCTCATTCTCTTACTGGGCCACTGTGTAACATGAAAAAGATTCATGGGATAGTTCACCCAAAAATTACAATTCTGTCATCATTTACTCACCCTCATGTTATTCCAAACCTGTATAAGTTTATTTCTTCTGCTGAACACAGAAAAAGATATTTTAAAGAATGTTAGTAACCAGACAGTTGACGGCACCCATTGACTTCCATAGTAGGAAAAAAATACTATGGAAGTCAATGGGTGCCGCCAACTGTCTGGTTACCAACATTCTTTAAAAATATCTTTTTTGTGTGTGTTAAACAGAAGAAAGAAACTTATACAAGTTTGGAATGAGTATGAGTAAATAATATTTGTGTGAAATATCCCTTTCACAGGTCAGTCTCAAACTTTGTACACATTCTAAAATTGTCTAGATGCAAAATGATAATCTCATGGATTTTATTCACAAAAGTATTTAATTTTGGCATTTAAAAGTCAATTCACCTTCATTTATATAGCACTTTTAACAGTAGGCCTATAGATTGTTTCAAAGCAGCTTTACAGTAGGATATTTCTATGCATCCAAGGGGTCACATCATTCTGCAAATAATGCGGGACCAACACAGTGCAACTGACTTGACGTATTTGAGCTAAAACTACCATGTCTAGTACAGTACTGTCCATCTCCAAATGGCTCATCCAGAGAGAGAGCAACTCTCAATCCTTGAAAAATGAAGAACACGTTTCCCAATTGAAATACTTGCAATTGCAAGAGAAAAAAAAATATATTTTTTCAGTTCGACATCTTGACTTACAGCATTAGAAGCAAATTCTTCTTGTTGGTGTTCCCTCTTCAGATTCGCCAGACCAGCTTTGGGTTCAATCACCAAAACTGGCTCCTCTTCATCATCATGTTGGTCACTGCTTGAAAGAGCAAGGAGACATTTTTCAATTCAAAGCAAGAGACCTAAAAACATGATGGTGTAACATGCAAGAATGGGGTGGGGGGCTAATTCCACATTTAAAGTGGATAATAAAGCATTGTATATGAAAATAGTTTTTCAGTTAGGTAATTATTACAAAGATGAATAAATAAAGAAGCTAATTAAAATAGATATATACATTTATGTCTCACTGTATAATTTAATTTCTACCAACATTTATTTGTTTATTGTATTTTTGGGGACAATTAATTATATGCTTATTTATTTATTGAGCATTTATTTATTTCTGTATTTATTTTTAAATATGGTAGAGCTGGGGCTCCATATAAAATGTCCTTAAAATAAGATTATTATATTGGCAGAATATTGAGCTACAAAACAAATAGCCTAAGCTATTCTTAAAATATTGGCGAGGACACGTCCGGCCATGTCCGTTTTTTTGTTTGTTTGTTTTTCGCAAAAGTATAATGTAGCGTCAATAAAATCATTAATATCAGTATTTATCATGTTATAAATGAATATTTGAGTATTGCATCTCAAAACCCAAGTTATAATCTATAATTTACAGTAATAAACACACATGACCTATTTTTGTCATTTTTATGGCTATGACTACTTTGACGCTCTTTTACTCATAATTAGATTCTGCGACTTTAGCCAGGGGTTCACAGGCGTCTTTGAATTACAGAACCACTGATCCAACAAAACCCAACCACTGTTACACTTTGATTTATTGGGGCAGTGCGAACTAGCCAACAGTTTGATATTACACTTTTTAGGGGCAAAATATGTACTTCCTCATCCAACTGGGTCACTGTGCTAACTCACCCATTTGATCATGTTTCATATCTGACCTTATATGGCACAGTTTTTTTTTTTCTTCCAGTCTGGGTATTTTATCACCGGAGACTGGAGATCAGAACTACTGCCAAACATGCTTGACCTTGGCAAAGCAGTGGGCAGCGGACAAGCATGCCTGCCTTTCACGGCTTCCTTTTGGCTTCGCTCCATGCCTGACACTGTCCTAGATTGGCATGGCAGTGCCCTGCTTGGCACAGATAACACACTACTGAGTGGAAGTTCACCATGCCATGCCACAGACCCTGTGCCAACAGAGCTCTAATCAAGCTTGGATTATTGTGTGTGTCAAAGCATGTACACAGGCAATTAAGCACTTATGATAGGAAACAAGGACTAAAAACATACTGAACAACAATAATTTAAAAATAAAACATGAAGAAACCAGGGCATCAACATTGGAGCTTTTTGATTTAGTCCGTGTCCTTCTAGTGTACTCCTAAAAGCACACAAAACCACATCTTAGTCATGTTCCAAATGCTACACTAATATGCCCCAAAACTCTGACTGGACACCATTTTAGCACATGCTTTTGGGAAAAATAAATGTATGAAGATGGTTTTTATGGGCTTTCTTCTTTTTCTTTTTTTTTACATTGTGTTTTATTTCATTATTTCAAGATGAGAACTCTTTATAGTGTTTACTTAAATTGTCAACCTTGCTATGATAAAAACAACTGACAAATTAAAAGCGGATATTTGTAGAAAAAGCAGCATTTTCTAAAAATCAAGGTAGCAAAGTTGTTTCACTAGTTTGCTCACAATGCTTGTAATGTGAAATTAAAATAAAACAGTCAACCTTGAAAATTATATTCTAGCATATAATGAAAACATTAATTTAGCTCGAGACGACACAATGCAATTGAGTAACATTACAACACATTATTGGTCTGCAGAAATATTACAGCTCTCAAAAAAGGACTTAAAAAATCTCTATATCAAACTGGAAAGGGCACGTGTTTCACAGAATGACCTAAAGATGGATTAACAAGAAAAGCATTTAGACTTGGGGAATGATTGGAAACAAGCTAGTCTGCCTTCAAGATTAAATTTCTATGGTTTAATTTAAGCTTGAAGTAAAGCCAAACTTGCATATGATGTGAAGCGGTTTTAGCTCGTTTCATATGACAGACTGCATTTGTATGTTTCCCAGTAAGGTTGAAGGTGTGTGCGTAAGACAATAAGTAGGTTGCATAAGTGAGCTCTCCTGATATAGAATAAAAGCAGCAGTATGAATCTCTTGTGAATCACCCACGCATGACCTGTTGCCGGCATGACCGCACCGAAACACCTCTTAAAACAAACGCTGCTGTGCTTGCAATATCACAAGTGTACATTTGTAAAAGATTAAACTTAACAATGCTCTGTGCTGATGTAGATGACTCAATGGCCCTTCTCCGTCTGTGATCTGAGTGAAATATTACTTCTGATCTTCAGAAATGACTGCAAAAAAAAAAAAAAAAAAAAACACTCCCGTTGAGGAATCATTTTGTTCCAAGAACCAGCTTGTCTCCTTTGAGACATTCTTGTTTTATGTTTCATTTTTAGGTTTCATTAGCTTTTGATTTTTAAAGACTAGCTGTGTTAGGCATTGCTCTCCAGTAGATTGAACCAATGCTCAGCACTTCATAGTAGGGTAGGTTTAATTTAGAAGTAAAGAAAGACATCCTGCTTATATATATATAAAAAAAAGCTTAAATTAGTCTGTGATTTGCTTTTCTAAATGGTCTTGCAGCCTGGTCAAGCCAAAGTACCCCAAAACCCTCAAAAACCAACCAGCATAATCAACTTGGCTAAGCTAGCAGTCCAGTTAAACAACAAAGGCTGGTGTAAGCTGTTCATTATAAGGTATAAATATGTTTAAGTAGCATGACAAATATTAAATATGTTTAGATTTTATAAACGATGTTAAAATAGGTTATTTTGCAATGCGACCAATATTCTCAAATCTAGAGATGCCGTAACAATACACATTTTAAAGATCAAACTGCCATATATAGCTATGTAGCAATAATCAGATGATCAGCGCAATCATGTGGTTTTAATCAACTAAGTCTCCAATTAAGTAAACACTCCTGTTTCTTTCACAATCTGAAGAATGGAGATGTCATGAGACTTTTTAAGTTACTGATTCACACACAAGCAAATGGCGATGGGACTTAATTAAATGACCGATGCCAGAAGTGCCCCCGCGGCGTTTTTCGCTGATAAGTAATCACAGGGTCCTCTGTCTTACCACATGTGACCCAACAGGAGCGCCTCTCTGGCCGGAGATCCCGTGGTGTCCCCTCTTCAGGACACCTCACAAACACAGACAACCTTGTGTGATGAACCACACTGGTCATTGTAACCAGACTTAAAACTCATCAATTCAAAGAATACGCACACACATATCATTGCCCGGGAGGGGGGTGAGCAAAAGTTCACCACATCTTCACCAACGAATGACCCAGCCACGTTCACAGTACACACACACACACACACACACACAAGGACTTTTTCTCCAATCTCCTCAATTGAGAGACTTGTACTATGATATATTCGATATGTTTTTATGTTTGCCCATGTTCCACTGGGGTTAGATGTGATCGTATTATAATTCTAAATGAACAGAGGTGCTTTTAGATGCATTTTTAATGTAACTGTGTTTTCCTATAATGTTTGTATGTCGTTCTTCACACCTTTAGAATCCTCTTGATCTGACCAAACCATATATATATGGGTGCAAACCGTAAAATGTATGTTACTATGTTTTATCATCTCTGGAGTAAAATTGAACGCATTTTTACATCACGGTCATGAAACATGCAAAGTCGATCTCGAGGGAACAAAGGAACACTTATCCGCACACTTTCCTCCCAGCTGATTGGTGCATTCACGCCAGAGGAGGCGTAAACAGAAGTGTCTTTAAAGAAGACCACCAAGCACCTCATCTTTAGTTTGGTTTGTTTTTGGGGATCTTTGAGGAGTAGTGAGAAGTAAGGAGGGGGGAGAAAGGACTGCATCTTTGGGGGAACTCCCTTCTTCGAGGGAACTTCGACTTTTGACTGGACTCTTCCCTCTCCTTCGATCCGATGTAACCATCATACTCGTGATCCCCGCCCTGGGGGATCTTTCCTCTTCTTTTCTTTTGTTTAAGTTTGTTTTTCCTTTGTTCATTTCACCAGAAATGAACTTAGTCTGAATTATTTATTTGGTAATTTACGTCAAAGACCTTTAAGCCTTCTTTGAAACTGCGCGCTCCAGACCGCAGCAAACCACGTGACGCTCCAACGGAACACACAAAGACCAGCAGCTCACACACGCCGCAGGGCTCAGACACCTGAGAACTATATGCAAGTATATTTGAGTTACCAAGATTTTAGAGCATTAAGACTGTTTTTCCGTGTTGTCTCTTAAAAGGTTTAAATGTCCAGGTGAATTTTGCCAAGCTGTGATCCTACGGATCTCTCTCTCTCTTCCCAACTCTCTCTCCCTCTCATTTTTATCTTTCTCTCTCATCCTATTTTAATTCGTGTTTGTAATGTTTTTCGTTTTGTTTGTTTCGGGTGTATATACATATATTCTGTGTGAATTGTAGTTCGATGTATTATTAGTCCAACTATTAAAACCATTATATTCTTGATTGCCTTCTGTCTAAAATGCTCATATTACAGAGTCAATGAAATTTCGATCATAGCTACAAAGCTTTCATTATTGACTACGTTGCGTAGTCTAATTTTATAAACACAGGAAAATTAATGTTCACGGCCAGAAAATTGATATTTCTTGGAGTTTATAAGAAGGGATAACTTTGTTGAGAAGTTGATAAGTTAATCTTACGGCCGTTTGCTGGACAAACAGTTCGATAGCTAAATTAACTCCATTAAAGGTTATCTCATATAATCGATCTGAAAGTGGACCATTGACATATGAATGAGAAATTATAATTCGTTGTGATTGATCATCCGTGTGTACAATCAATCTATTTTCAACTTCGATAATTTAACTGTAATATGCAATATATTAATCATATTCATGATTAATTATTAAAATTCCCTATATATAATTTGAGCTAATTTAATGTAAAACTAAATGTTGTTACAGTTTGGTGGAGAATGCGGGCAATTTCAAACTTTGTTTTATGAGCAACCCAGTTTCAATCTGTGTATATGGTTATTAATTTTTTTTTTTTTGCGCGCTATGAAATTATGAAATTGTGAGATAAGTCGCAACGCGAACTCACTCCTAACCGACCGAGGCAAAAAGCCGAAGTCAGTAACGTTACATTTTTAACAAGTTGCTAAAAATATGCCTAGACAATTGTTAGCACTGTTAAATGCTAAGACTGCAGTACTTTAATATTACAAATGTCCTGTTAAGAGATGAAGAAATACCTCTGCAGTTGATACATTTCTAATATTTGTTTTAAATCGCTGTGAATGAAGAATTCTCACGTGCGTATTACCGGTTTGAATAAATATGTTTTTAAGCGAGACTCCTTTTAAACATAGGCCTTGCATGCAAATATCGTTATTGAATTCGGGGTTAACCCAGTGATATTCAACAAAAACGATAAACTCCTGGTCAAAAAATTGGCGTAGCTACCCAATTGAAGATCTAATACATTTAAATCATAAGTGCTATTGTGAAAAATGTTTATTGGAGTTCGAACCAACAGACGAAAATTCCTGTTGTCCACATTTGTGTATGTGCGGCGAAGAAATCCCGCCATATACTCTTGTGCAGTATAGCACCAAAAGATCCGCAGAGATCTTAATTGTATACTTGTGATTTATTCCAGAAAATCAGTGCGTGACGCGAGCTGAAAGCTCTTAGCTTTTGAATCACATTAAAAGGTGGTTGTAATTCCGCTGACTAAACACTACAGGGAGTTTAGAAGTCTCAAATTACGCCCCGCCTTCTGACTTTGGCATGCATGAGCGCAATTACGCGAGGGCCGTTTCAGATAATGCTCTCTTACTGCTAAAAGTCCACCACCTAGTGGCCTTCTTCTAAGTCGGCTCACTCAACTCTCCTTTTCTCTCTTTTCAAATTCTGTTTTGAATTGCCTATCTCTACTTTTCTCTTTTGATTGTTTTATAGTTATTGATGATACTTTGCTGTTATCGTTAATTATTATAAAATATTATCCTGATTTTTCAATTCCCTTACACGCTTAATTAAATTTGGTTTTAAACCAGTTTGAATTTAAATTTACATCGTGTTTGCCTGTCAGTCACTGATACCCACTTAGAGGGACACGCACCCTTGTGGCATCCCCTGCTAAGACGGTGCATCACTTTTCCTCCTTTCATTCTGTTTTGAAGTGGTATATTTCCAGTTTTTCATTGGCTTTATTTTATTTATCACTGATACCTTACAGTAATCGTGATCATCATCAGATATAATTTTGATCTTTACTTTTCTTACACTTATTCAAATTTTGGTTTGAAACAAACAAATTTCGAATTTAAATTTGAATTATGTTTCTCAGTTCAATTTTTTTTTAAATTTATTCTTCGTATTGATACTTCATCACAACTGTATCCTTACTAGATTAGATGTTACTTAACATCTCTTTATACACTTATTTAAATTGAGTTTAAACCAGTTTGAATTGCAATTTAAATTAAGCTGCCTTTTCAACCAGGTTGACCACTGAGAGGAAGTACGCCCCCTTGTGGCACAAACCCGCTACTACAGCTTGCCTCCTCCTGTGACATCCTGCTTTAGTTATTGATATCTCTTCTTTTAGGGATTAGGTGATTCTGATAATTAACATTGTCATAATTCCCTTTTGTTTTTACCATTATTTAGTAAAGCCTTTGCTTTTTATTTTCTACATAAGTACTCAATTTGGTTTAGACAAAGAAAGCCTTAATTCACTTTAAGTTTCACTTGTTCTTCATCCTGTTTTGTATTCATAGGTAGAACACTCTCTTATGCTGTGGTGATTTGACAGTCATCCCTGGTTGGTTTCCAGCGAGCGGGGTCGTCTGACCGGCGTTACCGACGCCTGCCGTGCGTGAGTCTCGGACCCATTCTGTTTCTTTCCATTGGTGCGGCACGCAATAAGACTCAGCAATTTGGCACTCCAAAGGGAAGTCAACCGCACTAGTCGACACACAAGGCAATTTTGGAATAATTACTCAAACCAAGGCCCGAAGAGGGGCCACTCTTTTTGAGGGTTCTGGGGAAAATCCACTTTGCTGTGCCGTCTGGCAAGTTGACACCTTGGTATTGCCGGTTGTGTTTAAAGTCAAGTTGTTTGAGAGGGCGCACCTTGGTACAGATGAACGGAGGGGCCCGGGGACACTGCGGTTGAGTGTTAAGGGACGACGGAAAGATTGACCGCGACGCTGGCTCCGACCAGGGAGGACCTCAAATCATCCCAGGCAAGCTAACATAAGGTAAAACCCATCCACTTAGTATAGGCCACAGAATATTAGATATTCCCCTGGTCATTTAAGTGTTTGGCCCATCCCCTTTTCTCCAAGCCACACATAGCAGGCTCAGGCCTCCTTATCCCCTGTAACACTTCCTGTGTTATTATTCACTCCATTTCATTACAGACCTATTCACTTTTATTGTTTCATTTTACTTCAATCTTTCCCATCTTGCTATTTTTCTGTTCTGTTGTGATCTGTTCCTTTCAGTTCACCTAGAGACTGAACCTACGAGAGACACCAAGGAAAGCTAAATAACAGGTTGACAACCAAGCCGTTAGCATCAACAGATGACCCACTAGGCTACCGCCCTGTCAAAATCTTTATTTAGGTCCCACCCTGACCTACGCAAATTGTCCCCACATAACTCTAACTGCCTGCATCAGTTAGCCGAAATTCTTGTAGACGGCATCGCCCGTATTAGTATTATAGCTCGTAAAAGAACTTGCATTGGTCTCTTTGTGTGTGCTGTGTTCCTCTCGCCCACAGTGAGCCAGTATGTTCCGGTCTTCCAGCCCCGCAGTCCACTGGGGCAACCTCGAGACATGGCTGAAAGCCATGATGACTACCTTCCTGCCCAAGGTCGCCAGTGACTCAGAGCCCCCGAGCCAAAAGCAGCTGGACGCCGACTTGGACAAGCTGACGGCTCACGAACCGAGTCAAAGCTACAACGACAAAGACTGGGCCCGACACGTCGGAAACCTCGCTCACAAGCTCATTGCACAAGCACGCCTCCACGAAAGGAGCCGCATCGCCCTGGAGCATGAAGTAGCAACGCTAAAGATGCAAGCGGAGGACGCCCAGATCCACAGTCGTCTAGAACAACTACTCCTCGAAACCAAGGAAGAGGATGACACCGACCCCGAGCTACAGAAGGAAGTGGAAAGACTTCAAACTGCCCTGTCTGATCTTCGTATACACACAGACCGAAAAGAGCAGTCAGAGAAAGGAACCAGAGAGGAACTCAACAAGAAACTCCGAAAAGGTGAAGCTCTCCTTGCAAGAGCAGAGACTGAACTAAAAGAAAGAGACAATAAAGCCAAGGCCTGCGAAAAACACTTGCAAGCGGCCCAAGCTAAAATCCACGAGCTTGTTCAGCAGAGACACTATCTCAAAGATGAACTTGACATTGTTCACAGAGAGCTGAAACACTCATATAGACTGCAGAGTGACCGGGAAGGGGAAACACACACCACAAAGTTTCTCCTGACCAACCGGTCCGCACCTTTCAGCCAACAACCCAGAGCTGAAAAGAAGGGCGAAAGCCCGCTGTTCAAAACACCACCAGCCAGCCCACAAGAATCCCCGTCAACAGCGAGGGGGGGAGAGCCTTTCCAAAGAACCCCTGCCACTAACCACGGCATGGCTCCCAAAGAACCTGACAAGCTGGCCAGAAACATCCCGACGTTCACTCCGAACCCTGCAGGAGGCCACAATGTGCACGCATACCTGCAAGACATTGACTTTCACTTACAAACTGTTACCAACACGACCGCATGGAACAGATTGTACCTGCTAAGAATTACTTCCAGTCGTGAGGTGCGCAGCTTCCTTGACCGTCAACCAGAGACTATCAAAACGGACTACCAGCAGCTGCAACAAGCTTTGATCAGTGAATTCTCTGATCCAGAATCAGACCAAGGGTTATTCACCGCCACGGACCTCAAGCAGGCCCGACTTGAAACCCCACAGACCTACTACAGCCGACTCAGACAAGCCTACTGCGGAGCACGGAACCAGCCAGGTATGGAAGAGGATGTCAATTTCAGAACTCTGTTCCTTCGAAATCTGCATCCCACAGTGAGTCATTACTTAGGCATCCTGGCCTGTCCCCGTAGCATGTCTACCCAACAGCTACGAGACTTGGCCCACAAAGCTCACATTAAGCAAAAGACTGTGTACGAAAAGACTTTTAAAGACCCCACAATCTACTCTGTCTCTGAACACTACTCAGAGCTGCCTCTAGAGGGCGCCCCACAACACCACAGCCCTTCTTACGGAGAGTCAAGACCGTTCCAGGCCAGCAGAAGGCAGCACAGCCGTGACGGTGCTCATCCAAGGCACCAGAGCGAGCGCTCTGAAAGATTCTGGGAAGCCAGCCGGCGACCCAGAAATAGCCAACCCCCATCACCAAGAGACTCAAACCCAGACATCCTACGTCTAAGCGTAAGGCCTGAAACAGGCACCCAGAACACTGCTCATGAGCATCAGACCATAGAGCTAACTGTCACACCACAAAGTGACAGCATCACCCAGCCACCACAGCTGACAGCTGCACAGCCTAAGCATGACAGCACAGTTTCCCACGACTGGGTCCAACATCACAAAGACCCAGGAAATGCTGCTTTGTCTACCTGCCTCCACAGCGAACAACACTAGACCGGCCCTAACCGCCCATCGATCACCACACCAACCCGGACGCCAAAGCTCCTGGGGAACCTGATCGAAAAGGGGGTGGCCCGGAAACCCTACCTAGCCATCACTTTGGAAAATGACGTGAGACTTGAAGCACTGGTAGACACCGGCGCAGACTTTACTTTGATATCAGCTGAACTTTTAGGAAAACTCAGAGCTAAAGCTATGAGACAAGATCGAACTCTTACATCCCAATCGTGTGAGCTGAATGTGCAGTCGTACAGCCAGAACGACATCCGGCTCGAACAGGTAGCTCCCATTCACCTGACAATTGGTTCTATGAGTCTGATCCACCCGGTGTACATCTCACAAATGAACACTTACCCACTTTTTAATTGACAAAGATCTGCTTGATCGCTTTGAGCCTTTACTGGACTTCAAACAACTGAAAGTTTGGGCTCAAGTTCGAGAACCCCTCCCCCTCCAGTCACACAGGCCACCAGAGCCAGACTGTCAGGTCACAGAGGTCACGAGAACTACAACAAAGCCAGACTCCAAAATCACAGAGTTCCCCGGAACTCCAGCAGCCATCCATGGGTACACAGCCTCAGCACCAAGTCAAGGTTCAAGTTCGCTACCCTGCACCTTCCAGCTCGCCAAAGAACACGCAATGCCCACTCAACGATGCGTGACCTAGTGCAGAAGGCCTCTTCTGAAAGAAGTCCTAAAACCCCACTGATTTTGAACTGCAAAACCAAAAGACACTGCACGAACACAGTGCAAGACTCTGCTAAAAGGGTCCCTGATCAGTATAGGACATAGAACTTTTAAAAGTAGATGAAAATGTGTGCTCAAAGAGTTGCAAGACTCTGCATTCGTAAAATTAGAATTTTACTGAGTTAAAAGAATCTTAAATGGACGTGTAAATCTCAACGGCCAACAGACTATGCACAATTCTTTTGAAACAAACAGTTTCTAGATGCTTGTTGAATTGGCACTGCTAAACATTAGGTTTCCTGACAATGAAGGGTTACAAGAAACACTAGCTCCAAATAGGGCATACGTCACCTTACCGCCAGAGTGTAGGAAAACCACCTCAGCCTTAAACTACTGTTAACCTACAGGCGTGCATTGGATCTTTGCGATCCAACTAGAATACAACGTGCAATACGCATTTTTGATCGCTGGCTTGTCTAAATGCAGATAAAACGATAGCTGGAATTGACATCTCTACTTTAAGTGAAAAAGTCTTAGATTTCCAACTAATATCAGTAAGTTCAGCCGTAAAGCGTAAGTCTGTGTGACAAAGGAATCTCATTTCAGCAGCCTCTAATCTGTACCGAATCTATTCTGCTTTGGTCAAAAAGAAATCCAAATTGCAGTATGACTAAACCTGTGTCTGAAAAAGAAAGCTCAGAACAGAGTTGTATATATGTAGACCTGGGTGATGCTCCCCTTTCTACAATGTAAAGGCCTTACAAATTATTGTTAGATTGATGTAAATCACCTAAATTTTAGCTGCATCTACAAGCAGAGAGCTACCTTGCGATCAAAACTGTTTACTCGCTGAAAAGTCAGCATTTATGCATGAGAGGGACGTAACTATAGATGCTTAGACAACCTTTGACTTACAGCAAATCTATTTCCTTACTCGGTAAACAAATAGAATAAGTTGTGTAAAGTAAAGAGAAGAGTTACATGAGTAAAATCAGCAAATGCCAAAACACAGTCGCATTTTACTTAATGTAACATCAAGTTCTCGAAATACTTCAAGTATAGGCGCCCCCTTTTAACCCGTTAAAAGGTGCAGACACTTTTCAGGGACTGTTGAATTGTTCTGACATACTCTAGTTCCCATGACAACAACTTGTCACAGGAAGTGCTAACTTGTGACGTCACTTTGTAAACAAACCAGCCTAGGTGGCTAAGCTACCCTAACCTAGTATCCATCTACCTTAGGCTAAGCTAACTTAACCTAGCATCCTTCCAGCCTTAAGCTAAGTTAGCCTAACCTAGCATCCATCCAACTTAGGCTAAGCTAACCTAACATAGCATCCATCCAGCGTAGGCTAAGCTAAATAATAACTTCCACAGTTAGAAGTTAGCATCATTTACTTGAACCCTTAATCACCGTTGTTTTTTTCACAGTGCAAAGTATTCTAGAATACTTTCCTTAACACCAGTTAGGATTTCTAATTCACTTTCCATGTTTGCAACTCTTCTTAGCTAAAGTTCACCTTCACTAGTTTAGGCATAGTCCTTGCTAACCGTCGAAGGCTAACTTTGCAGATGCCCTGTTAATTAAACATAAGTTTGACTACATGTAAACTGTGTAGCTAGAGAAGAATTCATATAGCAATAGGAATTTTCATCACTAATGCCACTGATTATTCTCGCCTTCAGATCATTCCCGTTGTTTTGATCATTTTATTCCCTTTTGCTTTTAATTTTAATTTGTTTTTGTTCTTTGTTAACTCTTTCATTTCTTTGACTTTGATAATAATAGCAGTCAGCTATTCCCTTGGCTATTCAGTCATCTATATGATTTAATTTCATTTCCTCTCTTGTTCAAATGTGGTTCCATTCCCCATAGGGCCCAGAAAGGAAACAGAGACACCCTTATTTGTTATTTTGGCGTAGTTTCAACCAGTGTACTCATTTTGCGACCCTGCAACACAAGTAATTTCAACAATTTACTAGGGCACAACTATGGTCCAGAGGATTGATAATACGCATAATTCAAATAGGAAAGCTGTCCTTTTCCCCCTATCATTCACTTTGTCAAGCCGTAGTGAACCACTAGTTCAGTCCAGAGAAATAATTTAGTCAAAAGAACCATCTTAAGTCATTTATTTCATCTCGGCTATGCCCCTTCCAGGAAATACTCTCGGAACCACATACATCTTAGCCTCCTAAGATCCACAGCTAAGATAAGATACAAGACACATTTCACTAGCTAGCTACACGTGAAACACCTAGCTTTATGCTACAGACCTAGCGAACCAGTTAAACCGTGGTTCTGAACTTTTAAGGTCATGCATGCGTCTCTCACCACAAGTATGACAAAATGTCACAGAGCCCCTGCTTCACCTGACCTTAACCTTCCAGCTTACCAAAGACTATGACAAAACAATGGACAATATGAGAAACCACCTCTCAGACCCCTCCAACCACCCAAGCACGCCGTCTGCAACCACCGATAACCGGTGCCCCAGACAACTGCAGGTCACCGAACACATGATGCGTGCACAGGACAACATTCTACGTTATGCACCTGATGCCATCACAGCGCCAAGGCTTGTGGTGCCACAATGCAGAAGGGGGGTCATGCCAATGTATGCCCATGACGCATCACGTGCTGCACACCGCAGCACCAGAGCCACTTACGAGACACCGAAGCAAGTGACACACCGTTGTCCTCGAAACGAAAAGACTGTCCTAGCCAACCAAGGACGACACTCGCTGAAATGTTTCCTACCTTTCTCTCTCTTCTTTTTGCCTTTACCAGGATGCTGCCGTGGTTTGCCATTCTGAGCCTTCAGCCAACCAGAGGGCAGCCTCAAACGGACAGCATCTCACCGGGTCCGGCATCAGGCATCGTCCTAAAAGAACAAATGGGATTCCTGATAATCAATTGCCGCACACACACCCAGAAAGTGTATGTTCAAGTGGACCCCCGCAACGTGTACCTAAAACCCTACCCCAGCACAGTAGCCCAATTCAGCTGGGCCAGTGCCCGATGGACAGAGGACTCCCTCGCTCACGCTGAGGCCAATGTTGAGCACATGCTCAACCAACTTGATAAAACGACTGTCACACAAGCGGACTTAAGTGGACACAACCGCCGTGCCAAACGGATCCTAGGAGCTTTGCTCAGAGCCGCCGCTGCTGTCGGAACTCTGTTTAACGTTGACATATCCAGTGTCAATGCAGTGAACCTAGCCACCGTGAGACGGCATGTGACTGAAATTCAAACTGAGATCCCACTGCTAAAAGAGCAACTTACGATACAGAGTGCCTCCCTGCAAATCACCCACAAGACATTTAAGGGAACAGTGGTAATTCTCAACACTCACAGCGTTCTGCTGAACCAGACAGTGAACTCCATGAAACAGCTGTTTACTGTCTCCCAGAATGACTTTGCTCAAACTCAGCTGGTCACAGCCCGGATGACAGACCTGCTGCGGGAGGTGAGCTCCTCCATTGACAGCCTAGCCATGGGTAGAATTCCACCGTACCTGATACCCTTAAGCCTGGTGCAAACCATGCTGGCTCCTGCCATCACCACGTCAACTGACCCTCTACAAGCACACCTTACCTACTCTTTGGGTAACGCCATCCCACTCCGCGTTGACTCCGAGCAGAGGAAAGTGGGTTTTCTCCTGAACCTACCCATCATAGAGTCAAGCCGACTCTACCAAGTAAAAGACATTGTCAAGGTCGGATTTTTGAAAAGTGACACGCACATCAAGATTCGCACTCCAGACGTGGTGGCCTACCACGACAGCAAGACACAGCTGTACCTGGCCCCGAACCTGCACATGTGCACATTGACCAAAGACATTCACTATCTCTGCCTTAACAGACCCTTCCTCAGAGACAACACTGACGGAATCTGCAGGCTGCAGATCAGCGACACCCGCTGCCCTGCCGAAGCAAAGCCTCGCACTCAAGGCATCGAGACCCAAGCAGAGATTGTAGGTGACAGGTGGCTCGCTAACACTCCTGTGCGCACAGCTGCACTCACTGCACCATCCTTCACCTGGACGACCTAGCCCTGTACCACCTTCCGAGTGAAGAATACCAATCCGAACTGGAAAAATGGATTGAAGAAGGGGGGGGGGGGGGGGGGGGGGGTCACAGATCATCGACATCGCTGCCCTTGACACAGCCCTCCAAGCATTGTCCAGATTGCCCATCCTGAACAATTCACCTGTTGTTCAAGCATGGACCGCCGCTGACACAGCACTTTGCATTTCGACAATCATCATGCATACCGACGACTCAACGAGATGAGAGCCTCAACAGCCAGGCTCACCCAAGCCATGTCCGGAGGGTTCCGTAGGGGCCCTCGGAAAGAAGACTCCCCGCTAGAGAACGCGGAAAACCTCATAGAGCTGAGCCCTCAGCCCTAACCATCATCTGCAGCATCCAACCTCCATGATTTACCTGCCACCTGACCAATGCGGTCGTGATGGTTCAACGAGGCCCACCCACACGGGTCCTGCCGAACCATCAAGGGGGGAATGTAGCAATAATCAGATGATCAGCGCAATCATGTGGTTTTAATCAACTAAGTCTCCAATTAAGTAAACACTCCTGTTTCTTTCACAATCTGAAGAATGGAGATGTCATGAGACTTTTTAAGTTACTGATTCACACACAAGCAAATGGCGATGGGACTTAATTAAATGACCGATGCCAGAAGTGCCCCCGCGGCGTTTTTTCGCTGATAAGTAATCACAGGGTCCTCTGTCTTACCACATGTGACCCAACAGGAGCGCCTCTCTGGCCGGAGATCCCGTGGTGTCCCCTCTTCAGGACACCTCACAAACACAGACAACCTTGTGTGATGAACCACACTGGTCATTGTAACCAGACTTAAAACTCATCAATTCAAAGAATACGCACACACATATCATTGCCCGGGAGGGGGGTGAGCAAAAGTTCACCACATCTTCACCAACGAATGACCCAGCCACGTTCACAGTACACACACACACACACACACACACAAGGACTTTTTCTCCAATCTCCTCAATTGAGAGACTTGTACTATGATATATTCGATATGTTTTTATGTTTGCCCATGTTCCACTGGGGTTAGATGTGATCGTATTATAATTCTAAATGAACAGAGGTGCTTTTAGATGCATTTTTAATGTAACTGTGTTTTCCTATAATGTTTGTATGTCGTTCTTCACACCTTTAGAATCCTCTTGATCTGACCAAACCATATATATATGGGTGCAAACCGTAAAATGTATGTTACTATGTTTTATCATCTCTGGAGTAAAATTGAACGCATTTTTACATCACGGTCATGAAACATGCAAAGTCGATCTCGAGGGAACAAAGGAACACTTATCCGCACACTTTCCTCCCAGCTGATTGGTGCATTCACGCCAGAGGAGGCGTAAACAGAAGTGTCTTTAAAGAAGACCACCAAGCACCTCATCTTTAGTTTGGTTTGTTTTTGGGGATCTTTGAGGAGTAGTGAGAAGTAAGGAGGGGGGAGAAAGGACTGCATCTTTGGGGGAACTCCCTTCTTCGAGGGAACTTCGACTTTTGACTGGACTCTTCCCTCTCCTTCGATCCGATGTAACCATCATACTCGTGATCCCCGCCCTGGGGGATCTTTCCTCTTCTTTTCTTTTGTTTAAGTTTGTTTTTCCTTTGTTCATTTCACCAGAAATGAACTTAGTCTGAATTATTTATTTGGTAATTTACGTCAAAGACCTTTAAGCCTTCTTTGAAACTGCGCGCTCCAGACCGCAGCAAACCACGTGACGCTCCAACGGAACACACAAAGACCAGCAGCTCACACACGCCGCAGGGCTCAGACACCTGAGAACTATATGCAAGTATATTTGAGTTACCAAGATTTTAGAGCATTAAGACTGTTTTTCCGTGTTGTCTCTTAAAAGGTTTAAATGTCCAGGTGAATTTTGCCAAGCTGTGATCCTACGGATCTCTCTCTCTCTTCCCAACTCTCTCTCCCTCTCATTTTTATCTTTCTCTCTCATCCTATTTTAATTCGTGTTTGTAATGTTTTTCGTTTTGTTTGTTTCGGGTGTATATACATATATTCTGTGTGAATTGTAGTTCGATGTATTATTAGTCCAACTATTAAAACCATTATATTCTTGATTGCCTTCTGTCTAAAATGCTCATATTACAGAGTCAATGAAATTTCGATCATAGCTACAAAGCTTTCATTATTGACTACGTTGCGTAGTCTAATTTTATAAACACAGGAAAATTAATGTTCACGGCCAGAAAATTGATATTTCTTGGAGTTTATAAGAAGGGATAACTTTGTTGAGAAGTTGATAAGTTAATCTTACGGCCGTTTGCTGGACAAACAGTTCGATAGCTAAATTAACTCCATTAAAGGTTATCTCATATAATCGATCTGAAAGTGGACCATTGACATATGAATGAGAAATTATAATTCGTTGTGATTGATCATCCGTGTGTACAATCAATCTATTTTCAACTTCGATAATTTAACTGTAATATGCAATATATTAATCATATTCATGATTAATTATTAAAATTCCCTATATATAATTTGAGCTAATTTAATGTAAAACTAAATGTTGTTACAGTTACATAATCCAAAGTTATAGAGAGGTGTATCCAACAAATGTCAAAAGCCAGTATCCAAACTGGAAAATGTCATTGTGTTTGCTCATTGATCATTGTTTGCTCAATAGTCCCTGTTAGCTACTAGAACAACGTGCAATGGATGTTTTTTTTTTTTTTTTAATATATGATTATTTTGATCTAGGATGTGTGTACATTAAAAATGTGAATCGGGGTGAGGTGATACATTCTGTCAATTTCGTAGTCACAACATCAAATATTGTAAATATGTGTAGATATTCAGAACTGTGGCATATTGAGATATTTTGCATTCACAAAAAACTATCTGAATGAAAAAAATGCATGCAAAAAAGAATCTAAAGACATTGATTTTTTTGTCATGAGATTGATAAAATATTGTACAATGTCAATTGTGATAAGTGCTTCAGATATTTGTATATACATGTGCTAAATTATAACGCAATGCTTTCCAGCAAACTTTGATGTACGTATGAGATTATCACAAGTGATACTGAGCAATGCCCTCATCACCACTGCAGCAAACCTCAGAGGAAAAAAAAAAAAAAAAAATGGCAGACATATTTTGTTGGATTTTTGAGTCTTTGGTCCACTTGAAGCTCAGTGGCAATTAAGGAGATGGCTCTTAAACAGATTGCTATAAGGGGTTTTCAAATAGCTGTATAGTTAGCCTTTCCAGCAGGCTGCACTTTATAATGCTGTGCACTGAGCCTTTCTCTTCAGTGGCAGGCCACTATATCACCACACCTTTCTATACACCATGAGTGTATGTTCACTTTTCCGATTGACTGGCTCCTGAGACCAACTGAATAGAATGAAAGCATTTTCATTTTCATTTCAGAGTTGTTGTTTTTATATATATATATATATATATATATATATATATATATATATATATATATATATATATATATATATATTCATTCCTTTCCACTGCTTCATTTGGTGGTGGAGAGTTAGCGGGCATGCAATAAATGAAGAGGTAGTGTGCGAGTGGGAAACGGAGGCAATGAAAGTGAATGAGGTGTAAAGACATAACCGTTCAGATGGCGACCCTAGGCCATTACATAAGAATTACCTCTAACAGGGGAGTGAATGAGGGAGTGAGAGAAAGAGAAACACTGACAGAAACAGAAATAGGGAAGAAAACGACATGCCTTTGGTGGAGACCGGAGTGCTGAATGAACGCAGAGAGCATGTGTAGTGTATCATTAAATTAACTTTTTTTTTTTTTTTCATTATTATGGGTATTTGGTCGTGTACTTGATGTAGAATGCATTTAAAAGTGTGTGTGTGTGCATGGGGGTCAATAAAAAGATCCTGTGCAAAGCAATTTGTGTACAAAAGCAAATACTTTTATCTAGATTCGGAACAAGCAACAACAAAAAGTTGAAGTCAGCATGAAATGGATGTTATAGATATAATTGTGAACAATTCATCTATGCATATGTTTCATTAAAAAAGAGGCCATTTAATCAAAATGCCATAACTGGACCTGTCAGCCTAATGGCCATTTAGTTTGGGAAGCCTGTTTGAAACCTCAATAATTTTCAAAATTATGTTTAGTGATACTAGTGGCTCAATCAATCAATCAAACCTATCAATACATAAAAAATACAAACATACACTTCAGCTTGAAAGGGATAGTTCACCCATAAGTAAATATTTTTAGAATAATTTCCTCACCCTCATGTTGTGTATGAAACTTATTTTGAAGAATGTAAGAATGTATCAACTGTCCCTTTAAGATGACTAGAAAACCTCACAATATACAAGGTAGCCTGAGTGAAAAAAGAAATCAATGTCAACAAGGTTCTTACAAAGTGCACTGTAATTCTCACATTCATGCTATGTGTCTTTTGTAGATATTCTCCAGAGTATCTGAACAGCTCTTTGTTATTTTCTAGAGGGGAGACGTGAAGAGAAGTGCCAAGAGAATGTGGCATCAAGAGATGACGTTGGTATCTGACCAGAAGGCTTCAGAAAGCCTCTCTCTCCTCCTGTGCTGTGCTCTGACCCTCTCGGGCACCAGTTCGACAAACAGCTGAATTCTGACAGCTGTCATTCAGTATAATGACATATCCGTGAACCTTTGTGTTGGCAAAATAACCCACATACACATAGGCAGAAAGAATAGCAGAAAAATCTCAGATGGGTGGGTTGGAGAAAAATTGTGTCTCCGTCGTGTTTTTAATACTATTGTTGTATAATAACTCACTTGTCTCAGCGTTTCAGCAAAGATGGTGCAGACCTTTCATCAAGTTTGACAACTCGAGAAAAAAAAACGGGAGGAAAAAAGGCTTGCCGTTTTCCTCACAAGGGCCGATTCCTTTCCAAATCGATTTTCTTAGACAACATAAGTAGTTCTCTCTATTGAAATGAAGAGAACTTGTCCCTTTTTTCTCCTCACTCACAACTCTAGCCATTTTTCCTCGCTTTCCTGGTGTCCGGTACCCTCCTGTTCTTGGCAGCTTTGTGCAATCAATCAATCACTATAACTGAACTGTCTTCCACCCTGAGGGTAACGCCTGTTCTCTCGCTTCCTCTCTCTCGTCTGCGTCAGGCCATGGCTCTCTCCCACAACAGATCCAACAAATGAAAGGCAACAGAAAGTTAATTAAACTCAGCGTCTCCATCAGTGTTCCCTTTTGACTAACAATGCCTTTTTATGCTCTTAATCATAACTACCTCCTGGTTCTTTATTGATTGGTTACCACTCACAAAACATCAAACCACAATTAAAACCTTTCCACTAATGGCATATTGATTCCACCACAGTTCAACCGCATTACCCCATTGCCTTAACGACTTAAACACGGGTCATCTGACATTAACTACCATCTACTTAACTCCATAATCAGACATAGTTTATTACAAACAAGCAATTAGGCTCGAGTAGCCAGACACAGAGGTATTCTACAACAACATGAGTGACCTCTAATCTCAACAAAACAATGTGTATCTAGCTTTAACCAAGTAACACACTTAAAGGTGCAGTAAGCGATTTCTGAGAAACACTGTTGATATTTTAAATCAACCAAAGCCCAGGAAGTAGATTTTTATTGGTGGGTTGGGAATTATTGACAGCCGTAATTTAGTCCCGCCCCCAGAGTTTGACGCAAAACCTCTCATGTTCCGCTTTAACGCTGTGGAGGGCTCACGTGTATTTAAGACATAGATGAGTGTGCATAACTTTAACTTTAACCTTGTTTATATTGACATTTGTTGTATTCTGTTTTTAAACATTCTGATGTTGAATGTGTCTGTATTTCAGCAAATCTAATGCTAGCGGTATAATAGTGTTCACTATCTTTGCACGTGTATTCCGGTACGCGCTGCATAAGTGAAATGATGATAACAAATCATATTTTCCATATTTTTTACTTGAGCATTTACACTGTACAAATGCCATTCCACCAGATTTATGTGGATTGTGAAGATTACATTGGGTTGAGAAGTAGTTATAGGACGATGGTCACGTGTAAATTAACTTTTTACCCTCCATTGATAGAATTTTACGTAATTTTTGAGACAACGTTTCGCCGCTATTGATGGAATTTTCCAGCTTTCTGTGTTTTCAATGTTATAGGAGGCTGTAAGGCGGGTGTCAGTAAGTCTGGGCTACCCCTTTGAGAAAACAAAAGGCTCTCCTGAGAATTAACATTTGAACTCTCTCTTGCATATGTGACAGCAACATCCGAGATGCACCACACAGTGCAGCTCACACCTCACTTTTACAGTCTCATCATCTCCTCCTGCTCCCCCTCTTCTCCTCCTCACCTAAAACTCAATAAAAACCTATGCAATGTTAAATGTGTACAATAAGTCATTACACATGTTTGGTATCATTTGAAATGTCTCAATGTGACTGGTACAAATGTCTCATTCATAAAGAAGTAAACCAAAAGGTAATAAAGTTCTTAAGGGTTTAGAGATAACGTGCACATAGAGGAGGGGTGGGTCCTCCAGGCAAATGGAATTCTGCTCCCAAAAAGGTGTAAACTCTGAATGCAAATTCCCATTGTTAGCAAATGTTTCCATGTGAAAGAAGTTTCTGTCTTGGTCTGGGTATATAATGAATTGCAACAAGAGGCTCGGGCAATTTGTAACTCGCATTAGCCCGTGATGCTGAGTTTATGCAAAACACTTTGCATCATGTATTTTATAATGTCAGGTTTGCATCTTCTCTCTTTATTCCAAGGCATTTGATGTTTTGTATTTATTATCTTTGAACTGATTATGAAATTGGAATGATACATTTACCTGACAAAATAAATTGTTCCATTTGATTTTTTCCAACTGACTCTGAAATTATTTTCCCAAGTAGATTAAACGGATTTGAATGTTACCGCAAGTTTTGAGTCAAATTAGTGATGAATAATATTTGGCGTTAATCAAAAAAGCAGGGGGTCTGTTCTTTTGATAAATTGTAAGTTCAGATATTCATACAAAAAAATATTCTGGGGGCCATGAACATTTTGTGAATATGATCAAAAACCTTTTTCAAAAATGCTGACAGGGAAAGACTAAATAGCCAACTATATGTATACCTTTCATATAGTCATGTGTCCTCACGTGTTTATTCATTTGATTTAAATGTTTATCATTTATTAATGTAAATTAATTATTTATATTTCTGTTTTTACTATATAAACCACACACACGATCACAGATATGCATACACCTATTAATGCACCGCACTGAGTATGTAAGATAGCTTGAACCTTCTATTAAATTCAAAATAAACAAGAATCGGCACACTGCCACTTCGGCTCCCAATGATTCATTAAAATGAACAACGTTTCGACCCAAAGGATCTTCATCAATTTCTTATTTTTTGAACCTTCTATTAAAACAACAGTGACTGGACTATTGGATGTGTTATTGTGCATTCTTACAGATGCCTCGTGATGATCCCAATTAAGTCAGAACTAGTCAATACAGCCCAGAAACCTACTTAACATCCTTTATTGTTCTGCCCTCAAAATGCATGAACACGCAATGCAAGAGAGCATGTCTCTTGATCATAGCTGAAATAAAGCAAAATAATACTTCACAAAAAATAAAGCTAAGATGACGAACGAACACCAAGAAATGTCAGAACACCGGCTCATTATCGGCCATCTCCTGCGTCAGCATCACACGCATGCTTCGTGTTGCTCACATGAATAGCATCGGCCAATAATGAGCCGGCGTTCTGACGTAGAACCCAGAAGCGCTGCACTGTGTTTACTATGTGATCAGTGGAGACTGACACAAGAGAAGAAATTGCTGCATAAAGAGAGAGAGAGAGAGAGAGAGAGAGAGAGAGAGAGAGAGAGAGAGAGAGAGAGAGAGAGAGAGAGATAGAGAGAGAGAGAGAGAGAGAGAGAGAGAGAGAGAGAGAGAGAGAGAGAGAGAGAGAGAGAGAGAGAGAGAGATGACCTCTACATACCGCTAAAATGTTCAGTTGCTGAAATCAAATTTATAAAACAATGATGGACTATTCTACTAGGCTCAAACATTATGATTGTGTTTGTAGAACTGGTAATAAAAGGACCAACTTTCTGATCTTATACAATTCTGTCATTCAGCTTTATTCAGATTTCTGTGCATTGAACAGAAATGGCAGGTAAAAAGGAAAGTCTTGTTCCCATGAAGAAAAGCTTGACACTTCTATGAGACTGATATTACTCTCTATATTCTTTTCTCTCTTTTGTTTTCTCTCAGCCTGCCATTATTCTTTGTCTTTTGCCTTTTCCTTCCGTATCTCCTTCTCAGTTTCGTCCTTTCCCATTTATTGTATCTTTCTTCTCTTTTGGGGGTGAAATAAAGGATTATAGAGCTTATATTTTCTCAGATGGAGAGAGGAGCACAACTTGTGAGTGTGTGTCTGCATGTAAGCTTGTGTTTGCTCCTAAGGCATGTGAGCATACAAGTGTGTGTGATTGATTTCTCCTTTCTCGGCTCCCTTGAGGCAGCGGAAACCCCACTTTAGCGCCATCTCTCCCTCAGGTCAGCTGTGTTCTTCAAAGGTTAAGCTCTCTTTTGCTCTCTCCTTATTTCAATATATGTTACTATTCCTCTCTCTTTCTCCCACTTTCCTTTTTTATCCCTTTGAAAAGACCAGCATTTGGTGTGTTCGGGATTCTGGTTCCCCTACCAAGGTTTCTCAAACAGAAAGCCTTCCTTGGTCAACCGCTTAAACAGACAGACCATGCTGGTTAATGTATGGAAAGCTGTCTGGTGAAGCTTTCATGATAAACAACAGTGTTAGGGAAAGTCACTTTTAAAAGTGATGCGTTAAGACAATATTGTGTTACTCCCTAAAAAAGTAACCAACTGCTTTACTTAGTTTTATGGAAAGTAATGCGTTAAGTTACTATTGCATTTATTTTTATAACCTGGGCCAGGCTTGCTTTCACACAAAAAGTGAAATAAATAAGACTCAGTATTATTTACAGTATGCCTGCCATTCTGGATTGCATTAGAATAGGATGCGGGAGAAAAAAAAAGTTAAACACTAACTTCAGCAACAGTAAAGAGCTGAAAGCTGAAAACACAGATGTGATGTTAAATTTAACTAAAGTAATTTTTGTTTATTAGAATTGTAGCATCTGGACCAATCAGACACACACATTATTCATTATATTTAATGATTAATCCAACAAACTCACTCTCCCAACTAAGGTCTATGAATTTTTCCCTCAAAACTAACATCCCAAATGAAGCTAACACACTGGCAGAACCCGGGGTGTCCTGTTACAGAACACATTAAGACTGATACGACTTTTTACGACTCAAAAAGGAATTAGCAGAGTTGTGACTCTCACTTAATTATTGCTGAGATGGAGAAATAAACTAGTTTGATCCTATATATTCTATATATAACCACTTGAGAAATGTATAAACGTGTATCTAATTTTCCCATCTCATGATTTTCCCTTTATGTGGTTTGGCCTATGTACCCATTCTCTCTTTTAAAGTTTTATTTTTGGATTAATGTTTCAGACTTGCATACTATGGTTAGCCAACATCATATGTGTGGCATGTTTAGTCTCTACAAACTCCAATCTTCGTCCCCCATTTGGTAATTTACATTACATTTTGCTAACTTTGTGACGAATCAACCCAGTCTCATCCCAAGGCGTCATCTAACTGACGCTTTTGACCATGTTTGACCATGCGTCAACATGCCGACGCACATTGCACCCTTTAAGCGTCAATATGAGACGCGCCTCCTAGTGGTCTAACCCTAACCCTACCCCAGACCTAAATCTACCCATAACGGAAGCGTCATCTAACTGACGCTAAAGGGTGCCATGTGCGTCGGATTTAGACGCATGGTCAAAAGCGTCAGTTAGATGACGCCCGAGGATGAGCTTCTCATATTGACGCGTAAAGGGTGCCACGTGCGTCGGCATTTTGACACATGGTCAAAAGCGTCAGTTAGATGACGCCCGAGGATGAGCTTCTCATATTGACGCGTAAAGGGTGCCACGTGCGTCGGCATGTTGACAGATGTTCAAAAGCGTCAGTTAGATGACGCCTTGGGATGAGACTGTGTTGGACGAATTAGTATTATAAGAATCTTGCAGATTCTTTTGTTAAACACCCAAATTCAAATTACATGTTCAAAGGCCTGCTTGAAAAAAAGGTCATAGTGAACTTCTTATTGGGTAACAACTCTTTCCCTTGGTAAACTGTATACATGCATGTATGTGTATGTTAGAGTAGTTTAAGTGTCAAGTCTAGTTAATAAAGTCTTGTTCATGTCACACATAAAGTTGTCCGTGTTTCAAGCTCATTATATACTGGAGTCCTTAATCATGCAGAATTTGACTACTTGCTCTTAGTAGTACTGTAAAGTAAGAAAGCCATTTCCCATGCCCCGGAAATGTACATTTCTTAGAATTAATAAAAAATTAACACTGAGTGTTCACGGGAAAAACAGGTTAATTGGTTGCAATATTAATTTACAACATTAAGTTAATTATATTAACTGATCTTAATATTTATAATCAATTATAACAAGTTATGGTAACACTTTATTTTGATGGTCCCTTTTGAACATTCTGGTGACTATAAGTAACTTTGCAACTACATGTCAACTAACTCTCATTAGAGTATTAGTGTACTGTCTTCTTAATATCTGATAACTCTTTATTGTGATGGTCCTCCAACAGACAGTCTACTGACTATAAGTAACTATGCAACTGCATGTCAACTTACTCTAACCCTAACCCTACCAGTCTACTAATACTCTACTAACACTCTAATGAGAGTTAGTAGACATGTAGGTGCAATGCTACTTATAGTCAACAGAATGTGTTAAAGGGACCATCCAAATGAAGTGAAACTCAAGTTATTATTGAATATTTATATTTCTTTAGAGCTAATTTGCTACAGAATGGTTAAATTGGATTATCGAAGGTCAAGAGCAAAGACATTGATTAATAAAGTAAAATAGCTAAAGTATTTTTGAGTAGTTCCCTGTTTTTATTTTGAGGAATATGTTTTTGTGCAAGTGAGATGAGTAAATGCATATTCACATTAAGTCTAAAACTACAATAACCACAGCACACACAACACCTCTTCCTCTTACTCCAGATTTATCTCAACATGGGGACAGAAAAGGTGTCAGTCATTAAATGGGAAAACAAAGTAACTTGCATTACTTATTTGAAAAAGTAACCAAGATATGTCGTTGCAAATTTAAAAGTAATGAGTTATTTTACTAGTTGCTTGAAAAAAAAAAGTGATCTATTACGTAACTCACGTTAGGCTAATGAAAGCTTTAGCATAAGTTCTGCCGGGAAGACTCAATTGTTACCCTTCTCATCTATCCAATCATATTCTAATACTTGGTATAAAAGATAGGTACTTACTCATGTCTGAGTTCGCATATGCTGATGCTTCCATTCACCTCCATCTTCCCCACCACCACCAGGATGGTCCCTTCCCATACCTCACAGGGGGTCGGCTGCGCCCCTGCCTTCGTCTTCAGGCAGGAAATGCAGAGTCCGGACCCTCGGATTGCGAGCTACGGACGGGGCCTATACCACAAAGAATTTTATTTCATAATATTGCTTGCTGGGCTGTTAATAAATGGTTAATTGTTACAGTATTATTCTCCCGAGTCATGGTAGAACTTGTAATACCTTAACCCCAACAGTGCTAGACAACAGTTGTACCACTTAACTTTCCTTTCATTCAAACAATACTTTTTTTTTAAAATGGTAGCACTTTATTTTACAGTCCTGTTCCTCATTTACAATTACAATAACTGGGTAATAACTAGGTAATAACTCTTAACCCACACCTAAACCTTAACCCATGTATTTACCTTATACTACCCAGTACTTTCTTAGGCAAGTACACTGCAAGTACACGTAAATGCACATACTGTAAAATAAAGTGCAACCAAAAAAAATGTATCACCTTATCCAAAGTTAAACGGTCAATGATGCCAATCAATCAATCAATCAATCAATCAATCAATCAATCAATCAATCAAGCAAGCAAGCAAGCAAATTAAACCAATCATATCAATCAAAAGCATGACTTTTCTGAACCAGTAAATATCAGCATAAACCAGCTTGAGCTAAGGGTATAAGTTAGAGGTCCCAACTATATTAATTAATGTTTTGTTCTTGAGCTAATGCCCCTAGTGACAACATTATTAACTCCAAATCCCACGATACCCAGTGTTAACCTCATTTACTCAAAGCGATTAGGCTTTTGTTGCATATTTTATGTACAATGGAATGTCTGGACCATGCCAGGGAGAAAAATAAGCATGCAACATACTGTAGAATGAGAGTTGGTTATTACAAGACACAGTTCTAATGGGGAAACCCAGGAAGGACCATCTTCACTCCAGCGTACAGAGATCAATAGAAGCTCTATCCATGTTTGACTGGCTGGACTATAGAGCTTATTCTTCAAATGTCAAACGCTGGTCTTTTGCTGTTATCGGACGGGAGTTATTGAACCATAGCCTCTGCTAGCAGGTGCTATAGATCTCCAGGAGAGAACTGCATCAACACCTGAGAAATGGCACGTGGACACATCAGTGCGCTCTGCTATCTATCCTGTCCCCTGCAGAATTAAGTCATCACTTTCAGAGAGAGAGAAAAAAAAGACCTGTTTATACATTCTCTAATCAGCCAGAGGCTCAAAGCAATGTAACAAACAAACAAGGAAAAGTCACTGCAGAGTAGCCTTTCGCAAGGTCAACGTGGCCAATAATGGTCAGATGTTTCCAACACATGACTCTGTGCATTCAGGGCAATTAGATGGTGTGCATGCAGAGGGTTCCGTCCGGCATAACTCTAGTCGCGGGATTATCCCTCCAGCATGGACCTCTGCTAATTAGATCACCTCTACACAACTGCATATGTCTTTGTGTTACTGCAGTCTGCATGTTAAACAGCATGTAGGCCAATAATTAGGGATTAACTTGATAATATTCTAGGGTTTATGGTGCCATTACTGGGGATAATAAGCCATTGTCTCTTGTACGAATATCTAATTTTGTGTGTAGAAGCCAAAACATAGAATTGCCAAATGCCAACATTTTTAAGGGCCATCCAGTTAGTCATGCTTTTTTTTTTTATTGCAAAATCAGACAGACAGACAGATTGTACTTTTATTAACTAACATTGACAAAGATGAATAAAACTTGTAACAAATTAACACTGAAATAGAGAATCTGATAGACAGACAGACAGACAGACAGACAGACAGACAGATTGTACTTTGTTAACTAACGTTGATAAATATTAATACATCTTGTAACAAATTAACACTGTAATTGAGAATCTGGGCAGATAGATAGATTGACACAGACAGACAGACATTGGATGTATTGTTACCAATGAAGGTAAAAGCACATAACAACACAATCACCCAAATACGACAGCTGCCATTTGACTGTAAATGTAATCACTCAATGTACAAATGACCCACATTATTTGAAATAAATAAATGGAATAAATCTATTTTAGCAATGTCCTTATATTGTCACATTAAAATTGCATTGCGATGAAGATGATTAGAGTCTAGATTTCATTTCAGTAATGGTGGATTAGTGTCTGGGTGGATTTAATGTTTTTGACTATTGTAATATTTTTGTCTCTGCAGCTCGGAAGAATATCGATATAACAATGAGATTATCCGTCAGCTGTTGGGTCACCATAGAGATTACACAGTAGCCAATGCTGATCATCATGAGGAAGGCCAGTAACATGGAATTGGGGCTAAATTCAACAGCTTTAACCATTGTAAAATTAGTGTTTATACATGTGCTACCACTTTAATTATTCTGAACGGAATGCTGAACATGTATATTAGCAGGTTCAGCAGGAGGGATAACAACATGATAACTAAATTGTTCGCTAAACATTGTTGGATGTTTTCTGGTTGTCCTTTCAGAGACATTCAAGAAATTAAGGAACTCTTAAAGGGACAGTTCACCCCCAAAAAAAGAAAATTCATCATGAACTCACATAATCTTTTTATGTTAAGAGACAACAGATTTTGGTACGGATAGTACTGTATATACAGAAAATTTGGATCTTTCATTAATTTGATAAAATCACGTAATTTAAATCACCTGTTAAATCCCATTTTACACTGCATAAAATAAGGAAGAGTTGTAAAAGAACCTGTCTTTTTTAATAAAACCAGCCTTGAATTGTTTGGTCGTTTTTATTCTATGTAGAAAAGGTAATGGATGAACACTTACATAAACACTCTAAACATGAGCAGTAACATGCAATTTCACAGCGTAGGCGAAAACACGGTGCATCTGTATAGTCTGGTAGGGACATTTTCAAATCAATCTCTGTTAAAACACAAACTCTATATTAATGAGGAAAGTTGGTACGTTGCTTGAAAACCATAAATGGCCTACCGTTAGGCTAATGAACTATATGCCTATGTCATAACCTCTATCTTACCCCAGACTGTTCAAGGAGCAGTTGTTCCAGTCTCTCTGCATAGATACTTATGGTGATAGAGAAGCTTACAAGCTGAAAAATGAAATAAGAAAAGCCCCACACTGCTCACGTATGCAATGCCGCAAAGTGCCTCCTGCCTCCGGCTCCCTTAATGTTGCAGTAATAACGTTAATGTGTCGTCTATCCCTTACCTCAATCTGATCTGCTTTGTTGTTAAAGAGTTATAGAGAAACAGGTGACGGTTGAGCACAAATCTCCATGCCCACAGGCCCAACACACTGTTTCAGACACACAGATTCATGTCAGATCTGGGCATTTAATCATCAGAGTGCCCCTACGCTCAGAGACACACACCTCATACAGTCCCCCCAAATGGACGCGGCCCACAACCCAACTCAAGATTATGGATTATGGTAATCCAACCAGCCAAAGGTCAGAGGCAGAGGGCGACGCAGGCTCATTCAATCAAGATAAGGCATGCAAAGTGTTTTCAGCATCCTATTTGTTTGACCCACTTTAATCTCCAAAGAATATAATAAATGACATTAAATATCTGGTAAAAACAAACAGACGTGTTGTTATTGGTGAATTTTATTGTTTTTTACAATCAGCATGTTGCTACAGACACAAATATGACACAGCCTGAAAAGTATTGCCCTTATTTTTGAGCCAAGTGGATTTTACATGAAACTTCCAAACCAAAATAATTTGTACTGAAAATTATTGTACAAGTTTATTGAAGGTAAAAAGCTGTAGCAGGCATTACATATTCACGTCTAAATTTGATGCATCCAATCGACCCCTAATGTCTCAAAAAACTCAAATTACTGGAACAAAATACCAAAACTACAGACAGACAAACAAACAAACAAATAAACATATAAATCCATCCATAAAAAAATCCACTTTCATGCTAAATAAAAACTGTACCACTATTTTTTTTAAGTTCTTTACTTTAATACAAATATTTATTTTATTTTAACTTAACATTTGGGCATTTCAGTGCATTTATTTAATTAGTTATGCACTAATTGGCCAATACTGACAAACATTTGCATAAATAAATAAATATTATTTAGTTTATTATCATAATATATTCATAATATCATTATTATCAATGTTACACAAATTGTTACAATGTAGGCAGGAATGAAGCAGAGAGTGAATCCAAATGCAAGCACTTTAATAATCCAACAAACTGGTAATCCAGGGTAAAGAAAGAAACTAAGAACAATACGCTCAGAAAACGGACTACAAGCAACATTAAACAACAACCGACAGCAAACAACTGAAACACAGGGGTTTAAATACACAGACAAACAAGCTAAACAAGATAACAAGGGGGTGTGGTTAATACGAGACACCTGGGGAGACTAATAAACCTAATGGGGAACAGCTGAACATGAAAAGACAGGGAAACACATGACAGACAACAACAAGGAACAAAATCCAAAACCCACACCGTGACACAAATCAAGACATCACAGCATTATAAATGAAAATATAAAATAAGTATTTTCAAAATACATTTAACAATACTAAATTATTATTCTTAAATACTAACTTTGAGTGATAGATGACAGTAAATAGTAAATCTGATTAAAAAAAAACTAATATGGTACATGACATGCATTCTAAGATAAATACATTCCAATGCAAAAAGGTGCATGACACACTTCATCCAAAGCAGCCATCATCAGAGATCCTCTCTTATAGTGTGAGACCCTCATCGCTAACAGACAGAAAGAGAAAAAGTTAACAGAAAAAAGAATCTGAATGGCTTTCCACTGCTAAACTAAAGCACAGAGACACTGTGAACCTTGAATGCTGTGAGACCAGTAAAGTGAAGAGCTGTGCAGTGCACACCTCATTGTTTTGCTGTTGAAAACATCAGGGTTCTGACAGGAACAAAGAAAAGTAACAAGCAGTTACACACGGTCAGTGACCCCAAAACATAGATTTCTTCTGACTGCAGGACAGTTTAGTTGTTTAATAAGCCTATCTTACATGTCAGAGTTTCTCAGCAGAAAGATCCGACATCTAAGGACTACTGTTCTCTCTTACACATACACTCATTCAGAGGAGATAGTGTGCATGTGTGTGTGAAAGAGAGAAAAAGAAAAGTTTGCTGGAATACTGTTTTAGCACAACCTTGACATCCCCTGTTACCTTTCCAGCTCATCTTGTGTGAACAGAAAGGTAAGACGGGAGTTAGATTAAAAAAAAAATGTAATAACAGATGAATGAGAGGAATTATGTTTTCCCTATCCCTTTCATTCTGACATTGGCAAAGGAAAACTCATTCCCAGCCCCCTCTGAAGTTACTGTGAAATGTGTGTTTGTGCTAACGTGTATCAGTGACATGACATGTTTGCTGAAACTGCTTTCACATCATTTGAACAGATTACACCGTTGGGAGAACTGTGCCAAGTACAAGCACACCAGTGTTTCTTAGTGAAGAGAGGCAGATCTGTGATCACTGGTTCATTAAACTGTCGGCAAAGGAATAGCTCATCCAAAAATGAAAATGCTGGTGTCATTTACTCACCCTCATTTCGGTCCAAACCTTGCATTTTCTCTAGCTCTTATTTGTTTGTTCATAAGTGAAGTATCATCAGATTCATGAACGAGCTGTTCTTTTGAGTCAAATAGTTAAATGAAACTGTTGACCCAGTTGACCAAACCAGTTGGAATGAAATCAGGCTGATTTGGTTATCAGTGATCCAGTCAAAACTGTTAACAGCTCGCTGGAGGGAAAATCATCAGTGATTATTGGTCTTTTCATCGGACAAATCCATATTTTCCAGCTTCAGAAGACTTAAAATACAGAGGTTTATGGTGCTTTTTTGGTGCTTTTTGAAGCTTGACATCCCCAAATCAGCATTCACTTTCCTATTGAAAGTGACTAGGACAAACAAACAAACAAAAATAACCCTTTGTAACGTCCTACTGACGTAATTGATGTAATTGTAGTTGATACAGGGCTGTCAAGCTCCAGAATGACAAAACACACCATAAAAAAAACAAAGTTATTCATATGACTTCTGCACTACATATCTAGTCTTCTGAAGCCAAGTAAGTTTTGTGTGATGACAGACCAAAACGTAAGTCATATCTCCTCATTATCTCTTTGTAAGCCAAATATCATTTGATTCCTGAATTGTTCTTTTTAATCAAATATTTTCAATGAACAAACAGTCGATCTGGTTCACCAAACCAGTCTGAATGACTCATTCACAAATCAGCCTGATCCGTTCTCGATTTCACTGACTCAATGATCCTGAACAGCTCATAACGATCATCAGTTATCCTTCATCACACACATTTTACAACTTCAGAAAAGTCCATCTACTGTGTTTTGTTACCCACTGGTTTTGAACAATATGAAAGCGAGTAAATAATGACCAAAATTATTATTGTTACCACAATCTGTCAACAGGTCCAGGAACAGATAATTTAGGTAAGAAACTGATTTGAGAGATTTGTCACTCCACAAGAGGGCACTGCACCCATTTGCTGTATGAGATGAAATATTTTCCACTCTCCCTTATTCACTTTCCCATTCCCTTACCTTCGCTCTCGCCCAATATCTCTCTCTCTCTTTCTCTCTCCCTCTCTCACACACACATAGGAAATGAATCAAACAGACAGACTGGCTGTCTACAATATGTGGGAGGCCCTTTCAACCAAGAGAACATCTCCAGGGTAAACTATCTCTAACTCTTTCTATCTTTCTCTGTCATTCCAAATCTCACTAGAGGGATCCATTGTAAACAGTCCCAAATTCATAATTCATTCAAAATAATGGAATTGTCTTGCAGAATTGCATTTCAACTAAAATATTCCAGTGACTGGCAAGGAGAAAGAAGCACGCGGTCTGAGGCTGCCTTGGCATCGCATGATAAGAGTTCACACCGCACAACAAGTCTGTCTATAAGATATAGCTGACCACTTAAAGATGGATAAGACAAATCAGTCAGCTAACAGGCACATCAATTCAATTTCAGCCAGTTTATTATCTTCATATAAACTGAAAGTAGCTTGAAAGGGAAGCGGACCTTAAAGAAGGCATCCGTGTTGGTGAGACCAACTTCAAATGCAGCCAAAAACTTTTAAATGTGATGTAACAAAATGTTTGTGCCGGGTTGTCTGACAGGATCAAAGGGTCAGTTAGTTCGAAGGGCTGACGGAATATACCACAGAACCGAATCAATACACACACAGAGGGAGATCAGATACGGCGGAACTGGAAACATTCTGTCAGATCTCAGTCTGCTTCAAGCTGTGCGTTCACACACACACACACAGAGAGAGAGAGAGAGAGAGAGAGAGAGAGAGAGAGAGAGAGAGAGAGAGAGAGAGAGAGAGAGAGAGAGAGAGAGAGAGAGAGAGAGAGAGAGAGAGAGAGAGAGAGAGAGAGAGAGAGAGAGAGAGAGAGAGAGAGAGAGAGAGAGAGAATGTGTGGTATTTTTACAGTCATATACATGCACCTTGTGGAAAATTGTGTGCGTTTGAGATGAAAACGTGAACCGCTTTTCTTTTTTTAAACATTTTCATCCAGGGGACGTAGGCTACCCATCAGCGCGGTCCTACAGTCGGAGTTAAAAGCCTTGACTGCTGAGAGGATGGGGCGTACATCCACAGAATGCTTATAAATGTTGTATTCCTCTCTGCCCTTTGAGACAATACCTCAGCTTTGTTCTCTTCCATACTGCTTTGTTTGTTTGTTATTGTGAGTCAGAGAAAGAAAGCGCACAAGCGAGAGAGCGAGAAAGAGGGAGGGAGGGAGCTATTTGCATTTAATTCAGTGTTGATAAAGTTGTACGAACAGAAAGCAGTTCAAAGCAAGCCGGCTTGGACATTTTGAATGTGCCAGATCTGACAGACTGCTCTAAATACAACAGACTATGTAAAAACTGCCACGTCTCTCTGTTATTACCCTGTCGCTGCCTCTATGAGTCCCGGGCCCTGTTCTTTGTCTTGTCGTTTAATACATCCGAGATAATGCGCCAGATTCCACTAATCGTACTAATTCCTAATTTGGTTCTTCAATCACACATGCAGATTTGATTAGAATAGCTGGATTGAGTTGCCGCAGATAATTGCTTATTCTTGTGTTTACTGGAAAAAACACATATAGGGTATATTGACATTGGCAAAGATTTTAAGCAATGCAGTGAAATGTTATGACTTCACATGCCCTTGTAAATCTGTAGAAATATATGAGAAATTGTTTGTACAATACTTTGATAAATGTACATAATTCATATTGTACCATTCAAAAGTCTGGGGTCGGTGTTTTTTAAAAGTAATTAATACTTAAAATTATTGAAGAGGACAAGACTTTTACATTGTTACAAAAATATATATATTTCAAATGAATGCTTGGTTAAACATAAGCATGCTCTTAAACACCAAATTAGCAAATTACAATGATTTCTGAAGGATCATATGACACTGAAGACTGGAGCCATGATGCTGAAAATTCAGCTTTGCCATCACAGGAATAAATATTTTAAAATATAAAAATAGAAAAGTTTTTTTTTTTTTAATTACGATGATATTTTTAAAAATTACTATTTTAGGGAATCCCATCAAAAACATAAAAAAATCTTACTAAGCCCAAACTTTTTCTTCTTCTTCTTTAAACTTTATTGTCCTCAAAGGCAATTCTTTGTGTAGACAGCAGTATACACATGCACATATAACAACACATATCACAACACAACACACAGATTACAATCAATCATTTAAAAACCTAATTACAGCAGGTATAAAGGAATTTCTATTTGATTTACACAAGGGGAGTTTAAATCTCCGTCCTGAAGGAAGTAATTGAAGTTCACTACATAATGGGTGAGTGAAATCAGAAAGGACTAACTGGCCCTTCCTAATCATCCTATGCTCGTAAATTTGTGTGATAGTCCTTAAGTCAATCCCAACTATCTTGCTACACATTGTAACTATGCTTGTCAATTTCCTCCTATTCTTAAAATTAAGATTATCATACCAACAAATAACAGAAAAACTTAAAACATCCTCGATAAAACAGGTATAAAACATTTTCATAAAAGACACATCCATGTTAAAGGTTCGAAGTTTCCTTAGAAAATACAGACGCTGAAGAGCCTTTCCTCTAATGATATCAGTGTTTGCCTCAAATTGTAGTTTGTCATCAATTACAGTCCCTAAATATTTATACTGTGTAACCACTTCTACCTGATGTCCCTTTATGACAGAAGGCAACACAGGTACAGAGTCCTTCTTACGGAAATCAATGAACATCTCTTTTGTCTTTGAAGCATTAATATTTAGAAATGAAGCATATATAGCAAACGTACATGACTTTTTTTGCCTTCCAAATGTCTTAAAATCATATTCAGTACAGGTGGCATCATCAACTCCTCTGCCAGATCTGTATGCAAACTGCATAGGATCAAGTGCTGACTGTGTTAAGGCTAAAATCTCCTTCCTTACTATTAAATATCTTAAATATTTTTTTTAATTATTTTTGCTGAAAATTAAATAGAGAAACAAAAAAAAAAATCTGTGACGTGAAATGTTTTTTTTATGGTTTGATTAAAAAGATGTTGAAACATCTAGTAAGTTCTGGAACTTAAAAGAGCCAGGAAACATTGCCAAAAAGAGGCAAAATGAGGAGATAGAGCTGGAAGAAAGTTGAGGATTAATTAAATTTGTAGGTGAAAAAAAAATTACTTGTTACATTATGTCTATTGAAATTCAAGATATAACCCATGATCTAATCTTACGGTTTAAAAAACACAACATTAAAAAACGACTGTCATTAACGAAAAAGAATCTCGAAACAGAGTCTAAAGTCGCAATAGCGTGCTCTAGTCAGAAAAATTATATAGATAAATATGCTCACAATTGCGAGAAATAAACTCGCAATTCTGACTTTTTTTCTCGCAATTGTGAGCATATCTCGCAATTGTGACTTTATAACATGCAATTGCGACTTTATATCACGCAATTCTGAATTTATATCTCGCAATTCTGAGAAATAAAGTCCGAATTGCAAGATGTTATCTCGTAATTGTGAGACAAAAATAATCAATTATTATTTAAAATGTTTTATGTGGCAGAAACCAGCTTCCATACACCACAGTCAGATGCTGCTCCAGAGCAGTTTAAATATGATCACATATCAAGATATTTTACTATAATACCCTGTTATTATATCAGTCATTCTGACCAATGATGATTTAAGCATTTGATTAAAACTTGATGTATTACTAGAAGAGGTTCGGATTAATTCTTGCCATTTTGTTCTTTAGTCTTCGCTCATGATCTAACACAGCTTTGGAATCCAGACGGGTTGTGACTTGTGATTCATTTTGATCCCGAATGGCTTCGCTGATGTGCCACAGTAACAATTGTCAGACAAAATCAGAAAGATGTAGTCCACTGCAGACCCTGAAGGGGCTTGATGGAAAGAAGGAAGTTGTGATTGAAACTTGTCGGAGAGATTTTGAGTAGCGTCGCTATCGACTGTGAAAAAGCAGGCTTGGAGAAAGGGCGAGGGAATGATCCCACAGATATGAAGAATTGAAAAATATCTGGTGTTCTTCACACTTCCGGTTGAAGGACATCTTGGTATAATTACATTCAACTTAATCCCAAACTCACTGAACAACTGGACAGGTTTCATTTTCAGGCGAGTATAGGATCACAACATGGGTTAAGCCCCTCATTTGAATTCAAATGTGATAATAACAGCAATCAAATTCTCCACAAGTATTTTTATAGTCTTGAAATGGCTGTTCAATTCAAAGTCCAAGTCAACTTTATAGTCCTTTTTAGCACATCACATGACATACAAATTAAACAGTTCCTTCAGGAAACAACAGTGAGCATGTTTACATACTGACATACTGAGAACTCCCCAAAATCAGCGTATTGAATTAACCTGTTGTTCGGGTTCACATGCAAACCAATAATCTGGCAAAAACAAGCAGAATGAAATTATTCTTGAGTTTGGATGTTCTGGACTGAATGCTTCTTATCCTCTTCTTAGATGGGAGGGGCTTAAACCGGTAGTGGGAAGGTTGAGGAGTCCTTCCTGATGGAGACTGCCTTCTTCACACACCTATTGATGTAAATGTCTTCGATGGCAGGAAGGTTGGCATAGGTGATGCACTGCAGGGCCTTGCTGTCAGATGCTGAGCAGTTTCCATACAAGAAGGTGAGCCGGTTAGTATACTCTCAAGAATGCATCTGTAGAAACCAGTGAGGATGGAGGGGGTCTTCAGCCTCTTTAGAAAACTGTTGGGTGCTCAGTGTGATGGGTTAAGAGGTCCATGTGTTGAAATTTAAAAAATAATACGATCAATCGTTAACACTTTACACTACATTTTATTAGTTAACATTACTTAACTACCTTAGTTAACATGAACTAAGAATGAACAATACATCTACATGATGTATTAATCTTAGTCATTATTAATTGTATTTGTTAACATTAGTTAATGCACTGTGAACTAACATGAACACACAATGAACATCTGTATTTTTATAAACTAATATTAACAAAGATTAATACTGTAACAAATGTATGCTCATTGTTAGTTAATGTTAGTTAATACATTAACTAATGTTAACTAATAAACCTTATTGTAAAGTGTTACCAATACATTCAATAATTATGATAATAATAATAATAATAATAATAATAATAATAATAATAATAATAATAATAATAATAATAATAATAATAATAATAATAATAATAATAATATCATTCCATTTTGTGTTCCGCATATAAATGAATATAGCATACAGGCTTGGAATGACATTAAGGTAAGCAAATAATTATGGTTTTCATCTTTAGGTTAACCATTACGTTCCTTTATAATTGTTGTTTCTTTTCTAAGTCAAAGAAGCAAACCCTTGGCGTTCACCGATTACTGAAAATAGCATTTTTGAAACAGATGCTTTGTGAAGCCGAACATTGGGTGGTATTTACAGTAGGTTGTAATAGAGCATAGTCAGAAAACATAGCATTACCAGAACACGATGCAATTAGACGATGTCCAGGCGACACAACGGAACTCATGCTGACAGGATGCGAGACAAGATACAGGCTTATGGTCGAGGGACTGAATTGGTCTAAGAAAGATGATATTACACATCAGTGTGTGTGTATGTGTGTGTGTGTGTGTGTGTGTGTGTGTGTGTGTGTGTGTGTGTGTGTGTGTGTGTGTGTGTGTGTGTGTGCGTAGTAAATGTCAAGAACATGATAAGCTGTTCTTTGAGCAGATGGAACTGACAGAGCTACTGAAAGTGTGAAACACACTCCCTCAGCCTTGTCAGTGTATTTACACTCACACGCACGCGCAAACACACACTAACACATTTAAATGTTGCACAGAAGCCAATTATATGAGACATGGTGATAGTTACATTCTTAAACTGACAGCTTATTGGACAGACAATCTGTCAACATTTCTTTATGTACAAGTATGGTGCATGTGTGAATTTAAGTTTGAAATTGAATTTTATTTTTTAAAGGCTTACTTAGAACATAGACTTCATCGCCTTTCATGGCCATGCACATTTTGAACGTCACAAAAATAAAAAATAAAGAAATTGATGCCAAATCACACATCTCTGATTTGCTGTCTTTTCTTCTACTTTGATCTTTCATGTATCAAGATATGTACTTTTCCGTATGTCTCTTTATATATGCATCTCAGAAGCTAATGTGTGTGTTTGTGTGTGTGTTTGTGTGTGTGTGTGTGCGTGTGTGTGTGTGTGTGTGTGTGTTTCTGGTATGTAGTGGTCAGAAAAGAGGAAGAGGATAGTTAAATATTAATCCTGAGGTTTGTTTTGAGGTCTGTGGTGGCAGCTGGATGTCTCCAGTGTGTGTGGGGGTGAGAGAATGTGTGTGTGTGTGTGTGTGTGTGTGTGTGTGTGTGTGTGTGTGTGTGTGTTCCTTTTCTATTTGTGTGTATATCGTGTGTGTCTGTTTGCGGTGTATGCACGCTCCTTTTTGCTGATGTATTGGTGATTCCGAGAAGTAAGTGGCGCCAAGATGGATTTGGTTCAATATGATGGAGTAAACTGATAACGTCTAGGGGCAGGTGTGTGTGTGTGTGGGATATAAACACACAGCTAATATAATTTATATTATACTTAATAGATATATGCACATAGATTATAAATATAACTTTAGGCTGCAATAACAAATGTGATCAGTGCCTCTGGACAGAACAATTCATACAAATATAAAATTTCCTATAAAAAATGGCCCTTTTGCCCCAGTCATCAGTAGTTCTACCTTCTCGAACACTAAACAGCACTTAAATCTTTATTGTATGGTCTTCGGGTTGGTAAAATGCATGATCGTGCATATATAAGCCCACATGAACAGTCTGTGGAACTGAAAGGGCGTGCCCTAATGTTCCCTAAGCTCCGGGGCTGAAACGAATGAGCTAATTTATCTACTGTTAATGCTTGGCCATTTATAGATTTTAATGAAATCATAATTGCCAGATTAATATATGTTTCACTTTCAACAGGGACAAAAGTAATAGAGACGAAACATAAAATTATTTTACCCGCATATTCATCACTCCCGTTGGTTTCTGTGGCGATAAAGTTTAAAATTAGACCCCCGTTAAGAGATGTCCATGACGGATGTTGCGCCATGACAGTGCTAATTAAATTGAGTTATCTGTGCATTTTATTTCTGGGCGTGAGAGAGATTGTTTTATTATAAAAAATCGTTAATAAAGCAAAAGGCATGGAAACGGATCAAGTGTGTAACGAATATCGGCCCATCATTTATCTATCTGTGAAAGAGGGAAACGAGTTGAAACAGTGAAATTTGAATTGAAATGCAGAAATGAGAAAATGTATATTTTCACATGTGCACTTATGACATCTAATACCACCAGTTTGGATTCAAAATAATCTGGAAATAATCTAAGCTGTACTGAATTGGTATCGCAAAGTTGACTCAAATGAAAAGGTCATACCGGTTGTTCTGGCCGTAATGTTCTTAAACCTTCCAGAGAAGAGGAGAAGGGAACAGGAATGACAGGCATTATTCCTGACTGTCCATGACATACCTGTGGATGCTGCCAAAGATGGCAATTTGCAGACCATGCAATTCCTTTACCATAGACAAAGTGCTTCACAGTCCCAGATCCACAAAACAATGGGTTTATGTGCACCCACGATTCTGAAGCTGTGTGCCACAGCACTTATAAATTGGGTTGTGAGAACACAATGTCCCAGGAAAATTAGTTTGATACAAATGTCTCACTTAAAAAGGGTCGATATGCACTTCAGTTGTACCTAAATCGATATTGTGATAAAAGTACTTATGCAGATATCAATATCTTGATAAAAGTACCCGAGAGGCAGCTTTTGGGGTTCATTGTGGGGGAAAAAATTATAAATGCTGTACAAAGGTCAATTATGAAACATCATACTCTATAAGGGAGTCATTAGTGCCAAATGACCTTCAACATTTGCTACTCAAGTCACATGAAAGATATTTATAAATACCTGACTTACAAGACGATTATGACCTTTTTATGAGTTTTTTTTGATTGGAATACTTAACATAGATGTTAGTTTTTTTTTTATTATTATTATTTCAAACCCTACCTCCTATCATATTGTCTTCTCTTACTATAACATCTTACAGGACCTAGAATGCATTCTGGAAAAAAAAAAAAAGAAAAAAAAACCCTAAAAAACCCTTCTTCTTTCAAACCCTACCTCCCATCATATTGTCATCTCTCACTATAACATCTTACAGGACCTAGAATGCATTGTGGGAAATTAAATGTTCTTCCACTATGTAAAAAAAATAAAAATAAAATAAAAAAACACGATTTCACTTTTCTAACTTTAGCTAGTGTGAAATGTTGCTGTTTGAGCATAAACAGCATTTGCGAAGTTACAATGCTCAAAGTTCAAAGCAAAGGGAGATATTTGCTTTTAAAGAAAAGGACAACAACAAAGGCAGGTAGGGACTACACGACATTCCTCCCGGGTTAGTGACATCACCAACCCTAAAATGTACATAAACCCCGCCCCCGGGGAACACGCAGTCCATGTTGAGAAGAGGAAAAGTTGCTGTATAAGAGGACATTTGTGAGTCAGCTCAAACTTTAGCATCCTTCTTTTCACATGCAATAGAAAGTCACTCTGTGTGCATCTCACAACAGTTCCTATATGAGAGATTTATAGATTATTATGACAGAATATGCTAATTGAAGATAGTTAACTCATCATCAGCAACATAAATTCATCAACTAACCATTTAGAGACGTCCTGTTGCATTCTACATGTTGTCACTTCTTCTTGAGTCTCTCCATCTTTGTCTGACTCCGTTTTCACATTAAAGGCAGAACAGTTTCTGTCATTTTAGTGTCTGCTTGAGGTAATTGCTGCTGCTAACACACATGAGCTCTTGAAACCCGGCCCTCTGCAGCAGCCCATTTGCATTTAAAGGGCCAGGCACAAAACGGTGCGTTTTTGCTAACCCTCAAAAAGTGACAACTTTAACATGTCACACACACACACTCTGGGGACATCAGAGATTTATTTTACATCTCGTGAAAAGGGCATTTTACCACCCCTTTAAACTAATTGATATTCAAAGTTTGGTTTCATAAGCTTTGCTTTTCTGGTTAAAAATACAGACACAGATATCTTTGAATTTACTTAAATTCAAATTCAAATTCTGCATTTGCATTAATTTGATACCTTAATTCAAATTCAGGAATTCTCAATTCAGTTGAGTAGCACTATGTTTTGGAAGGCCAAAACTTAAGGCAATGTCTTCTAGAGCTGTCACTTTTGTGAAAAAAATCCAGTTCGATTTTTGAGACATAAGTGTTCATTGAATCGATTGTAAAATCGATTTTCCATGTCTAAAGACTTTTCCATTTTCAAAACCAAATATAGGCAAATCCACGGACAACTAACCGGCTTTCGGACGAACGTAAAGAGGGCGCTTGAGACGCGCACAAGTCAGCAATATTTCTGATGATTTATTGGCGGGAGGTTTCGTGCACAGTGACAAACAGGATGCAACATTCAGGGTTTGAAATTAACATCCGCCAATACGCCAAATGGGGGTAAAAATTAACTTTGGCTGGAAACGCTGTCAAATCACGAGCCAATTTGGTGTGTTTCAGTTTACTCACTTTTCTGGAGGAGTTTGTGTACCCAAATCTGCACGGATTTAGCACAAATATGCAACTCGTGAGTCATCATGATATATTAAATACAGCGTATTGCGCAGAATCTGCGTATTTCTGGCTTACTTGAACACACGTCACTACGCAACAAATAACGGCGCGCTTTTTCACGTGCATTGAAGTAATAGCGAATATTAAAAAGCACTTGGTTAACAGAAAAGAAATTGTTATTTTCCAACATCCTACAAATTCTGTGTACTGTATTGATCTGTCCACCTAAAAGACATTTTTGGTAAAAAAAAAAAAAAAAAAAAAAAAAGTTGTTAAAATCGATTCCCTGTTTTCGTTTTCGAAACTTGTTTTGGTTGGTCCAATCAATTGTGCAAGCGATTTTCGAACGTAAAGTGACAGCCCTAATGTCTTCTTGACACTTCTCTTCGATCAGATCAAAGTAGCAGTTGTGTTAGCTATGCTTTTGTTTGCAGCACCTGCTGTGTACACTGTAAAACACTGCAATGATTCTAACACTGTATGTGATTATAATATATTTAAAGTACAAGAATAATATCACATTTTTAAAACAATTAAGGGGATGTGGGCGTTTGCAATTGCAGCTTTTGTGGTAAGCGAAGAAGTTGTTTTCTCTGGTGAACTTTAAAGTTAAATTGTCAACTAGGCATGAACAGATATCAACACTCATTATAGAAAACTAAACAAGGGAGAAAATCAAACAATTTCATATACACTAAAATAACTATAAACATTTTAAAACAAGTAATCACAAGTGGCAACAAAAACCATATCAATAAAAATTAGTAAAAAGTACACTATTACAGTTAATGTGTATATGCACAAGGTATGACTGCAATGCAAACAAATCATCAGTGCGGAAAACTTGCCTTTTTTACTAGTCACAGTGATTAGCAAATTACACTTCTTTTTTTAAATGGAATTTAACATAAATGAGCATTAAAATGCAGAAAACTCTGATCTCTGTATGTGCTTTTCACAGTCAAGTGCTCTTTGAAAGAAATAAATTGAGTGAGCTGAGTAGAATTCAAAGTGCAAAACAACCTGTCGTCTTTGTTTTAAAAAGGTTATTTTTAATTGTACCACACTACACAGAGACTTGGTAAAGAACACCACTCGTATAGAAGACAAAATACTGTTCTAAAACCCAATGTATTGACAGCATCTAATATACATTTGCATTATGGGGTTAGATGCTCAAAAATATCTATAATCATACTCTAATAAACGAGTCATTAGTGCCAAATGACCCTACACATTTGCTATTTAAGGCACATGAAGGACATTTATAAATACCTGACTTACAAGACTAGTATGACCTTTTTATGAAGATAATTGGAATACTTCACAAATAGTTGTTATTAATTTATTCTTCTCTTAAACCTTACCTCCCATCATAATAAATATGATGAAATATATGAACTAAATACAAAGTTCAATAGGTGGCAATTCCATCCATCCATCTGCCCATTCATCATCCATCCATTCAGGCTTATAATTCTTCAAACGTCAGGATTTAAAAACTTTTTTTTTCAAGCTAACATTCAAAATTTAAACTGCTTTTCTGTTAAAACAAAATACAGGTATATAGATTTCTAAAGCTTTGCATTATCAAAATGATATCATGAAACTCTAGATGGTGCAGGCTGGAAGGTCCTTAACTCAATCTGCTTGCAAGCCAATGAGCTTATGAGCTTGTTGTTTGACTTTCATTTTCCAGCGTGCTTTCAGAAACCCTCCACCTTCCCCAGCTCCACCTGTATAGATCTGCAATTTATGTATGCTATTGTACAACAGCAGTAAGTCTTACTTGATTATAGCAGTGTGTCATGTATGTATTGGCAGGAAAAAAGTTCTAAAGGAATCCCATTAAAATGACAACCTTGCGCTTGTGAAGAGTGTTTATATGCAAGTAATGATAATTAGAAAAAAGAAAAAAAAACTGTAAAATGACTCATTTTCTTTAAAAAAACTGTTTTTACAAAGATAGCGTCACTTGTAGCAAAATGTTGAGACATTCATTCTGTTCCTGTGAGACCTTCTGAAATGAAGTACTTACTGATCAACTCATCTCACAGTATTTTCTACTTGTTTGTATTAAGAATTAATATTTCATATCTGACAAATGAATGGTGATTATTAACATTTCACATCGATTTAGCTGCTTCCAACACTAAGAAAACAGTTTTTCAGTGTAGCATAAGAAGACTGGGATTCAGAGAAAGAGAGCGAGAGAGATGTTTTCTATGAGCATCTGATCAAAAGAGTCAGAGTAATTAAGCTCCGCTCCAGTCTCCGTTAGAGTGCTCTCCTTTAATTGCTTATATTACTGCAACTTCTGAAACAATTAATTGAAAGCAATCTGAGAAAAATGCAGTTAGTAATGCTGAGAGTGTGAAAGCGGGTAATATTACACTTTGGTCTGGAAAAATATATAAAACGGTTTATGTTATAGCGTTCACTCTGTATTAAATCCACATTAGCAGACTTGGGTATCTGCTTTTATATGGCCAATAAACAAATGCTATCATCATGCCATCTGTGCTTTGTGAGTCATATAAAATCCTTTGACTGTCATTGATATACATCTCATGTGGAGTGTGCAGTCAAACCGGTCGTATATACACAATTTAATGGATGGGATTTTTTTGTTTCTTTTTACACAGGTTTGCATAACCATTTGCCTGTAACCTTGACAAGGGTCAAACTGGAACTAGCATAACCAGACATTTGACTGATAGCATGATGTCCACAATGCACCTTATAATGCCCTCTTAGACAGGAAGACTGAATGACTAGTCAAGTGGCCAACCACAGTTTCATGTTTCAATTTAGGGGCTTGCTAATCTCAAATAGAAGATCCAACAATATTAGACCAAAAAAATAAAATAAAATTGCAGTACCCACCACAGAGAGTATAGAACCACAGACTTTACTCCAAAAGTAATACATATATACAGATTATTGTACAGGCATATTCTGGTTTCTTTTCTGAGACTGTAATGAACTAATTTGCTTGTCTTGAAACTTCAAAAGACATGATGATGCCACAACCCTGAATCTACTATAGTATAGTGATATATAACCACTATAAAATGTTTACAAATAAATAAAAATAATTAAACAACATCTCTGGGACATATAAATAAATAAATCTGGTAAAACATTTACTATTGTAATGAAATATTAGTGCTATACAATGTTGTTTGCAAATAAATAAATAAACTATAATAAACAAACTAGCACTATAGCTAAAGAAAACGAACAGCATCTGATAATACAGCTAGAATAATAAAGAAAACTAATACATATTATAAAAAACTATAATAAATAAATAGTACTCTAAAGTAACTGAATAAGGCAAGCATGTGGTAATACAGCTATAATATTAGTACTATATAATGTTGTTTATAAATCAATCAATCAATCTGGTAAAACATACATTATCTACATCTAGTATATAAAATGATTTAAATAAATAAATAAACAATAGAAAAAAATGCAGAATAAATCTGGTGAAACATCCACTTTAGTATAATGAATATTAGCGCAATACAATGTTGTTTGCATTTTTTTTTAATAAAAACATAACTAATTTTGAATGATCATCAATGGATAAAGATTCAGTAAGACGTCCGTGTACAGTGTACTGTACATCAGAGCAGTGAGTGTGGGTGGTCCGTGGAGTCTGAGACTAGACTGGACCAGATGAGTAAGGACGATTGGAGACTCTTTTTTACACCTCAGCTAAGACTTATTGTTGTGATTCTGCTAAACACGTGCATGGCACACCTGAAGTTACTCAGACTCAGCTGAATAATTCATTACTCAAGTGTCTCCCCTCTCTTATGGGACCAGTCTGACCCTGACCCATAAGGTGCTCTGGGCCAGAGACTAACAGTAAACATAATTAGCAGTGATATTATCCAGAGTTTGGTCATTACACCCACTCAATAACCCACTCTCTTGGGTCTACATGATGTATGGAGCAGGGTACTCAGAGCCTACACCAGACTAAAGATCAGCAACCAACACAGAACACACTAAAGTGTGTTTGGAGACGCTGCAAGCATGTATAGGAATTCAAGACAGCGTTATGTGAATTTGAGAAGATCTGTCACTCCTTTCATCTTGAAATTGACACAAACTCTAGAAGACTCAGGGAAGACATTAAAGTACATGATGAGACCATTAGAGATTGCTGAGATCATTTCCTGTTTTTTATGTACTTTGTGCAATCTGCTGCCCATAAGCACAACTCAATATCTTAAACACAATACCCAGGGTCCTATAATATATTACATGTGTAATCCCATGAGCATGCAATCGTGGGCCTGTGTGTACAGAAGTGTCTATCTGAACAGATTTGGAACGTCACTGTCTTTTTTTATATACATTCTATACAGAGCACAGGTCTCATTCATCGATTCACAATGTACAAAACCCATGAATCAAGCCCCATCACAATAGTGGCACTATGGAGCCCCCCCCCCCCCCCCCCCCCCCCCAAAAAAAAGGAATAGTTTTCTTTTGAAATAGTTGCTTTTATACTTTAAGTGCAAAAGGATGAGGGTCTTTTCAAAGGTAACTCGAAGCAATAAAACACTATAACGCCTTGCACGTCTCTCGAGGCTTCTCCAGCTCTCGCTTGCCTTCACTTTAGCTCCATTCTAATAAATTAAGGAATCATCGGGGTTACAGGAGGCAGATCGCTCCGCGCACAGGATTTGATTACGCTGTTATTTCCCCCTGCCGTTATTGCTTGGCGTTCACCCGAGGATGAAGTGTTGGATATGGCGCCGATAAAGGCAGAGAGGTCTGCGGTCGAGGAGGTTGGCATGACAAGAGGTGAGCGGTTCACCGTTAATAAAAGAGAAAAGGCAGAATCTCAGTGGCAATGGAAAAAATGAGAACTTTGGATAACAGACAGAGCAAGCAAAAATCAATCGAACACCACCCCTAACTGATTGTCTGATATCATGTGTCTTTAGCCAAGATAATGGACACAGTTTTGTTGCAGACAGAGCTCATTTTTGATTGTTTATCTGCTTAAATGCACAATAATTAAAATAAACACCAGGGCTAGGTCCAGCTATTTCAGATTTGTAGGCTGCTGGTCATGCCCATCTTTTCCCAATTTCAAGCATTTCTTTTTTTTTCCTATACCACGAAAGAACATATACTTTGCACTGCAGTGCTGGGTACAACTGATTAATATGGATTAAGTAATCAGATTCCAAAAATTAAGTACTTGCCAGTAAATTACTTATAAATCATTGCTTATCCTAGCACTTATGTTATCTTTTAAAATTGCCTTTCTAAAAAAGCCTACAGTTATGCATTCAGAAAGCATTCCAGGTTTCTGCATTTGCACACACATACCACCCACTATAGTAATAAGCCGATCACTGAAAACTGAGACCCACACAGCATTTGATCACTGGGTTTACAGAAATCATTTCACTTTTAACAAGTGTTTTCCCAACATTGCAGCACTGCATATCGAATCAGCTCCTGACAAACATATTAATTATCATTTGAATTATCACTCAGTGAGTCATTTAACCATGTATTACTGTCTTTGGAAGGATTTTGCCCTTCAGACCCATGCAAATGTACAGTTCAGATTTCATATTTCATGCAATGGAGGGATTCCCCAACTTTTCTTTTTTTTTTATTTTTTTTTAGCTGAACCTCTTTGACCAAATATATTTATTTGAAGTATTCCCTGAGATTTTAAGTTAAGAAGTTAATCATAAAATTAAAGCAACAACAACAATTATAATAATAATAATAATAATAATAATAAAATTAAGCTCAATGTTATCTAATGTTAGTAAATGGTCACATGACATGCAAGTAAACAAATATATATAATTGTTGTATTGTTTTTATTTTATTTTATTTTTTTATGATCTAATTAAAATATTTTCATTAAACTCACGAACCCCAGTCTGGGAAACCTGACATAATATTTAATGCACTTCATGTTGTTAATACAAAGAATGGAATATATATATATATATATATATATATATATATATATATATATATATATATATATATATATATATATATATATACGAGGTACAAGATATTATACTATTCAAATCAATGTGATAAATTAGGTTAAAATTGAAAAGTTAGGTAAAACGTAATCAAAAATAGTCCGATTATATTACCTTATACCTACAATTTGTAAGAAATCTACTCAGCACTGACTTTCAATGTGCAAATGGGTGAGTGAATTCATGAATGAGTGAGTGAGTGAATGATGTATCATTAATGTGTTTAAGGATTTATACAGCTTATACTGAATTGCAATGTTTCCTTAAACATTTTTTTATACACCTATAAGGTTACTCCATTGAGCTATAAAGAATTTAAACAGCGATAATATGTAGATCTGTTTATAATTTTTGACTCAATCTAAATGATAGTTCCAAGACTATCACAAATCTCTCCTAATTCTAAAACGAATTGTTTAAGCTTGTAACACAAAATAACACAAATATAAATGTAACACATGTAAGATGTCATGACAATTTAGCACTGGCCTGATAAGGCAAATTACATTAAGGGGGTCATTTTACTGTTGAACTATGATTTCATAAAGGTAATTGTTTTTCTGTTGAAACAGTCTTTCTGCAGTTATGCCAACTGTATTATGAGTTTTGCCTACCTTGAAAAATGAAAATAAATGGCAACACATGATGTGTTCAGCATGTTTTTCAATTACACTTCACATACAGAAATGCAGAAATGTGCGCACACACACACGCACACACAATTCCAACTTCAACTCATAATAAATTAATGAGAGCAAAGAGACGAGAACTAAGGAGCCAGGGTAGATTTACAGAATGTCTGTAAAATGGGGGGAATTCTCTTCAGCCTCGCTTTAAACAAAACCATTACAGTAAGACAGTTAACCTTGACCATACTGTCTTATCTCTGAGATCTGCCTGTTATTCCAAGCACAGATGATTGACAGCTATTTACAACCACACAAGTAGAAGACAAGCTTGCAGGCTCTTGCTGTGGAGACGCAGCACACAATGACAAAGACTTTGAAAAGATATTTCAAAATACAGTGTTTCCACTTTTTATGCTCAGCAAAAGTTGTACACACAGACAAAGAGTCTTTCTCACTCACTCACTCAAAACAAAAGAAAAAATATTTGAAATAGAATTATTTATGGTCTGCCGCACTAAGTAAAAATCAATCCTCTATTTTAGAAATAGGATACGCAGATTAATTAAAGCTTAATGAGGTTTTCCAGGCAAAGCCTGAGATGCTTTACATGAGTCCAAGCTCACACATATGGAAATCAAAATCAGGGTTATGTATCTCTGAAGTGATGCCCATCAATAACACCTCACCTAAATAATATTTATCTATCATGTTTAGTCTGTTTGTGTAGTTACATCTCTAAAAATGAGAATCACACTTTAATAATGCTCCACAAAACAAGAGCAAGAGAAAAACAAATTGACTTTTTGTTGTTGGTGTTGTGAAAGACACACTTGCAAAGTGTGATCAAAAAAGGAATTTGTCTTTGATTTGTGGAATAGTAATTTCTTTAACGCCTGTTTTTGCTAGTTTACTATAGGATGAAAAAAGGGAAAAAACATTAAATAACCTTCTTGCTCTGATTCACTGTTATTGATCAGCCAGCCTCCAGCTCATATTCTTGCCCATAAACAAATCACTGTTGTGTCATAAAAGATTATGGATTTTTACATTAGTTTATTTAAGTCAGTGATGATGATTATAATAAATGTCAGACTCCAAGATAATCTATTTTTAATTAGGAAGAAATTGAAAATGTTTGGGAGGCATTTATTGTTTTCTACGAACTTTAAGTTGTCATTGAATTACACAGAAAATGAGAGCGCTTTAGTAGTTCAGCCCAAGTTTAGTCCTTAATCTTTGCTTCAGAGCAAATAAATACAATTTGTGTGAGTGGGAGAGACAGAGAGAGACGGAGAGACACAGAGCTGTGAGGATAAGCAATGGTTTCAAAGAATGTAATCACATTTTGCTTTTTGTTTTGCCTTCTCAATGCATGAATTCCCACTGAAAAGTGCAGCGGAAACCTATTATTAGTATTATAATAATAATAGCAATTATTATTATTATTATTGCAAATTAATACATGCAGACATTTTCAGTTTCTCTGTCACAAAACATTTTAGTCTAAAATGTCTGTTTTGGACTAAAGTCTGAAATGAATTCAACGCATTTTGGCTATGAGAAAATCTTGAAATTCTACAACTGATCAATATGGCTGGAAGAAATGAATCCATAATAAGTTTCTCATCAAAGGTTGTGATTTATCATCCTGTCCATACACTTCGAAGGGGAAGGAGAGAGGGTGGGGTATGTGTTTCTGCATCATGAATGCTCTTTCCAGCTCTCGGATATGGTTAAGAAATACTGAATGTGTCTACTTAAATGTGAACAAATTTTACAACTTTACAGGAAATGCGTCTCTAAACACATTCATTCTCAGCCTCATACAAACACAGACACGGTGAAAGCATTCACTCTCTCAGTTATGAATAAGGAGAGGTGAAAAATAGCACCTCAAGCATTAAGGTGTACTGAACATCTTCTATACACAATGTTATTGACCTTGCTTCACATCAAACTTTCTTTAGCTGGTCTAACTGACTGTGTGAAATGTTTTCCAACATATTGTAAAATCGTCTCGGTTACATATGGTAACCCTCGTTCCCTGAGGGAGGGAACGGAGACGTAGGTCATGACTGACCAATAGGAATCTCGCCAGAGAGGCCAATCTACTTCGAGTGAAACTAAAACAGGCCAATGCACATTGGCGTGCAATCATTTGCATCAGCTGCGCGACCTCGTTAGCGCGGGTATTTAACAAGCAGCTGAGCGATTGCACAGTTAGTTTTTTGCTGAGGAGCCAAGCCTGAGAAGCTGGCCGCCCCGGCGGGCGGCAGCAGATGTGGCGACGGGACCTACGTCTCCGTTCCCTCCCTCAGGGAACGAGGGTTACCATATGTAACCGAGACGTTCCCTATCGGTCAGTCACTACGACGTAGGTCATGACTGACCAATAGGAATCCCTACCAAAGCGCCACAGCTGCTGCACCCCATCCAGCGCCCCCGTGCAAGCCTCTACACCTTCTTGCCTGGAAGGACGATAGGAGGAGGCCTACACAGAGAGTTTGACACTGTTGTTCCGTGATAACCCACACAGTGACATATTGGATAACACTGGGAAAGCGTGCCTTTCCTGTTTAGGAAGGAACGCTGCGGAAGCCACTTCTTCAAAGAGTTACGTGGAAATACATATGGACTAACCCGAAGGCTGTACTGCATATGAAATAATGGGTGACTTAGCCCAAGGGAAAGACACGGGCTTCCGATAGGAGCATCCGTGGAATATATACACATATGGGATCCCCGTAGGGTCACACATATGGAACCCAGCCCAGATCCGGTTCTCAAGGATTCAACGGATAAGGGCCTGGCGCCGGACGCTCCGCCAAGTCCGGGACGAGGGGTTTTGGAGGACTCGACAGGTTTTTCACTCTGGAGCAATAGGGGTGCACAGTAGGGTGCAGCAAGCCGACAGAGCCGGACCTCTCAGTGCTTCTACCCGTTTAGGGTGAGAACACGGGAGGAGACCGGCTCTACACGTAGGCTATAGTATCGAGCGAACGTGTTAGGTGTCGCCCAGCCCGCAGCTCTACAGATATCTGTTAGCGAGGAGCCACGTGCCAGCGCCCAGGAGGATGCAACGCCTCTCGTAGAGTGTGCATGCAACCTAAGCGGGCAGGGCACGCCCTGTGCTTGGTAAGCCAAGGCGATGGCATCCACTATCCAGTGGGCCAACCTCTGCTTGGAGACAGCCTTTCCCTTCTGCTGGCCTCCGTAACAGACAAAGAGCTGATCTGAGGTCCTGATGCTTTGAGTTCTGTCCACGTACATACGCAGAGCGCGAACGGGACAGAGCAAAGCCAGGGCTGGGTCTGCCTCCTCCAAGGGCAGCGCTTGCAGGTTCACTACCTGGTCTTTGAGGGAGTGGTAGGAACCTTGGGCACATAGCCAGGCCGGGGTCTTAGTACCACGTGGCCGTCACCCGGCCCGAACTCTAGGCACGATTCGTCGACCGAAAATGCATGCAGGTCTCCTACCCTCTTGACAGAGGCCAATGCAACCAGTAGCAAAGTCTTCATGGAAAGAAGCTTTAAGTCTACTGATTGCAGAGGCTCAAAGGGAACATCCTGAAGTGCTCGAAGCACCAGGGAAAGATCCCAAGAGGGTATGGAGGGGGGTCGAGGAGGATTTAATCGTCTCGCCCCCCTAAGAAACCTGACGACCAGGTCGTGCTCTCCAACTGTTTTGCCATCTAGGTGGTCATGATAAGCAGAAATAGCGGCAGCATGTACTTTGAGGGTGGAAGGGGACAGTCTACGCTCCAACCCCTGCTGCAAGAAGGAAAGCACAGACCCTATCGAACATCTTCGGGGGTCTTCTCGGCGAGAAGAACACCACTCGACGAACAGGTTCCACTTCAGGGCGTAAACACGTCTCGTGGACGGCGCCCGTGCTGAAGTGATGGTGTTAAGTACCTCTGGGGGTAAGTCACCTAGAACCTCCGCGTCCCGAGGGACCAGACATGGAGTTTCCAGAGGTCTGGGCGCGGGTGCCATAGGGTGCCCCGTCTCTGAGTCAGGAGGTCCTTCCTCAGAGGAATGGGCCAAGGAGGGACTGTCGCGAGGAGCATGAGTTCCGGGAACCAAGTCCGGGTGGGCCAATAGGGAGCCACCAGAAGGACCTGCTCCTCGTCCTCCCTGACTTTGCACAGTGTCTGTGCAAGTAGGCTCACTGGGGGAAACGCATATTTGCGGAGGCCCCGGGGCCAGCTGTGTGCCAGTGCGTCCGTGCCGAGTGTTCCCTCGGTCAGGGAGTAAAACAGCTGGCAGTGGGAGGTCTCTGAGGAGGCAAACAGGTCTACCTGAGCCTCTCCGAACTCTCGCCAGATCAGCTGAACCACCTGGGGGTGGAGTCGCCACTCTCCCGGAAGCACAGCTCGTGATAGCTCGTCGGCCACACGGTTGAGCACGCCGGGGACATACATGGCTCGAAGCGACCTCAGATGCTTCTGACTCCAGAGGAGGAGATGGCGGGCGAGTTGCGACATGCGACGGGAGCGTAGACCACCTTGTCGGTTGATGTACGCAACGGTCGCAGTGTTGTCCGTGCGGACCAGTACGTCCCTGCCCCGTAGCGGCCTTTTCAAGCGGCTCAGAGCGAGATGTACTGCTAGCAACTCGAGGCAATTGATGTGCCAATGCAGTTGGGGAGCCGTCCACACCCCTGACACTGCATGCCCGTTGTACGTGGCACCCCAGCCGGTGGCAGAGGCATCTGTGAATACCACAGCATGCCTGGAGACCTGTTCCAAGGGGACTCCTGCCCGAAGGAACGAAAGGTCTGACCACGGGCTGAAGGTCTGACGGCAGGCCGGTGTGATTGCCACCCGGTGAGTGCCGTGATGCCACGCCCATCTCGGGACTCGGCCGTGAAGCCAGTGCTGAAGCGGTCTCATATGAAGCAAGCCGAGCGGGGTTACCGCTGCTGCCGCTGCCATATGCCCCAGGAGCCTCTGAAAAAATTTCAGTGGGACCGCCGTCCTGCCTTTGAACGTGTTCAAGCAGTTCAGCACCGACTGAGCACGCTGCTCTGTGAGGCGCGCTGTCTGAGTGACCGAATCCAACTCCATACCGAGAAAAGAGATCCTCTGCACAGGGGAGAGTTTGCTCTTTTCCCAGTTGACCTGAAGACCCAACTGGCTGAGGTGCCTGAGCACGAGGTCCCTGTGTTCGCATAGCTGATCTCGAGAGTGTGCTAGTATGAGCCAGTCGTCGAGATAGTTGAGGATGCGAACGCCCTGTTCTCTCATGGGAACAAGGGCCCCCTCCGTGACTTTCGTGAAGACACGGGGGGACAGGGACAGCCCGAAGGGTAGGACTTTGTACTGATATGCTCGACCCTCGAACGCAAAGCGCAGGAACGGCCTGTGTCGAGGAAGAATCGAGACATGAAAGTACGCGTCTTTCAGGTCGATCGCTGCAAACCAATCTTGGGGACGGATGCATTCGAAAATGCGTTTCTGCGTGAGCATTTTGAACGGTAGCTTGTGGAGGCTCCGATTCAAAACTCGCAGATCCAAGATCGGTCGTAACCCACCACCTTTCTTGGGTACAATGAAGTAGGGACCGTAGTGCCCTGACCTCATATCGGCTGGAGGGACCGGCTCTATCGCGTCCTTCGCCAGTAGGACTGCGACCTCCGCACGCAAGACATGGGCATCGGCTGCTCTCACTGTAGTGGAGTGGATGGCCCGAAACTTGGGGGGACGCCGGGCGAACTGAATCGCATAGCCGAGCCTGATGGTCCGAATGACCAAAGGGACCGCAGGCGTACCCGGAGTGGGGCAGCGAGGTGGAACACAGGGACGCGGCTCGGGGGGCTCTCTCTGGGAGGCGGCCCGTAGCGGGGTCTGTGTGCGCTGTGCAGCACTTACCTGGTTCCACAGGGCAGGAGGTGCAGGAGGCGGCTCGGTGGCGTTCTCGAACTGCACACTGCTGCTCACTGGCGATAGAGGAGGCGGATGAGAGTGGTGAGGATTCTGTCCCCCCACTGCTCTCCGGGTCCCCTTCGGACCCAGAGATGGTAGAAACTGCTCTTTTATTAAAAATGTGGGTACCGCTGGTTTTAAGGCCAGCGGCGGAACAAAAAGATTTTCCACCCAGCCCTCCTCCGGGGGACGGAGCGATGCGGTCATCGTCTCCTGAAGAGCAGTTCCCTCCATCTCCGGGTCGCCCGTCCTAGGGCCGCTTACTCTTGGCTTTGCCGCCCTTCTTGGCGGGGGCCTGGACGGGCAGGGCGCCCTGCCTGCGACTGGCTCCACGGCGCCGCTTAGGTGGAGGCTGCTGCTGCGGCGCGGGAGCAGGGGCAGACGCAGGAGGACGCCCTCGGCGACGAGCAGACTGAGGAGCCGCAGGCGGTGGAGTGGAGGCAGCAGCTGACCGCCGCGGCAGGATGTGACTGATCGCCTCAGTCTGCTTCTGTACAGCCGAGAACTGCTGGGCAAAGTTCTCGACCGCGTCGCCGAAGAGGCCGGTCTGGGACACGGGGGAGTTAAGAAACCTGAGCTTGTCGGTTTCCCTCATGTCGGCCAGACACAGCCAGAGATGGCGTTCCTGGACCACCAAAGTGGACATCGCACGACCCACAGACCGCGCGGTAACCTTCGTCGCACGAAGCGCGAGGTCCGTCGCGGTACGAAGTTCTTGGAGAACTTGTGGGTCGTGACCACCCTCGTGCAGGTCCTTCAGTGCCTTAGCCTGATGAACCTGCAACAACGCCATAGCGTGTATGGCAGAGGCAGCTTCCCCGCAGGCCTTGTAAGCCTCGTCGGTTAAGTCCGACGAGTACCTACAGGCGCGTGAAGGAAGACACGGTTCCCCACGCCAAGTGGAGTTAGGGCACAGTTGCATAGCAACGGCCCGTTCCACTGGCGGGACACGCGTGTATCCCTTAGCTGCCCCGCCATCAAGGGTGGTGAGGGAGGAGGAGCCACCGGGACGGTTTCTGGCAGTGAAAGGTGCCGTCCACGTCCCCGTGAGCTCCTCATGCACCTCCGGGAAGAAAGGCACTGGAGTGGGTTGCTGAGAACCAGCGCGCGCCACCCCGAGATACCAATCATCCAGCCTCGAGGGCTCGGGACACGGTGGAGGGTTCCACACGAGCCCGATCCTGTTGGCGGCCCGGGAAAGCATGGCCATCATCTCCGGGTCCGACTCGGGCACCGCTGGCACACCCGAAGGAGGCAGCGGCTCCGAGCCGTCGTCCGCGGAGCGGTCTGACCCACCCTCCGATGCAGCGATCGACATCTGGTCGTCGCGGGGAGCGCCGAACGAAACGACCGGTACGCATCTCGAGGATGGTCCGGCGCGTTCCGTTGGCAGCTGAACTGGTTGCAGAGCATGAGAGGAGTGGGGGTTCCTAGGGGGTTGGTTCCCCGAAGGAAGCGCGCTCACTGTAATCCTCAAGTCACCCATGTCACTGCCGGAAGCAACCCGCGAAAGGGGGTTGGACCGAGGTGCAGGCACGGGGACTCCGCCCCTTTGCAGGAACGAGAGTCTCGACCTCAGCTCTGAGATGGTCATCTTCCCACAATGGGTACATGACTCATCCACGAACGCTGCCTGTGCGTGTTCGAGGCCCAGACACACAAGGCAGCGATCGTGACCATCCCGCGATCCCAGGTAACGACCGCATCCAGAAACACACAGATAGAACGTCATCTTGAAAAAGACGCGAACTATCTGTGTTTGCTCTTTTAGGGACTACTCTCACTGGTGCTGAAGCACGCAGGGGAGCAGCCTCAGCGATCACAGGGGAATGTGCACCCGACTGTGCGCTGGGAGATCTTACCAGCCGTTAAAACAGCTTTTTTGTTTGCTCTTTAAAGAGGAGGCTGCTCACGCTGCCGTGCTGTCGCGCCCAGCACCAGAAAAAAAAGAGAGAAGTTCAAAAAAGAAAAGCCTGTAGAAGTTTTCCACTGCAGTAGAGGCATCGAAGTGTTTGGCTCCGAAGCAAAAAGCTAACTGTGCAATCGCTCAGCTGCTTGTTAAATACCCGCGCTAACGAGGTCGCGCAGCTGATGCAAATGATTGCACGCCAATGTGCATTGGCCTGTTTTAGTTTCACTCGAAGTAGATTGGCCTCTCTGGCGAGATTCCTATTGGTCAGTCATGACCTACGTCGTAGTGACTGACCGATAGGGAACTAGCGTTACAAAAAAAAAAAAAAAAAAAAAAAAAAACGCCTTGCTCCTTTGGTTCTTGGCTCAAATGAATGTCTCTGTTTGTGTGTCTACAGTACATATGCTTAGCACTCAAGTATGAAATTATAAAATTTATGATCAGCATCAAAGGTGATTTATTTTTTCTTCTCCGTGTTCAACAGTTTGGTAATTCCACACACAACAATTACAATCTTCAGAAACCCACACACACAAGCACACGCACACGTGCGCACATGCACACACACACAAAGTAATGTTCTCTATAATCAAAAGAGGCCAATAACAGTGGGAAAGGTGTTGCACTTGCACATTTCCCCAGAATGCCTATTTTATAAGATGCCCTGAGCAACAAATTTAGCGAGGTATGAAGAGCAAGCCTAATGTATCAAGGTTACACAACAAAAAGAACCAAGCAAAATGAATAAATTAATTTTAATTCAATAATTAATCTAGACAAATATAACTGCAATAACATAATTTGATGGGGAAAGGGGACCTTGAACATGAACATGAACCAGAACCCAAATCACAACCAAAATTAAAAACAGAAACCAGAATCAGAATTATAACTAAAACCAAAACCAAAAATAAAATAACACACCAACTCACCAACTGTTCACTAACCACTACAAGGCCTAAATAAAACAGGTAAATTGGAAATAATAATACAGGGGAGAAAAGAAGCTTCGAAATACTTGATTGTAACTCCAAAATAAAAGACACGAAAGACAAAGACAGGAATAATAAAAAAAAAGAAAGAAAAAAAAAAGGAATTTCCAAAAAAGTCATTACACCATGCAACATATAAAAAATGCTATAATCATCATTTTAGGTAAAACCAATTATTTATATATATATATATATATATATATATATATAAAGATTTTCAAATGTTTTTATATATATATATATATATATATATATATATATATATATATATATATATATATATATATATATAAACATTTGAAAATCTTTATTGTGCACATAAACAAATAGGCTATGTTGCTATAATACATCCTTATATTTTTTTTCACTCTTTTAAAAGTACAAGGGGTGGGGTGGTCAGCCATTATCTGAAAGTGAGGCAGAAGTAAATGAGGGTCTAACACTGCGCAATCCTCTGTCACTGAGATAGTTACATAAAAGTTGTGTTTGGGATGATGTTAAAGGTTTAATGTAAAGGTGATATAATATACTACTTTATAAACCACAACCAATAATACATTTACTTTATATATATTTACAGTGAACTTTATATTATATATTTTTATTGTACTTTATAGTAAATGTACAGGCCTATATCCAACAAAAGCCAAAGGTCCTCAATGACATCATTTTGGAGGGAAACGACACAAGCATCAATAAGTAGCATGTTAGCGGATGTTTTTTTTTTTATTATTATTTCTGTGATATTAGTTTGTATTCTGTGGCATTAGTTAGTTTCACTCATTCCTGTTAGATAAAATTACAGAAACTAACATGGCAATATCAAAAGCTGACATGTTTATGTGAACTAATTGTCAGTCCCTCAATGAGTAACTTCAGTCTTACATTCTGCTCTTTATTTTGACATTATGTAACAGCTTGGCTAAAACAAATTTATGAACGTCTGGTGTATCTTGAAAAAAAAACTTAAATTAGAACGTGTGAAGCATATTCGTTAATAAAAAAAGAGTTTAAAAGGTACTGCCTAAGAGTAATAGGAGCCAAAATATATCCTTATATACTGCTAATCAAACTACATTTATTTCTGGGGCATTTTATACCCCCAAAAAGCAGATGTATTGTCGATAGACTAATTGGTTATTTGGAGACAGGATAAGTTGTGTGGATGTGTTTGGCCTGTTGTAGAGAGATGTTAATTGATAGCACCTGATGAAAGGAACTGATATCCCATTGATTTGGAAGCACTCACCCAGTCTGTGTATGTGCTTGTGTGTACACGTGCACAATCCATCCTTGGGCGAAAGCAAAAAGGCCCACTGATGATGGCCAATTTCATTGAGACTCCGCATGGATGATAACATCGAAGCTCTTTCAAATGTAAATGCATCTGACACACACATGAGCACAAAGAGTTGTTCGCACACATCAGCAGGTGAGTAGGGACAGTACGCGGTGGCTTTAGCAGATGTCGCCAGTCAGATTACTACTGATCAATTGTGAGATTGAACAAAGAGAGCACCAATTGGGCATCCCATATGGAGCATAACTACACAAGCAGGAATGATCACATACAGAGGGAAATATCTAAGCAAAGTTGAATGAGGCACTCAAGTAAACAAGCATCCCCAGCAAGGCAACAATCTCAAAATGCGTGTCATACACAAAGCAGTTCTTGGCATCACTTAAATCTTTTTCACAGCTATGCAAGAAAATTGTTGTTGTTCCACTGTTTCTGTTTTGTAGCCTGGGAGACTTAATGGAGGTCTTGTTGTTGCATTTCATCCACGTATACTAAAACATTTTTTTGTCTCATGCCGCGATGTCCCGGCAAATTGCCGTCAAATTGACAGAACGCATTCTGTGTGAACGCAAACATGACCCGGGATTGATACCGGCATCGATGCCGGGTTGAGGACCTAGTAACATTGCCGGAATCAGTCCCGGAACGCGCCCTGTGTGAACAAAAGCCAGGACCAATGCCGTGAGGGGTGTGTCAGTTTTTTTTTTTACATCAGAGCACACTACAGTTGTTTATTTTCATAGCACCTAAAAGATGTCTGAGATCTGAAATCATAGTCATGATATGTGAAGGGTGAGACGGGTGCACCTGTCCCTGCCCGCACCTGCACACTAATTAAGACAGTCAAGCTGTCACTCACCTCACCTGTCAATCACTGAGCTGTGAGGTTGTCCCAATGGGAGTAACCCCTTTAGAAAATAAGCTCAATTAACACCTCATTATAACTTAATAGATGATTTAACACTCTTAATAGGGTTGCACAGTGGAGCTAGGCTTTGATAAAGAAGCAAAAAAAATCTAAATGAACACATGGACTCTCTCTTTGAAGTACAATAATACTTTGTTGAAAGATTAACTTTGTCTAGTACAATTCAGGTCGTAATCTTTTGGAGAGAAAAGACAAAACTGGGTTGTGATCAGTAGTCTCACTTTAATTTAAAGTGATCTGTGGTTTGATAATAATTATGGCAGGCTCTCAAAGCATTCATAAATAACTTATCAGCTCATACAGCATCTTCCTCATTCCCAGACTTCAGATTTAAAGGGCATCTCTGTTTGCTCCAATCCTTGATGCCAGCATTGTATCGATTTTCAGTGAAGGTGAAGCATTCTGAATTAAAGACACAGACAGTATTCTGTGTTCTCTATGTTGAGAAGTTTTATATTTTGTGTATTATTTATATAATATTATAATTTTTACTAATGATTTGAATTGGCTTTTTTCATGTTTTCAGTCATTATTTTTTGTTATGTGCTTTTGTCATTTTTAAACAAATTTCTACATAACTTTAATTTTTATTTCAGTTTTAGTTCATTTTAGTATTTCAGCTTAAACGAAAATTACAACTAAAATGAGTGTTTCATCTATTAATTTTATGATTAGTATTATATTTGGTCAACAAAAATAGCACTGATGAAACAACATAATGTAAGTGTCTTTAAAACTTTGCCAAAAAGAAAAAAAAAATATTATTAATAAAAAAATAACTATTACTATTTTAAAAAAAAAGTATTACCATTTTTTTTTTGCAGTCCAAGATCTATTATCATTCTGCTGACAAACTATTCTGCCATTGTACATTGGGAGCACAGGTGAACCATGTCAACTGCATCCGAAGGCCAGGCAAGATAAACATCAAATCGCTTTGTGTGAGGAACAACATTCAGTGAGTCATGTTTTATATTGGGCAGAGGGTTGCACTGCATGCACTGCTGCTTTGGTTCATATCCACCGAGAGGCATGCATGTAACCTTTATGTGACCTCACTTGTTTTCCAGTCCAGTTTCGCATGGTGCTTGGGACCCATGAGAATTGTCATTCATCTATATCTATTAGCTAATCCAATTAAAAAAAAGAAGGGTAATGAGTGGGGGGTCTTAAAACATCAATCTCATTAAAACATGGTAGAAGATAACAAGAATCAATGACAGTAGACAAACAGTACTTCAGTTGAATGATTTTTAAAGAATGATTTCAGTGCTGTTCCCAGCAGCAGCAGCCATAAGCCCGCCCACCGACTCTATACACGATGTGATTGGCCTGACTAGAGTTTGTTTTTTCCAGCTCGCAAGCCAACGGAGAGTGCCTAGACCCCCACTGACAGCTAACCATTTCTTTCTTCTATTCTTTTCTTTTGGTATAGAATAAAATACCAGTTCGGGGTCCCTCTTTCGGCTGTTGTTGCAGCCAACTGCACAACATATTGCAGGTATTACTGAGACTGTCATTCGTAAAGATGGCGGTGCAAAGCTACAGTAACGGCATGTGACCCGAACGAATAGGTCTACAGTTATAAATACATATATATATATGAATATATATGTATGCATGTAAATGAGCTTTATGCTCTTCGGGCCTCATTCACGCACAATGTTATGACGGCAATGGTTCAAACAAGCAGGGCTGGGCAACCGCGTTCGTCATTACGTTGTGCGTCAAGTTCAAGGGTTACTCTTTTGGCTTACACCCGTCTGCCGGAAGCTAGTTATTTTAGTCAAAGTTTTAAATATGGATATTTTTCTTACACAAACGCATCGCTTCACTTCAGAAGGTCTTTATTAACCCCCGCAGAGCCGTGGAGCTCTTTAATCATGAATAGATGCGCTTTGATGGACTTCTAAAGACAGAAAGCCATTCACTCCCATTATCAAGTGAAATACACTTTTACTGGAGTTTAGGATTAAAGCAAAAATATATGTAATTATGTAAAAAAAAATTCACCACCAGAGGTCGCATGTTCAAAACAATAACAAAGACGAAGCTATGAAGGAGAGTGGAACTATAGGATATTTCACCATCCAGAGATGTATAGAATTCACAAATCATATAAATTATATATCAGCTAATAAATTAGTTTTACCTGTACGTTAGATCACAATATGTTATACCATTGTAATGAATGCAAGGAACGTAAAATGCAATACTATATTAGCCTGTTACTAATATGTGACTATTTGTCAAATGATTTGGTGGGTTAATGCTGCGCAGTTTTACACGTTTAAAACAATCATACTAAAAGTACATTTGAACAAACCCACGTTATTTGCAAGTATGGCTAAATATTTTTGTGCAACACATACTTAATTTCACTCCCATAGACTTGGTCACCAGACTTGATAAAAAGCGTTAAGTACAAACAAAGTGCAATATAACTAGTGTACAATATAATATATATATATATATGTCCTTACCTATCTATTAAAACACATGTGAGAGCGGAGTCTCTGTCAACAGATTAAGTCCAACGCCACGCCGATATTGATACTTGTTTTATTTCTCCATATTTCCCAAAGCCTGCTTGCCTAAGTTGATCTATGTTTATGGTTTTTCTGTACTCGCCAATCTATAATCGTGAACCATGATGACTGAACGACACAACAACGGTGTGCGAGATCTTGTATCATAGATATGCATACATACATTTCTCATTAGCGGCTTACGTATAGTTGAAACAGCCGAATCTATGTATTGTGTCTATGGTTTCTACAAGCGGAAACCGAGGATAGTGCGGATATTACGTCATTGAAAGGCGAAAATGACCCGGGACGAGCCATTATTATTGGATTACAATTTCTCTGGATTTACAAATCCTTGGGAACTTTTGGGATAATGTAAGTACAACACTGCATGAAATATATCACTCTGTGAAAGTGGTTTTAGAATATTTTATTACAAAAATCTTACATATTGTACCTTTAACATACAATTCTAGTAGGCTACATGACTTGCATACTTAATCATCCATATTTGCTTTGTAGTTACTAGCCTATTGTGGCTCATCCTTTATGTTGGAGTGCTAGAGAATTTAAACATCCTCGAATTTATCTGAAAACTTGTAGGCTATGCAATGGATGTATGTATGCCATACAATCATGTGTAAAAACGTTTTGATAGAAGGCTTTTGTGAGCCTGTGCGTGTATGTATTTTTGTGATGAATGGCTGGGTGACAGTGAGCAGATGTGAGAGGCTGATGAATTGCAGACATACGAAGTGAGAGACAAACAGCAAAGAAACGTCCGACTGCTTCTGCATGTAAACAAACACACACACACGGGTAACTCTGACGCCTACACACTCTGCATCAAACTAACTCAGAGTTCGCATATTGCAACGTTATCGCCTCGGGGAACCATCGGCATGTTAAAAAATATATTATAAATAATATCTGAATCAATGCATATTACCATCTGTCTACAGTAACCCTGACAGATATGTACTTGACAATCTATTTTTGGTCAATCACATCCCTGTTCCAAATGCTAACTTGAGAAATACAAGAATTGACCCAATTTAGATAGAAATGTCTGATTTAAAACCGCAGATCGCCATCATAACAGAAGGAGAAAAGGCCTATACGTGTAGCATTAAAAGTACTATAGGCTATTATAAGCAAAATTATGCACAAGCACACAGGGTCATTATACATACCGTTGCATTTGATGATTTGTTTTCTGTAGCATGGGCGTCTTTTCCAGCTGATTCAAGCCATAAATTGTGACTATTTTTTTTTTAAGGTTATATATAGGGCTATAGTTTTGGTTTTCTGTGGAATGAAAGATTAAATTAACATAAACTGCGTAAGTAAGCATGTCCAATAGGCACTTTTGATGTATGGAAACTGTTATGCAGGCTGACGGTTAAGCAAAGCGCGAGCTACAGCAAGCTGGAATATTTAAGATTAGGCTGTGTTGCCTTTTGTAGACTTGCCAAGAGTATGCGGAATATATTGGACATCTCTAAAGAGACAGAAATTGTGGCACAGCAGATTTTATTTCAACATGATTCTGATTCAAAACAGCAAACAATGATTACATGTGAGCAATCAAGCAAAACACACTCAGAGGTCATTGTTAGTCTTGAACCGTGGTTCTGCTGAGAACTTTTGTGATATTTTTAGAGATAAATCTATTTTTTTCCTGCCATAAAAAATGTTTTAGTTCACGTTACATATGGGAAGAAACCATTTAAGGGCATAAAATCAGATAAATTCTCTTATTCAAGCATTAAACCAATTGGTCTAAAAAACACCTCTGAACTGCGTACATCCTGTGTTTGTTTCTGCAGCTCTGCAGCTGTCCTCATGCTCCTCTGGTGTGGATGGAATATGTAGTAGGATCTTGAGGGCCATAGCGAACATCATTGTAGAGCCACTGGCTCATTGTATTAATCTTTCTTTATCTACTGGTATTGTACCCAAAATGACAAAAATTGCTAAGATAATCCCAATTTTTAAATTGGGCGACAGAAATGATATGAGCAATTACCGGCCCATATCAATTCTACCCACTTTCTCTAAAGTATTGGAGAAGGTGGTATACAATAGACTCAGTGGTTATCTTGACAAATTGAATATTCTTGTTCCATCACAATATGGTTTTAGAAAAAAGAGCACAACCTGCATGGCAATACTTGACTTAGTCGAACAAATTAACGACTGTATTAAAGAGGGACAATACGGTGTTGGTATCTTCTTGGACCTATCAAAAGCATTTGACACAATTAACTTTGACATCTTATTGTACAAATTACATCACTATGGTATCAGAGGTCTCGCACTTGAATGGTTCAGAAATTATCTAAATGAGAGGGAACAGTATGTCCACATCAATGATCAAAACTCTATTTGTAAGCCTATAATCTATGGGGTCCCCAAGGGTTCAATCTTGGGGCCACTTTTATTCATTCTATACATAAATAATTTTATAAATTCTTCAAAAATATTTCATAAAATAATCTTTGCTGATGACACAAAATTATTTACATCACACAGGAACCCATATATGCTACAAGACATAGTTAACCAAAGTTGACTCCTGGTTTAGGTGCAATAAACTGTCATTAAATATCAGCAAAACAAATTTCATTTTATTTAATTCGAACAAAAAATCGTCTTATTTAAAAAACACTACTCACTGCCTGATTAAAATTAATGGGCAGGTGATAAAAAGAGTGTACTCAACTAAATTTCTGGGGCTCCTCATTGATGACTCTCTTAGCTTTCAATGTCATATTGACCACCTTGTAAATAAACTGTCAAAGTATGTTGGCTTGTTTTATAAGATCAGACATTTTCTTCCTCTGTCTGCCCTTATGATGTTGTATAAAACTTTCTTTGAACCACATCTCAATTACTGTAATGTGATATGGTGCAACACCTTTACAAGTCATCTTAAAAAACTCGAATCCTTGCAAAAGAAGGCCATACGGGCGTTGTCCTCGTCAGAGATAAATTCCCCGACCCGCCCTCTATTCTATCGCTTTAAGTTATTAAGACTAGCTGAGCTAATTAAAATCACAATGCTTGTTTAATGTTTTAAATTGTAAATAGCCTGAACCCTAGATTGAGTAACCTTGTTCCTATCTCCAGCCCACAGCATACATACCAAACGAGAATCAAACCACTTATATTTGGAAAATATCGCAGACATGTGCGCACCAGTATGAGTGTTGTCTGTAGGGGTCGGCAGATCTGGAACAGGGCTGATGATGGTATTAAGATGTTGACTTCTATCTCCAACTTCAAAAGACATCATAAAACATCATTTTATCTTAACCTACATCTAATTATTCAAAACTGATTTTTCATGGATTACTGGGATGTATATGTATGTTTGTATGAGCAAGTATGTTGTTGTAACATATGTCATGGTGCATTTTGTGTGTATTTATTGTGTCTCACTGTATCTTGTCAGTACCTAGCTACCTATTCAAGAACTATGGGCCCCTATTTATAAGCTTTTTTTTTTGCTTCTTTGGGAGACCCATTTCACTGTACCCAATCTACTCTGTACCTTTGAAACTGTATAATTGTAATGCTTGAAGAGGTACTGTGAATAAACTGAAACTTAAACTGAACTGAAACAGCTGTGTGTCAAAATTCTCAAGTTTGCTCTGTGCTCACCAGTGATCACCTACACGGATCAAGAATGTTGTATTTTTTTCTTACTGAACGATAGTCTGAAAGGGAAAAAGGAGGACATTTTCTTTGTTCAGTTTTACATGTAATTTATGTAAGACAGTTCTACATTAGAAATTTGTTTGACAAATGTGCGTTTATATAAGGTGTAAATAAAAGGTGTTGGCTTTTTTATCTTCTAAAAGTTCCTCATTAGTCAAAATTTCATAATGTATTGGAAATGTTTGAATCTTTGGTAGTAACGTAAAGGTAACCTTTTGGATGAGGAAGATTACCATTACATTACTTATATTTCCAGTGGTGGTTTATAATACAGTGTTGTTTTCATCGCGTGATCTGCATAACAATGCTTCAAAAATGTGTTCCCCAGGGTTCATATGGGTTTGGAACCACAGACCGAAGTTTTTTGCTTTGGGTGAACTACTATGCCATCAATAGTGTCTAGTTTTTGATGTTGTAGAATTCAAATATAAGTATGTGTCTCTGAATTACTATAAACATGTCTGCCCCATTCCTATGTTCTTATAAAGGAATAATTTGTGGCCAAATGATCAGTATCGTCTTTTTGACGCATGACTAGCATGTCCTCCAGCAGCGCTGTAGGGTGACAACAGGGAGTCTGAGCACAGCTGTGAATAGCTTAATTTCAACAGAAATGAAGTTTTGTTTGTGCCAAGTTAGCCACTTTTGTTGTTTATGCCAAATGAGCCAAAACTACCAAAACAAGTCGGATAAGTCTGTTTTTATATATTATATAATATTATTTATATATTATATTATATATACATTTCTCTGATGTTTCTCTGTTCCCAGAGTGTGTAAGTGAAGTTTTAGCTCAAAATACCTCATAGATCTTTTTTTTTTATAGCATGATAAATGGCCACTTTTGGGGGGGTGAGTGTGTCTCTTTAAATGCAAATGAGCTGGCCCCCTTTCAAGAAGAGGGCGGAGCTTCAAGAGCTCATGCTTCGTGTGGTCAGGAGGACAAACTGATAATTTCAGAAACTCTCAGTAGTGGTGTTCAGTTTGAACCAGAGTTGGACAACAATACCTACAAAGCCAGATAATGTATGCTGCAAGGAGAAAGAACAGTTATGGTTAAATTATGGTTATGGTTATACTTACACTCAGACCGGCGCCAGCCCAGCGCTGATGAGGGGTGTCTGAAATACGAAGAGGGGGCGATCACATTAACGCACATAATGCACATGTCCCCACCATTTTTTGCAAGGGTCAATATTGTCCCCACCACTTTTTAAAACATCTTCGCGGCACGGATGTACCAATACAAATAAATAAAACATCTCCAATAGCAGAGCATTAACTTTTGTCAATGTCAAATAAGAGTCGTTCTAGCGCTGAAATGTGTTGTTTTTTAAATCAAGTGATCAAAGTGCTGGTTGCCGCTGCAATCAGTAACGCGTCGCGGATGCAGTGTCTTGTGGCTCGCGCCCAGTCTTTAAGGGCCTTTCACACAGGATGCGGAATGCACTGCGCTATGAAACCCATTCATTTCAATGGCTTGCGCCGCGCAAAGACGTTTTGTTGTTGGGTCGACCAAAGCGCAAGCGCAGCGGTGCTCACCATTGGCGTGCTCGCACACATGCCGTGGTCAAAGTTCAAAATAGTTCAAAGGCCTGTCACACGGACGAACAGTGCGCGCTTCAATCCGACTGAGCTATTCGTTCCGGTGAAATCACAAACTAAATGTGTAAAACAGATCCACCCACTCACACACACTTTACTCACATGGTGAAATGTAACTCACTTTAATTTTTTTTACATTTTTTTTCACTATACTGATAATATGTTGTAGTAATATACATGCATCTAGAGGACATCTCTTGAACAACAATGGCATGTTTTGTGGTGGACAAAGACGACACACTCAAGAATGATTTTGTTTCTAATTATGTTTTTTTTTTCCTTTCCATGTATTATTTGCATAATTTGCTGCTAGCATCCACATTTTTAAACCGGAGACCTGTAAAGGAGCACATCAATATTCACATATGTGCTGTTTTTTTTTAAATGTTGGGTTGAGCATGAACAAATGCTCATTTTACGTATTTCATGCTAATAATGAAGGAGGTAGAGGCAGGTGGAGAAAGAAAAAAAAGCACAGCTCTTGAAATCTCTCAGATAGCTGGACTAAAAGAACTAAATGACTGAGAGATAAAATAGATTGGAACTCGTATACATTTTCAAGGTCTGAAATCATAGCTTTCTTTACAATATAAAGTTATTTTTTAACATACTGTAGCAATTAAAGGTATTAGCCATTTTGCCAACTTCCACTAGACTTAGTTGTTGACTAGTTGCTGAATTAGACAGGCTCCAGTCCCTTCAAAACTCACACTCTGGTGTAGAGGATCCCTGTGGTGTGTAGGGATCAATGTGTTTTGATCTAATTATGGTTACATTTGCCAACTTGGAGCTATTTTACTCCACATAGAAGCTGCATCAAAGCAGCAAATATACAGGGTTTTACTGCTTAGATAAATTAATTTGCACAGGAATCACAGAAGCAGGAAACAATGTATCACATGCTCAATGTTGATTATTGATTTACTTGCACAGTGGAGCAAATACATGGTGCACACTGGTTGACACAATGGAGAGGCAGTGTAAAGATCATGTACACTCTTAAAATGAAAGGTTCCAAAAGTTGACGGCCTTCCCAAAATAACATTTTTTTTTTCTCTTAGTGTGAAGAACATCTAAAGAACCCTTTTCCACTATAAAGAACCTTTTGTGGAAAGGAAAGGTTAATGGATGTTAAAAGCTCTTCACAGAACGTCTCGGTTACTAATTTAACCCTCGTTCCCTGAAGGAGGGAACGGGAGACGTGACGTCGACGTGGCGACGTAATGGGATCACTTCAGGGAGCCCTATCAACTTCGAGTATCTACAGAACAAGCCAATGAACGTTGGTGTGCGTGAAAGCGTCACGTGCCCCCCGCAGCGCGGGTATAAACAGAAATCGGGCGCACGCACTCATTGTTTTTCGCTGAGGAGCCGAGATTGAGGTGGCCGTACAGCGATGGTCAGCAACCATGGCGACGGGACGTCACGTCTCCCGTTCCCTCCTTCAGGGAACAAGGGTTAGATTAGTAACCGAGACGTTCCCCTTCAGTTGCTCACGTTCGACGTGACAATGACGTGGCGACGTAATGGGATCCCATGTAAAACGCTGCGGTAGCTGCCACATCCTGTGCCCTACGGAAGACTCTCAGACCCCCAACTGGCTGGGGCGGAAGACCTGCATAGAGGGAGTTCACTGCTGTTCCGTTAAACCCCACACAGTGGAACTCTTGGATAACACTGGGAAAGCGTGCCTTTCCAGGGGAGAGGGACGCTGCGGAAGCCACATCCTGCCCGAAGGGAGGTAACATGTGGAGAATACAGGAGAATACTTATACCCTAACCCTTCGTAAGCCAAGGCGATGGCATCTACTATCCAGTGGGCCATCCTCTGCTTAGAGACAGCCTTCCCCTTCTGCTGGCCTCCATAACAGACGAAGAGCTGATCTGAGGTCCTGAGGCTTTGCGTTCTGTCCACGTACAGGCGCAGAGCGCGGACGGGTCAGAGAAAAGCCAGGGCTGGGTCTGCCCCCTCCGAAGGCAGCACTTGCAGGTTCACCACCTGGTCCCGGAAGGGAGTGGTGGGAACCTTGGGAACGTATCCGGGCCGGGGTCTCAGGATCGTGTGAGAGTTAGCCGGGCCGAATTCCAGGCACGATTTGTCGACTGAAAATGCATGCAGGTCCCCTACCCTCTTGATGGAGGCCAATGCAACCAGGAGTACTGTTTTACAGGACACAGTTTTTAACTCTGCTGACTGTAAAGGCTCAAAGGGTGGTCTCTGAAGTGCCAAAAGGACCAGAGACAAATCCCAAGAGGGTATAGCGAGCGGGCGAGGAGGATTTAGTCTCCTTGCCCCCCTCAGGAACCTGACGATCAGGTCGTGCTTTCCCAGCGACTTACCTTCAACTGCATCATGATGTGCGGCGATAGCGGCAACATACACTTTAAGGGTGGAGGGAGACAGCCTTCGCTCCAACCCATCTTGCAGGAAGGAAAGCACGGCTCTGACCGAGCAAGATCGGGGGTTCTCCTCATGAGAAGAACACCAAACAAAGAACAGGTTCCACTTCAACGCATAGAGCTGCCTCGTGGAGGGGGCTCTAGCGGAAGTGATGGTGTCAGCTACCGCTTGGGGTAGGTCACCTAGAACCTCCACGTCCCGTCCAGGGACCAGACATGGAGTTTCCAGAGGTCAGGACGCGGGTGCCACAAGGTGCCCCGTCTCTGAGAGAGCAGGTCCTCTCTCAGAGGAATGGGCCAGGGAGGGGCTATCGCGAGGAGCACCAGTTCCGGGAACCAGGTCCGGTTGGGCCAATACGGCGCAACTGACAAGACCTGCTCCTCGTCCTCCCTGACTTTGCACAAGGTCTGTGCAAGAAGGCTCACTGGGGGAAACGCATACTTGCATACTTGCGGGCCAGCTGTGTGCCAGAGCATACGTGCCGAGGGTCCCCTCAGTCAGGGAAAAGAACAACTGGCAGTGAGACGTGTCCGGGGCGGCAAACAGATCTACCTGTGCGGTCCCGAAGCGCCTGAAAATCAGCTGGACCACCTGGTTCTCCTGGTAGCACCTGCTGCCGTGAGAGCTTTTCGGCTGAACGGTTGAGCAGGCTCGGAATATAAATGGCACGAAGCAACCTCAGATGCTTCTGACTCCAAAGGAGGAGATGGGGGGCGAGTTGTGACATGCGGCGGGAGCGTAGACCACCCTGACGGTTGATGTACGCAACGGTTGCAGTGCTGTCCGTACGGACAGTACATGCTTGCCTAGTAGCGGCGTTTTGAAGCGGCCTAGCGACTGCTAACAACTCGAGGCAGTTGATGTGCCAATGCAGTTGAGGCCCTGTCCACAGACCTGAAGCTGCATGCCCGTTGTACGTGGCCCCCCAGCCGGTGGCAGAGGCATCCGTGGTGACCACAGAATACCTGGACACTTGTTCTAGGGGAACACCTGCCCGCAGGAACGAAGGGTCCGACCACAAGCTGAGAGTTTGGCGACAGTGCCGGGTCACTTGGACCTTGCACAAGCCGCTCTGCCACGGCCATCTCGGGACTCGATCGTGGAGCCAGTGTTGGAGCGGCCTAATATGAAGCAATCCGAGCGGCGTTACCGCGGCTGCAGATGCCATATGCCCCAGGAGCCTCTGAAAAAGTTGAGTCGGTGAGGCACGCTGTCATGTTGATTGAGTCCAGGTCCATATCGAGAAAATAGATCCTCTGCCCGGGGGTGAGTTTGCTCTTTTCCCTGTTGTCCCTGTGTTCGCACAACTGCTCTCTCGAATGGGCAAGGATAAGCCAGTCGTCGAGGTAGTTGAGAATGCGAACACCACGCTCGCACATGGGAGCAATAGTCCGCCAGAACACGGGTGAACTGAATGCCCCTGAAGCGCGGGGGCCGCCGGGCGAACTGAATCGCATAGCCGAGTCTGACAGTACAGATGAGCCAGTGGGACGGGCTGGGAAGCGCTAGTCAGGCTCCCAGACACCGCACAAGCGGGACCAATGGGACCACAGACGTACCCGGGGTGGGGCAGCGCGGCAGAATGCAGGGACTCGACTCGGAAGGCATAGCGGCCCGAAGTGGGGTCTGGGTGTGTGGTGCGACACATACCTGCTTCCGTCGAAGGGCAGAGTGAGTGTGCGGAGGCATCACTGCGTCCGGGACACAGCCACTGCTGCTCGCTGGCAATAGAAGAGGGGCATGAGGGTGACAAGGCATAGCGTCGTCGACCGCCAAGCGCGCTTGGGACTCAGAGGTTTCAGAAATTGCTCTTTTATTGGCCCGGGGGCCAGTGGCGGAACAGAAACAAAAGATTCTCCGCCCGGCCCTCCACCGGGGGAAGGAGCGGCGCGTTCACCATCTCCTGAAGAGCAACTTGATCCACCTCTGGGTCGCCCCTCTCAGGGGCGTTTGCACCCCCGCTTGCCACCTGGCTTGGCAGCGGCCTGGACGGGCGTGGTCGGCTTCCTGCGGCTTGCTCCACGCTGAGGCCTAAACAAAGGCTGCTGCTGAGGCTTCGCGGGAGCGGAGGACGCCAAAGGAGGCCGACCTCGGCTACGAGTAGACGGAGGGACTGCAGCCGGCGGACGGTTACTGATTTAAATGAAGTACAATCAACATGGAGGTTCATGTCAAGTCACCCTAATTTATATAGCTCTTTTAACAATATAGATTGTTTCAAAGCAGCTTTACAGTGATAATAGGAAATTAAAGTAGAGATTGTTTTGGCTTTACAGCAGCTGTAGAATATAGTTTGCATTAAACTGACTTAAGAAGAGTTGAATCTTGTAAAACTTATTTTGATGTTAAAGCAATGTAAAAACATGCATTCATAATTTATTGAACATATCTTTTTTTATAATACAGATTAAAAACTTGATTTCTTAAGTTTGATTAAAAAAATATATATATACAATATTTGTTACAGAACACAGTCTCAGAAACAGGGAAATGCAATCACAGGTTCTTTATTCAGCAGCACAGTGCAAAATGGTGAGTTTACTGGACAATGACAGTTATCGTTGACTGGAGATGGATGGTAATGGAAAGTCTTGGTCTTACAGGTGCAGGAGATCATGGATGGCTGAATCAGACAGAGCACACACCTCGCTGGATGGAATGGTAGGTGAGGACACACACACGAAGGACCAGGAGACAAGAAGGGATCATACGCTGGAGAAACTTGGAAAGAAGTGATGAAGGAGAATAGTCCCTGGGGTATTACGTTGGAGAGAAATCGCAGGAGTCAGGTAGGCAAACGAGACCAAAAGCTGATGCCGAGGTGTGTGTGTCAGTAGCAGAACTGTAGATGAGGGAGATGCAGTGCGGGTGTGTGATTAGTAATTACGTGCAGGTGAGTGCCAGGAAGGATTATGGGGAATGGAGTGCAGATATGGTGACTGGAGAAAGAACTGGTGACTGTGACAATATTGATTTTATGATCAAATTACAGTTAAAAATCCTACCAGATTTACTTTTAGCAGATAACTTATCCGAGCTTATTTCAGCACACATGCCAAGTGTATAAAATGTAACAAATTGACCTAACAGATCTTTTTAAGAAATAATAACTTTCAAGATGTACAAATGTTTAGGAGTCCTTTGAAGTTCATAGAATATTTAATTAATGGAATTAATAGTTATTTATTGTGTTTTTATGCTTAATGTCTATTTATAGTATAGTGTATTGTAACTACACTAAAAAAATGCTGGGTAGTTTTAACCTAACTTTGGGTCAAATATGGACAAACCCAAACGTTTAATGTAATTTAAAAATTTAACCCAACGGCTGGGTTTGTCCATATTTTACCCAAAGTTGGGTTGAAACAACCCAGTATTTTTTAGAATGTATAAGTGTCACTGTATGTTTTCTATATTACTGAGAAATGCTTAGGTTTAGAATACAGGTGGGTTTAGGGGTTAAAAATATGTATATAACAGTCAAATAAAACTATGCAAACGTATGTATAATATAATTCTTGCATAAATTGTTCATATTTAAATCTCTCAATTCTCAATACATCCATATTACTGCTAGCACAGAGCATGGCACATCAGCTAGTGCATGCACAACTCAAAATATTTCTGCATAAGAGTAGTGTGCAAGGAGCTATGCTAAAATAACTCTTCATTAATCGACAATCTGGCCCTGTAATCATAATTTGTCTAAATAAATAAAAGGTGAGTGTTTTAATCCCACTACTGGTTATTTCAGCTGACAATTGCATTAAATTGAATCAGTACGTTTTTGGAGTTTTGCAAAAATGTAGGTGCTAGTAAAGCATAATAAAACAATTAGTATTTAACAGCCTAACCTCAGCTTTCTCAGCATGCACATATTCTTCTCTGTTTTCATTACACCCAATCTTCTTTATCTACAATTACCTCAGGAAGATGTTTCAGGGTGACAACCCTGCCAGGTTTATTTAGAAAAGGTGTGTCAGGTAAACCCATTTTAGCCGGGAGCTATGGTGATGCGTCGCACAAAACCCAGCTTTTGACTGCAACCATCCGCTGTCTCATTTAAAAATTCACACTCCTCGATCAGAGCGCTTTACGGAATCACCATGGTGACTAAACTCTGTTTGGAGGGCTTCCAATGGCACTTCTCCTGTCTGCTTTACGCTTCTTGGGACTCCATTAAAATATGCTCAGGCTAGGGATGTTTACTGGCATGTTTGTGCCTGTTTATCGTTCCATTAATTTACCTTCATCTACCTGGCTAATGAGTGGAACGTGAAGCAGGAAACAGAACAAATAGAGCTGCTTTATAATTAAACTTTGCATTAAGTGGTAAATGGTCGCCTGCTAATCTTGGCTCCGCCTCACGTGCGCACGAACGTTCCTCTTTTGCCTTGCTAATGTATCTCGTACATCCTCATGCATGGCTCTATTCCTTTGACACATGCCATAATATCAGCAGTTCCATTAAAAGAAATTGTCCACATATTTCAATCAAGCATTTGAATGAGCTCCTGTTTTATTTTCTTTTTATTTTTCGCTTCGTACCTCCTACGCTGGCTCGCTAGTGGGCTCTCCCACACATTTAATAACACATTGTGTGCAAAATCTCTCACTCTTTTGCTCTTCGTCTCACCATTTTGAATGTGTGGACGACTATCTCATGGGAAACGGTGCATTGTAGAATAAAAAGTCTTATCTTCCTGCAGCGTACTCTCTCCTCAGGCATTTCACATTGTAAACATGGAGCTCAGAGAGTGGTTTGCCTGTTTTAAAGTGTCCGTCAATGAGATTTTCTCCATTTGTGGCAAGCCGCAATTTGAAGTGCTGATTCCCGAGAGAGCTTTCTGCCTGTTTGGACCTCGAAGTCTGTTTGGATTGTGCAAACGTTCTCTTCCATTAACCGCACATTACGAGAGGAACAGGTTGATTCTGTCTGAAATGTGTTTTGTTTTGTTTTTTTTTTCCACAAAGAAAAGTGAATAGGTGAATGCAGTGAGATTATTACAAGCCTTAATTTATGTAGAGTATCCTTTACTTTCAAGATGTGTGACTAGCATTTTGATCTTTCACTTACAGTATGTATATACTGACATACTTTCTTTACTATGGACTTTTTTATTTGATGGGTTGGTGATTATTATGACTGGAACAAGGCCCTATACTACATAAAAAAAAAAATTGGAATGATTTTTTATTATTTTTTCACCATGTAATGTTTAAACAAAATGTCACAACTGGACCTTCCGGTGAAATGCCCACATCTCAAAATCAAAGCAAAAAACAAAGCAAGTCCCCAGCCTGCTTTTCTTTTATTTTTTTAAAGCCACAAAAAAAAAAAAAAAAAAAAAAAGTCTGCAATCCTACCTGTGAATATTGTTTTGTTTTGTTATATAAGCATTAGGGGTCAATGCAATCACAGCGGTATGTGTGTAAATGCACTCAAATTCGCACTACTGTAGTTCCCGTAGTTGGTGTAATAAAAAAAGCCAGTTTTTTTAGACCGAGTTCTAATATAATCCACACAGCATATGCTAAAATGATTCGAGGAGTGTTGTAAAATCTGTGCTATCAGAAGGTTTCTGTGTTTTAGGCAACTCTTTCCATCAAAACGCTCAAAGCTGCCTATCTTCATGCCTGCCTGTTTCCATCACCTTAACTGTTAGTGATATGGATTTTTCCCTTACAATGCTATCACTTATGCTAATGATATACTGAAATAGCATACAAGCAGCCTTCACGCTTGAAATTCATCATACAGTCTGAATATTTAAACCTTGCCAGGTGTTGACTTGTGCAAAGCTGTTATGCTAATGAATATGTGTTCTGGCTGGCTTGTTTTAAAGGGTGGCTGTAATTTAAAGCAGCAAAGTAAGGAACGCGCAAACTAACGTTAGCCATCCATCGCCCCACACGTCACGCTCTTCAACGATTTCCCGTCTGCCTTTTCATCCACCGCTAATATACTGACAATATCACTTAGGCAAATCACTAGCTGGCCTTCTGTAGCTGCTCAGAAGCATGATTGTTAGTGGAAAGTTTTAGAGTTCCATCATGGCGAGGTGGAATAATGGCAGATCAGTCGTTTTGTCACTACAGCACCTGCTCAGCACCACCGCTTGACCTGTTGTACAGTTCGGCAGGTCGATGGCTGAAGCTCAATTTAACATTAGCTTGCCATAATTACAACTGCTGTGTCAACGCACTTTTTACTTTGCTTGCCCTTACATACATTTATCCTTAATCAAAGTAACCGTCAGCTTGTGGTATCAGTAAAAAAAAAAAAAAGACTTAGAACCATGGACGACTTATCATTGCTATGATTGGACTAATGTAACTAATACAAAACTGTGGCATTGGTTGTAATGATGATGATGATGATGATGATGATGATGATGGATGACGATGATGATTGAATTTCCACCTGAGTACCCTTATGAAAAAGAAGTATACTTCATTAATTATATGAAGTATACTTAAGTAATGCTCAAGTATATTTTTAAGTATACTTTATGTAGTAAGTAGACTATTATCAATGTGTACTTGTAGTAAAATTGTAAGTGTATTATTTCAATACTGCTTTGGCCCACTAAATTGGCCCACTTTTAGTATAAGTATACATTTAAGTGTACTATAAGTGTAACAATAGTAAACTTTAAGTACACAACTAGGTTTCTCATTTTTAATGCATCTGTACCACAAGTGAACTTATAAGTACTAGTAGTTTACTATTTTAATGCAAGTATACTTGTAAGTTTTCTTTAAGTGAACATAACATATTTAAAAATAAAAAAGATTAAATTGTACACAGTATGCAGCTGCAGAGGACGCTTATTGGATATTTTCAGTCCCTAATATCTATTTTTTCACTCATTTTGCTTTTGAATCAATATTAAGATATTATGAATGATAATAATTAAAGTTAGTAAGCTCAGTGCTTTATTGTCAGCCCTGCATTGCTACCTCTGGTGCTGCTGCCCTCAAATGTTAGCCTGGAAAACTTAAAATAAAACTGCATATTGTATTATATTCTATATATTATCAAAGCATTTGTCAGTAATACAGATATTTTGGGGAAAATGTGCAAGCTGATTTAAGGTGTGCCCCTAAATTTTCTGCTTACGCTTTTATAATTTTTAGTCAGGGGCTACAGCGCTCCTAGAAAAAAAGTTAGTGTGGAGCCCTGTGAAAAAAAATGTAAAAAAAAGTATATTTAATATATACTACTCGATCAAAAGAGTTAACACAACAACTACAAGCCAAGTATACTTTGAATACTTAATTACACTTTTAAGTATATCTCGATCAAAAGATTGAGTACAAGTACAGGCCAAATATACTTGGACTTTTCTCTCAGTATAAGTAAATTTTAAGTATATTTCTGAGAAGTACATAAAGTATATCAAATGTAGACTGAAAGTACTTTTCCGTAAGGGTTGAGTTTCTGCCATTTTGAAATTTGTTACTTTTTATACATTTGTTTTAATACTGTTTAATTCTTTCTGGTTATGAGTTGCATACAGATTTTTGATTGCGTAACGTTGAGGAAACTAACAAACAGGAAGAGAGGCTTTATCTTTGCAACACTTTAGCCTCATTCAGACTGCATGCAGCTTCCTATTTTTCTGATGCTGCCGCAAAAGACAAAGTCCAGCACGGCACCCACACATTTGTTGCTTTTGTTCTAGTTGTTTTGGGCATATGTCTACCACATATTCCAGAAAACGAGAGAGCGCCACAGGACACAAATCGGATCTGAACAGTTATGATGCACTGTGTGGACAGTCAATAATTAAGATCTGATTCCAATCGGATACACAAATAATCGGATTTGTACTGACAGTGTGTACATTACATTAGACGTATAGGCTATTGAAATGAAGTCATGGCTATCATGCCCTGTCATTTTGGGGACAGTGATACCTACTGGTGAAGCAATCTGAAATGTGACATTTCGAATACCTTAGGTTCATAGATCATAAAGAAAACAATGAGAATAACTTCTCAATAGTCGCTGTTTTGAATTTAGCTTACATTTTAACAGCTGTTTATTCCAGTTGTTTGTGTGAAATGTGTTTAGGCGAACTCAGATTAGTGAAATATAATAGTAACTATTTATTGCTAGAATAAACTAGATTTTTGTGTGTGTCATATTATTGATTGATGAGTTAATTTAAAAATAAATTCTCTATTGCAGAATTTTGATAGATTGATCAACAGCAAACAAAGCTGCAATCAATCAGAAATCATTCTGTGCATATTACCTTCTTTTCAACAGTTGCTTTGAAACTTTATGTCAGCATGATTATGATGGATGCATGGTTAGATAAACTGCTAAACTGCTAATAACACTGTAGAGTTCCCACTGAGATGATGGCTATGATATAAGTGTGACACTGAAGCTGCCATCCTTCTGTTCTGCAAAACCATCAGTAAAGCATTCAAGTGAATCTCAAAGTGTTAATCTCAAAGTAATTCCCCATAGAAACTGCAAAAGTGAGTGCAAATTTTGGGTTACTTTAATATTACATTAATTTAGTATGTTCGCTTGCAAAAGCAAGTTCTTAAATGAATGCTGTGTATTTGTAAATGCATGTATGTTGATGGAGGTAAACAAAGAAGATGAGCTGTTCACTTCGATATGTGTGAAGATAAACACTGTTTCATCAGCCACCCTTCCTCCCCTGTTCTCCGTCCTCTTTGCAGTCTCTCTTAACGGTATGCTATTTACAATCATGCTTTTTCAGTCTATTTACGCATTGAATGAAAGAGACTGTAAAAGCATCATCTGTTTATATTATCCCCTCTCTCTCTCTCTCTCTCTCTCTCTCTCTCTCTCTCTCTCTCTCTCTCTCTCTCTCTCTCTCTCTCTCTCTCTCTCTCTCTCTCTCTCTCTTTCTTTCTTTCTCTCTTTCTTTCTCTCTTTCTTTCTCTCTTTCTCTGTTTCGCCATTACACCTTCCCATTCCTCATGGTCTCTTTCTTGAGTGCAGTGTTTTCCTGAATGCCAGTGCCGGAGTGGTACGCTAATGTCTATTGATGTGTATAAAATTAGCTGGAATTTGCAGAGGCAGCACTAATGGAATGAGTGTCTACCTCCAACTCGTCCTGCCAGCAACATCGCACCAGGTCTGAGGAGAGGGTGTGAATGTGCTTCAACATCTGTCTGTGTGCTTTAAGTTCTCATTCTAGTTCCATTAGAGGAACTGATTAAGAACCACAACGAATTTAAATGGCTGATTTACAACACAAACATACTCTCTATTGCTCCATACAATGCATTCCCTGCAGTAAAAGTTGAGGTTTACTAGATCCACCAGTTTCAGTGTTAGTGCTATCCATCCATCAAGCACCAAATAAAGCACCAAATGCAAAACTTATTTATTTGCCAGCTATATGAATAAGTGATATGATTATAAGAGATGCATGCTGAATCTCAGTTGTGTGTGGCCTCCTTGATTGAGCTAACATTGCTGTGTTGGGCTAGTCAGGATGCTCAGACAAATTGTAATTCACACTTTTAAATGCAAATCATCCAACAAACAGTTCATATTCATATTTGTCTCTGCACATTAAACTGGGATAGTATAACGTATTTTAACATCTATATATATATATATATATATATATATATATATATATATATATATATATATATATATATATATATATACAGTCGTGCTCAGAATTAATGGTACCCCTGGTAAATATGATGAAAAATGGCTGTAAAAAAAATTGGCAAAAATCGAACCTTTCATTGAAGTAAAATAATTGAAAGTGGGGGGGAAATCACATTATGAAATAAATGTTTTTCTCCAAAACAAGTTGGCCACAATTATTGGTACCCCTAGAATTGTTTACCAGTAAAATATCTCTGAAGTATATTCCCATTCATATTTACCTTTTTTTTTGCACACCAGGGTGACTAGGAACATGAAATTGTCCAGCCATGACTTCTTGTTTTACAGGAGTTTAAATATGAGGAAACATGAAGGCCAAATTCCCTTAATCATCCATTACAATGAATAAAACCAAAGAATATAGTTCTGATGTGCATCAAAAGATTGTTGAGCATCACAAAATAGAAAGTGGCTGTAAGAAAATAGCTAAAGCATTGAAAATCCCCATTTTGACCATCAGGGCAATAATTAAGCACTTCCAATCAACTAAAGATGTTACAAATCTGCCAGGAAGTGGACGTGTGTCTATATTGTCTTAATGCATGGTGAGGCAGAAAGTTTGAGTGGCCAAAGACTCTTCAAGGATCACAGATGGAGAATTGCCGAGATTAGTTGAGTCTTGGGTTCAGAAAGCCTATTAAAAAAAAAATTAAACAACCCCTACATCACCACATGTTGTTTGGGAGGTTTTCAAGAAAAATCCTCCTTGCTCATCCAAAAACAAACCCCAGCAAATTCAGCTGTCAGACATGACTGGACCTTCAAACAGCACAGGGTTCTGTGGTCAGATGAAACTAACAAATAGCTTTTTGGCAGCAAACATGCAAGATGGGTTTGGTGCACACAAGGATAAAAAGTACCCCATGTGTACAATTTAATATACCATCTTTAATGTTGTGGTCATATTTTTCTGCTGGAGGTCCTGGACTTCTTGTTCAGATACATGCATGGCATTGTGGATTCTATCAAATACCAACAGATAAAAAAATCTAAACCTGACAGCCTCTGCTAGAAATCGTATAATGGGCCGTGGTTGGATCTTCCATCAGGACAACGATCCAAAACAAACATCAAAATCAACACAAAAATGTGTTAAGTAGCACAAAATGAAGCTTCTACCATGACCGTCCCAGACCTGATGAGTGGAGTGAACTGAAGAGAAGAAGCACCAACATGGATCTGTGAATCTGAAGGATCTGGAGAGATTCTGTATGAAGAATGGTCTCTGATCTCTTGTCTGTGTTCTCCAAACTCATCAGGCATTATAGGAGAAAACTCAGAGCTGTTATCTTGGCAAAAGGAGATTGCAAAAAGTATTTAATAAAAGGGTACCAATAATTGTGGCCAACGTGTTTTGGAGATAAACATTTATTTCATAATGTGATTTCCCCCCCACTTTCTATTCTTTTACTTCAATGAAAGTTTAGATTTTTGCCAATATTTTGAATGAAAGATCAAAAGGATAAATTATGCAGATTTATTTTTTACAGCCATTTTCATCATATTTACCAGGGGTACCATTAATTCTGAGCACGACTGTATATACATTACATATTTTTGTATTATTATTAATATCAAACAAGATTTCAAGGAGAATGTGTCATCTGCTTTCCTGACATGAAAAAATGTAAATAAAGTTATCTAAGGTGTCAAACTTCTAGCCACATCAGAGAAGGAAGATAAATCCAGCAAATATAGACCATGCGGAAATAATGCTCTCTGAAACGGTAGCTCCGGAGGGTAATCTTATGAAATAGGTAAGAGAGCTAAAGCATCACAGGTCCCTTCCATGAAACCTCAGTCCCTTTGGATTTTCTGAGCTTTATTAAAGCAAAACATCTTATATAGGCCATCATATCACTCGTTACTTTCTCTGCTAAAATAATAGAGGCAACAAATTGCATTTGACAGCCATACTTGCACCAGCATCGTATGCAGTCTTGCTTGAAAGAGAGAGAGCGAGAGAGTTAAGAATTAAGCCTGATGTCTTTTAAAATTAAAATCAGCTAGTGTGTATATCTACTTGTGTTGCTGATAAAATACCAGGAAATTCTTCTCAGAGATCTTCGGTCTACTTTATTTGTTTGTTGAGGTGTAATTTGTGTAACATTGTTCTGTATATTATTTATTTTATTAGTTTGTCAGTATGACATGCAGTGATGGATGAGACCAGTTGTTTGAAGACTGAGGCAGATGAGAGATTATGCATGCAGCATGCAGGAGAGAGAGAGAGAGAGAGAGAGAGAGAGAGAGAGAGAGAGAGAGAGAGAGAGAGAGAGAGAGAGAGAGAGAGAGAGAGAGAGAGAGAGAGAGAGAGAGAGAGAGAGAGAGAGAGAGAGAGAGAGAGAGAGAGAGAGAGAGAGAGAGAGAGAGAGAGAGAGAGAGAGAGAGAGAGAGAGAGAGAGAGAGAGAGAGAGAGAGAGAGAGAGAGAGCCCAACACAAATGCAAAGACTGTAGGGCCCATAATTGTGTCTTCGTGCATCAAGTCAAGCATCAGTCTCATTATGTACACTCTCATTGTGTATTCTGATAACATAAAACATTGTTGAATATTCATAAGATAGCCCTAAAGTAGGTTACATTGTAATTTGACCTAATAATTTTGACTGTGCAAATGCATCAGGTCACTGTATTAAATATAATGCATGTCCTGGTGAAGAAATGTGATGTTTTTGAGCAAATTAAAGGGGAACTTGGCAACTATTTAAACTTAATGAAACCGTTTATAAATAATTTGGATGGTTAAATGACCTGTTCTGGTGAGAATGGTGATTTTCTTTATCTTCCTTTATTGTCACACAACCATATACACAAGTGCAACAGTGGGTGAAATTCTTGGGTGCAATTCCGAGCAACATAGCAGTCGTGACAGTTTACAGTAAACATACAAATTACTCAAAGTACCATATACATTATAAAAACAATAAATAATATACAATATACAATATTATTTATGCATACAATAGATACATATATTGGTGAAATATGTATGTAGTTACAGTAGGTTATGTTGTGCTGTGTTGACAGTAGACTGTTATGGTTGTTGATCATGAGGGATCAAGAGTTTAGAAGTCTAATTGCATGGGGGAAGAATCTGTTCCGGAGTCGGCTGGTGTGTGTGCTGATGCTGCGGTACCGCCGGCCTGATGGTAGCAGTGAGAGCAGCCCATGGCTCGGATGGCTAGAGTCTCTGATGATCCTCCGAGCTTTCTTCACACACCGCCTGGCATGTATATCCTGGAGAGAGGGAAGCTCACCTCCGATGATGCGGCTGGCAGTGCGCACAACCCTTCGCAGGTCTTTGCGTTTGCGAGCGGTGGTGTTGCCATACCAGGCAGTGATGCAGCCAGTCAGGATGCTCTCGACAGTGCCGGTGTAGAACTGTGTGAGGATGCGGCGGTTCATTCCGAACTTCCTCAGCCGTCTTAGGAAGAAGAGGCGCTGATGAGCCTTCTTCACGACGGCCTCAGTGTGGACGGACCATGTGAGTTCCTCTGTGATGTGGTCACCGAGGAACTTGAAGCTGTTGACTCTCTCCACCGGAGCTCCATTGATGGTGATGGGGCTGTGTTCTCTGTCGTTCTTCCTGAAGTCGACCACTAACTCCTTGGTTTTGCTGATGTTGAGGGAGAGGTTGTTTTCCTGACACCAGTGTGTAGGCCTTTTCATCGTTGTCGGTGATCAGACCTACCAGCGTCGTGTCATCAGCAAACTTGATTTTGTTGGAGCTGTGAGTTGCCACGCAGTCGCTTGTGTACAAGGAGTACAAGAGTGGGCTGAGAACACAGCCCTGAGGGGCTCCAGTGTTGAGAGTCAGTGATGAAGAGATGTTGCTGCCCATTCTGACCACCTGGCGTCTGTTTGACAGGAAGTCCAGGATCCAGCTGCACAGCAAGCTGTTTAAGCCCAGAGCCCAGAGTTTCACATCAAGCAAGGAGGGCACTATGGTGTTGAATGCTGAGCTGTAGCCTACAAACAGCATTCTCACATATGTGTTCCTCTTTTCCAGGCTGGAGAGAGCAGTGTGTATTGTAGATGCAATAGCATCATCAGTGGAACGGTTATTGCGGTATGCAAACTGCAGTGAGTCCAGTGAGGGAGGTAGAACAGAGCAGATGTAATCTCTGACTAGTCTCTCAAAGCATTTACTGATGATGGGGGTCAAAGCAACAGGACGCCAGTCATTTAAGCAGGTGATGTTTGACTGCTTTGGTATAGGGACAATGGTGGACGTTTTAAAGCATGTGGGGACTACAGACAGGGAGAGGGACAGATTGAAAATGTCCGTAAAAACACCAGCCAGTTGGTTCGCGCACACTCTAATGACACGCCCCGATATGCCGTCTGGACCCGCGGCTTTACGAATGTTCACCCGACGGAAAGATCGTGTTACATCCGCTACAGAGACGGAGAGTGAACTAACCTCTGTGGCTTCAGTCGCGGGCACTCTCACCGCGAGGGGGGTGTTAGTTCCCTCAAAACGAACATAAAAAGTGTTTAGCTCATGATTTTCCCCGCTCCCCCCTGCGTTCCCAGGGGGAAAACCAACCTTGCAACATGAGGACTAACGTCCCGGTAAGTTGGAAATAGGAAGTCTTGTGAGAAGCGAGAACGAGCGAGAAACACAAACTGCTTTACGGCAATTCGACATTAACAAACACGCCATATGATACTGTGTATGATGTATTACACACCTCTGTACACATACCTCCACATGATAAAGTTGGCCGGCTCCGATGATAACAAATACACATGAGCAGCGGTAGAAAGGGGGATGAGGGTGCCGCAAGTGAGTTTTTTTTATGACAGTGTTGTGAAATATACGCCACACAGCTGTAGGGGGAGCTTGTTGAGAAAACATGCGACAACAAAAGTGAAAATCAGCGAAGAAATGGCTAGAGTTGGTAAGTTCCCCATTAATCCTTTGGTTATTTGACTGCACATTCATAACACACATTTATGCAAAAACACACAAACACCAACAGTTGCAGGTCACGGTCGATCAAACGTGGTAATGCACCTTAGTAAACCCCTTCATTATTACATCAATGTCAATCCAATGCGGTACACTTTTTGCCTCATAGTGTGCACACGTTCTCAGACTTACAAAGTACAAAAAGTCAAGAAAGAAAATAATGACTATTCAGACTAAGTCTGACTTCTGGAATTCTCTCACAGGTTTGAGCTGCATTTCCCAAAAGTTTTGCAAGCCTAAGTTGATCATAGAGACTATTGGTCTCTACAATCTACTTACTGTACATACACACCGCCGCCGACTTGAGCTTCCAAAGTTACCGCAAGTCATTCATTTTCAATGGAAGCTGGCTTCTCTCAGCTGCAAGGAGCGTCAAATCCATCGGCATCGCGTTTTGGGTGTTTTGAGCGACCAGAGCGTCAATCAGAAAGTTGAAAGTAGCTCAACTTTATGGTAATGAGCTATGACGCGGTTCAGCTCCAAGCAGCGGCAAAACGCCAGCAACCAATCAGAATTTAGACGTCCTTTGCACTGGCTGATTCCGGAGAAACATACGATGTAAACTTTCGTTCATACCAAAAAATTAGTTCCGAGAAAATGGAGGAGAAGCTAATCATCGCCGTTGGTGTTGATCCATAATGATCCATTGATACACATTTGAGGATGAGCTCAACTTTTATTGGAAATATTTACGAACACTCATTTTAAGCGGGAATGCAATTAATTTGGTCACGGTAACACCGATTTGACCAATTGCACTAGATGCAAATAATAATAATAGCTAATTTTTTTTTTTTTTTGAGCAAATGTGACCAAAATGGTTATAAAAATGCTGTCATTATAAAAGGTTTCTAGTGTCAATGTATTGCTTGTTTTTTCTGTTTACATTTCATGTTGTGACACTTCTCTTCTCCCATGATCGAACATAGAATGCTGCTACGTCAGAGTGGCCAATGAGCTTCCCCGTACTTTTTGACAAGCATCCTTGACAGGGCGGCTAGAGCTTCTTTGCAGCTCAAGTCGGCGGCGGTGTGTACGTACAGTTAGGCTTACGATGCTTTTGGGAAACTCAGCCCTGATCAGTTCAAATTCATTAAAAAATGAATTAAAAAACATTTAAGTTGTATATTTTCAGACAATTTCTTTGGTTTAATCAGACAATTCAGGTCTAGATTGCAGTGGTAAAGAGATTATGTTGTACAGACTCTGTAAAGTATGCATTGCATTGTGTTACATGTTCCCTGTGTTTGCTCCTGGATTTTTGTAAGTGTTTCCTGTTCCTTGTGCCATGTTTGTAGTCCTTTGTAGTCCTTTTGTTTATTGGTTCCCCCTGTTCATTAGTCTTGATTGGTCCCAGATGTGTCTTGTTAAATTGTTAGCCCTTGTGTATTTAAACCCCAGTCTTTCTGTGCATCAGTTTACAGCACAGATGTTTAATGGGAAAGAAATCATGATATCTCCTTTCACTCTTCCGTATCGGACAGGTGTGACAGAATGAGAAAGCCCTCTCAAGCCCTCTCTTTCTCCTTCTCTCAGGTTGCAGAAGAAACATACCCTAATATATTTCATGTTTTACATGTGGCTGTGATTCAGGAAACGTGTCATGAGTGATAAGTGTTCATCCACAGCCGCAGGATGCACAAGATGAACCAGTTGCTTTATTTTGAACACTCAGAGAGAGAGAGAGAGAGAGAGATTAGTGTCAGTGAGAGTAACGGCCCATTCTACCCCTTCTCAAATGAAGCATGGATCACGGACGGGGAAATGTAAAGGTCACAAGCTGAAGTTTCGTGTCCACAGTTGCGCCTTTCTCTCTCTCACCCACGCAAACTCCTGTTCATTTTATTCACACACAAACATGCTTGCGCTTGATGTAATGAACACTCACACATACGCACGAACACAGAGCTGTAATAAAGCTCTGGCCCGTTCCCATTGTATTAATAAATGCTGTGTCCACACAGTCTCTCATCCATTTTTCTCTCATTAAAGTCGGAGCCTTAAAACGCTGTCATGTGTGACCTTTGCAGACTTCACCCACAACTCTCATGTCCCCAAATTAATGGTCTTATCTTCCTGCATAATCTCCAAACTTATTTTTCTGATTAATTAGTGTCTAAATCAAGATCCGTCCACTCAAGTGGCTCACCTTAAATCCAATTGCTTTTATTAATGGGATTCAATTCCAATTTGCAACAAGGCTGGTAACTATACAGAGTTCCTTCAACTGTACTTGTGAACTTTTCTGCTCGAGGGAGGAAGAGAAAGTGCGTATGTGAGTCAAAGGCTGCTTTTTTTTAAAGTAGTACACTTTTTGGGTGTCTAAATTATGAGAACCTTGTTGGCAGGGTCCAAAATTAGCACTCACCAAGCACCAAATGCGAGTCAAAATTGGTTTTGGTGAGTAAATAAGAGATTAAACACGTTGGCTGGTAACATTTAAAAACAATTTAATTTTGAATTTCGAATAGCAAATGAAATGATAATAATCTGAATCTCTTTAATGTAGTTCAAATCAGACATCTGAACTGTCTTTCACGACTATGACTGAATGACTGAAGATATACATCCAAGAATATTCCTCACATTAAGCATTAAGAGGGATAAAATCACATGGGATCTTCTTAAAAATTGTGACAGGTGCAATTTAGCAATTTTGGACTGAGACTGACTCATTTCAAGTAACACAATGACGTGTATTTTTGTCACAAAACAAATAGCTAAATAATTATGTTGTCATTGCAACAGAGTCTGTTATCCCCATCTGTTACATATACATATATATATATATATATATATATATATATATATATATATATATATATATATATATATATATATATATATATTGCATTTATTTTTGGCAGATGTGGCAAAAGGTACATTCTGAACATTGCTGACAGGTCTCTCTGTAGGTCTTATCATGTATGTCATTGTCAACAACTCAACAGACAACTAGTTGTTGACGGCAGTTTGGGCCAAATTTATTTAAACCACTTTGTATAGAATGCGGTTATCACTCTCATTAAATAAAATGAGCATGAAATGAAATGCATTTAGCTCTTTAAAACAGGACTAATAACTGTATTCTTCTGCTGTGTGACTGTAGCCATTTAGAGCTCTGAATTTAGAAGAGAATGAAGAAAATTTAAGGGAGGAAGATCTGATTGGCAACTTTGAATGTCACGCTGACGGTTTTTGTTTATTATCTGTAATTGTGGTCATAGCTGTTTGTTTTTGGTATAACATGTTTACCCTTTAACCAAAAAAAAGGCACACAGCCTGTATGCTGAAGGCCTAAGTTGGCAAACCTACAATAGATATGAATTTTTATCTCTTTCTCTAACAATTACACACACAAATATCTCAAGAGACATGGTTGTCATCTAAACAAGAACGGCTGGCATTGTGTCAGTCATACTGCTAATGGTGATAAATTCCTCCAGTATTAAAATTTGTACAGTACTTCGGGAATCTATTTCCCCAGAGAAGGACAACGGATCAGCTGTCACCATTCAGAGTAAAAATACAGACACACACTGCTGCATACAGCGCAGACTCCTGTTGAAAGAACAGAAATTACGATTATTCTATTATTATTGTTGTTTTGTTGGTTATTTCTATAATGCTAAGTATAATCATTGTTTCTGTGCTTTTAGTCAAGTACACAGTTTGCCACCAAAAATATTATTTTAAAAATGTTTGTCTGGTATTTTACACACTTTATTTGTCATAGCAGTAATGAAACCAATAATTGATTGATTGATTGATTGATTGATTGATTGATTGATTGATTGATTGATTGATTGATTGATTGATTGATTGATTGATTGATTGATTGATTGATTGATTGATTGATTGTGGAATCAACATATAAATCACAAATTCAGTGTACTAGATTTTTACATATTTATGTATTTATCTGTGATTTATAAAAGCGTGAAATGGGCTTTTATTTTTCTGCTACATCTCAGGACTGTCGCTTAGTATTCCCCAGAGTCACAGTCTTCTGGCATTTCGATTCAGGTGGTTGGCTCAAAACATCTATTGCCCATGAGACGCCATGAGCAAATATGGCAGATTTCAAATCTGCAGGGTCCTGCACCAGACCGTTAAGATGAATGTGAATGCTAACGGATGACTTTCTCCAGATATTTCATAGACTTCCTCAGTGACCCCAGAAACTGGGTCACACCCAACCCCATTTATATTTCATGGTTCTTTTCTAGTGGATCTACAGGTGTTTTCCAGTCCATGTTCCAAAAGCAGCTGAAATGGACATTGCCTGTCACCTGTTATTCCATATTTTTCGACTTCTGTGACATTTAGTGTCAAAAAGAAATTAAGAATAAGATGGAACAAGCTTTTCATTCAGTTCGCTTTATCCACGTATCTCACAAAACTCTCAGGTTTAGACAGTCTTATGTCTCGCCTATCAAATTTAGCGGCTGTGTGAACAACAGACCTAATTTATTGTGTACAAGGACAGCGCAAGCCCTAATTTATTTTGCTATACAGGTCAATCTGCAGCAGGTTATCACTTATTTATAAGTGTGTCATTTTCCCGTTTTAATATTCATTTTTTGAAACACTACCTTGAGGATAAAATGAAGGCTCATACTGCAAACATTTACAACATAGCAGTGATGATAAGCTCTAAAATAGGTCAGTCTGACTCACATAACATAAAGGTTAAAGCATAAAATAGTGTGTATGACTAACTCCATTTTGACTCTAGGTAAATATGAGAAACTAACTATATCATTTGTCTTGAACATAACCCCACTCCAAAAAAATAAAACAACCTTTTAATCAGTATGTTAGTTTTTTTTTTAATTTTTAAAAGAAAAATAATGAATCATACTTAAAACAAGATATTTTACCAGAGCTCACAAGATGCAATAGAAAATATGTATATATATATATATATATATATATATATATATATATATATATATTATTATTTTTTTTAATTTATTTTATTTATTTTTTTTACATGCTAAACACATTAAAGTAGCAATTAGGTGTCGGCTGATTGATTTAAGATTTAATATAATCCTGTGTCCAAGGAGAATTTTGGAACGTGCAGCTAATCTTTGGATGATGTTCTAATACATGTTTTTTTTTTTTTTTTTTGCTGCATAATAGTACATTAGCAAAACAACTTGGGAGCCATATCAGTCTGGTACCGCTGCCAAAACCCCCACTTAAAACATTTTCATTCCATCTGCTTATGGCCTCATATGAGTCTCCTCTTCATCATTGCATCACTGTGGTGTCCGATTTGTGGTGAAAGCCCAGACCAGCTGCCATCACATCCAGATGGATGCCCCATATTGGTACTTAAAGCCCGTATTACAAATAAAACAACTTTTTTGTTAGGCCCAAACCTGGTAAATTCTGAACAACATTTTTTTTCAGTTGTCCAAATTCAACAGAGAATAGGGATTCATTCTTTAACATTTATGATTCATTAACATGGCCATCATGGGATTTTTTTTTTTTTTTTTTTTTTTTTGGCCTCTCACGCCAAACGGCAGCATTCCCGTTTGCCTTACCTCCCCTGACGACAGTCTGGGGTGTGGATTACAAATCTTGGTTTGCGTTTTTATAATTCCTCTTGTTGCAGTAGACCATAGTGACCCGGTCCAAGGATCGGTTGTCATACTGGATGCAGCTGTGTAATAAAACCTTATATAGATTTGTCTCTTTTGGTGCCCAACCATGGACCCACATCTGACCTTGTCTGTCTAGTAGAATGAGCGCACACACAAAGCTAGACTTCACTGCCAACTTCAATTTCAGTGCTTCAGGCATTGGAGGATTCTCAATATAATCTCCAACCACCTGTTTAAAAGGTAATGAAAGATGCATCTGCACAAAAATATCTCTTAAGGTATTGCAACAGAACTATGCAAAATAAAGTATTATTAATGTGCTTAATGGAACAGCTGTAGTTAACTTCAAAGCAGGTGCTATAATAGTAGGATGCTTAGAGAATGGCAATGAGACCAAAGTCTCATTTTGACCTTAAGAGAGGGTATTTTCAGGATTTGGTCCCACCTGCTAAGGTCCTGTAATGCAGGCTTTTCAATTCTGAACCAGACCGAACATGGAAAAATAGCATGAAGCTGTTTGGATTACGAACGAAAAGAGCAGTGTGTGTGTTTGTCTGTATATACAGGCCTATGTGGAGTCTGACCATCGGTGGTCATTTGATTTGAGATGGGTCAGCAGAAGGTGTGGGGTCTAACAGCAAGAAGCTAGATTGGAGTGAGTGATCCCTACTGTCCAATACACAACGCAGCAGGAGCATAGTGCTACTATAGCAAAAAAAGAGTGCAAGGGGGAGAAAGGAAATGTATGAAAGAGAGGGCTTTCTGTAAGGAAGGTCTTTCTATATATTCAGTCCACTTTAGGTCCATCTATGTAGTGTGTGCGATTTTTTTTTTTATTCATTTTTTTTTTTTGGGGGGGGGGGGGGGGGGGTATTTATAGTGCCTGGTATTTAGCTTCTAGAACAATAATAACTTTTTGCAACAGTTTATTCAAGGTGCTGGACACTTTTTTTCAGGGAATTTGGTCCTTGCTATCTCAATAACATTAGGCTGTTTGTACTGATATTTTGGCTGCAGAATCTATTTATCTTTTTTGGCCACGCTACAGCAACTCTTGTTTAAGATCAGGCGACTGTGCAGGCTGCTAGCGGGAAATAAAGACCCATGCCATGTTCTTGGAACTGAAGATGATTCGAGCTTTATGACATTTCGCACTATCCTGCCGGAGCGATCCATTTGAAAACCGATGGACTGTGGCCATAAAGGGATGCACATAACAGCAACAACGCTTAAGTACGCCGTGGCATTCAAATTGTGCTTAGTTGGTATAAAGGCCCCTAATGTGCAATAGGAAACTGTTCCCCACACCATTACACTCCATTTTCAAGCATGCAGAATCTAGGGGTTAGATTTTTGGGTCAAATTGTGATTTTACCATCTGTACACCTCAGATTTGTCAGATCAACAAAATTCTTCCAATGTTCAGTCGTCTAGTTTTGGAAAACCTGTTAATAATTGACTAGAATGGCCCTTACATAGCTTTCAGCTGCCCATCTGCTATCCCAAGTATATGCACTGTATGTTAATGAAAGAGAGAATCCACAGCTAGTGGTGCATTAAGACGATTTTAATGCACGACGTGGAGGCAAAGAACCACCTGACACGAGGTGCACACCTAGCTGTGGATTATCCCACTTATACCATGATCATTTCCCAACATTGACAACTTAAAGCGGTTATTGATGTTTGCAGCGCAATATTTGACCAGAAGGAAAAATTGGTGGTTATTTTCGTTAGATCTAGCAATTTGCCTGTTTTGTATCAGACAGAGAGATAAATAGTGCGTAGTGTTACATTTTAATAAATTAATTATAGCATTTATTTGAATTAATTATCGAGGGAGAGAGAGAGAGAGAGAGAGAGAGAGAGAGAGAGAGAGAGAGAGAGAGAGAGAGAGAGAGAGAGAGAGAGAGAGAGAGAGAGAGAGAGAGAGAGAGAGAGAGAGAGAGAGAGAGAGAGAGAGAGAGAGAGAGAGAGTCTAATAACAATGAAGCTGTGAGTTTAATTACTTAAAAATAGCTATTCGTTCCGGGGAAATATAATGTATTCATTCAGTAGCGAAGCTATTTTATCAGTAATTTGTGGGGCATCTCAGAGTGATGCATGTGTGTGTGTGTGTGTGTGTGTGCGCGCTTCAATGAAAACAGCGTTTTAATATAAAACTGTGATTCAACTCACTGTGCATTTAACGACTTTAATGAACACCTTCCAGCCAATCAGAATCGAGTATTCAGACAGACCATGGTATAAATAAAATTATTATTTTAGTTGCCCTTTAATACTTAGTTAACATAAGTGCATTACTGAAAAAAAATGGAAACAACATGTTTTCTTTATATCATCATGCAAAGCCTACAAATTTCCACATGCAACATATGGGTTTTATCATAGACTTAAAAAATATATATATATATGGACGTATTGTCCGTGAAGTCACCCGTAGGTTTCTGGAGAGCGTTTTTGAAGCCTAAATGCTTAATCATTTAAACGGATGAGTTGCAAAAAAAATCACCCCCCTCACAGTTGTCATGAAGGGCAAAATTAGCTGTATAGACCAAAACCACTTTTTGCTCCAGGCTGTAAACATATTTATTTCTGCTGTAAAGTTGGGTATTTTAACATGGGGGAGATACAGTTTTGACTCACTTTTGCTGCCAGCTTCAAGCAGCCAGTCGATGAATTGCAGTTTAATTCACTTCCGTGTTGGTTTCAAGAGAGAAACAGGGAGGTTGCCGCTTGGTTTTTATGCATGAAATAAATACAGCCGCCTTTATATATTGCAATGGGTGTCCTTTCTAAGGGGATTGTTGTAATTAGGGTTATTGCAATTAAAATGACTAAAAACCTCTGGTATGTTCTACCATTAATCCCATAGTGTGGCCCACCAGTACAAACTTTGTCTCAAGCCAGTTTGGTATGAGATAGATGCACATGCTTTCCTCTCCAGTGTTGCTTTTTCATTATCTGTCTGTGACCTTACAGTTTTAAAGATCCTGGCCATTCTTTTCTCGTCTCTCATTACCATAGTAGAAGTGAAAGAACTTTCCTGGTCAGACTATTCCCTATTTACTCCAGACTTTGTGTGAAAATCTCAGGTGGTCAGTTTGCTTCTGAGATGTTGGAGCCTCGCCCTCAAGAACCAAGTATTGTAAGTCTCCTACATCATGCATTCTTTAACTGAATTTAAACTGAATTTCAATTAAACCCCTCAACCTCCTCTGCCTCCATTATAACTTGTGATTCTGCCATATGACAAATACACGAGTTGAATGGCCACCTAGTATTGTTCATTCAACATACTGAGATATACAGTACACTCTCAATTTCTCTCTCTCGTCCTCGCCTATACTGTTGAATAACAGCTGGAGGTGAGTGGATAGATGCTTAATGATGTTATGTGATTGGCAGGTGGGGATACGGTGTGAGATGTGGACTTGTGAAGGCACAACCGCTGTGATATAAATTCGAAGCTATGAAATCAGCTCTAAGCAAATTTATTCATGGTTTAATCAGACATGTTATTCACTTATAACCTACTTTCTCAATATTAATGCAGAAAAGAAAGAGATGGCTTTAAAAAGAGGGTGAAAGGAGAAAAGAGTAGGGAAGGAAAGAGGGAGGAAAAAGAGAGGGAAGAGGTAGAGAGAATCAGGCGGTTTTATTCCTCATTTTCCTTCATGTCTGGGTAAGCAATCTGGTCATGCAGTGGAGCCATCCATCATGGTTATAGTCTGTGAAGAGAATGTCTGAAGCTCAGGGTCAACACTCTTTTTCTTTCACTCTCTCTCTCTCCTGTTCTTACTGGGTTAAAAGGTGTAATTCTCCTGTGCTCATGGCTGCGGTGTCGCTTAAAAGAATCCATCCATACCCACACTTCTACTTGTGAATGTACCACATTGCTGTGGTACTTTCTAAAGGCCATGTCTTTCTCTACATCCTTATATGGCGTCAATGATGCTGAAGATTGAAGTAGGCAGCTGTAAACGGTCACCATTACCACTCACTTTGTGTCTACATTGTGTCAGAGAACTGAATCTGCACCCTGTCACCCTGTATGGACCACCTATCTGCTCACATATACACACCAACACACATCATTACACAGGGTCATCATTTCTAAACCCCCATTAAACATCCCACCTAGCTGGACTGACAATGAATCATCTATAGGCGATTAATGCATAATTTTAAACCTCAATTTCATTCTGTCTCTCACTCCTTTAATGGCTTTTAAATGGTTATTCATCTTCACACGCACACGTTTACATGGAAAATGTGCCGTTGACTTATTTTGATATATTGTATAGTTAATTATAATTACTACTAACCCTTACCCTACACTAAAATATTAAGCATTTTATTTTGTTTTGATTTGTTTTATGGTTTTGTTGTTTCTGTTCTTTTTTATGCTTTTTTGTTTTGTTTCTGGACCTCCCTGAATGTTGCAGAGGTAAGTTCTGTCAAATTTAGCTTACTTCTGGAGCCAAATTTGTTCCCTTAAGTATAGCAAACAAATGTGCCTCTCAGGTACCATGTGTAGAGTATCAGCCCTCAGCCAAGTGCAATTGACCTGGTGGAGTGTGTTTAGAGTAGTGTTCATGAATTGCTCCCTACCAGACTGCCACAGGGAACTCTGCACTGGATGCAAAAACAGGGCCTTCCGTGTGGTCTTAAACATATAAATTGTTCTGTTATGCTTCCAAGCCACCCTGGTTCTCACCTCCTTCCCTGCGGGGATTCACTTGTTTTCTCTCTTTTGTTGTAATTTTTTGCACCATTGGACAAAGCTGTTGACATATTTACACATTTTCCTAGTACAAATGTTGAAAGAAATCAAGTAAAGCCTCCTATTATTTTGATTTGTGTCAGACGAAGGAATCCCCCTGTGTGTGATAGACCAAAGATATCATCTCTGAAGGCCCGATGTGCGTGTGTGTGTGTGTGTGTGTGTGTGTGTGTGTGTGTGTGTGTGTGTGTGTGTGTGTGTGTGTGTGTTGGAATGAGCCAAAGATCCTTCCTGATGGAGTCTCAGAATGTAGCAGAAGAGGCCTTGGTAAAGAAATGGTTGTACAGCTAAGCGTCTGGGGATGCATATGAATGCATTACAAATACGGAGAGAAAAATAAACAAAAGCAACAGGAACTGATGTGGTTTCACAGTTTGCCTCATTCCTCAAGACCTTACATTGTACTGGATTGATCTCTTTCCCTCGTTCCCGCTCTCACATTTATGACTAATTTTTCTGTTGAAGTCTGGGTTTACTCCAGACTGACTTTCGGTTCTGTTAAACTATTTTCTGTTGTAGTTTATTCATAACTACAAAATAAAAAGCGTCTTTCTGCCTAGCAGGGGTGCGCCGCTCTTTTGCTAACATGGCAGTTTAGTGGGGCATTCATATGTGGAGGACTCAGGGTGGTGATGAAGGATGGATTTTTGCTGGAGAAGTTTTCACAGCTGCCTTTGTCTCGTAAAATAACCTTAACGTCGCTATAAACAGCCACTCACCGCAAGGATCACTCCTCCAACCACAAAATTAATAGAGCAAAGCACAAGCTGTTAAAAAGGAGGGGAAAGGAGAGACGAGGGCAGAAAGGAAAGAGTAGGCAAAGAATGGAGAGCCGTGACGACCAAAGACATTGAAGGGGACCTTCCCCCCGAATATTCAGATTAGCGGTCAACAATACTGTTTGTAGTTTGACCAATTCACAAACTATTGCGTTTGTTTCCCTCCAATCTTTAATATGTGCTTACATTCTTTATAGTGTTGGCCTACCTAACGCACTCGGTTACTAACATAACCTCTGTTCTCTTACGAGAGTATCTCTCGTACTGCGTGATTCTTACGCTATGGGGAAAACCTCTTTTCCACGAGATATTGAAGCCAAAAATTATCCTTAATTTTTAATCAATGTAAAACGCTTTGCGGCAGCATGCAGAAACAGGCGAGACAGCTCGCGCCCCTATTGGCTGCCCTGCGGCAGAAGCAGCAGCCTATCGAGAACGGCTCTGCGTGACGTCATGACCAATGGGGGCACTTCGCGATCACTTCGTCACCTCCCGCCAGAAAGGTCGTAGTCTCGCCCCATAAAGCCGGTCCTCAGGCTGATACAAACTGGTTTTCATCGCCGAAGCGAACCAGAGCGCATTTTAAGCACGGCAAGATACGCAGTACTCGTTCCCTCTGGTGAAGGTTACGTTAGTAACCGAGTACGTTCTCTTACGAGAGTATCTCTCGTAATGCGTAATATCTTACGCTATGGGGAACACAGTGCAACACGCCGTGCGTACAGGGATCCAACACCAAAGTCCCAAGGGCAGAAACCCGGGGCGCATATAGTGCATAATCACCATAGACTCACAGAGAGTGAAGGAAGAGGGGCTAGAAACGTAATTCCTTATAAAGTAGCATCCAGAGGAGCTGATCATATGAAAATTATACCACGCAGCCAGGATGAAAGCTTTCAGTCTAAACTGGGTGGTCATACGTGTGTCAACACTCGTGGAGCTGCTGTATCGGTCAGTGAGCGATACGCAGGCCAAACTTTGAGCGTGGATGGGGTTCTGCCCTTATCCAGCAGCTCTTGTAGGAAGGAAAGTACTTCCGTAACCCCGCTGTCTACGGTTGAAAAGCCCTGAGCTTGACACCAAGCAGAGAACACAGACCATTTCGAGGAGTAGAGCCGTCTAGTAGATGGAGCCCTAGCCTGCGTGATCGTGTTTAACACTCCCTCCGGGAGGTTAGCGGATACCCGTTGATGGCCCATGCATGACAGATCTGGGCGAGGATGCTAAATCGAGCCCCCTGCCTGAGAGAGGAGGTCTCTCCTCAGTGGCACAGGCCACAGGGCAGTGCTGGCCAGCAGCATCAGGACTGGGAACCAGGTCTGGTTCATCCAGAGCGGGGCCACAAGCAGCACTGGGCATCCGTTTTTCCTGATTCTTTCCAACACTTGAGGCAGGAGCGAGACAGGGGGAAAAGCATATAGGGGAACGCGGGGCCAAACGTGGGCCAGTGCGTCTTTTTCTTTTCGAGAAAAAGTTCGGACAATGAGCGTTTTCGTGGGACGCGAACAGGTCCACCTGCGCTCTGCCGAACGTTTCCCACAGCAATTGGATCATCTGCGGGTGCAGCGACCATTCCCCTGCTGGGATATGTTTCTGGACAGTCTGTCTGGTCCCACATTCAGGTGACCAGGCACATGCGCTGCTCTCAGCGAAAGCAGGTTGTGCTGAGCCCAGACCAGAAGGCATTCCGTCAACCTGTAAAGGTTTCGGGACCTGACGCCGCCCTGGCGATTTATGTATGCCACCACTGACAAGTTGTCCGACCGGACCAGGACGTGGCGACCTTTTATCTGGGGACAGAAGCACCCTAGCGCTTTGTCAACTGCTATCATTTCCAAGCAGGTTATCTGAAGGAGCTTTTCCCGTTCTGACCACAGGCCAGCGAACGCTCTCCCTTGAGCAGCGCTCCCCATCCCGAGGTGGAGGTGTCCGTAGACACCACCTGCACACTCGAGGAGGTCCCCAGACTCACACCTGACTGATACCAGTCGGTTGCTTTCCAAGGTTCCAGAGCTGAAACGCACTTCAGATTGACCCTGAGGTGATGGGTGGTACGGGGTGGTACTCGCGCTTTCAACCACATCTGCAGCGGGCGCATGCGAAGCAGGCCTAGCTGGAGTACAGAGGCTGCTGAGGCCATTAGGCCCAGCATTTTCTGAAACCTTTTGAGCGGGACTATAGAGCCGTGGAGGAAGGATTTCACGGCGCGCTGAATGTCTCGTCCCCGCTCCGGTGACAGGCGTGCTGTCATGGATAGCGAGTCCAGCACTGTTCCCAGAAAAGACATTTTCTTCTTGTGACAGTTAGCTTTTCGCCCAGTTGACTGTGAGGCCCAGATTCTCGAGGTGCTCGAGTAATGTGGCCCTGTGCTCTATGAGCTCTGAGTGTGATCGAGCTAGAATCAGCCAATCGTCCAAGTAGTTCAAAACTCACATGCCCCGAAGTCTCAGGGGTGCGAGAGCCGCGTCCATGCACTTCGTGAATGTACGGGGTGGTAGGGACAGGCCGAACGACAGGAATGTGTATTGATATTCCTGGCCCTCGAAGGCGAATCTCAAGAATTGCCTGTGATGGGATGCTATTTGTATCTGGAAATAGGCGTCTTTCAGATCTATTGACATAAACCAGTCCCCTTGGCAAACTTGCGCGAGGATTTTCCTGGTTGTAAGCATTTTGAAATGGCGCTTCACAAGTGCTCTGTTCAGCTGTCGCAGATCTAAAATGGGTCTGAGCCCAACCATCTTTTTCGGTACCAGAAAATATCTGCTGTATAGGCCCCCCTCACTCTGAGCCTGAGATAAAGGTTCTATAGCCCCTTTGCTCAGTAGTTTCGCCATCTCGCCTCGAAGTAGATGAGATACTTCGTTTTTCACCGTCGTTTCGACGTGCGCCGCATAACGGCGGGGACGTCGAGCGAACTGTAGCGAATAGCCTCTCTTTATAGTGTTCAGCACCCATTCTGATACCCCGGGGAGCTTTGACCACGCATCTGCCTGAATAGCTAGAGGTAGAATGAAATCTGGGCTCTGGCCGCGGCATGACGGCGGCTCGAGAGCCTCGGTGTACTGAGAAGTCAACGCTGTGTTTACAGCGTGCGAGGCGGGGGGCGCGCTGATCACAGCGGGCAGCCTGGCCGCGCTCAGCTTCTCTATGACTGGTAGTGCATAGAAAGCGAGCGGGGCGAACCCCGTGGGATTCGGTGTGTTCGTGAGAGAATGTGGGCGCGGGATGACGGGCACATTTACTGCCCTGAGAACACTGTCAGCTCGCGCCAACTGAATGTGTGTTAGTTTCGTTTTTACAGAAACCAAGGGACACGCATCGTGTAGTGTAAGCGGGCACTGAGATATGGGCGCGTTCATTAAATTTTTTGCACAATCGGCATGAGTCGATTTTATTTGTGGCGGGCTGTGTCTGGGTGTGGGAATGGGCACTGGGGCGTGGCCATTCTTACAACACCCATAACACCATCGGCCGTGGCCGGAACACCAGAAAATGCACTCTTTATTGGATTTATCTGGGTAGCCATAAAAACGGCTTTTGTGTGCAGGCAAGCGGGCTCTGGAGCTGGCTTGCTCACTGCAAAATAGGCTGGAACAGTCACATTGCTTGGAACTGGACGAGCGAGAAGTTTTGGTATTTGTTTTGGTATCCCGCAGCGGGATTTGAACACCGTCGCTTTCCTAGAGAGGCTAGGAAGGCTTCGAGACCTCGGGCTTGATCTCAAACCTCGGCCGGGGCCCGCGCTGAGGGGGGCGGTGTCCAGCAGAGCGAGAGCGCGGTCTTTGGTCTCGGGCCTGGCGGCGCTGTGAAGCGGCGGCAGCGGGTGGCGCAGGCTGCGGCTGAGAGCTTCGGGCAGACGGTTGTTTCTGGCGGCCCGTAGCAGAGCTCGAGCGCTTCAGAAGGAAGTGCTTCATAGCCTGCAACGTTTTCTGTGCCTTGACGAATCTGTCCGCGAAATCCTTGAAGGCAGATCCGAAGAGGCCCGCTGATGAAATGGCCGCGTCGAGAAACACAGAGCGCTCAGCTCCCGTCATCTCAGACAGCGTCAACCATAAATGTCTCACAGCCGCGGTGAGAGAGGCCATATTCCGCCCAACGGCCTGTGCGGCGGCTTTCGCAGCATGTAGATTGAGGTCTGTAGCGCTTCTCAAGTCCGCCACGCAGATCGCTCCCGGTCCTTCCTCGTCCAGTTTTTGGAGAAGGTCGGCCTGGAAGATCTGCAGGACAGCCATCGTGTGCACCGCGGAAACTGCTTGCCCGGCGGCAGTGCAAGCGGGTCCGTGCATGGCTGACGTCACTCGGCAGGCTGACCATCATTCGAGGCCAATGGATTCCACGGCTTGAGAGAGCAGACGCATCAGCTCAGCTTCAATGCCGGCTCGTCTCCCAGAGGGCTGGCGGGTAGCGTGGGGGAGGTCCGCAGAGCTAGGCCAATCCTCACTATCAGATGCCAGGAGAGAACATGCTTCGGTAGGTTCGTCGATCTCAAGGGCGGACGCGGCGGCAGACAGCGGTCGTTGTCCATCCGTGAGCGACTCGAGCGATGGCGCCGGTGAAGCTGGCGGGCGAACCGGCGAGCTTTGGCGGGCAGGAGAGAGCTCGGGGGCGCGCTGAGCACGGCGCTTCTTGCAGCGCTGTACCACAGCGGACAGAAGTGCAGGCTCTGAAAAGGATGCCAAGCGAGTCCTCAGAGTCACCATAGGCAGTAGCTCGCAATGATGGCATCCGCCTTGGTCGAGCTCGAGAGCGGCATGATCCTCTCCCAGGCAGGACACGCAGATTGCATGGCGGTCCCCGCCGCTGAGTTGGGCTCGGCACGAGCCACAGGAAGGCATCTTGAAAAAGACGCTAGCTCTTTTAGAATATGGAGAAGTGTGAGTTGCAACGGCAAACAAACACTCTCAGCAGAGTAAAAGGATATAGACGCCGGAAAGCGCAGCAGGTACGGTGGCTGAAGGCGGCGAGGCCAGCGACTCCAGGCTCGAGGGCTCGCCCGCTGAAGGCTTACATCGACGGCGCGGCTTCTCACTCCGGATCCAGCGATGCGTGAGCTTCGCTGAAGAGATGAAAATCAGTTTATATCAGCCTGATGACCGGCTTTATAGGGCGAGACCACGCCCTTTCTGGCGGGACGTGACGAAGTGGGCGCGAAGTGCCCCCATTGGTCATGACGTCACGCAGAGCCGTTCTCGATAGGCTGCTGCTTCTTCCGCAGGGCAGCCAATAGGCGCGCGAGCTGTCTCCCCTATGTCTGTATGCTGCCGCAAAGCGTTTTACATTGATTAAAAATTAAGGATAATTTTTGGCTTCGTGGATATCTCGTGGAAAAGAGGTTTTCCCCATAGCGTAAGATACTACGCAGTACGAGAGATACTCTCGTAAGAGAACAACATTTTTCTAAACAATAACATTAGTTCAACTGTTTTCAAAATTGTTTTTCCAGTAACTAGCAGTGTAAAGTGACAAAATGTAATTTTGCCAACACTTCGTGTTCTATGTATACTAGCTTGCTTGATTTACGTTGGTTACATGCATTTATGCGTTACGTTAAGTGTTTCCCGCTTGAGGTACTTTGTGTTGTATTTTGCCATGATGTTCACGCGTGCAAAACTGTAACAATCTGTCTTACAAGGTAAGACAATGTAACCTTGCTCTCACTTGAAATGTGTCCCCAGATTAAGTCCTTGAATTTGAGGGTATTGGACCTGGAAAATCCTTGAAAGGTCCTTGAATTTGAAGTTAACCCAGGTGTGGGAACCCTGACACACACACACACACACACACACACACACAGTGACTTGCAAATGTATTCAAACCCTTTACATTTTTCACATTTTGTTATTTTGCTGCTCTGTTAAACCATTTTTATACATACAACATAATGACAAATAAAAAAAAAACTTTGCCCGTTTCTTAAATATTAAAAATGGAAATAAGCTCATTGCATAAGTATTCAAACCCTTAACTATAAACTTCACAGCCTCAAGTCTTTTGGGGTATGATATCATGCAACAAGCTTTGCACATCTGCATTTGGCGATCTCCATCGATGGCTCAGTTTGGCCAGGAGGCCAGCCCTAGGAAAAGTCCTGGTTGTTCCAAGCTTCTTTCATTAAGGAGTATGGATGCTGCATGCTTCTGTGAACATTCAATAGGCTATGGCAGAATTTTTTTTGTAGTCTTCCCCAGATCTGTGTTTTGATACAATCTTATCTCTGAGCTCCACATGCAGTTCCTTTGACCTCATGGCTTGGTTTTTGCTCTGATATGCATTTTCAGCTATTAGACCTTTTATTGAGAGGCGTGTGCCTTTCCAAATCGTACCCATTCAACTGAATTTGCCACATAACTCCATTTGAAGTTTAGTAACATCTACAAGCAATATTGGAATGCTCCTGAGGTGTATTTCAAGTGTCCCTGAAAATGGTATAAATATTTATGCTATGTAATTATTTCAGTTACTTTGGTTGTTATACATTTACAAAGTTATCACAATTTCTTTGTGTGCTTTGTACAGGGTGTAGATTAATGTGATTTATTTTTTTAAGTAGCAGCAACATAAAATGTTCAAAAAATGTGAATACTTTTACAAGCCTGTGTGTGTGTGTGTGTGTGTGTGTGTGTGTGTGTACATGCATATTTAACTTTTATGTTAGATGTGATTAATCATGATTAATTAATTTGACTAATTTATGATTAACATAATTGTTTTTATTAACGATAGCCACACTGATTTTGACTTCATTTATCAGCTCAGGTTTTATGCTGACAATTGAGATTTGACTAAATAATCAGGTATGCATTTTAAAATACATATTTTATGCCCCATTAAATAGCTACCGTGAAAAATAAAATAAAAAATACATATATATTATAATTATATTATTATATGTATTATATTTTGTGTGAGTACTTTGTAGTGTAGCTAAGTATTTTTCTTTTTCTTTTTTTTTTGTTCACCAAAGGATTAGCTTAACCGCAAAGGTTTTTCCCCAGCACTGACATCCATGACACCTTTTATCCAATAAATACCTAAATATCATATCCAAAATGTTAAAGATAAAAGTAGCAAACATCCACAAACACATTTTTATGGACCTCCTGCTAAAAAATGCAATTACATGAAGTTCGTGAGAAATGTGTCACCTTTTAGAGGTCTTTCTTGTCGTTTTGCAAGATAGCATGCAACATTCTTGCCATTTATCCACAAATAGTCTTCAAGTTTATTACGAGACTTTCCCTCACTAACATGCTTTTCATTTCTGCAGGCCAGGATTTCACACTTAGGGGATGCTTTCATCTGTCAAATTATTATCATTAGAATTTGTTTCGTGCCGGAATATACCAAGGGTGTAGAAATGGGCAGCCTGTCTAAGCTAGTTTCGTAGCTTGCAGCATATTCGACGTGAGAACCATTTGCTTTGGAATCTCAGAGAAGCCTTTTAACTCTTATTATGGTTGATGACAATTTAGCAGAATGCCATTCCAGTGGCGTTAAGTGACATGGACCATGGGTAACAGAGGTGGGTTATGCTTTTTGGACCCTACATAGCAAGACTTAAAGCTCACTTATTGTACACAGACAGAAGATAACCTTTTAGATAGTGGCTGATTGTAATGATATACCATGATGTCATCAGCATATGCTTTCTTTGAAGTGGCCCCTCAACTTTTACCACACAAAAACTCGAAAGCGAAGTGCACAGACAAAGCGTATGTGTGACTTTACGCCTACTTGCATTAGTATGTCCACACACACACACACACGCACAGACACACACACACACACACACACACACACACACACACACACACACACACACACACACACACACACACACACACACACACACACACACACACACACACACACACACACACACAAACACACACACACACACACACACACACACACACACACAATCTCTCTCTCTCTAGAGAGCATCTGGCCCTGTCTGAGGCCATGGGCCTATCGAGCGATTCGCTGAGTGCTATTCCTCTCCCTTAAAGGAGTGCCATCTCTCTATTTCCTTCTCCTCTGTCCCTACTTCTTCTGTAACAAAGTGCAGGCCCAAGGGGGAATCTAAGAGCTGAGCGGTCCGTTGACATGATCACACGTCTGCCAGAGAAGAGGCTCGCTGATCAGAACGTATGATCACCTCATTCAGCCATATCACAGTGGCCTTTAAAAAGCTGCCACGTTGACCGCAAACGTACCGTGCTGTAGCGCCCAGTCTGTCTGATAAAAAAAAAAGAGGATTAACAAGGGAAGGGGGAAAAGTTATTAAAGTTGAAAGGGCTTTTTTTTTTTTTGAGAAAAGTAGTATTTTCTTGGTTAGCCAAAGAAAGGTGATTCTGGAGACATTTATTATTTTTATTATTTATCATAATGCACATTTGTATGTGGAGAAAAAATATGTGTCATTTATTTTTTGAGAATTTTAATATTTTAGAATGAAATTACGCTCACTCGGCAGCCATTTTGGAAATAACACTGGCAACCGTAATAGTAAAATAAATGGTCAAGATTGTGTTTAATATCGTGCATCAGTGCAGTAATTAAAATCTAAAAGCAATATCATCATAAACGTAAGGCCCGTTCACACCAAGAACGATAATTAAAAAGATAACAATAACTATATTAGTTTCACACCAGCGGACTCATTTTCTGTTTATTGAAAGCGAGCGCTGCAGTTTTGTCGTCTGCCACTTTAAATGCTTGAGCTCTTTAGAGCAGGATTGATTCTGATTGGCTGTCAATGTTTTTATCATTCATCAGCTGGAAAAAAAAAAATAATTCTGAAAGTGATTCCAATGATATTGTTTCTCTGTGCCGTTATTGTTATAGTTGTGGTGTGAACTCTGCTCTTCTTTTATATTTAGAAAGATTTTTTCAGAACTACTGTATATTTTTATGGTTATCATTATGGTTATCGCCCTCTGTGTGAACGGACCTTTAGCTTATTTAGTTTCTTTTAAAATTCAGACTATAGTCCAGTTAATGTGTATTTGTTAACTCCGTATGTTCAGTGTTATTTTAGTATAATTTATACACTATTAAAATATTTATTAACATTTTTTTTAGATTTTCCTGTTTTCATTTTTTTTTATTAATTTTTATTTTGTGCTTTTTTTTACTCCCAAGTTAACATTTATAATTTTATTTTTTTCCAAGTAAGATTTTATTTTATTCTAGATTTATCAAAAATGTAAAAAAAAAAAAAGATAAAATCAAAAATGATTTTTAACAGGTTCAGTGAAAATGACAACACTGCATATCTCCTTGTGTAAACAGTTGTTTAGGATTTACATTTCAATAGCCACAGTGCAATTTCTTCCATAAGCCAAATTTGTCTGAGAATGGTCCATATTCTCCGCTACCGTCTCTGCCAACATAATGCCCAGGGCTGCTTTTCCCAAAAGCATTGTATAAATGTAGATTGTAAGTAGACCATTGAGGCCAGTGGTTTCTTCCATCATAGATAAATATATAGATAAATACTGTATTCATCTGCTAGGGAAATTCAAGCCTATCATCTTAGGCTTACAATGGATGCATGCATGGTTGATTATTTGCCATATATATTGCCCACTATAAATAATTTTCATTTGAAAACTACTGGTTGGCATGTACAGGAGCTTGGTCCTCAACACTTATATATAACAGGGTTGACAACAGCTTTGCTTATGCTACCTGTTGACTTCCCTATATCATCAAATCATGATATCATGCTATACTCCACTTTAAGATGGTCTGAGATATCCAATGGCATTATTCTACACTCAAGGTTGAGTTGGCCAAACTCAAATGGTCTATGCATCTACTGTCTGTAATTTCCCCAGTTGAGAACAACTTTCAGCTTTCCAGCAGAGCAAGTCTTTGTTCGTCCTTCATGTTCAGCTCAGTTTTCAGAAGGTACTTTATCAGTGATCTATCAGTGCTCACAATCACTTCACTGGATTAGCATCAGGCTTACCTGAACTGCCACTAAGCCCTCCAATCACGGCTCTCCGCACCATCAGTTTAGTTTCCAGCAGGAGTGGTGTAGTCGCTCAAACTATTCAGGCCCAGCCATAAGGGGAGCTGCTCAGATGTGTAGGATTTTCTTTTTAACTGGTCGTTTAGTCGGTGCTTTATAGCCAGCATGATTCTGACCTTGCTAAAAGATTGATCTTCGTCTTCAGAGGAAGCCAAGTCTGCCCGCACCGAGACCAGTAGGCTCACATTAGAATATGAAAAGATTTTCTTTTTCTTGGAAAACCAACAGAGTTTTTTTTTTCTTTTTCTTCTTTTAATTGCCAAAATTAAAAGAAAGGAAAATGACATCAAAGGAAAATATAAGTGATTTGCATGTAGATGTTGAGAGAGCCACTTTAATGTGCTGCTGTGGCATTTTATTTATTTATTAAATCATTTTTTTTGAAAGCCCATTGCGAAAGCACACTCTTGCGACCAGCAGAGAACGATTTTAGACAGCTGCAATTAAAACACAGAAGAATTAATTATAGTCAATAAGGCTTTTATGGGAATCAGCTAGGCAAGATTGGCTCTTATTTCAAATCTCTCACGCTCACTCCAAAGCTCCCCAGCTCGGTTTTCTGCGCCTATAGAGCGGCATCTGACAAAGAACTTCTCACACAGGAAAAGACAGAGACAGTTGCGTAATACTTATGAGAGACGTGAGACTTTAACAATCACTCCTGTCCCTATATGAAAATGGTCTCTGCTCTCGTAGATTAAAATAAGCTCTGCCATTTTTGTGATTATCGTCATCTAGCCTGTCATTCTCTGACCTCTATTAACATTTATGACTGTTAGATTTTATATATGTGGATATATTCATGTAATTTACTTATACAAGCCTTTTAATATTACGTTTATTTGGGTTTTTTGTTTTTGTTTTGCAAAGATAATTTGATGTTCATTGATCCCTGTACTTTGTTAGAGCAGCTGTAGGATCTATGTTCCATCTTCGGGCTAAATCATCGTCCTCATCAATATCACTTATGCGGTGTTGATCATCACGGGAACAGCCTGAAATAAAATCATAAATGCATGCGCTCACCCGTTAATCCAAGTGTCATGTTCTCAAAGGGTGACACTTTCATTTCTCAATTGCAAACCCATGCTCTGTTTAACATTGTGCATCATTAACAGATCATTTTACAAATCACCTTGGTGACCGGTTGTCACAGTTACCTGCTGTGTTGACCCAGCTGTGATTGGCCTCCTCTGCGTGCAGGCTAATTTAATATCCAATCAGGTAATAGGCTGTATTAGGGAATGGGTTTGTGTAAATCAGGCAGAGGGCCTGCAGCCAAGCCGGGGGATTATTTAAGGAAATTCTGTTAAATTATGAGAGAAAAACATTGTGGAAGGCCTCAAGTTATTCAATTTAGGAATTAATTCTGCACATAAAAAAAGATCATAAAATCTAAACAACCCTTTAGCTGCACTTAAGATGTGATCAGCAGGAGAAAAATTGCAGAGAAAATAAAAACATAAATGTATATAATAAATCTTGAACAAATACATGAGATGTGAGTAAATTAATAAAAAGGCACTGTAAATACAACAACTTCGATGCCGATTGATTGACAGTAGTAGGCCATTGTTTGCTGCATTTTGAACGTATTCGACCACAAGAGCATTTACACTTCCATTGCAATGTTGTCACATGCATTTCTGACCATTTTCATGGTTGAAAGTGGATAAGTTCATTGTTTTGGACCCCATTCACACCTGCATTAAAAGGACACTTCACCCCAAAATGAAAATGTTGTCATCTCTTACTCACCCCCAGAAACCAAATGTGGACAAAGCCTAAACAAAACAAAAGAATGATATTGTGAACACTAAACCCAAATAACTACATCTAAATTCAAAAAGATAAAAAGTATTTATTGTTGTATCGCTTATTTAAATACTGTGTCAAAACAAGATACAGTTGTTACATAAAGTAAACAGAGAAAGTTGAGTGACAAACTTGTTGTCTATCATCTGTTGTTCCATACATCACACCTTTAAAATGATTTAAATACAGCATGCAAAGGTAAAAACAACTTCCAAAATCATTAACTGTAATTTAAAACAGACTTGCTTTCCACTCACGGATCACTGATATACTAGATATATTACTATACTGTATCTATAATTTTACATGAGATCTTAGTCCAGTGTTTCTGTAATGTTTCAAATCGAAATGCCATGTCAAATGTCATTAATCATCTCATGAATCATCAGCTTCTTGTAATAATGACTTTGTTTGGTCATTCATGTACTCAGCACTCATAATTACAATAATTTCGACTCCACTTGAAGGGCACATTAGTCTTTACACTTGTAGTACCTGGTGTAAACAGGGCTCAAAATTTGAGAAAAACTCTAGGAAGTTATGTTTTTGGAAATCTAATAATTCACTATATTTCTGTATTTGCTGTCAAACGGTCCATACAAGCTGTCTAAATTGTGAAACCACCTTAAATCTACACCTATACAACATACATGTTGCATGACACAACAAATATGCAAACCTAGCAACAAAAAAAAAGAAGAAGAAGAGGAAGAGCGACAGTGATAGAGAAAGGGGAGAATATAGCCATCCTAATGAGTATTAAGTCCATCCTTACATCTTATTGACCTTCTTACCTTCTTACGCTGGGACAAAGCTGTCACTGAGATATGTCTATGAGTATGTTTGCCTGGTCTTAGCCTCCGGCTGCCAGTTGAAAATGCATATTTTCCCCTAAAGTGTATGCTAATATATGTCAATCAGGGCTGAATTTATCTGACTGTACTTTAGATCCCAGAGAAAGGCTGATGCAGAGAGAGAGAGAACAAGGATGAAATACCAGGGATGGGAAAGGGAGATACCATTCTCATCAGTGTATGTGCCACTTCACATGTGAACCTATGGTGCTCAATTCCAATTTATTGCTCTGATCTGTTTTTTGTTTTGTTATTTTGTTGTTGTTGGTATAGCTGTTGTTCACATTGTGGTTTTAAATGTGGCCAGTATCAGATTCCAGATCAACAGTTCTGACACATCACTATCCTTCCACTGACTACCTTTCACAAGTTAGTGTCTTGATAGGTATGTCAAATCTGACTCCCATGAGTGCAGAATTGTGATGAATGTTGATCCAGAGTGACGTTGCATGAATTCCATTTGGCCGTTCAGAATATTGTCCCATTGCAAAACATCTGACCTATATCGGATTCAGGAGCACATATGGAAGTGGCCCAAATTGGAATTGAAAAGATCAGATTCCATGTGGTTTGTGCTGTTCACAGAAAAACAGATCTGATTCACACATGAAAAAAAAAAAAATCTAATTTGGGTCACATTTACCTGCAGTCTGCGTAGCTTTCTAAAGAGATGTACCCACTACCCATGAAAAAGAACCACTATGTCACATTTAAACTTTTCCCCACTGTTTTGCAGAGCGAGAACGGGAGGCAACAAGCCACAACCCCCACAGAGAGGCTCAGAACACCCATGGAGCAGCAACTTGAGCCCGAGGTGTGCAGTAGCCTACAAAGATGGAGCTGTCATTGAGGTTTGCACACAGCAGGACATCTGATAGACCTTTAGTTCTGCTCAGAGTGTACTTACACCAATGAGATGTGTCATACATTCTCTCTCTCTTTTTTAATATTCTAAAACATCATATAAACAATACAACAAGCCAACAGTATATGAAAATAATAATAATATTTAGTGTGATTTATTATAAATAAAATTACATTTCTATTAATTAAATACATACTAAATAAGTGGCACACACACTGCTGAAAAGGGTATTTTTCATCTTTGTTGTCTCTCCATATCACCCTTTCTCTTGGACCTAAATTACTCAAGATATCTCACTACATGTCTGGTGGAACCCTATCTACCCATCCAGAAAATATGGAGAAAAAGATACTGTATTTTTTAAACACTGTGTTATCAAACTTAGTGCGGCTTATATTGTGACTTTATTTATGATCAGACACTTACAGGTGTCGTTATATTTTTAACATTTTACAAAAATTAAGCTCAAATGGAGATACTGTAAGAATTTTTTGACCAGCAAATGTCAGACATGTGTTTTGTTTGTCATTATAACGGACGCATCTGTGGCAGTAAGTGCGTGGCGCTTGGGTTTTTCTTTCTTTCTGTCATTTAGCCAATGTTATAAAAGATGAAGTGCTATGCACAGGCTATTTAAGACAGTATTGGCTATGACTTGATGACAGATAAGTCACTCTTCTCTGCTTCTAAAATACTACATAAAACATTAGCCTTTATAGTGCATCTTGAGGAAAGAAAACACTGTTTTTACTCAATCAACAAGTTAATTATTCACCCTTGCATTGCAAACAGGCAGAGATGGACCAAACTGTGTGTAGCAATTCATTCACGAATCACGATAGAAGCGGATGGAGTTATGATGTTTGACCGACAGTTTGAGGAGACAATGGCGTTACGAGGCTTCTCTTTTTTATTACTTTTCATTGTTAAAAAATGTATGCAAAGGGTGACCAATAATGATTTAGGAAAAAGAGACGAGATACGAGCTTTCAGACCAACATCAATAATTATGTTTGTAATTACTTCTTAATTTAACTTATAATTAAATAAATATAAGCCTATGTAAAAAGTATAATAGGGTACATTTAGTGTGATTTATGATAAACACAAAAAACACATACAATATAGCTACAAACAAAAACATAGTTACAAATATAAGTAAAATATTACATTTAATAAATGATGCCTCTGACCTGTATGTTAGATTTGTAATAAAATTTGATAATGTAGCTATTAAAATGGTATTTCTGCATTATTTACAGCTATATAATAAAAAGTGTCTTTAGCATCACCTAACAGAATTGCAAAAACGATGAAGTTCCTCGAACACTCTTTGGTTGGAAAAACAAATAGTCCCACCCCATATTTAAGCCATTGGTTAAGTTAATGTTGCTATGTCCAGCTTTTCTCAAACAAGCAATGGACTGAAATCGCCATAGGACCATCTGTTTACATTTTCAACTGTTGAATGCTTACTTATGGCTGTCTTTGTATATTAAACTGGAGATAGAGAACAGTACTTTTGCACAGAAAAAGTACACACTTCACCTTTAACGTTAACTTTGGTATCCCATTTTTTATGCACAACATTAAAGATTGAGGATTAATTGAAGATTAAATGAGAGCTTTTCTTTTTGCTGCCCTGTCAGCAAGTATTTGACCGTCTGTTTTGTTGTATCCAAATGACCACACGCAAGAACAATCCTCCCTAATCTGATTTATCTTTTGTTATCTGTGCTTATAACGGTTAACTCACCACAGTGGCTGAAATTAGCAGATTATATAGTAAATAAGAGCTGAGATAGCTGAGGCTCAATAAAGCTTGGCTAGCTCTTATTTGCATAGGGCTCTGTTTAATGCTGTTAGGTGTAACTGATTATATTGTTTACAATGGTGACAACCACAGGGAGCTTAAAAAGTGCAGTGGTCAGTAACAGCACTGGTTCTTTGTGAGCATATGTGTGAGTGTTTTAAGCCTTGCCTTATTTTAGGGACAAATTTGTTGACAAATCGGCTAAATGTGACACAAACTCCATTTAAGGGTATAGCAAAAAGGGCTTCATAAATAAAGTAAACAGTGTTTTAAGTTCACTTATTTAGAAGGCTAGACAGTAGAAGCAGCAGTTTTAATCAGCAAGATTTGCAAGCCTTGTTTTCTTACAGATAATGTCATACATTAATGGTAATATCTGTTAAATTTAAAAATACAGAATCTCTTAATTAAACCGTTGTTTCACACATGGCAGATAATTATTTAAACACTGGTAGCTTCAAGGCATGATTTTAAGTCTGATATCAAAAGAAAACATATCCTTTTAGTTAAAGTTTGCTGGTTTGCTATATGGAAATGTTGTTGGTTCAAACACAGGTGTGATACAAATACTGCTCCATGTCAAAACTGGTCAGTGCTTTTGAAAAGTATTTCACCTCCAGACGATCCAAAGACCTCTCCCTGCAAGTTTAAATAGCAGGTTGTGGTAATGTAATAGCTTAAAGACCTGCTTTTGCACTTGCATTTCCCTCAGGGATCAATAGTATTTATTTAATTCTGTGAATAACATGGATATTGTGCTTTATCACAGTTGTCTCTGAGAGTAATTTAATTACTGCTTGCCCCGGGGCACTGTCCTTGCAATAAATGTAAAGTTTGTAACAGAGAGAGAATATCCTAATGTGAGGGGTTAGCTGCTCTAACAAATGTTGCGGGTTCAATCTAAGTTCATGGAATGCAGGTTCAATCCTAGATAAGGCACTTGAAGGTGTAGCAGTCACCGAGATGACAGTTCTTCTGCCTCGGAAAAAAAGCTGCCGATCCATGTGAATGTCTGAAATTGAACCGTTGTGCTGTTTGCCAGTCTGTGGGAAATAATCTGTGAGTTGAGAGTTGAGAGCTGTCAGAACCTTTCTTGAAAACTCACTAAAGCTATCTTAGATACCAAGTCTTAGGGTGTAATTATGGTTGCGAGTTTTTGCCTTTCTAACCAATTAAAACTGGGTTTGTAACTTATACCAATAAAATGTGGAATCAGCCCCAAGGAGAATATGAATATGATTAGGAACACGGGTCCTGATGAGTCCTGATGAGTCCTCAGTGGTATTGAATACAGGGAGTGTGTGTAGACCCCAATAATACTGATACTTCATAGTGTCTCCTGAAGCCAAGACCACTTGGTGGTTAATGTGATTTTCTATACATTACTGTTGTCATTCTAAAGTTGTTTTCGAAAAACAACCTTCCTACCGAGACAGCATTTCAAGTCCCATGTGGGGTCCCGAAGTGCTGGTTATTCCAAAAGCCAAGATTTAGTTTTTGATTTAAAAATGTGTGTGTGTGAGAGTGTTTGTGTGCTCTTGTTTTTGTGATTTGTGAGGACACAAATGTGTATAATAACATGGGTATTACACTGGTATTACAACTTGAATGTGATTTATGAGGACATTTCCTGAGTCCTCATATTTCAAATGGCTTTAAAAACATACTAAGCAGTGTTTTATTAAAAATATAAAAATACAGAATGTGTCCTGTGATGGGTAGGTTTAGGGATAGGGGCAGTGTGCGTGTGCGTGTGTGCGTGTGTGTGTGTGTGTGTGTGTTTCTGTGTGTGTGTGTGTGTGTGTGTGTGTGTGTGTGTGTCTGTCAAGTCAAGTCACATTTATTTATATAGCGCTTTTTACAATACAGATTGTTTCAAAGCAGCTTTACAGAGATAACAGGAAAATAATGCAACAAAGTTTGTTTCCAGTTGTATATTTTACTAACAAATTTTTCTAGTGGATATTCATGTGTGTTATGCATTTTTTTTCTTAGTTTAATTTGATTATTTGTATCCTTATTTTCACATCAGAGAGTTTAAATAGATTTAAATAGGCCATATTATGCCCTTTTAGTCAATCAATTGCCCAGTTATGATTTTGTTTTTATGGTCAACTAAAATAGGTTTTCATGCTTGAATGTTCCACAAACGCATCATTTTTCACATATTTTAATTTGTTGCATTGTTCCAGTCTGTCAGTAACGCTCAGTTTAGTTCTACCAGAAAGACTCGGCAGAATAATGCCGTTACCAGTATACATTACGGAATCTGCATATCCTGCCTGAAGAGAAGGCAGGGGCGCAGCCAACCCCCCCGGGGTTATGGGACGGGACCATCCTGGTGGTGTTGGGGAGGATGGAGGAGAAGGGACATCTTGGTGGTGGAGGGGAGGATGGAGGTGAATGGAAGCGTCAGCATCTGCGAACTCAAACATGTGTAAGTTCGATCTTTTACTACGAGTATTTAGAGCAAGATTGGATAAAGAGAAGGTAATCAGTGACGTAATGATTAAATCCTCCCAGCAGAACTTATGCTAAAGCTACATTTCTATGAAGGTTCTCATTCCGAAAAGCACAGTGTGCTCTGATTGGTCAGCTGGACCAGTGTGATGTGATTGGTCAACCACTTCAAGTGTGTTTCGGAAATGTCAAGCCCTACGAGTTTCAACACACTAACACTCAACCGGGTCTCGTCCCTCTTATTTTGCTTGTGCCTTGGACGTGGATTATTTAAGTGAGTTCAGCTTACTGATATAGAGAAAAATTCTCTTTGGAGTGGGCTTTGTAACCTTATTACAAAACAGCAACACACATGAAAGAAAGTTAAAAAAAGTAAAAAAAAAAAAAGAAAAAAAAAAGTCTTTAAAAGACTTTTAAAGTCTTTTCTTTAAAAGACAACTACCTGCATTGGCAATATAGAGAAAGGTATGCTGTAGCTCACTAGTATAGATCTTATCATTTTAATTCTATGTAGTGACATCCTGAAACATAAGGTGGCCTGATGAAATCCAGTCTGTCCTGCTCAGGGGTTGCACTGGAGGCGATGGGGTCTTGAACATTCATCTGTCCTGCAGGTCTGCGGTGACCTTCTCTGCAGTCAGGACACAAAGCAGCGGATTTCTCCATAGCGTCTGTCAGCTTTGGCACATGACATACCAGCCTGCAGCATGCCAATGGCCTCTCCCTTACAAAGCATTGAGTGCATGAAACACACTCTCACCCACACACCACAACTCTCTCAGGCTTTGATTATATCCTTCCACAGAGTTCCTGTGGTGTTGGGTCCTCATTTATCTCTCATGAAAATGAACCAGATCAGAATGGAGAAGTAAATAATTCTACATTTGAATTATTCTGAAGTGGAATTATTAAGTATTATTGCAAGGTTTTATACGTATCTATGCTATCAGCTGTATAGAGGATTAGACAGGGAGATTGAAATTAAACTGGTGTGAGTTAGACTATGAATGAAAGACACTCGTTGATGGCCTATCAATGGCTTCTGGTGTTCTCAATCTCATCTGCTTTTTTTTTGATCTGATGTAATTATCTTGACAACAGCCTCGATATCCAGCAGGAGTCCTCAACTTTGATCAAACAAATGTCATGTTTTTTAAAGATTCATACAGCGAGAACGCATTAACCACCTGGTTTTGCATATGTGTTTGCATGCATATGCATTTATGCATGTTTTATATGCTCACTAACGTTTACTAATCATCTTTCTCTTTTACTGTGGTGATCTGTCTCTTGCTTTCTTATTCCGTACTGATTCATAAGGTACAATTCACTGAAAATGAAAATTCTTTCGTTCACCCTAGTTTTGCTCTAAATCTGTATGGCTTTATGGCTTTATTTGTTTTGCTGAAAACAAATTTGTTTTCAGCAAAACAATAAAGCCATAAAGCCTTTTACCTTTTACCACCTTTTACCACAGTTTTTGACAAATGTCCTGGCCACACTTGAGAAAAGGGGCTTTCAGATTCCAAAGTGCCAATAAAAGTGGTCCATATGACTTGTGTATTATATTCTATAAGTTTTATGTATGTATTAGATATGTTTTTTTTTTAATCCAATCAGTGTCCAGTATAGTTTTCATTCATATTTTGAGTTAGATTTTAGATTGAGTTTATTTGATTTATTTCGGTTGGTTGCCAAGGGACATTTCGATTAAGTTACTTGCAGTTCTCAATTTTTCGATTATTTTAAATTCAATAGTCTCATCTAACATTTATAATTTATTTCAGCTTTCTTTCAACTACCCAAAAATATGTTTTAATAGTTTTAGTTGTAATTAACAATGGACAACACTGAGCCAAGCGATAACCTTATGTGAGGGGAAAAGTAGTTATTTACTAATTATTGATTGTGTTATTCACTAATAATCTTTACTTCCATTCCTTCCATATCATTTTAGTCAGAGAGTTATGACCTGGATCATTCTGAAGTGTAAATGAATAATTCAGACTGGTTTTGGGTTACATTTTATTGCGATGGTCAACTTGTAGACATTCTACTAACTATAAGTAACTTTGTAACTACATGCCAACTAACTCTCATTAGAGTTTTAGTAGACTTTAGTAGACTGTTAGATTAGGGTTAGGTGTTTGGGTAAGTAGAATAAGTTGACATGTTGTTGCAAAGTTAGTGGAATGTCGGGGGCCCATCGAAATAGTGTTACCTGGTTTTGTGAACTGGTTCAACTGATCAATTGAAAAGATCTAATTAAGATTAATTATTCACATATCTGCAATGCAACTTCACTCATGAAAGTGCCAAGGAGAGCTAGAGTCAAGATTTTCAGTTAATTTCAACTATAAACTTTGGTATGTTTCTCTCACAAAATGAGTATAACTTCCGAAAACTTGGATACAAAATTGTAATGACTACTTTTATGGTAATTTTAAGGTGCTTTTTTGTCATTTTGTATCCTGAAAGTTCCAGTTCTCGTTCACTTTCATCATATGGATTTACCTTTTGTGTTCTACAGAACAAAGTCATACAGTTTTGAATCAACATATGGGTGAATAATTGATGATGGAATTGTCATTTATGAGCAAAGTGTCACGTCCTGCGAATGAGTCGAAACCTTCTTCTCAGGAAGTCTGTGCATGTGTCACTAATGAATCATTAGTTTGAACTTTCAAAGCATATCTGAAATTACCCAATGAATAAATCAGTCTGTCCTCTTTCAACCAAGATCCCTCTCTCCCTGCTCCCACAGGACGAGGGAATCGGTCGACTGAGAAGAAATAGGACTCTCACAAAGTAAGCAGGAGCAGTGCTGGGAATATTATTCTGGATGCAGCCGGATTAAAATGCTAAAGTGTCCAGAAGGATACATGGAGATAAAGAGCACTTTATACCATATTATCTCAGTAAGCACAAAAACACATATGGAGTCATTATAGATTACTTTAAAGACACAAACATGTACTAATAAGCACTAGATTGAGCATGTTTTACGTCTATCAACGCTTGTGTCAGACCGGACAATCCTTTAACACTACATATCCGTGGATGTTACACATTCTTAAGCGGACTGTCACAGCTGTTCACACGAGCAACACAAACTCCACTATAGGTTAATCTGTACTTTAAAAAATAGCTTAAATGCAATATGTTACTTTTCCCTCCTTGTTTTTGCAAATCCTTAAGAACTAATTACTATAAGTACATCATCGTCCTTATTTCCATTTATATACACTACCTTTCATAGTCATGTTTATTACTGACCAGTCTTGAAGCGTTCATCTGTATATGTGTGTGTGTGTGTGTGTGTAACTGTGTAAGATTATAAAAACAGCTTAGACCCCTAAGAAACACATTACACAACATTAAGAGAGATTAAGACCCAAATCAGCCAAGGGTTGCCATGGAGACTTGGATCAAAGTTATTATTTTCTGATGAGCGATCTAGTCAGAGATTTGGTAACAGGGATTAACAGAATCTTCCCCTCTTTTCCCCTCCTTTTAAACAGGATACAGAAACAGATGTCAATCTGTCTTTTTGGAGTCCTTTCTCTTCCTCACTCTTGAACTCAAATTTGCAAAAACTGTTCAAATTTACACAGTCCAACCCTATTACGATCTATGCAATCTCATATTATTGTAGAACACTTTTTTTTTGCAATTATTATTTTTAATTCTTAAAAAAAGTTCTTCACTTGTTATCATTTTGAATTATTAAGAAAGTTCTTAATATGTTCAAATGCTTGGTAAATCAAAGACAACTGGTAAGTATTTGTGCACCTAAAGAGATCGTTTACCCATTATAAAAAAAATATATATATATATCCAACTTAGTGGATGTTTTTCATGTTTATTCCTGTGATGGAGAAAACGTTTATATATATATATATATATATATATATATATAAGAGTTGAGTTGAGTTAAGGAGTAAAGGCCCAGCAAAATTTGTTTGCAGATGGCACTTTGCTTAATATTTTATCTAATGCAATAAAATGTAGATATTTCTGGCCTAAGTGTCCTAATATTTTTGAGGCCACTGTATCTGCAGAATCCAGTCATATTTGTCATGCTGTAGCTTCTCTGATAACCAACGAGATGAATTGATGTGTTTTCAGTCTGATGTTCTCATGGTGTCTCTCTGGGAGTCAATGTTAAGGCACTGCTTTGAAGATGAGGGCTCCAAATCAGTGTGGGAATGAGAGGGATGCTTTCTGTGGTCCACAGTGACTCCTCTTCTGATCTTTCTCTATTTCTCTCTTTCTCTGTGTGTGTGTGTGTGTGAGTGTGTGTGTGCGCATGCGTGCATGCGTGTGTGTGTGTGTGTGTGTGTGTGTGTGTGTGTGTGTGTGTGTGTGTGAAGTCAGTGGCTGGTGCTGATTTTTAATCATGTTGGGAGTGTGTGTGTGCGTGTGGATATGTTTGACACTCGCAATCTGCTGAATTCAAGACAGGGAGTGGGAGTATTCTGGAAATCACAAGGAGGGGTTTGAAGGCTGAAGTGTGTCCTTTTTAATAAAAACTTGCTCCTATCCCAGTTTAATATGCAGAATAAATATATAGGTCTACTGTTTGAGGAGCGATTTCCCCCAAAAGTGCAACAGTGTGGCTCTGTGCCTCTATCAATCCATTTTTATTGTCAGACAGAGCGAGTTTTCGATAAACCTGTTTGAAAGCAACAATTATTTTTTCAGTTTAATTTGGAGATGCAAGTGGCACGGAAATTGCACAGTCCAGCTTGTAATAATAGAGCTCCATTCTTAACCCATTCATTTGAGTGGAAAACATACATATGAGCAATGAACACTGAACAGAGCTTTATCTGCTTAAAAAAAAAAGAAAAAGAAAAAAAGAGCTGCCTGCTTACACTTTATTGATCCCTGAGGGGAAATTTAGTGCTAAACGGCTGCAACATCAAACACAGAGTGCACAACACTTAGTTGCACACAAAGTTAATTGCATAAATCTATGGATAAGCAGGCTATAGACTCCTAACCCTCAAATGAACTTGCGTAAAAGAGTGGTTGAGGGTTACTCGCACAGTTCATTCAGACAATTCATCTTGAATAAATCAGCTACAGGAAGTCAAAGCTTTTATTTAGACTTTTCTCCTTTGAAATAATTGTTCAGAGCTGAAGGCTAAATAAACTTTACTTTTCATAGCATATCCGCAGCTTTTTTAGTCTTTATTATTATTATTATGATTATACTTATTTATGAATCCTTAATTTCCCTTTGGGGATTAATAAATGAGTATTGTATAGAATATTATTATTATTATTGGTCAGCCATTATATATGTATAATTGATTCATTATGACATCACATAAAAATTCAATCAGTTTTATCCATTATTTATCCATGTGCCCACATAATCTTAACTTCCCCTTTTTCTTGCATGACATCTTTTCTCTTCTCTGATGACGTGTTTACTGGCGCGAGGGCGAGACAATCTGTCACTCACATGACATCACAGCAATAATTCAAAGGCTAATCTGGCTTAAGTTGTGTCCATTTAAGTGTGTTCATTTAATTATATTAATAATTAATTAATTATACTCAATTCTTGACTGAATTCCAGGCCTTTGCTTCACATTACATATGGAAAAACAATAAGAACTCAGCTTGGTTAAGTGTGCGTGCGTGTGTGCGCCTGTCACATAGCACCTCATCTCAGGGGGAGCTCCGGATGCTTTTTGCACTGAAGTGAAGGATCTCTGTCACACCCTGTCACACACAGTCACACGCGCACCCTTTGCCTTGGTCCACGCTCTGTCCCTGCATGCCCCATCTGTGTGTGTATGTGTGATGGTGATGCTCTCAGTGTGTGTGTGAGTGTTTGTGGGATGTCAGATGTGCCCCATCTGCAGCATATGAGTTGTGTAATAAGCTTGCTCAAAGCCACGCAAGGTGAAGGACAGCAGGAGCGGAGAAAAGTGGGAAAAGAGAGTGAGAGACAATCTGAGGCTTCTCCACACACAACTGCATATTTATATCTCCAGAACTAATCCTTCGACAGTGGTCCGTCTCCTGTGTGTGAACGTATGCAACCTGGCCTGATGTGATGGTGGTATCAGCCTTTCAATCATCTCTGCAACAGGCAAATGGTAAAGACTCTCTCGCAGGTACAATAATCCTGCTTTAGACATGCGCTGATACACACACGAGTCCCAATGTCTCTGTTTTATCATATTTAAATTCTCAGTGAAGCATTGGTCTGATTGTCTCTGCTGTGTGCTTCCTTTTTTCTTTGTCTTCTCAATGTTGATGTTGAACTTTATGCTCTCAGATGGCTCATCCAGCACCACCGAACCACGCTACACCATTTTACTTGTGCTAAAAGTATCCCTGGAGAAGTTAAGACCAGCGAATTATATAGATATTGCCATAATGCTCTTATTATAGCATTCAATCAGCCCGGCCAAGAGATTCTGCACCCAACGTGCTGACTTCCTCTATATACATATAGCTACAATTACCGAGCTTCAGATACAGAGATAGGCCTCATGGATAATGCTGAGAATTTTCATCTCTCAATCAACCCTCCCTAGCATTTTGCCTCTCTTTCGTTCCTCCCTGTCTTTTTTCTCTTCTCACTTTCTTAACCAGATGTTTTTTTTTTTTTTCTCCTCCTGTCCTATGGGCTTATAAATGAGAACGGCTGCAATCTTCATCTTAAGATCTGAGAAATTGCATTCGTAAGAGCATGTGAATAATACGGCTGCTCCCATACCAATGCCAAGATGTGCTTACTCGTATTGACAAAGACCTAACAAACATGGTTGGAGGGCGTAAAGGATGGTATACATGTATAATGATTTTTAAATGATTATTGTCTCATAAAAATATTTACAATTAATTTAATTAAAATGATAAGTTAAGGATTTTTTTAATTGTTCAGGTGATAATATAATTTTATTATTAAACATTTTGTATTAATTAATGAATAATGTAAAATAGAATGACTAGTGTTGCTCGTGGCCTCACATTTGTGGATCTCACTATATAGCCACTGAAACAGATCCCTCTGATTTCCTTTGTCACACTTTTCTTAATTTAATCTTCTTTTATCATTGCATTTGTTGGTTGTTACATTCATGTGTTTATGTGGTGTATTTATATGTTTTAATTTCCCATCAGTCCTTCTGGCTGATAAAGACTGAAATATGTTTTTGTCCAGATCCAGCTGATTTTAGTCTGGACGCATCTTGGATCCTCTCTTGGGGGAAGTTCATGTCTGACTACATTGAAAAGAGTTCTCTTTAGGCATCCGTTTGCCAATATAAACTCAAAATGAACTCTTTGAGGCTTGCAGTGGAATTTGTAATACCTTTATGTGCCCAGTACTCATGGTTATTTTTCATAAAATTTCAGAGAAAACAAAACATTAAAAATGTAATCTTTGATATTTTTTATGTGTGACAATATATGTGCCAGAAAGTATTTTATGTCTGATTAAAAAAAAAAAATAAAAAAAAATAAAGAAGAATTAAAAACAGTTAATGAGGTCTTTTATAAGCGTTCCAACAAGCGCAAATTGTGCTCAAAAGAATCCATGAAACAGGGTTTGCTCTTTCTTTTTGAAGTAGCTGCTTAATTATGCTGAAGGACTTTGTCTTCTCAATCAATCTCAGCTAAGACTTTAACAGAAGCATAAAAAGATTAGTAGGAGTATGTTAAAGTGCACTGTATAATTCATGGTGCTTTGCAGGTACTTTCAAGCGTCAAAAGCTTCTGTGGGTGTCAGGCTGAAGTCTGCTGGCAGGAGGTTGACTAAGATGTTAGCACCAGCTCGAAAAGTCTCTGAGCTTTGCAACCGGTGCGGTGTTGTTTTCAAACAGTTTTCATTTCGAACATCAGATTCAGTTTGATTAAGATAAACTACCAGAGAATCTTTGTAGAGGGTGTTTGTTAAGGGTTTCCGTGGTTCAAACACTGCCAAAAAGTCTGGAGTCTCTCGTGCTTTGAAGAGCAGGAGAACACTTTATCAACTTGACTGCTTTTTCCTCTGTAATGTGATCCACACGGTTATGTGAAAGTACATAGTCATATCTGTTCTCTGTCACTCTCTAATGTGAAATATGAGGGGAGACATTGCGTTGATCCCCTCTAATTGTCTGGAATGTTCTGGGCTGATTAGGAATTTATACTTTCAAATCCCGGCGCTCGCAAACTCACATGTGCGTTAGGCAGTAGGTCTGTACACTGTACCGTCTCACAGTAATTTAGCGAGCTGAGGTGTAACCTGTGACGCATGACATGTTCGGCAAAGATGAAAATGGAAACTCAGAGGGCCAGAATCAAATTGGTAATACTGGCTTTATCAGCGCAGACTGTCAAATGACAGCTTAAACATATGAAAGACTGATAATAAGAATGTTGTAAGAGGACATAGAGGGTTCTAGGAACCAGTTTGGGACTTATCATTCAGTTATGAGATATGCAATTAGACGGATAACACACTGAGGAAATGAGGAAATGTCTCTCAAGCGACATTTATCCACGCACATTGGTCATTTTTACCTTGTTTCAGAGAATTCTTGAAGCATTGGTTATCTTTGAATGTGATGTGTGGCTATGCTGACATATTTTTAATTAAAGTAGGGCTTCTGTATGAATGCATGGTAAATTGCTCTGTAAATTGCCTGGGCAAATATAACCCCCTTTATACATAATCAACATGCATGTTATCATGCAAGCATATGTTTTTCAAAAGTTTTTAAAATAAGTCTCTTATGGTCTCCAAGGCTGCAATTATTTGATCAAAAATGCAGTAAAACAGTAATATTGTTAAAATATTAACAATATTGGAATTACTATTCTAAGTTCAAATAACTGTTTTCTATTTTCCATTATCCAGTTATCCAGTCACGTGATCCTTCAGAAATCATTATAATGTGCTGTTTCTGTGTTTTAGAAACATTTCTTATTCTTATCAATGTTGAAAACAAGTGTGCTGCTTAACATTTTTGTGGAAACCATGATACATGTTTTTTTTTTCAAGATTCATTCATGAATAGAATGTTTAAAAAAACAGCATTTTGTAATAATCGAAAAAGAAATTTGTCACTTTTTATCAATTTAATTCATCCTTGCTGAATAAAATTATTGATTACTGTTACTAAGAAATGTAACAGGTAGGTTAACTGACAGTACGTTAATGCAATTCTCACATTTCACAAAAATATAACTGAATCACAGTTGTCACAGACTTTCAGAAGAATAAGAATTGAATCTATCTGTGTGTGCTTTTCACAATTGTTCCAAAGCAGCTTTATAAAGAATAGTGCCTTCAGCCAAAGGCGACAGAGGCAAATATGTTTTTTTTTTTTTTTTTTTTTTTTAAATAAATGAAGTAATCTTGGGAGGAATGAGACCCACCTCCTTGGGCTGGCACATATTTAAACAAATTTATACAAAGCATGCATACATAAATATTTATTCAAACAGATATAATCCAGCCACATATTATTGATAACACTGACGTCCAAACGTAACCAAGGCTCTTAAAGAGACCACAGAATTATGTTTTTGTTGAGCATGGATAAACATTGCTATAGTGACATTTCCTTGTAAGACTGAGCTTGGTGAAATTGTGACATAAGAGGTTTGTAACTGGTTAGGTGGGAGAATTTGGGCCCATATAATATTCTGATTGAGTGTTTAATTTATCTTTTGTTGGCTTGCAGACTAGTCGCTGTATCAACACTGAATGTATAATTCTAGCCACCAGACACTTGGAGACAAAACCAACATAGTTACATGGTGTTTTTATTTGTTGTGTTCCTGTGATGTTTTGGTGTGTTATTTAAATGAAACAGCACTGCATTAGCATTGCCTGTGGCACTGTTTTATTTTGATGTAATGTCCTGGTTATTGCTACAACAATTTAGTTATCTTAACTAACTAAAAAAAAAAAAAACCGGCGAGTAATTGCAAGCAGTATTTTGTCTGTACTGAGAATGTGTTCTGAATAGATGACAGCGAGATTTAATGCATTTATGCTTTAGAGATTTTTTCAACCCCTTTTTTCAAGGTTTCATCACTTAATCTGCTCGTTTTTTTTTTTCTTTTTTTCTCTTGCTTCTGTTTCTGTATGTGTCAGTCTGTTTTGATGGAAATATTTAAACCAGTACAGGTCCTTCTAAAAAAATTAGCATATTGTGATAAAGTTCATTATTTTCCATAATGTAATGATAAAAATTAAACTTTCATATATTTTAGATTCATTGCACACCAACTGAAATATGTCAGGTCTTTTACTGTTTTAATACTGATGATTTTGGCATACAGCTCATAAAAAACCCAAAATTCCTATCTCAAAAAATTAGCATATCATGAAAAGGTTCTCTAAACGAGCTATTAACCTAATCATCTGAATCAACTAATTAACTCTAAACACCTGCAAAAGATTCCTGAGGCTTTTAAAAACTCCCAGCCTGTTTCATTACTCAAAACCGCAATCATGGGTAAGACTGCCGACCTGACTGCTGTCCAGAAGGCCATCATTGACACCCTCAAGCAAGAGGGTAAGACACAGAAAGAAATTTCTGAACAAATAGGCTGTTCCCAGAGTGCTGTATCAAGGCACCTCAGTGGGAAGTCTGTGGGAAGGAAAAAGTGTGGCGAAAAACGCTGCAAAATGAGAAGAGGTGACCGGACCCTGAGGAAGATTGTGGAGAAGGACCGATTCCAGACCTTGGGGGACCTGCAGAAGCAGTGGACTGAGTCTGGAGTAGAAACATCCAGAGCCACCGTGCACAGGCGTGTGCAGGAAATGGGCTACAGGTGCCGCATTCCCCAGGTCAAGCCACTTTTGAACCAGAAACAGCGGCAGAAGCGCCTGACCTGGGCTACAGAGAAGCAGCACTGGACTGTTGCTCAGTGGTTGCATGTCATTCGGAAATCAAGGTGCCAGAGTCTAGAGGAAGACTGGGGAGAAGGAAATGCCAAAATGCCTGAAGTCCAGTGTCAAGTACCCACAGTCAGTGATGGTCTGGGGTGCCATGTCAGCTGCTGGTGTTGGTCCACTGTGTTTTATCAAGGGCAGGGTCAATGCAGCTAGCTATCAGGAGATTTTGGAGCACTTAATGCTTCCATCTGCTGAAATGCTTTATGGAGATGACGATTTCATTTTTCAGCACGACCTGGCACCTGCTCACCGTGCCAAAACCACTGGTAAATGGTTTACTGACCATGGTATTACTGTGCTCAATTGGCCTGCCAACTCTCCTGACCTGAACCCCATAGAGAATCTGTGGGATATTGTGAAGACAAAGTTGAGAGACGCAAGACCCAACACTCTGGATGAGCTTAAGGCCGCTATCAAAGCATCCTGGGCCTCCATAACACCTCAGCAGTGCCACAGGCTGATTGCCTCCATGCCACGCCACATTGAAGCAGTCATTTCTGCAAAAGGATTCCCGACCAAGTATTGAGTGCATAACTGAACATACTTATTTGACGGTTGATTTTATTTATTTTTTGTATTAAAAACACTTCTTTTATTGGTCGGATGAAATATGCATTTTTTTTTTTAGATAGGAATTTTGGGTTTCATGAGCTGTATGCCAAAATCATCAACAATAAAAGACCTGAAATATTTCAGTTGGCGTGCAATGAATCTAAAATATATGAAAGTTTAATTTTTCTCATTACATTATGGAAAATAATGAACTTTATCACAATATGCTAATTTTTTTTAGAAGGACCTATATTTCAATATGATCTGATTTGTGTGTCAAACTCTGTTCTCAAATTTTTGGACAACTTCTCACTTTCAACTTGTTTGTACACATATGGGCACAAAATCTCAAAGTAAGCCCCAAAATATTCATCTAATAATAACATTTAAGGTCTAAAAGTGTTGAATGTACACATTTTTGTTTTTCATACAGAAAAAGTGGGCAGTGGTTCATACCATCAAGCTTTTTTAAAAAAGGAAGAACATTTTTATCAACACAATAAAAAAATAAAAGTAGTCCGTACAATTTATGCACTCTTGTCCAGTTCCACAGACCAGGCTTAAGCCTAGTCTCAGACTAAAATTATGTTTAAGCTGTTTTAACTGAAAGCAATTTGCACTAATATATCTGTCAGTGCCATTCTTTGGTCTCAAGATGCTCACCAGTAATGTTTTTTAAGGCACATTTATAAAAGCTATACTTAAATGTCCTAATTGAACTAAGGCCTAGTCCTGGCTTAATCTAAACGCTGTTTGCTTAAATGTGAATTTTCTTGTTTAGAAATGTAAGTTTGCTAACTTATGAGTTTACTTGATTGACACATTTAACAAATTGTTGTAGCCTTTATTTTCTGAAGCACAAAATAATTGCAAAATGTATGCATGCCTACAAATCATAGGCATCATAAATTAACAGCATCTTTCTGAAGCCATGTGATTATATTGTGAGTGGAAAAATTCAATTATTAAATGAAAATTAATTGAGGGAATAATTACATATGATACATATATACATATAATTACATGAGACCATTTTCATTTTTTGGGATGAACTGCACTTTAATGGTAGAAAAGAAAAATTGGAAGTGTTAAATTTCTTAATCATATAATGGTTGTTTGCACAGAGAGATTTAGAGGAACATTCAAATGCATACAATGGCACCCCTCCAGATCTGAGTAGCAGAAACAGGTGTTAGGTGTTGTGTCACATATGCTCTCTCTCTCTCTCTCTCTCTCTCTCTCTCTCTCTCTCTCTCTCTCTCTCTCTCTCTCTCTCTCTCTCTCTCTCTCTCTCTCTCTCTCTCTCTCTCTCTCTCTCTCTCTCTCTCTCTGCTGAAGATTTCTTCCTTTAGTTCTTGCAGTGTCCTCCATTTCCCTGGGGAGCCATTACAGCGTGGCTCTCAGTGCGAGATAATGGAAGGGTAATGAATTTCCAAACTAATCTATATTAGAGCTGTTCTCTGAGTCCGGGGCCACAGAGAGATACATAGTGAGCGAAAAGAAAGAAAGAAAGATAGAAAGAAAGAAAGATAAAGAGAGGGAATGAGGAAGGGACATGCTCCTTGACTTTCTGTCTTTGCTGTTTGTATGACCCTCTGAACCACACAAGAACTCACTGTAGGGTAAAGATTTTTGAAACTCTCGTGGTTAAGGTTACAGACTAGCATTAACCTTATCAGAAAGCTGCTCTCCAGACAGTGTGTTAAAACAAGCCAGGGAATTCAGTAGCACTTGGTACTGGTCTGACAATGCTCACAGATTAACTTTCGTTTGTTCTTGTGAACGCTTGAGACATGGAAATAGAAAAGCTCATTCAGCTACTTGGGAAAGAAGTTTTAACTGTATTTAAACAATATCTCATGCAGTTTTAAAGCTGTGGTTTTCAACTGGTAGGATAGGGTTCAAATAGGTTCATGGACAGCAGGGTAAAACAGTGATAAATCCAAATAATAACATCCCACTGAGCAAATGATCATGAATATTTTGGTTAAATCTTGAAGAATGGTCAAATAAAAAACAACTCTGTCTTACATGCAATGAGTATTAACATGGCTTAAACATGTTTTGCTTCACTTTGCTTTGCTTGTCCCTTATATTGCCGCATGGAAATGTTAAGGTGACGTAAATCTGAACTTGACAGCATTGACAGCATTGATCATGCTTATGAAAAAAATAAAAATTCCTTGCGCTCAGGTAGTTTGGCGTGACTGGCCTGGAACGTTACAAAGTCTTGAGTCGTGGTTTGAAGTCGTGATTTACGTGCTCAAAAACCTGCCTGGAACGCAGCATTAGTTCGTAAATTTATCACCATGGTTACTAATTTGATTAGTCATTTTCTTCAGCAGTTGCCTAATTCTCTAATTCTAGTTCTCTTTGTTTTCTCCCAGTATATATCTGACTGTGTTTCAGGTAACTGATGTCATTTCTCGTTAATGATAACACTGAGTTTGGTTACGTCTTCAGTTAATAAAGTATTTTACGTTAATCTTCTTCATCGTGCTCTTTCACACACCATGCTTAGGAAAGTGTGACAAAAGAACCGACCGTAAAATGGATACGGCAGCTCGATTCGCTGGCATTGCCCAAAAAGGACTTACTACTTCGGATTTTTCTGTGGATTTCTGCCATCTCGCTGTATGGACAAATTAAAATTATGAGACACTAAAATCTCTTTTTTGGATCAGGGCTAATTACAACCAGCCAGTAGACATCCCAGACACCATAGGACTTAGCTGGAGGGAGGCCGTTATCAGATGTCTGGCGAGTATCTACCCCGATCCATACTACCATTTGACCCGAGTGACAGCAAGAGCCCCCAGCAGACGGAGGGCCAGAACCTACCGCGATGGAGCTGCCAGTGATACATAATGCACCTGAGCCTGAGCACAGCGAGTCTGACCTGGCGAGCAGTCCACATTCGAGGAAGCAGTGTGGGAGTTTGACGAAATGGAGGCGTTCCCTGCCCACATCCTTGCTGCAGTGAGTGAGAGCACGCTGAACTCTGTCAATGACATGCTGGAATTAGGAGAGGATTGTACTTTGCCCCTGTTAATCCCTTGATTCTCAGTAGTTCCATCTTCAGATTAGCTGGTCCCACCCAGTCTCCCTCTCCTGCCTCCTCCAGTTACAACCCAGTCTCCGTTTTCTCCAGTCAGGTCCTTTGTTCATCCTCTGCCTTATATCTGCAGCGTGAATTCACTCGGAACATCCTGCGAGGCATCTCCGACTGGGCTGGGGCGATCCCCTGGCTCCGCCTCCGGCTGCTGATCCAGTGTCTCCACCTCAGCCCGTTGCCCTGACTCCTCCGCTTTCACTTCTTCCTCCCTCTGTGTCCCTCTTATATAACCCTGACAGTTATATAAGTTATATATTAATTGTATAAGATTTGTTGGGTCACTGCTTGTTGAATGAGGGTAAGAATGACAATGCAGTATATTAAATCAGTTTTTTTACATCCAGTATAGGAGATATGAATATGTAAAACTGTTTACTTCCTTAAAATAAATTAGCAACTGCATGAAAAGCAGGATCTGTCATAAAACAAATACCACATGGTCTTGAGTCCCAAAGAAATAATTCAAGTTTTTTTTTTTCTTTTTTTTTTTCTAAAACTTTTGTTTTTTAAAAATTGTTAGCTATCTGTAAGGTATGGGATAAACCCAAACTCAAGTATTTTCATATGTCAGAGAAATGTTTGATGGCATCCCTTCAACAGAATACAATAGTCTTTGTTCGCAGTGCAACTGGTTGAAGTGATTTTATTAAGATACGTGGATGCCCACATAAAATGTAATTAGATGCTGAACACATTTTTCTTATAATAATTGGCAGTAACACTAATTCAGAAACTCCAAGCTGAAGATTGCTTTCTAAAGGATGTGCATGTCTCAGAGAAAAGGAGAGAGGGAGAGGGGAAAAGGATGATTAGTTCTCTCACTTATGAGAGGGGCTAGTGACTTCATTAATTTGGGACTGACTGATGAGAGGGTCAGAGGCGCTGTTTGATGCATACAAAATGACTGAAGACTCAGGCAGGCACATCTGCACACATGTATGTGTGTGTGGTAGTCTTTGAGCCTTCTCAAATAATGACATACGTGATTAATAACTTACTCAAAACCACCTGAAGCCAAAAAATAGCATCAACCAGAACTGAAAGAGTATATGTAACATCTCATGGTTGTGTAGTTTTCAAATATCCCCCTCTCCTGTATCCCCTCTCAACTCTGGCTGGAGGTTTTAATGGACTGACAGATTAAGTGGAGTCCAGCAGACACCATCAGTCTAATGAGAAACAGATGCTGTCCAGATGAAAGCTAAGACCGTGGCACTAGCCAGCTCTCTCTGCCAGGGCAGGGAGTTGGCATGTTGACATGCAATGCAACGATTCTGAAAACTACCCGTTAGACATTGCCTGTTTTGTCAGATCTCCATTTGCAGCCTTTAAAGAGTACGACTGGTGCAGCAGGTGGGCTCATCAGCCCAACTAGACCATCCTATAATCGGACCAGCATAGATAACCTGTATTTAAAATAGACAACAAAATAATTCCTCTACACTGAGTCAGAACCGGATCGAATAGATAATTCCCATAAACCAATGATTACCCCACAAACATATGTATCATTGGGTGAACTGAACCCAGTTTAGGATAGTAAACAGGGTAGTAAAACCTGAAATCACCTATGTTGTGGGGACCAGCCAGCAGTCTCCACGAGGGATATGGATTAATAAACATACTATTTTTTTTTTTTTTAAATTTTTGAAAATGGAAAAATGCAGAAAGTTTTCTGTGATGGGTAGGTTTAGGGGTAGAGTTAGGGAATAGCAAATACAGTTTGTACAGTATAATGACCATTACAACAGCGGTGCTTTGGAACTTTAAAAGATAATAAAAATGATGATACATCAAGATGATATAGTGTGTTTGCATTTGTCAAACAACCCTATGTAGTATTAAGTGTTTGTTTAAATGCTTTTGAACACTGTATAGCCTCTATCACACACTGCACAGAGACAGTTTGATGACACACTTGCATCATTGTAACTCACTGCCTGTCTGACTTGTATTTTCCTGGCTGACCGGCTCTGGCATATCTCTGGCCTCTCAGCCGGAGGGGCTTTCAATCAGGGTGCCGGGGCTGGAACAAACGATCGGAGCAGGGCTGATCCAATTCTGTGTGCCGGGCTGCGAAGGGGAGGAGGGCACTCTTAAACTGATTGTGTTTTCTCCTCAGGGTCCTGTTCCGGCCTTCCCGAGGAACGACCCGCAATTATGACTGCTGACAGGCTTTAAGTCAGTTTCAACCTGACATCTTTATCAAAATAAAGTGCCGCTCCATTACCACTGGAGAGGAGAAAAGTGAAGAGAGGAGATGGGTTTGGGGAGGATGCTGCCTTTCTTCCGTGTATGTGGAATATCTTCGATTGCTGCCCTCTCTGGGGTAAACAAATAAAAAAAACAAACCTAAGGATTTTTTCCCGAGCAGGTTTAGCTGAAGCGTGGAGGCCATGCATTTGACCGTGCTCTGGTTGAGGATGCCTGCTAAATTGCTGTATTGATTGATCTAGTAATCATGGTTCGTACAACAAGTCCATCACCTGCTCCCAACTTTTCGCCTGCTCAACTTTATGGCTTTAAAGGCGTAATTTACTACAACACATAAGGTTATCTAATGCACACAGGCAAAGGAGCACACTCTAAATTCAAAACTGTTACTGCTCCAGTGGTTCAGAGAGAATTGGTGATTAGACGTAGAGTAAACACTGCAGTTATTATTATTATTTTTAAAGTTTAACAGATAATTACTGTCATATAATCAAATACCGTAAGTCGTTCCAGAGCTGGGATATCAGAGAAGGAAATAAATAGAGATCTACAGGGAGAAGTGTAAAGACATTTTTAAATATGAATCAAAAACAATAATGACTTTTGAACTCTTGAATAATGAACCAATTTTTAATCTTAGACATCATAAGTAATTAAGAGGTCTGTTTTCTCTTGTGTTCTTTCCTAAAAATAAATCTGTTATAATTCAATTAATTTAACACCAAATTAATGTTAAATTTAACAATTAATGTTAATTTAACACCAAAAAATACAGCACTCATGACACAAGATGCAGAAAACAGACATAACGCAGCGGCTAAATCTGATGGATAACAATTAAAATATCTATGTAAGAACATATGGGGGGGGGGGGGGGGGGCATGAATCAAATTCCATTTGATTTATGCAAATAATTCGATTAATTTACTCTGCATATCTAATTGATTTGCTTAAACTTTTATTTGATTGACAGTTCTAAACTTAATATATTCCAGTGTACAATAATTCTCCACAAGTGAGGTGTTGACATTCTATTTTACACTCAACGGACCATTTGCATTTTGTAATCCCTGTGAAGCTGCTATTTCGGTAATTGCATAAAGTCACTTAAAGCATTTCCAACTGTACCTGTGATGACCTCTCGCATCCATTGAGAAGTGACTGATAGAAAACTGTAGACTGATAGAGATTGTAAAACAGATGTAGGAGAGTTTGTTTCTCTGTGCACGCTCAGGTATGTGTGTGTGTGTTTGTGTGTGTTTGTGTGTGTGTGCAGAGCTGCCAACTCTCACGCATTGGCCGTGAGACACACGCATTTGATTGGTTTCACACGCTCACATGGCACACCCCCGATTTCAGCTATAGTGCATGTGTGTGTGTGTGTGTGTGTGTGTGTGTGTCTGTGTCTGTGTCTGAGTGACCTGCCTGTGGGCTCAATGACCCATGATACTCTCTCGGCCAGTCTAGTTCTGCGTGTCACCGTCGAAGGGTCACACACATGGCTGGAGAGCATCTATGTGTGAGACAAACTACCCTCGTCTCTTCCGCCCTGCCAATAAAGTGAGCCTTTCCGTACGCCCAGTATGTGACCTTGTCTACTATTACGCCATAAACCACAGCCAGTAGAATAGAAGCATTTAGTCCACTGCACAATAGCCCTCTTACACTCATTCAAGCTGCACATCTACCACACAGCCTTTTAACACACGTCACAGTGGTATGCGGGCATTGTGCACCAGAATAGACCACAGATTGAAGAAAACAATCAGATTGATTGATGTACTGATGTGTCAGATTACTATTATTAGCTGGGCCAATTGAATACAAGAGCAACACTAATATACACCTCAAAATTACAGCCGTTACTTAAGATACATGTCAAAATTTGTCACGTTGTGACAATTGTCACGTCAAAAACAAGTCCGTATGTTCCGTTCTCATTCCACTGCATGAGTGACAGAAAGTCATAGAAAGTCAAATGAAAATTCTGTCTTTTACTTACCCTCTTGTTGTTCTGAACCTGTTTTCTGTCTTCTGCAGAAAACAAAATGAAAGTTAATGGGTTCCAAACCACAAATGGACCCCACTGACTTTCAATATGTGGACAAACAAAAAAGAAATTTAAAAATATTGTATTGCTTGTTACAAAGTAGAAAGAAAGTCATACAGGTTTGAAATGAAATTAGGGTGAATCATTTTAATATTTGGGTGAATCTATCTATTTAATTTGTGCATTTTCAGTATTTATATGATTTTCACACATGTAGTGGAAAGAGTTGTGAAACAAAGATTCATAGTGGATTTCATGTTCAAATGTACCACATGTTGTGGGTTATTAAGAGAAACGCATTAGCAATTCAGTTTGATTTACAACTTCTGAAATGAGCAAGTCCAACATCAATTCAGTCCCGTGTGCTAATTTTTTTCATCAGTTCGTTTCATTTTTTTTTTCCCAAGAGGGACATCTCATCCCTCACTGAAATGACATAGTACATCATGAAGTCTTTTTTTCAGTCCATTGCTGTCATTGTCAAGAGATTCAGGAGAGGAGAATCTTGTGAGCATAAAAATACTTGCACCCCATTGACAGATTTACCAGTGCACTTTGTCCAGGTTCTCTACAGTAAAACATCTAAACATGTCTGGCAGTCCTACTAGACGGGCTGCTAAAACACACACACACACATCGATTTCACCGCCTCACCTCGCAAACGAGTAGACAGGCGAAAAATGTTGATCAATGAAAATGAAAGATAAATCTAAATGCAAATAGCCCTGCACTTTCCAGCGCATTAATGTATCTATTTGCAAGTCTTAGAAGCTGATAGCCAGGCTGGTTTGATATCTGTTTGTTTCCTCCCATAGAAGCAATAAATGTCCGCATGCCATCCTGAAAATGCCGAGGGAGAAATTTTACAGTGGAGGAAGCAAACACCATTGTAAATGAGACCGGTATGAGTGAAGGTGAATGTATGAAGAAAAAGTTGACCTAAACTGGCTATATATCTGTGTGCCTGGTGTGCACACATGCATGTGGTGATTTGACTGAGAGAAGGACAGTAAATATCCCCCCTGCGGAAATGAGAAGTCCGACACCAGCTGGTCCAATCAGATGTCAACTAGGATTTCATAAGATGTCAGAGAGAACAAGCACATCCATAGTCCGTATGCCAGGTTATCACTCATATCACTAATATTTCCTTTGTCCCTTCTTTTCTGCTCTTTAATACAAAGCAATAAAGTGTTTGTCTAGGACAGTCTGGTCTCCACAAAACTTGCCAAAATACTCTTCTGAAAAAAAAAAAAACAGGTTAAACTAGTCTTAGCTGGTCTAAATCAGTCTCCAAGTATAGTCAAGCTGGTCTAGCTATATTCTCAGCCTGGCCAAGCAGGTGTTTATCTGGGTGGCTAGCTTGTCTCCCAGTGTGACCAGCTGAAAAGTGCCCAAAACCCCTGTGAAATCAACAACGCATCTCTTTTATCAAGTTGGGAGACCTGCTAAGACCAGCCTAAATTTGTTTAAGATGTGTGTTTGTTTGTTTTTCAAGCAGGAAACATGAATTTGCATTGAGCGTATAGCAAAGCCAAGTCAGAGGTTAGATAGATGGAATGCATGAACTGATAAAATATATAAGTTGCTTTGGAAAAAAAAGTGTCTGCCAAAGGCATAAAATGCACATCTAGTTTGGTTAGAAAAAAAAAAAAAAAAAAAAAAAACTAGAAATGTCCCAAACCATATAATTAGACTGTGAGGCAAAGTGAGTGACAAATACCTTCTTGATTGGCTGTGTAAAAACAATTAGACCTCGATTAGAAATGAACCGCTATGTGGAGCGAGACTCCCATTCTCCCCATGAATTATAGCATAATTGATTGGATTGAGATGATATTTAATGAAACATGTATTCCATCATTTGACAAACGTTAAGCACTACAGCACCTGAACTGAAGGCCGGTCTGTCCTGACCCGAGCCTGAATAATTGTACTGATTTTCTTTTATGTCATTGAAACACACTAGAGTAGATAATTTTAGTCAGATCTTCTTTTCTGTCTGAGCTTTAAATTCAAAAGCTATGTGCCGTTTAACATTTTCCTTTCCATTTCATTTCTTCGAGTTAATTTCTTCTTTTTTTGTGATATTACAAAGTATGCCTTGTGATAGCTGATGTTTAAAGGGGTCAAATGTCTCTCTGCCTGTCTTGTTTAGTGAAATTGGAGGGAGAGGTTCCTGTTTCAAATGTCATGCTAATGAACGCTAAGCTCAAGGTCTGTGTTAAACTGTGAAGTGTAGGTACAGATCACCTCTCGCTTTATGAATGACCTTTTTCTGTTCATTTCAGCTGTCTGAGCCACCCCACGTGACTAAATATTATGCTACAATGCGTTTGACTGAGCTCAACATGTACAGAACCCAGAATATTCCTGTAATTGCACATAGCTGCCAAATTAAGATTCAAAGATATTACATTATTATGGAAAATGAAAGAATTGGATAGGATTGACAAAAAGTGGCTGTAGAAGTCAATAGTTTGTTTTATTTCTATATAATTAAACATGAGGATATGAACATATGCAACTCCATTTTGCATTTGATGTAGACTACATTCTTGCATCAGTTTGCACCATTTTGAAACTTGTTTTTGTATGTACACGTGCAGCTGACATATTTGATTGTTATGTAATGACCGCCATGTTTTAGGATGATATGCCAAGTTAAAAGCAGTTCAGTTGTTAAAACACATCTTGAGACCCCAGTCTGTTCCACTTTGTTGCCAGGCACATCACCTCAAAATATGAAAATGGCTTTTAAAGTTTGATTTGGATGATAGGAAACCCCTTATTATGGCATTTACATATGGGTCAGGAGGCATGATAAATTGTGTTATTTATTTTTATTGTGTTATCACAGCTATTCGCATCAGATTGATGCATTAAATTAGCAAAAATGTGCAAACATTTTTTATAATTGGTATCCTTATCACACCAGCCATGAACATCCGCAGTAAGTGACTGCGACAAGAGTGTGCCTTTTTCATCTCAACACAGGTTCTGTTCTGCAATCATTTATATCTCAATGTAAGCTTCAAACGCCCAGCTTGCACATGTTATCTGATTTCCGTCATATGATATATTTTCCTGTAATTACCAGTTGAGGAATGCTAATGCAATTTGTGAGTGATTAGATTGACTTTGTGGCCACGATTACTTCCTCTGGCTTTTCTACTAGAAATTTAATTCGCACAGGTTGTGAATAAAAGCACAGTGTGTAAAATGAGATGAACGCTCAGATGATAAGTGCATTTGTGCTCCTTTGGCGTAGCCCCCCGGCATCCCCCTGCGCTGCTTATGCCAACAGAATTTGTTACGAGGCCACGAGTTCAACCGAGCGATCGCCTGTCTTTGACGTTCCTTATTCTCAGCGACTGTGCTGTAAGGACAATGAATTCTGCAAGTATGGCTGTAATTATTTTATAGCTTTCTGTGTCTGCTGTGCATGCTTTGAATAAGTTGTCTGTCGGGCCCATGTTACACTCACGCTGGGAGTACAGAAAACACCCTATAGCGCTCATTGGGGATGAATTGAGTTGACATGCTTTTTCTTTGACTCAATCCCTGTTCTTTTCTGTGTTAAGACCAGGTCTTTTTCCCTCCCTTATCGCACCCCCAGCTTCCCTCTCTCCACTTAAATCTCCTTAAATCCCTCGCTACCTACAGGCTACGGCTGCATTTCCTAGCACACTAAAGTACACTCCATTCACCAAAATGTCTCCTAGCAACCACTTCCGTTCTTTTCCATTCCTCCTGAAAGGGATTTTTTTGGAGAGTGTACCAAAGATGTATGTGAAGTATGTGTGAATAATGCAGCGGATGAAGGAGATGTTCTGGATAATTTAATCTCAGTGTGTGCATGGATATCTGCCTATCTGGCGTCACCGTGCTTGTTTATCTAATTGTGCAAAAAAATCAAGTTTATGACTATGAAAGTCCCATGCAGCACTGTTTTCTGTTAAATGTAGGGTCAAATGCTTTGCAGGACATCTTGTTTGTCACGGTTAGTGTTCGTGACTGTTCCATTGAGCACAAGCATGATTAAGTCCTCACTGAGCCGAGCATTAAGGAAGACAAACTGTACGGATGAAGATGAGCTATAAAAATGGATCCTGTGAACTTTCGGGCGGTGAACTCTGGGTTAACAAGGAGGCGGTGAGCTGCAGAGATTTCACAAGGTTGAGGTCAGTGTGCGTTCACCAAGTTACCTTGAAAAATAGCAGAACCCAAGGGAGTGTTCCTATATTTGGCTTTGAGTTTGACTTCATACCAGGCGCGAAGATCTCAGACTCATCCCCTCCTCTGTTCTTCATTTGTCTTTCAAACACATGTGTGTAAATAATAATTAATCTGCGATGGATTTCTCAACTGGTCAATGCAGGACTACTAGAGCATTCCAACCCTCCAGCCTGAAAACATCCATGACACCTCTGGACAGCTGGGGTTTGTTTGGCAGCCTCTTCTCTTCTCCATTCCTCCTGGGAAAGGAGGATGAGAAGGATACAAAGTGCATTCATTCAAGAACATTCATTCACACTGTAAACCTCTTGTATCCCTGCAAATGTAAAATCAATCCACAAAAAAATGATGAGGCACCAGTTCTCCTCAAACACTGGAGTAATAAAGAAAACCATCAATATTTACAGAGCAAATGAGAGTAAGGAAATTACAAAATGTGTCTTTTTCAATGCTCTATTGATGTGGTGCCTGCTCTGCATATATAAACAAGAGCAAATCTGCCTCATCCATGAAATGAAAGTTTTATGGGGTGAATCTGAGAATGTTCTGGAAAGAATGATTTGTATTAGGATGTTTTGAGTTATGTGACCTAATTTGGGAATTTTAAAGACCATTTTTTTTTCCGGGGGTTCGGATTCTGGTTCCTTCATGATGCCATTAACTAATGTGTAATACTTTTGTGGAAGCAATAAAGTCAGCTGCTCAACCTGAAGCAGACTTTGTTTTGAAATGTTTTAAAGACAAATTTGTTACAGCAAAACCAAACATCCTTGGCTCTCTTTGGGGTTCATTGAGGAACTGCAGTGTTTTCATGAATTAATAGATTTGAAATAATGACTAAATCATAGAAATGCATAAATTCATTCAGAATTTAAATAATGTTTTATTTGTTTACATGCATGTCATTCCACCATTAACCGACATCAGAGAACCGTGAACATGTGAATGTGTTACATTGAAATATTAACCTAAATCAGCCAAGTGAATATGTTTTGGGAGACAAACAAAATATTTGGAATCCCTGAGATATGCTAATTGAACTGTCTTGTAGTTCAGTGCATCAATGGGATGTCAATTCCACAAATGCTCTGACAGAATCATTTAGTGAGCCGTTTGATATCATTGATTTCAAGACTTATTTTTGAGTAAAAGAAAAAAGAACATTTCAATTGTTTAAACGAGTCATACATAAATAAAGTAATGCTGGAAACTATATTATAGTGTATACATAATTATAGTATTTTTAATTACTATAATTAATTAAGTCCCCCCCCAAGTCCTATTCGTCCGCCTCACCGTGGCGGGGGGGGGGGTGAAACAGGAGTCTGTCGTCGATGTACAGCGGGAAGCAATTCCTGGTAGGTTTAACCATGCTGAGAAGATGACAGACACCTGGCTAAGGACGAGGGCACAGACCTAGTGGCCTTGCAAGCCGAGGTCTGAACCCAACTGCAACGACAACGACAAACAAGGGCCTCAGTACCCTGCACGCCCCTGCGCCCGCTCTACGGCGGCGGAGCGATCTGGCCAGGGACGAGAGGCTGCTAAGAATATCAGGTACCAGGCCGCCATCTGGAAACCGACTAAAGAACCGGACTACTAACACCATGGCGCTCGATATTGCTACCTTCAACGCCAGGACTGTGTCGAGTGAGGCCAACCTGGCCACCATCCTGGAAGGTTTGAACAGCATCCGCTGCGACGTGTTCGGGCTGTGCGAGACTAAACGCTGGAAGCCTCTGCACGTGCACCGCGATGACGGCAGGACGGTCATCTTGGGCGCTAGGGAAGAGACGCGGCCTGTCGGCGGTGTTGGCTTCATTGTATACAAACGATGGTCACCAATGATTGACCTGGTCGACGTGACCAACCCCCTAGTCGGCGTACTCACCCTGCGCCTACACAACAAAGCCACCATCCGGATCGTGCAGACATATGCACCAACAGCAGCAGCTGCGGCTGAGCAAGATGACGATGTGCTTGAGCAGTTTTACGAGGCCGTCGAGGCAGCCACTACCCCCCATGCCACCTACCTCGTCCTGATGGGCGACTTCAACGCCAAGGCGGGCAAGGGGTTGGATGGCGAGCGCTTTGTCGGCCCGTTCGGCCAGGAACGGACCGGGTGAGCGACTGGTTGCAATGGCCGAGACCAACCGGCTGTTTATTGGCAACAGTCTGTTCAAGAAACGCCCCGGCCGCCGATGGACATGGATGTCCCCCAATGGAGAGACAACCAACGAGATCGACTACGTCCTCTGCAGCCACCGCCGCATCCTGCAGGACGTCGCTGTCATCGGCCGCAAGTTCTTTGACACGGGCAGCGACCATCGGCCGGTAAGGGCCAAGCTGGTCATCGACGGCAGGACCGAAAAGCGCGCACTGGCAGTTAGCAACCGGGCAAAGCAACCGGTCACCATTGACCTGGCCGCCTTCTACACTCTGATCGACCACACCAACTGGACCCAGCTTGAAATCGACATCGACCAGGACTACGACCACTTTATTGGCCTGCTCAAGTCAAGCCGTGATGCAGCTGCAGTGCCGACCAACAGCCGGGCCAGCCGAATTTCGGACACCACCAAGGCCCTGATGCAGAGGCGGAGGCAGATACGCGCTGACAGACCCACACATGTCGAGTACAGCCTGCTGTGCAAGCAGATCCGGCAGCAGCTCAAGACCGACCTCGATCAATACAGACAGAGGCGCCTGCTGGCAACAACCGAGGGCCGCAAGAGCCTGAAAAAGTGCAGGCGGGCGATGCAACAGCAGCGTGGCCAAATACCAGCACTGAAGACGGCAGACGGGCGGACGACCAGGACTCGGTCCGGCATTGAGGCCGAGTGCAGGCGTTTCTACAGTGATCTATTCGCCAGCAAGGTGCCCGTCCACCCACCTAACCTTCAGCTCGACCAGCTGCCGCCCATCCTACCAGTGCGGGAAAGCGAGGTCCGACATGCAGTCGAGCAGGCACAGGCAGACCGGGCGCCTGGCTTGGACGGCGTGGAGATCGATCTGCTCAAAGCAGGCGGCCACTCCCTTTGGACGGCCATGGCGACCCGATTCAGCCGCTACATGGCACAATGTCAAATCCCCAAACAGTGGGAGACGGCCAAGACAATACTGCTGTTCAAAAAGGGCGACCGTGAGCTGCTCAGCAACTACCGGCCGATCACACTGCTGTCGGCCGTATATAAGATCTTCACCAAGGTGCTGCTCAACCGGTTGGCCAAGCAGCTAGACGAACAACAGCCCGTCGAGCAGGCCGGATTTAGATCTGGCTTTAGCACCATGGATCATGTGCAGGTACTGTACCAGCTGCTCGAGCGGGCCAGGGAGTATAAGATGCCGCTGGTCCTGGCCTTCGTCGACTACGAGAAGGCCTTTGACTTGGTCGAGATCAACGCCATGCTGCTCGCCCTCCAACAACAAGGCATAGGTGACGAGCATGTGGCCCTGCTACAGTAGCTGAACAGCAACTGCGCCACCACCATCACCCTGTTCGACCGGCTGCTTAACATCGAGGTCGGCCGCGGGGTCAAGCAGGGCGACACCATCTCGCCTAAGCTTTTCACCGCCTGCCTCGAGCAAATTTTCCGGCAGCTCAACTGGAACGAGGTCGGTATCAAGATCAACGGCCGCTGGCTCAATCACCTGCGCTTTGCCCATGACATTGTGGTAATAGGCTGTTCGGCGGTCGATGTACAGCAGCGGCTCGACCAGCTCAACCAGGCTGGCGCTCGGATCGGCCTCAAAATCAATCTGGCCAAAACCAAGTGGATGCGCAACGACCAGGTGGCAGACACCACTCTTCATGTCGGCCAGCACCAGCTCCAGCAAGTCGATAGCTATATCTACTTGGGCCAGGAGCTAACCACCGACCACAGGATTGGTCGAGAATTGGCACGACGACGCCGAGCTGCCTGGGTCAGCTTTGGCTCAATTGCCGAGACGGTCACCAACAGAGCCATTGACCCGGACATCAGGGCCGCCCTATTCAACAGCACCGTCCTGCCGGCCATGCTCCACGGGTCTGAGACCTGGACAATGACGGCGGCCGACCGGCAAAAGCTGGCCGCGACTGAACGCGCAATCGAGCGCCGTATGATCGGGGTTAAACAGATCGACCACGTCCGCAACGAGCAGCTGCGGGCCATGACCAGGGTGGCCGACGCGGTGGACTTGGCCAACAAGGCCAAGAAGCGCTGGACCGGGCACCTGATGCGGCGGACGGATGACAGATGGACGCGCAAAGTCACCGTCTGGTTGCCGATCGACATCAAGCGGCCACGCGGACGCCCTGCAATACGATGGCGCGACTCGCTACGACAAGATCTGGGACACAATTGGATGGGGCTCGCCCAGGACCGACAGACCTGGGCAGATCGTTGTATTAATGCTTTTGAGAGAGATGTACACACTGATAGAAGGCATACAATGCCTCAAGCTCATTATTTTAAAGAGAGATAAGATATATATATATATATATATATATATATATATATATATATATATATATATATATATACTTATTCTAAAGATAGATGTTTTTAATTCATCCAGTGTTACATGGTAATCTAATGTTTATCATTATCTCCTCTACATCAGTGCTAATTCAGCTCACACGTAGCCCTGTTAATGAACATTAGCCATGCTAACATTACTCTTATATTACTGTTCTGTGAATTATTATTTCATCTTATCTCATTTTACTAATTATCTATCATTTTTTTAAACAAGCTAATATGAAGACAATTAAATGCTTCATAGACTTCTAATGAGAGTTTAATTTTAATTTAATATACTAAATCCAGAATCCAGAATCCAGAATCGGTCTGTCTTCGCCAGCCAAAGATGGTCAGCGCAGACCACAATGTTATCATCACGTCAAGGCATGATGGCAAGGACTAATATTGTAAGAAATTAGTCTAAATGAGCACACGATGATACAACAATACACAGTCTTTAATGAATAAATCCAAAAGGAACACTAGGAGTATCTTCAGGAAATTAACAACCATGCAAACCGAAACGACAAAAGACAGAACACTGAGGGATACTAAGGGATAACACATGAACAACAGGTGAATGTAATCCAATCAGAAACCATAGAAACTAACTAGCAAACAGAAAACAGGAAACAGCTCCATATAGAGATATATATATACATATTTATCATGTGTCAACACATCAAACTATATTGACCTTGTTATATGCAAATAAAAACGTGAATTTAATGCTTATATTATGCATTTAGCTTTAAGCACATGCACCACTGAATCATCTCCAGTGACAATGATTTGCAGATCTTTTTTGGAAGTTCATTATCAAAAACTTGTACAGGTGCTGAAGCGATCGCTGTTTTACAAAGACGTGCATATAATCCACAACAGGAAGCAAAGTGCACTGGGGTTAGCCTATTTGGTACCCACAATGCACGGCTGACATGGCAGTCTATCAAAGGTGCGGCTCTATAGAGCCCGAGCCCCCACAGCTGAAAAGAACAATTACCACTTCTATCACTTCCTCTAAATTAGCATTCATTTGAGATATGATTTACTACAAAGAAAAGCCATTTTCCCTAATTTGTTCTCCCTTTCTTCCTAGCCTTTCTTCTCCTCTCTTGTCTGTCGCTTCTCTGCCGGAGCGGGTTAATGTAGTAACATTTGTATTCTCCTCTTGAGTCTCAGACAGGCGATGAGGATCTACGGCAGGTCAAGTCAGACTCTCTCTCTCTCTCGCTTTCTCTCAGTTCCTCACTCTTCCCTCCCTCCGCCTCCTCCCTTTCTCTCATCCGTGGCTCTTTGAAGAGATAAAGATGCTCTAATTGCATTTGCATATCGTGGCTCATGGGTCGTGACTCTTGGCCACGTGACGTGTGGGCAAACACGAAAAACACATCCAGCTCTCCACCCCTTTCAACTGTGTTTCTGTATTCCTGAGCCTGGGCCTGCTTCATGATTTAAAAAAAAAGAGTCCTAAATCAAGTAAACGTTGCTAAGATTTGCTTGATTAATATTGCTACTATGGTGCTTCAGTTCCATTCACACTCTTCCCAATATGCACTGGGGTGATAATATGGATGCATTGTTTGACTGTTTGCCTGTTTTATTTACATTTTGTTGTCATAGTAACGCCTTGTCTTGTGATGTCAGGATGAGTTTGTTCCTTGCCGTTTGCATGTGCCAAGTGTTGACATCTGTGTGTGATGGTTTTAAGGTTTTTAATATACTTTTTTTTAAGTTCTCCATGACATGTACAGTATATGCAATAAAACATATTACAACAAACCATTTTAAACTGTGCAAAGAAAAGACTCTCCACGGGAACCCTTTTCAGGTGACATTTAACAAACCTAAATAATGAATTGTTACAAATATGGCAGATTTTAGAGGCTGCCAGTTTGACATTTCAAGTTCAGTTAAGATATTAGCTTAAAAAAAAAAAAAAAAAAAAAAAAAATCATGTACCTGCGTTCCCTATATTATGGATAGATGTTATTTTTTCAGCTTGTAAATCATATTAAATTTTGAACGTTTTTTTGAGAATGTCAAAATGCAGAAAGTTTTCTGTAATGGCTTGGGTTAGGGGATTGAATATACAGTTTGTACAGTATAAAAATCATTATGTCTATGGAAAGTCACTATAAAATGTGTGTGTACTGCTGCTGCTGTCAAAGGGAGCTAAATTATGTGGGCCTCTGGCATTTATACTTTGATACTATTCAAGCAGTTCTGGATTTTTTTCAGTTTAATGTTTGGAACTTGTGTACACAGAAACTGTCTGGACTGCAGATAACTCAAATGGTGGAAAATTGAAAAATAAACATTTGATTTTTTTCTTTAGTGTCTCAGGCACACTCATCCTCTTTCTCTGTCTTTTAGCATAGCCTGTTTTTAACATTTTATTTTAACATCTGTGCTCTTTGATATAATATTTTCCAAATTATATGCTACAAATGAAAGACCCAAATACCACTGAAACCAAAATTGTGGCTTTTAGTGTTCCTAAATATTGATAAAAAAAAAAATTGCACATACACACGTTTTTAAAAAAACATATTTATTTTTCTTCCAGTAAAACGCTCACATAAAAATTGTTGACTCATTTTGGAGTACAGATTTTTGTCCAATCAGATGCTCTCTAGAATGAGAATGTCAGAAAGTGGCAAGTTTTAATGTTTTTAACCAGGAAATTTTTGTCTTTTAACATCCTTTAACATGATCACTAATCAAATTAAATCTTTTTACTTTTTTACATTGTTTGTACCACACTATATATATTTTTATATATATTTTTTTTTTTAAACAGACTTGTAGAGATATTACATCAATATGGAATCCCTATCATACATAAGTTAAACTGATGGTGTTACAATCATCCAGTCCCCTCTGCCTAACACAGAATTATCCTTTATTTCTTCCCTCTTTCACCCTCTCCTGAAGAGGTTTTGGGTTTCCCCCTATGTTTGCTTTCATAGCTAACTCTATTCCGCCAGTCTCAAACAGGTAAGAGGACACAAATGTCAACAAATGAGCTGGAAAGGGTCAGAACACCAGCAGGCGTTTGGTTTTCCAGGGAACCTTTGCCAAAAGCCAATTAAGTGATGATAGCATAAATAATCTTATAATATAATACCCTGTTTTTGCAAGCTTTAACCTCTTGTACAAACATACTGACTTCAGGTATCATGTATACAAGTAGAATCAGGTATAATTAGGAAGTTGCTTATTATGAGCTCCAATTATGTCCAATCTGTCTCCATTTCAGAATACCAGACTGCACAGTTTCATGGCAAGAAGATGGAGTAAAATGTCAGAGTAATTTGTGCTAAATCAAGCCATGCCTTAGAAGCCCAGTACTGTTGTTGCATTTTAGGAGCATTAAAGTTGTGTTGCACTCTCCAAATGGAAATGAATGATTTGAGAGTCGAGGTAACACGTGTGTTTGTGTGTGTCTGTGTGTGTCTGTGAGTCTCGTGCTACAGAGAGGAGGAGCATTAACCATGAGGCTCGAAGCCAATATTACACACAGCACTGTCAGAACAGCACTCAAACAGTTTACCACTGAGAATAACACACACACAATACTTTCTATAACCCACCGATCAAACCCAAACCATTTGAGACTAGCAGTAAAGAGCTGTAACAACTATACTTTGATCTGCGATATGAAATGATGCATTTCACATACACATTCAAACAAAACACACACACACAGACTCATTGTCAGATGAGAATTGAGAATGTAATGGTGCATTGCAGGTGTAGCCTCAACAGCCCATTTGTCAGGAGAGGCATTCAATTAGAGATGAGAGACTGAGAGACCGCCAGAGAGAAAGGGAATGAAAGAGACAGAGAGGAAGTTAATAGAGTTAACCCTTAGATGCAGAGCTGCTGCTGTAGGCCCCAACATATTGCAAAGTATTTTTAATGCACAAATAGTTTTGCGCTCTTGGACACCACAGTTCACTAAAAATTTGTTGCACTTGCAGTATTTCATTGCAAAATCTATATTTTATTCACTAACCCTCTACACACTAGTTGAACTGTAGGTGCTAAATGATAAACACACTTGCAAGTGACGGAGAATCTAAATATGCTTGGGGGGGGGGGGGCATTTCACTTTCATGCCATTTCAAATTTGTAATATTTGGTTATTCTGTGGAACACAAAAGAAAATGTTTGAAAAAATGTATGTGTTGTACCACACTGATTTTCATTCTGAGAACAAAACAATTCTTCAAACATGAGTTGCAACATTTTCAAAGTATCATCATTTGTGTTTCACTGTAGCAAGAATGTCATGCAGGTTTGTAAGGACATGGGGGTGAGTAAATAATGGCAGAATTTATATTATTTCTTTTGTTTTGTTGTTGAACTGTCCCCACAAAAAAAACTGTCCCTTTAAATCAGTGTCATATTTGTATTTTTTATTTTATTCGTATTAATCTTATTCAGAAAACTTGGCCTTATTTACATCTTTTAATTAAAGTTTCCCTAATGTAATCTGATGAAAGCAGATCATAAACAATTTTGATTAAAAAAAGTACAAAAATATCTCTTTTTTCTCACCAAATGATCAAATGTTTGGCCCTTTAAAGAGTTGATTCAGGCGTCTAGATAGCACTGCAGTACGGTTAATGTTACTTCAGTGTATTTAAATGGAATACATGTTGATAGAAAATAGAATTAAATAATTCCAAATGACCCCATTCTAACCTTAAAATATGTACGAGGGAGTGAGACTCAGAGAAGCTGCACCTTATCCTTTCTGTCCACACCATTTCCTTTCTCATCTTTGATTCTCATTGATATTGATTCTTTCTGTCTTCATCTCTCTCTCTCTTTCCTCCCACTTTCTCCTCCATGTGTTTTGAGAATTGCACAATAAAAATGTTTTTTTTTTATCCTAAAATTCTGCTTACACCACTTACAAATATTTTGAACAGACAAATAGATAGATAGATAGATAGATAGATAGATAGATAGATAGATAGATAGATGATAGATAGATAGATAGATAGATAGATAGATAGATAGATAGATAGATAGATAGATAGATAGATAGATAGATAGATAGATAGATAGATAGATAGATAGATAGTGCTTGTGTTATTGGTTTATCTTTTGTGATCTAATAGAGTGACCTTCGTTTTAAGTGTGGCTTTTTACTTGTCCAAACTATTTTTGAGGCCACTGTACTTTCCACTCTCAGTCAGTATGCTGAAATAAATGATCCTCTTGTGCCTATTTCTTCCCAGTTTAAATTGGATAGCAAATCTGGCCTTATATCTGGACAATATGTTACCACACCAGCAACCCCCTGACCTTAAGTCAGGCTGGTTCCTCTGATAAAAATAAATGTCACGTGAAGGTGCCAGTGATTATCCCAACACAATCCCCAGGTAGAAGCTACCAATTAAACATGGAAATGGTGAGGATAGGGACACAAATGTCTCCTTTCTTCATCCCAAATTAAACCAGGTGACAAATTGGATTTCAGCGCCAAAAAGTTTCTCATACTTTCCTCATACTTCTCTATTAGCAAGTTGCCATTCAGAGTGTCAAAAGGAGTTGGAGGTATTGTGTCAGTAGTGAATGGGCCCAGATGTGTGTGATGCGTAAAGTGCATGTAAAACAGGATGCAGAGTGTTTTTGCTGTTTCATGGAGTCGCTCTGAATTCCGCCCACCTCAGCACTCGACTGCTGAGTCAATCCCGCTCTCTAGCCCATGTGTACAAGTTTGTGACTCAACAGGATGAATTATGAAATGAAAGACTGAAACAGTGTGAGAGGGATGTGCGCAGCTGCGTGCGACAGAAAGAGAGGCGGAGGGAGTGATTTCAGCTACCATCCTGCCGACCTCCTGCTGAGTAAGTACTCGAGGAGCATTTTAGAGAGAGAGAGAGAGAAACAAGAGACGCTCACTTAGTAAAAGGAAACAGTTTACATTCCTTTTCCAGGAGGCAAAAGTTTTCTGTGTTAAACTTAATCGCAGAATAGGACGAGACACGCCTCCGTAGCTTTCGGTACATCTCCGCTTAAGTATCTGTCAAACACAGAGCAGGAGCAAGAAGCACTTCCTGACTCTGTGGACTGTGAAAGCCAGATGGATCTGTGAATTTTCAAGGTCAAACTGAGGCAATTAAACTGAGCTGTACAGTCGGGGTTCTGGCTGTCAGTACAGCACAAATAAACACACATACACATACACACATGTTGGGTTTCCATGTTTTATGGGGACATTCCATATATGTAATGTCGTTTATACTATACAAACTGTATTTTCTATCCCCCTACACTAACCCTACCCCTAAGCCTGCCCACCATAGAAAAACTTTCTACCATTTTTAGTTTTTCAAAAAAGTTAATTCTGTATGTTTTACAAGCTTTTTGGGGACCAAAAATAAAATAAAAAAGGTCCCCATAAGGTAAAAATTCCTGCCATTTTACTTGTGGGGACATTTGATCCCCATTACATAGGGAATACCAGGATCACACACACACACACACACACACACACACACACACACACACACACACACACACACAAAATAGGATGTTTTTCCCATGGTGCTCCACGAGGGAATTTTCTGGGATAATGATGAGTAAATTAATATTGATTAAAATTGCTTTTCTTACAGTGTAATAAATAATAATTTACCATTATATATAATGCATTTTGTTGGAATTTATTCTACCTGACACAGTAGATTTTTTTCTTAAAGAGTCTTGAAAATTATTGATGCATTATAATATTTCCAATCCATTTAGACACTTGTCAAAATTGGAAAGGGAAGATATATACAAACCAATAGGAATATCTCTGCCTCAACCAATCCCTTCAATGAGTTTCTGATGCTGATTCTGATTCTTAATTGGAAAGCTATGATCTGGTATTATGCAACTTCTAGGAGTGTGCACACACATGGGCTTTTTTCTACCAAGTTTGTAGAAACTGCCAAAACATTATTTAAATTATTTTTATAACATTTATATTCAGTCTATTATAGAGAGGTATACATAAAGAGCTGCAGAGATGGTGCATTTCTGTAAACCAACTCACTCACTCATCACTCTGGTTCCCTCAACAAAAACCCAATAGGATTAGCAGAAAATAAGGTTTGTGACCAACAAAAGTTCATTATTGTTACACATTTGTTTATCAAGAAAATCTTCACAAATGATCATAACTTTTATGAATTTTGAAGCCTAAATAATAGTTTGAAGTAAAAAGCTTAACATGGGCCATAAACAAACTACTGTGAAAGCAAGTTTACCTGTTCGGCATGATGAGGTTTAATGTCTCAGAAAACCTAGTCTCATTCAGCCACTTGTTTGCTAAAAAAAAAAAAAAACTGACTTCAGATGATGGAACCAAAAGTGCTAAAATGCTAACTTGTTTCTGAGTTTTAGCCTAAAATCCCTGTAGCACTCTATTGTGGTATCATCAATTTCAGATCAACCCAGACCTAAACAGCATGTCAAAATAAAAACAAAGTGTAATTGGTTGCTTTACATGTCGATCAAATCATATACTCACCTACAAGTAGGAAATCCAGCCTCCGCTCCATCAAAATTATTTATGGCCTTGTCGTACAGTCGTTCACTTGTTTTGAGATGCTTCAATACTTTGGACTCCATCAATATTTTAGTTAAATTTGAAAGTCTCTCTCCACCTGTTTATTTATTTATTGTCTCTCTCCACCTGTTGTGTTATGCTGAACAATGATGCTGAAAGCTAATAGGTTTCGAAAGGTCACCTCTAATAATAATTGGTTATTTATACAGGAAACTAATTTAATTGTGTCTCCCTTTTGCTTTTTTTTTTTTGATGCAGTTTTTGTGGAAATAAATGTTGTTTCATTTGCATATATTATCTGATTGGTCAATTTACACATCAGAGGAGCGCATAGATTGCCAGAGTCCTCTGTGAAGTGAGTTGTATGCAGAATTTAAAATAATTTTCTGCCAAAAAGGCTAAATATAAGGAGAAATGTTTTAAATTATTGCATACTACTTTCATGTTTAACAGGTTATTTAATTTTTTTTGGGTGATAAAATATTTTTTACAGGATGTTTAATTCATAAAATGTATTTATACATATGAAACACCTGACAGAACCCTTTAAAGTTCTATATAGAACATTATTATTGTCTAGGTGTGTACCCAAAACAAACTTTTAGAGAAAAACTAATTAAAATGTACTTAATGCAATATATTTGCATCCATTTTTAATGAGGCTCATTCTTCTTTGAGTTCTCCGTTGGACCCCAACTAATTTATCATGATTCGTAGCTGAATGGGGAGATTACATTTCATCTGACAACAACTTTTTAGAGAATATCTCCAATAATCCACGCTCACACGCTCCCTTTCAGAAACGCTTTGCCAATGGTCTTCTTCTAATCTCTTTTAAACATCCATCTCTCTTTGTCTCTTTCTCATGTGCTCACACCCCTCCCTCCCTCTGCTGTGTTAGTGCTTTCCGTGTCAGAGTCCTGATCATAAATAACGCACTCCCACGGCCTGCGGATCTCTTGATATATTAGCTTGACCCATCGTACGTGTGTGAGAGGGAGAGATAGAGATAGAGGGAGTCTGATGTATTAGCCATGGCTATCAGAAAGAAAGACAGCTTATGTTATGACCTGGGGGCGGGGCCTTAGGCTCCTGATAAATGGAGTCTCTCTGTAGGTTATAAGGAATGAGTGATCTTCTGTCATCCATCACACAGGAAAATGAGAGAAAAAAGAGGAGTGCAAGGAGTGTTCGCGGTGTGAGGACCCAGTGGCCAAGTCAGGCCAGAGTAAATCAAACGTGCCTTATTTTCCTGATTGCCTTGGTGACAAGACAAAGAGCTACCACTCAGCTGATACACTAAAACCCGGCCCAGCAGCCAATGCGGGAGCTGGATCCATGTCCAAAATGCATATATATCTATCGTGAATCTAACCGGCTACACCCAGACACTGCCACCACACTTGCAGATTCTTGCATATGGATAAGGGTCACTCTACAAAACATGCATTTCTGTGTCCCTTGCATGTTTAAAAATGTAAAATATTGATTGATTGATTGATTGGTTATTTGTTTGTTTGATTGGTTGATTGATTGATTGATTGATTGATTGATTGATTGATTGATTGATTGATTGATTGATTGATTGATTGATTGATTGATTGGTTGATTGATTGGTTGATTGATTGGTTGATTGATTGCTTATTTATTTTATTAATTGATTGATTGGTTGATTGGTTGATTGATCGGTTGGTTGGTTGGTTGGTTGGTTGGTTGGTTGGTTGGTTGGTTGGTTGGTTGATTGATTGATTGATTGTCAACATCTTTTGTGAAGTATTTTACTCACAGACTATAGTGTATATAAAAAAAGAAAATTAAATGTGACCATTTATTTTACCACCAATCCTGTTACCTTTTAGAGGGTATAACCAACGCATTCTCATCCTTTGGCGTCATATAGGTGAGGCCATATGACATTTCATCGAAATCATACGCACATGGCACCCTTTGGCGTCAATATAACACGCACTGTTATGGGTAGGTTTAGGTCTGGGGTAGAGTTACGGTTATGACGCCTTGGGATCTGCGTCTCATATTGAAGCTAAAGGATGCCATGTGCGTCAGATTTAGACGAGCGTCACATGTATGACGCCTTGGGTTCTGCGTCTCATATTGACGCTAAAGGATGCCATGTGCGTAAGATTTCGACGAAATGTCATATGGCGTCACATGTATGACGCCTTGGGATGAGAACGGGCTGGTATAATTATGTCCCCACATATATTAAAATGTATTAACTTGAGATGGCTTAATGTGATTTATAAACACTTGCATCAACACAATTCCCCGAATTCTTTGTCTGACAGAATGTTTAAAATTGTACAAAAAATACTTAAAAATGATAAAAAAGGCACGTGTTTTATTGTATGACCCATACACTCGCTCAAACATATTCTATGCAGTCCAACAATGGGAAGAAATATGAGCCAGAAGTCAGCAAGAACTTTAGCTCTTATATTCACTGAATGGGAATTAAGACACAGGCAATGAACCTCCATTTTTTGAAAAGTAACCTAAAATTCCCCTTCCAATTCTCCCACTCCTACTTCCTCTACTTCTTTGCTCTGTCTTACTCAATCACACATATTCATAAACTCAGTCCATAGAGATACTGCTCTCATTTCTTCCCCATTGAATATTTTCTTATCGGATAAAATGTCATGATTGCAAATGTTTAAATGCTGAGTTTAGAAGCATTTTCTCCTTTCTTTCCAAGTTCTGAACAGCTATTTTTATGCATGTAATGGTTTAAACAATAACAATAATAATACAAATGATAGTGAACACAAAAGAAAACATTTACTGCTGAAAGCTGCTGATTTTTATACAATGAAAGTGAATAGTGACCACAGCTATCGACTTTATATTTTTAGGGGTCCATCCGAGCACTGAAGGTGCTGGAACCCTATTGTGTTTGTACTGATTTTTCTGCTTCTTCCTTTTCTTTTTATTGTTCTTCTTCCTCTTCCTCCTTTTTCTACCTTAAAGTGTAAGGGCATCAGAGACTGTAAATCATAGAAACCCCAAAATGTGCAGAATTTTTGCAAAATCCAATCATGCACCACTACTCAGGCGCACAGACAGTCACCTGTACAATGCTAGGTGGGGCTGAAATGAGGCAATATGCAATTGGATTATGAATTTGGAACCCTGGCTTTCGAATATTCCTAAAAAAAAGTTCTTTTTTTTTAAATCCTCATAGGCCGTTGGTCCAATTTTGGTCCAAGTAAACACAAAACAGCTCAATTTTGTGCAGAACATTTTATTCTTTATAACCTCCAATAAATACTGTCTGTTAGAGCTTAGAAGCTTCTGACACCTCTCTGCTGCAATCTTGGTCCATTCCACGCTTGAAAAGGCTTACAGATCACTGATAATCTTTGGTTTTCATGTTACCACTGCTTTCTTTAAATTCCACCAAATATTGTCAATAAGATTTAAATCTAAAGACTGTACAGGCTACTCAACTGATTCCTGAACCAAGATTAAGTCGATTTTAATATATACTTTGGGATGGCTGTCCTGAAGGAAAGTCCATAGATAATCAAGTAATAATTAAGTTTCAGTCTCTGCACTGAAGGCATCTCCATTTTTGCCAAAATGGCTTGATACTTCAAATAATTCATGATGTCCTTCATACAGTCAATATTTCCACTTCCTGCAACAGCAAAGCATGGCCCAAATCAAGACTGGATCATCTTCACTTTTGACCATGGAGATGGTTTTCTTTTGCTTAAAAGCTTTGCCTTTTTTGCACCTGACATACAGCTGATCCATTGGTCCAAAAAGTTTGATCACATCAATCCATAAAACATTCTTCCAGAACTCCACAGGTCTATCCAAATGAATTTTAGCTGTATGTCTGGTAAGTCGGCCTGTTATGTTCTTTTTGGACAAGAGTGGCATTCGGCAAGATGTTTCAACATCAAGGCCATACTTGTCTAGTGTTCTTCGTGTACTCTGCATTGAAATGTTTTTTACTCCTTTCATCAGGTCATCTTGCAAGACTTTGGCAGTAAATTGAGTTTTTTTTTATTTTTTTATTTTTTTTTCAGTTGCTCTGATTAAACATTTTATTCCCCAAAATGAAATTTGAATCAAAATGAAAATGAAAACCCTGAAGGTTTTTTGATACAACAAATTTTAAACTTGTAAATAAGGCTGCCAGCTGTGTCTCTATGAACTTTTAGTGATTTGGAAATCTTCTTGTAGCCATAGACTTTGTAATGTAATAAAACAATTTGTCTATGGCTTTTGTGAGAGCTCTTTTGACTTGGTCATAAGTGCTACTCAACTTTAGCATATGCATGGGTAAATGTACGTATGTGTAGCATCACACGCTAATTCAGTTGTGTTTTAACACAATTTTGTACCATATCATACAAAAACTGCATCTTTAGAAAAGCCTACATGTGTAAATTATTACAGTCTCTGGGGGTTGAATCAGTTTTATTGTAATATATATATATATGGAATGTAAGTTACTCAACTTCTTGTTTATAAAACTGCTTTGTAAAAGCAATATCACACTCTGGCTCATATTATATTGCCTGATATTGCCTCATGTGATAAACAACTTTGATTTTGTATGTCCATTTGAACAAAACAAATACCAAAAGTCCAAGTGAAAAAAAAAAATCAGTGCACACATGGATAACATCTAATTTTCTTTTGACATTGCAGTAAGTTTTATCATTACGGTAGGGAAGAGAAAAGGAACAGAGAGAGAGAGAGAGAGAGAGAGAGAGAGAGAGAGAGAGAGAGAGAGAGAGAGAGAGAGAGAGAGAGAGAGAGAGAGAGAGAGATTTGATGATGAGAGAGATGATAGGGTCTTGTATGCATTGTGTGTGATATAATGTTAGATTGGAAAGAGCTTTTATCTTTTCAATGGGAATGTCAGAATGGAGGTCTCTCTCTCAGAAGAGGGCCAATCTCTTTGATTTTCTTCCTGCTTTCTCTCTGTAATTATGTTTTTTTTTATGTTTTTTTGGCAAAGGATGACTCTCTGCACAAGCTTTCCACCAGCGAGAAAAAAAAGAGAGAGAGAGAGAGAGAGAGAGAGAGAGAAAGAGAGAGAGAGAGAGAGAGAGAGAGAGAGAGAGAGAGAGCTAATGGGCGAGGCCTAATGAAGTTTGTGTATGTGTGTGTGTGGAAGGGGCAGGGCGGGGTATGTAATGTGCTTTTAATGTCTGTAATAATCCCTCACAGTGCCAATGCCAAGCTTGTAGGCCTGAGAGAGAGAGACTCGCACAGGTGAGGCTCCGACAGAAGTGGAAATTAATAACCCGCCATTCTTATTAGGTAATCTATCGGTCTACACTGGCACAGATTCAGCTTGCGGGAGCAATCACTTCACTTCATTTGCTTTCTTTCATGGAGAAGATGCTTTGAAGACTCTAAATATTAACCTGTATTTTGATGTTATTATAATCTACTATAAAGTAAAACATTTCTCATGAAAAAACACGTGACGTCCCTTTGGAAGGGATGAGCCATAGTTTCCTATCTGTCAGTCACTTTGACGTGATTTCGGTGACTGACACTAGGGTCACACTAGGAAACTCCAAACACCTCTGATACTTTGAGAAAAGGCAAATGAGAATCGGCAAGTGGAATTTGCATGCCACTCCCTCAGACATACGGGTATAACCGGGAGACGGTGTTCTTCACTCATTTAGATTTGTTCTTTGGAGCCGAGTGAGTGTCATCACTACACAAGCTCATTTCATTCACTTCTGGAAGAAGCGGGTTTTTGGTGTTACGGCACTTTTCAGTGTTCTGTCTCCAAGCAGTGCACAGTCAAGTCAAGTCAAGTCAAGTGTATTTATATAGCGCTTTTCACAATATAAATTGCATCAAAGCAGCTTCACAATATCAATCAAATAACATAACAATGTTTGTTTCTTAGTGGAAAAAAAACATCCACGTTTGGTAGGGCTGATCAATGGTATTAATGCTTGGTTAATTAATTTGAATATCCCCAACTGAGCAAGCCAAAGGCAACAGTGGCAAGGAACCGAAAAACTCCATCAAGTGACCTACTGGTGTCCTAAAACTCCATCAGGTGACCTAATGGAGAGAAAAAAAAAAACCTTGGGAGAACCTAGGCTCAGTCGGGGGCCAGTTCTCCTCTGGCGTTTATGAACTAGAGGCCGGATTTACAGTAACTGTAATTTGATACAGAATTTTGTTTTATTTTATCACTTCGGGGTGGGTACGCGAACCGGAATCACGACGTTTTATCTGTAGAGTGGGAAAGGGATCCTCCATAGGGAGCGGCTAGTTGGCACTTCAGCACTGCGTTGTCATCGGGTCCAGGCAAAGCTCCTAGTCAGATCTGGATACGGCCTGGATCCGGAAGGCTGCGGGAAAACCTCGGGATAAACAAAGACACTAAAATTAGCGTAGATGCCATTCTTCTTATGATGATGTAACGAGTACATCAGGATTTAAGGGAAGTGTTCCCAGTTCCGGCTGACCTAATCTATGCAGCCTAACATTGAATTATAGAAGTGCAAAGAGAGTTCCCCTGGTTACTTCTGCAACATAAAAGAGCAGCTTTCCTCTAAAAGAGCAACCATAGGAGTGCTTTTACGCCTGTGTGCTTCTGAATGCGGTTGATATCTTTCAGCCTCGGACGGTCATGATTACTGTCTCCAGTGTTTGGGTTTCATCCAAGCTGAGACAGCGTTTGTGGATGTCACATGTCCTTTTTGCAAGAACATGACTATTGCGAGAACATGACATGGATGACTCACAGCAGTGCCCGGCCCTCGTTCTTTTCTTCCAAGAAGTGCATAAAGTGCTGACTAAGTCATGGAGAGCACCTTTCACTGCCTGATACTGCTTCACAAGCTCTTAAACCCTCACTACCCTCAACGGTGGGACGGGCAGGGGGTATACGAACGTTCCACAGCTGGAGCGTGCGGTTGTGGCACATTTATGCCCACAAAAGGCAGCTACCTGGCGGAATTGGCGGAATCCCAGACTCCCATCCAGGGCCTGTAAGTTCCCTTTGTCTCTAACGGTGAGGCTTATAGTGCTGCTGGACAGGCCGCCTCCATCCTGCATGCCATGGCCATCCTGCAGGTCCATCAGGCCAAAGCTCTAAAAGAGCTGCAAAAGGGTAGTTCTGAGCCGGGATTGATGCAGGGACAGCTCTGTTGCAGCCTGAGCCCACAGTCCGGCTACAGTGTCAAACTGCCCGCAGGAAGGTGATGCAGCTTCCTCGTCAGGTGAGCCCTAAGAAGGCTTCGAAGTGTCCCTAAGACAGGCTCCTCAGAGGTGAGAGGAGCTGCTCTTTCCCAGGAGGTGGTGAACGCATAGCTCCTTCCACCGTTAAAGGGCCTGGTGGAGAATCATTTTCATTTTATTTTTGCTCTGCCACCCGCCTATGTGTGGCTATGGGACCCAAAATTTCAAAGAAAGAGCAGCTTCCTCATTCTCTGGGTCAAATGGATCGCAGCCCAGACATGATGGACAAGGACTTACTGTCTCCTCGTGTATAGACACGACTCACACAAAGCCTTGCGCATAGTTTGGCATGTTCAGAAGACACGTATCTTCCTCAACTGTCACAAGCTGGTTCCAATGTTCCAGTACACCCACAACCACAGGATTGGGATGCGTGGCTTACCAACATTCCGGCCAATGCTCCGCTTCGGCGCTTCACTGCAGGTATGTCAAAAATTATTCTTTCTCTAGTGCTGCTTTTGCAGAGTTTAGAGGCCTGGGTAGCACTTCCCAACCCGTCAAGCTGGCTCATCAGAACAGTCAGATTTGGCTACGCGATCCAGTTTACCAGGTGCCCATCCAGGTTCAGCAGCGTTCTCTTTACCTCAGTGACAGGCAAATACGTCGCTGTCCTGTGTGCGGAAATTGAAGCCCTATTGGTGAAGTAGCAATAGAGATTGAAGAAGGGTTCCTACAGCTCTTACTTCATCGTACCAAAGAAAGGACCTACGACTTTTAAATTAGCTCCCGTTCAAGATGTTAACACAGAAAAGTATTCTGACATGTGTTTGCCAACAGGATTGGTTTGCGGTGATAGTCTTGAAAGATGAATACTTCCATGTTTCGAATTTGCCTTGACACTGACCGTTTCTTTGGTTTGCTTTCGAGGGTCAGGCATACAAATAAATGAAGGGTCAATCATTTTTATGGCAGGTTTATTTTAATAGACAGAAACAGAATATCAACCAAAAAATCCAGAACAAAACACATTATACATACGTTATAAATTGATTTGCATTTCATTGAGTGAAATAAATATTTGATACAAGCAGCACATTGACTACTCTAAACTGTATCCAAGTTTCATTTCTATAGTATTGTCCCTTCAGAAGATATACTAAAATGTTTGCTGAAATGTGAGGGGTGTACTTACGTTTGTATATATTTTCATATATATATATATATATATATATATATATATATATATATATAATGTCATTAGCAGTGCTAATAGCATCTCCAGTTAGAATCTCTCTTAGAAAAAGGTAATACCCTGTGAAGTCAAACTGACTGAATGTACCTACTGTTGTTAACTGAGAAAGACTAACATCTTAATTGTTCGTTTGCACATTCATCATTGTTCCAATAAATTCTTGACTGAACACACTCTGCACTTCAGGACATGTGAAAGTGGATTGGAAGTGGTTTTGGTAACAGTGAGCGCTCTGCATGATGTTCAGTTGAGGAGCTGTGTAGTGTTGTGATGGAGAGGTCCTCCAAGCAGTTATAAATAGCGCTCTTTGGGACCTGAATTGATTAATTACATGTTAAGGACGCCGGAGAAAAGCGCTGCCTCGTCAAGAGGAACCATTTGAATTCCACTCCACACACACACACACCTCAAATTGACTTACACACTACAACACATGCTCCCTTCTGATACATACTCAAATATTTGTAGATGCCCGCAAAGTCAAATGTTTGGAATACGTTTCCCACATAATGTCTGGCATGATATGACACTAAGCCACTGCTTTTGTTTCAATTGGATAAAGTTGTAAAAGAAGCTCCACCCACCTGTGATGGGGGGGGGGGGGGGGATAGAAAAGAACAACTCTGTTTAAAGTGCAAAAAACTATACTTTCTGTAAAGCATTTAGTTTAGCTCATCTGATATGTACTACTTTTTTAAACACGGGATGAGATGTAAACATCCTTTATGTACAGTTTGTCATCAAATATGGGAGGGTATGTACGTCATCAAGGTCATCAGGTGAGCACCCTCTTTCACTGATGTTTCATTGATGAGCCCATGCACGGCATCTCCAGAGGGCTCAACGGTTATACCTGGCAGGTTATACCAGGAACACCCCCCGCCCTTGCTATTTTGGACTCAGTCAGCGTCTTGCCTCTTTATACAGAGCCACTGGCTGCTTCTCTCAGCTGTCTCCGATACAGTTTTAATAGTTCGGCACAAGCACTGGCATCTGACTCGCAGGTCTCTTAGCAAGTTAGTAGTAGACAATGCCACAAATCCTCTTCCTACTTCCATTGTGCGGATTTCAGTGTTCCATCTGCCAAGTCTTATATCATCAGCAACCAGCTCAGCATACTACAATATTTGGAGAATATGCAATATACTATACCATTAAAATAATAATAATAAAAAAAAAAAAAAAAAAAAAAAAAAAATATATATATATATATATATATATATATATAAATATAGAAAGTTAAAGAGTAAGGTTGTTTTCTTTCTTGTACTTATATAAATATAACATGCAAAAATCCAAGATTTATTTAATTTAATTTTGTTCTGTTATTTAATTTATTATTTCATTTAATTTTATTTTCAATCAATTGAATTAAACAAACTTAATAAAAAAAACATTTCTATTTCCCCCCTTAAAATGAATGAGTAACCATGGTGACCAGGATTTGTTTCCTCCACATTAAACCATGACACAATGACGACTGTATGCTATCATACCACAGAACAGGCAAATCTCATTTTCATCCTGCATACCCCTTATATGGGGTATTCTTTTTTTTTATTATTCAATGTGTCACCCTCCCACCTGTATCCCATAACTCCCTGCTCCTTCGTCTACTGTGTTTTGTTAAAGGGCTGCATCAGAGAATGTACGGACCTTGGACAGATAAGGAAACGGACAGATTGAATTCTAAGTGGTAACATGGAGAAGGGTACGAGTGGTTAAAGCGTCCATGTAAGCAAACCCTCCGTCTTTTTATTCCTCTACTTTGCAGGGATGCCATATGCTGAATGGTGAAATGGAGATAAGAGAGATGGATAGAATAGAACGAAAGAGAAAGGAACAGAGAGGGGAAGTTATCGCAAAACTCTCTTATCTCCTCTGTCCCTTTGCCCTTTGTTCGGAAAAGTCCCATCCACCTAACAGAGTCCTCATTGTTGGAGAGCACAAACACACACACACGCACACACACACACACTGAGGATGTGTGCCTGTGCATTTCTTTAAAGGTATTGTGCTTTTTTCATGTTAATTGAGATTGAGTGGCTCTCCTTGAGTGAAAACACAGCGCTGAAATGACTAGTAGAGCTTTGGGAAAACATCATACACTAATACCTCATCTTATTCAGCACTTCTAATGAGCCACCATCCCATATTCACACACACTCGCCTCTCTGCCACCTATCATTGCATGGTAATTAATAACACTTACTCAAGAAAGCCGATGTCTGCCACGCACTACATGCGCATACTCAGTTATGTGTGGCATTGACAAAGCATTAGCCATAATAAGGCTATAATCACATCATAATTACGACATAATGACTGGTTTTCACTCGTCCTCACCCAGTGGATCCTAAATTGCAGCACAAGTGAATGACGAGCAAGCTAATAACAAAGCCCTTCAATTGCTTGGCAATTCTCATGTTGCCTTCACTTGAACACTGAAACAATTAGAATGGCGATTAAAACCTTGGAAATAATTTAATTCCCCTTTTCAGGCATGATATGGAAGCAGAACTTGTAGGAAGTGCAGATGTTTTGTGTTACCGGCACCTTTGCTGTCTTTGATTAGAGCAGATTAGAGCATCTAAAAGGGAGCGTTGATATTATTTTTGCAGCACTATCTGCTTGTCTGTTGATGCTTGTCATGAGAATATATTGCAAGCAAATCAATTGTTTGCAATGTAACTCTTTATTTGGAAAGTCCTGAGTTGACAATGCTGCTTCCTTTCTGTGTTAATTCTGTCAACTGCAGCGGTTTCCTGTCCTCCCATAAGTTCAGTAAGTGCCGGCACAAGGGGGTTGCTGTTGTTGTAAAGAGTCTTTCTGTACGCTGGGGTATTTGGGAGTCACCAATGAAGGGCACCTTTATCTGCTACACACTGCTGAGAATTACTTGCACGAACAAGGCATTATCTTATAATTTTCTCTCAGGGACTGGAGAAGCACTGAACAGACTTGAGGCTTGACAACAGGGATATTAGAGAAGAAACAGAAACCTGCCATATTACTTCACTTTCCTAGAGCAGGTTAAGAGGAGATCGCTGTCTTAAAAACAGCATTGTGATGTATCTTGGGGTTGTTATTTTAATGGATGGTTATTTTTATAGGGATGATCCAGCGTTTTTTTAGTGCCGCTCCATCCAGATGTGCTGTTGTAACATGCTCAGCACTTCGCTGACTAATTAGTGGACTTTCGCAGTCTGATGAGATACTGTGTCCGATTTTACAGGTTTCTCAGGGCCATACAAGCACTAAAAATACATCTGCATCACTTCACCTATAGCTAAGAATATCCTGGCTGTTAAATAATCATTAATGAAATAAAAATGGTGCTTTGTTGTGGTTTTATAATTGTTTTAATGGGAAGTTAAAAAAAGAAAATTGTGCCTCTCAACCTCATTTCTTTCTCACACAAGCCATTCATGAATTGTTCATTTGGGTCAGACTTGTTCAATGAATTGGTTGATCAGTTTTATAAAAGTGGTCTGAATGATTATTTTACAAATTGGGCACACTATATCACTAATGATTTTTGATGGTCCCTTTAACACATTCTGTTGACTATAAGTAGCATTGCGCCTTCATGTCTATTAACTCTCAGAGTGCTAGAAGAGTATTAGGGGGCTTTTACACTGGGCTCGTTTGATGCGGTCCGAGCCTGAGCGCGATTGTTCGCGGCGCCCCCCGCAGCGTTGGTCTGGTTTCACACTCAACTTCATTCTATCGAACCCTGTTGCGTTTGCTTGCATATTTCCTCATCGCAAACATGCACGGCGTATGATAGAAAACAGAACGCGGGTCAATATATTGTGTTTATTATTAATTCGCTGCTATTATGCGCAGCTGAGTGAACAATACAGGTTTACTGTGCATGTGTCACATAAGATAGGCTTCTGCTGCTTGCAAACAGACTATTTTGAGGAGACAGTGGATTTTCAAATGTGTTGCCCTGATGCACGCGAATACACTGCTGGCTCACTCTCGCTCGTATCCAAGGTAATTCATCAACACTATCATCCCTTACAAGTGTTTTATTTAACTGAATACATCACAATAAGCTAAAACGCATGCACAGGTTCCTTTACTTCCTGAACAAGTGCACACCCGAGTCCGTGTTGCTTTCACATTCACGCCAAACGTGGCACGGTTCGGGAGCAACCGAACTCAGACCACCTCCTCAAGGTAGTCTCGGGTTCGGTACCCCAGTGCGCACCCGGGTCCCATGACAGCGTTCACATTAGCGATTTTTCATGCGAACCGTGCCCTGTTCCAAACTAAACTGCCAGTGTGAAAGCCCCCTTAGTAGACTGGGAAAGATAGAGATAAAATAAGTTGAAATATACTTGCAAAGTTACTTATAGTTGAATGTCTGTTGGAGGACCATCACAATAACAAAAGAGTTAGCAGATATTAAGTAGACAGCCTACTAATACTCTAATGAGAGTTAGTAGACTTGTAGTTACAAAGTTACTGTCAAAGAGTCAGCCACACTGCCACAGTCATCCCTCAATCACAAGGACCCACCCACTCGTTCACAATCACCAGAGTACTGACTCGCTGCACCTGGACTCCCTCATCAACATAGCCTTCATATGCTTCGGTCACCTTTCACTCCTTGTCTGGTCTTGTTGTAGTGTACACTGCTTTATGTCAGACTCCTTACTGATCTACTTATTTGAGATCGTCCTGTATCCAGTACCCTGTCCGTCTTCCATCCTGATTAAGATCGCTTGTCTTCTTGTTCACTCGACACCTGCACAGAGAATCCATTTTAGTCATCACCAGCTAAGTCCCATCCTCTCACCATCATCTGGTTCCCGTTGTTCCACCACCACTCTGCTTTTAATAAACACTGTGTGCACCTAAACCTGTCTGTCTCCTCCTGTGTTTGTGACAGTTACTTGGTCAACATAATGTTTGATTATATATAACTTTCAAAATCGTGTTACCTGATTTTTTTTTCTCTCCTAAGGAGAACTAGGATTGATGTCAAGGTATTTCGTGAATACCAACTGAAATTTAGGTTTCTCAACCAAATCAGCTTAATGACTTCAGAAGATTAGTACAAATGTTATATGACTAATTATCTAGTGCTTTGTGACATTTTTGAAGATTGATCACCTTGGTGGATGGCATTTGTATGGTAAAGAGTGAGATTAAGAATTACATGAGTAAATTCTGGCCTGGCCATATTAAAAACATTTAATTTGAACTATTCCTTTGAAGGTGTTTTGTGTAAACAGCAGCACCAAATGTAAATGCAACCCAAATAGATATATTTTATATCAAAAGTTAATGTTTATTATTTTAGATATTAGTATCTAAAATTATGTGAAACCTTCCTGACTTTATATACAATTTGATATACAAATAGATATGAAAAATATTTTATCTTTAGTCCCACCCCAAACTAATGTCATTACTACAAACCCAGCAACATGGTGTCAGCCCACATCTGGTACATGTTGAATCCACATATACTGGATCTGGGCAGACACTAACCCCTAAAATCCACTGGATCCGTCAACGGCGCGGAACATCAGCGGATGCCGGAGCTAATCGCGCCCATTATAGTCAATGCTCTTAAGTCCACCAGCTGCGGACGCGGCGCGTCTCAGAAGCGTCCCAGAAGCGTCTCTCCGCTCCGCAGAGAATAGGTATCAGCCCAGCAAACAGGGGACGTCCTCCGGACGTTGCGAACGTCTAATTAGGTCCGGATCTAGTCCGGTTCATAACGTTCGCTGGAAGACGTTCGGAGGACGTCCGCATTTGGTCCGGTTCATAACGTTCGCTGGAGGACGTTCCGATGACGTTCGCATTTGGTCCGGTTCATAACGTTCGCTGGAGGACGTTCCGATGACGTTCGCATTTGGTCCGCTTTGTAACGTTCGCTGACGGACGTTCCGATGACGTTCGCATTTGGTCCATTTTGTAACATTCGCTGACGAACGTTTTGAGGACATTTGTCTGGGCCAGTTTGCGAACATCCCTATTTCGTCCCTCACCTGCCATTTCCATGACAACACTTGGAAAATCCAGTCGCCCATGCGTTTGCTATCATCAAACCTGACACTTTGCACCTCAGACAAACGAATATTTAAACTAAAATATAAATGTAAATATTTGCATTAATTGTAAAATTAAGTTTGTGCTAAAAATGTTAGTGTTTTAATGTTAAGATAATAACTGTCATGTTACTTCATTTAAATTCTATCACGAATTAGCCTAAAGATGTAATACAATCACGAGTCTGTTTTCACCCATTATAATTTAAACATAAAAGACATGATAATTGATTCAATTAAATATGAGCTAGAATTTATAAAGCTATACATGCACGAAGAGGTTGAATCCCAGGAACTCTAAAAGAATGCATCGACTTCAAATGATGAATGCAGCCAAGGAAAACGTGAAGAATGGAAAAATTGCTGGAAAGAAAGTGGAAAATAACACCGGTAAGACAAATAAAAGTATGCTAAACATGACCTTTCAAACGGTTGGTCAGGCGAAGGTGACTGGTTTTATTAAAAATCATTTATTTTAGGAAAATATTGTTCTAATTATTGCACTTAAAACTGATAGCACATGCTTAACATTTGTTCAAATAACAAAAAAAAAATATTGGAGAAACAAGCAACTGACGATCAAATCATGGGATCAAATAAGCGAGTGGCGTCATTCCTTATGTTACGCGGTTTGTATCCGTATCCATGGCAACGCTCAGCTGCGTGTGACAGTTAACGGTCCTCCTCAGACGCAGCCTTGTGTTTTGTGTTCTGTCTAAAAGGTATTTTTTAATTTTTAGATTATTATATATTAGTTACCATAACCACTGTCCGTCTTTAAATTATATGAAAATGTTACCTTTTAAAACGTTTGCTGAAGTTGTCCGCAATGTACCGCTGATAACCGTTATTATGCTAACAGTAACACTAAGCTAACGTTATATGTTAAGCTGAATGAGACATTATATTTCACATACGGATATTGGATATAGACATATAAAATCATAACACTACTGAATATGTTCATTTTGTTGTTTTAGGTCGATGCCAAAGGGGACGAATTGCCATCGGATTAAGTTAACCCCACAGCTGAACGACAAACACACACACGGCTGCCAGCGCATTTGAAGACACACACGGAAATAGCACAACACCTTTACAATTGTTTAAATAAATAATTTACTTTGTTCCTTACTCCGTGTCTGTTTTCTTTGTTTAGCCAGAAGTAAAATAAAATAAAATGATATTCAGGGGACTAAACGCGTAAGTCCTATAAACGTCCCGAATTGCCGCTGGTGGTCCTCGGAACGTCCGGAGGACGTCTTCGCGAACGTCCGCGGGACATCAAGCGGACCCTACACGGGGACGTTCGCACAGGCCATTTAGGGGACGTTCTGGGGACCTTTTTTTCTTAGCTGGGAGGTCTATTTTCGCCGCTTGCCACGTCAAACATCGTACCGGGCAGGAAGTCAGACACAGAACGGCATAGAGGATCCGGTCGATTTTCAAAATAAAACACCTTGTAGAAGCACAGAGGAAAATTGAAAAAAAAAAAAAAGTCAATAAGGTAGCACAACTGTCCGCTCCTGAGCCAAAAGAGGACAAATGAACAACAAATAAACAACGCTCCGATTCTGAGGAAAAATGAAGAAGTCACCAACGCTCTGCTGCTGAAACGCGTCTGGAGACGCTTCCAGTGGACTTTGACCCCGAGCTAGGGACGCATCAAAAACGTGGCGCTGACGTTCCGCGCCGCAGACGGATCCGATGTGCTCTGTGCTGCTTGACGCGGCAAGCGGCGAAAATAGAACTGCTACCTATTCTCTGCGGAGAGACGCAGAAGTGTCTCTCGCTAAAGATAGGCGCCTAGTCTATTTTTGACGGACCCGCGTCCAAGCCGCACCGTGAATACAAAATAAAAGTCAAAAAACACTGTCAATTTCACAATAAACACTGAAGAATCCCAATTGTATTGCACACCAATACCTGACTGACACAGAACACAGAACGGTTCCAGTGGACTTTGACGCCGAGCTAGGGACGCATCAAAAACGTGGCGCTGACGTTCCGCGCCGTAGACGGATCCAGTGGATTTTCAGGGTGAGACGCGCCGCGCCAGCGGCTCGAGCATTGACTATAATGGCCACGATTAGCTCCGGCATCCGCGACGCTGACGTTCCGCGCCGCAGACGGATCCAGTGGATTTTCGGGGTAACGGCCGTTTCACACCGCAAGCGTCAGCGTATTTTTTTCGGCGTGCATGTCAATCAATGAGTTTGTTCACACCGCGAGCAGGAGCAGCGCGTGAGCGTCAAGCAGGAGCGTCGCGTGAGCAGCAGTGTAGCGGGGGTTTCGGCTTCGAGTCTATACTTGCTGCGCTGCTCACGCTCAATTAAAGTGAAAGCACACTTTTGAAGGACAAAATTAATATGATATCACAGAGAAGGTGCCCAAAACGCATAGAATTTGCATGTCTAGTGTGTTTTAACAAGAACTGCAGTATGTCAGAAAGGGAAATGAAGACTTACATAAAGAAAATAAAATTTTATAGAAAATGTAACCATTAAACTTGTTAATTATTCAGTTTGGGCTTTGAACAAACTTCAAATGTGTTTATGACCAACTTCTAAAAACAAATTTTACAAAAGTCTTTGTAAAGAAATGCTTGCTTATATGTAGCCTGGGAGCTGCTGTTGTGACGCTGTACAAACGCTTCCAGAGTGAATGAATACTCGCGCGCGTCTGCAGCTGCAGTGACGATGTAGTTGCGCTGACGTGCTGCTCACGCGCCGCTCATGCTTGCGGTGTGAAACGCCCGTAAGTTGCTGTCTGGGAAGTCCTGCTAAAACAGCAGCATGTTTTGATACAGCTACAGTGTTTACTATTCCCGGGGAAATCAACCAACAAACTGCTTGTGAATTGAATTGTAGTTGTTTACACTATGAACTGGAATAGGAGAAAGTATGTTCACAATGACATATGAGATTGTTTGCATGTAAGATTAAAGATGGAAAAGTGGGAAAAGAAAAAAAAGAGAACAGTTGCTTACGTAATTACTCTAAAAGAGCTAGACCTGCAACGTAATAATTTAATAATCAAATCACGAGACCGCTTGAGAATCAACAGATTTCACACAGAACAATCAGCGTTTGAACTCGGAGACATTAAATGGATTATAGAAACAAGGAAAGAATTAATAAAAAATCGACAATGCTGAGTGAACAGACAAAATAAGGTTGGCGGCGCAACACAAATGTGCACGCACACACACATATACACATTCTCGAGGGGCACATTTCCAAGGAGCTATGAGAACCTAATCAAGGGTGACTTGACATTGCTTGGAGGATGTTTGTGTGAGAACATGTGCGCGTGTGGAAGAGTGTGAGAGAGCCAGGGAATTTGCAAGGGGCAGCACAAATGGTGGGATGATTGATAAAGAGAGAGAGAGAGAGAGAGAGAGAGAGAGAGAGAGAGAGAGAGAGAGAGAGAGAGAGAGAGAGAGAGAGAGAGAGAGAGAAGCTAGAGAGAGAAGCTAGAGAGAGAGAAGCTAGAGAGAGAGAAGCTAGAGAGAGAAGTCTGGGCCTGGCACGGCTTGAGAACAAGTTTGAGAAGGATTGAGTGTCTCACGGAGAGGGTGGTAATGAGAAAGGTTTTTTTTTTTTGGAGTGTGGTCTTAGCATGCGGGTTCTTAGTGTGGACACTGCTGCCAATGCAACTGCACTTGAATAAAATATATCTAATGTCTGTGTGTGACTGTGCAGAGGGCAGAAACATATTATGGCACCAAAAAGATGGAAGAGCGCTAAAAAGCGAGAGAAGGCAAGAGAGATGATATATTGGAGGTCTTTGAGGTGTAGCCTTACTCATCTCTCTGTCATACTCAATGGCATTTGACGTAAAATAATTATAAAATGGCTCCAAATGGCAGACTCTAATAAACCTTAGAGATGGGTCCAGGGGGCCGGAGATATTATGGGATGTTGCCTCACAGAGAGCTGACTAATGGCGCCTAAGGTCCCAGGGAATGAAGTTTAAACCACATGGGCCTGAAAACAACAACAAGCTGTACAAAAATAGCAGGGAGAAGGATGGAAATGTCAAGCAAGCTTGTCTAAAAGATCAGAAACACTCAACATCCAGAGCAGCAGTTTTTAGCTCTAGACTCCTACACTGTTGCTTACGGTTGTTTTAGGGCATTTTTACTGACAGTATGGACTGTAAAAAAAAAGTTATGTGGTGTACAAAATTACGAGGTGACAGATAATGTGAGCCAGATTTGAACCCACATTACCCGCCGGCCAAGCCTGCACAGCTCAATGTGTCAGAGCTTGTACACCAACCTCTAGGCCACAGTGATAATCAATTTTCTGACTTTTTAATTCAATTAACAGTGAAACATGTCTTCTTTCATCATTGTCCGAGATAGCTGATGTTCCAGATTTCGATTGTCATCAAAACCCACTGAAATCAACACCTGAATATCATCATTAGGTTTTAAAAAGTGCACTACCTAATTAGAATCATATTTGTGAATGAGATTAGAGCTGAACAGTTATCTCACCAGGGGCCGCTGGCCTAACCCTTTGTTAAGTGCTAAGTGAGCAGTAACAAGATTTGTTTGCATTGTATTCGGGCCCCGACTGAACTCGGCGACATGAATGGATGTGTGAGGAAGGCTCTTCCACCAGAGCTGACTGAGTGCTTCAGACTGCCTGACCCTTCCTCCGGCTGCCTGACCCGCTTGTGTAATTAACTTTTACAGGGCCTATTTTAGGAGTACTGTCTCTCAAATAGCAGTTCACTAAAAATGTATTTGCTCACTGTAAGACACATTTATATATTTACACACACACACACATATATATATATATATACAGGTCCTTCTAAAAAAATTAGCATATTGTGATAAAGTTCATTATTTTCCATAATGTAATGATACAAATTAAACTTTCATATATTTTAGATTCATTGCACACCAACTGAAATATTTCAGGTCTTTTATTGTTTTAATACTGATGATTTTGGCATACAGCTCATGAAAACCCCAAATTCCTGTCTAAAAAAATTAGCATATTTCATCCGACCAATAAAATAAGTGTTTTTAATACGAAAAAAAAAAAAAAAGAGTCAACCTTCAAATAATTATGTTCAGTTATGCACTCAATACTTGGTCGGGAATCCTTTTGCAGAAATGACTGCTTCAATGCGGCGTGGCATGGAGGCAATCAGCCTGTGGCACTGCTGAGGTGTTATGGAGGCCCAGAATGCTTCGATAGCAGCCTTAAGCTCATCCAGAGTGTTGGGTCTTGCGTCTCTCAACTTTGTCTTCACAATATCCCACAGATTCTCTATGGGGTTCAGGTCAGGAGAGTTGGCAGGTCAATTAAGCACAGTAATACCATGGTCAGTAAACCATTTACCAGTGGTTTTGGCACTGTGAGCAGGTGCCAGGTCGTGCTGAAAAATGAAATCTTCATCTCCATAAAGCTTTTCAGCAGATGGAAGCATGAAGTGCTCCAGAATCTCCTGATAGCTAGCTGCATTGACCCTGCCCTTGATAAAACACAGTGGACCAACACCAGCAGCTGACATGGCACCCCAGACCATCACTGACTGTGGGTACTTGAGACTGGACTTCAGGCATTTTGGCATTTCCTTCTCCCCAGTCTTCCTCCAGACTCTGGCACCTTGATTTCCAAATGACATGCAACCACTGAGCAACAGTCCAGTCCAGAAGTGCGGCTTCTCTACAGATCAGGGGGTCCAGGTCAGGGGCTTCTGCCGCTGTTTCTGGTTCAAAAGTGACTTGACCTGGGGAATGCGGCACATGTAGCCCATTTCCTGCACACGCCTGTGCACGGTGGCTCTCGATGCTTCTACTCCAGACTCAGTCCACTGCTTCCGCAGGTCCCCCAAGGTCTGGAATAGGTCCTTCTCCACAATCTTCCTCAGGGTCCGGTCACCTCTTCTCGTTGTGCAGCGTTTTTTTGCCACACTTTTTCCTTCCCACAGACTTCCCACTGAGGTGCCTTGATACAGCACTCTGGGAACAGCCTATTTGATCAGAAATTTCTTTCTGTGTCTTACCCTCTTGCTTGAGGGTGTCAATGATGGCCTTCTGGACAGCAGTCAGGTCGGCAGTCTTACCCATGATTGCGGTTTTGAGTAATGAAACAGGCTGGGAGTTTTTAAAAGCCTCAGGAATCTTTTGCAGGTGTTTAGAGTTGATTAGTTGATTCAGATGATTAGGTTAATAGCTCTTTTAGAGAACCTTTTCATGATATGCTAATTTGAGACAGGAATTTGGGGTTTTCATAAGCTGTATGCCAAAATCATCAGTATTAAAACAATAAAACACCTGACATATTTCAGTTGGTGTGCAATGAATCTAAAACATATGAAAGTTTATTTTTTATCATTACATTATGGAAAATAATGAACTTTATCACAATATGCAAATTTTTTGAGAAGGACCTGTATATATACCTCTATATATATATATATATATATATAGAGGTATACATTGTAAATTTACAATATATGGAATAAATTTAGATTAAATAAAAATGGTAAGAGCACCAGAAACTTGCCCCTAAATCATTCAGATACTGTACTATGTAGACATTCTCCAGCACTCCCAGCACTCAATAGATGCAATAACTCTAATCTACCTCTACAATTAATTAAGGTGGGTTTGTTTGTTTCTGTTAAGCCTGGATTGCCTGCCTTAAAAAGCATTTTACTGTACCCATGAGCATAGTACAGGGTATTAAATTAAAATACAACACACAACGGTGATTAGTATCTCTGGCCATGTTAAACACGGGCCTTATCATGTAAATAGTTCTAAATAGTTATCCGCCATAAACGAATTATCTCTACACAATTATCTTAATTACTCAAATGTCCCATGGCACTCAACACCTATGTCATAAATGTAATGGGAGTTCTGATTCTCCTACACATTAAAGAGGCCCAATGTCCCAAAAGTGCAATTTTAACAATTATAAATGCTCAAAATAACAAAACAAAAGCATTACTAGAAAAGCTGCTTTAGACCTCTTTCACTGTCCATCACATGGACACACACACACTCACACACAGGTTTTAGGTTGGATGAGGAATGGCTGTTACATCTCGCCGTTTTAATTATCCTTATTGATTCCCTTGATGCCTGGGCCGTGTTTACTCCTGGGCAATAATGCATTATGTCCGCTGCTGAATTGATGAATGCATTTTAATCTAAATCTATCTGAGTAATGCAACTCCAGAATAAATCAGAGCACTGAGCTGGCCGCCAGCTGTCCTCGTCCTATTCCCTCGGCAATTATCCATCGCACGGAAATGGACTCGTCACTCTCTCCCATCCCACATGTGCTTATTCCTTTTGTTTTTCAAACAGAGTCTCCCAGGCAAAACCGAACAGAAAGGATTGACTTTGGTAGTTTCATTTTTTTTTTTTTTTATAATAGAAAATAGGTCACCCCCTTTTGGGAACAACAACAGACAAAAGCTACGAGAACTAGTACCTGATTAACAAGAGAAACACATAATCACTGAAGTCATTCTTTTATCGTTCAGCTCTTAATTTTGGAGTTCTGACGAAATACTAACGACTTTTAGTGTCATTTACATTGGCATTTACGTAGTTGTCTGCAGCTTACGAATAGTAAATTGTTTGATTAATTTAGAACCGCTGCATATTAAGGGGTGTGTTATATTTATTTGGTTCGACTACTGTATATCATCCTATCTGATTTCATTGCAGTTTGACCGTCTTCTACAGAAAACCTTCTTTGTTTCCCTAAGCAGCTTAGCCCTGAAGCCCATTAAAAAAGGAGCATATCATAGTCAGTGGACTTGAGTTTGTTTGAGTTTTCAAAAGTTGTCTGATTTTCCACAGCGTTCCTTTTGTTCCTTAATGAAATGCACCAGCTTACCCTGTTGCTTGACACAGTATGTGAACAGAACAGGCGAACATCACCCATGAGCACAAAGGAAATAGGATTTTGTCATTAATTATGTCTTTCTGGCCAAGAGAGAAGAAGGGGGGGGGGGGGGGGGTTCTAACATGATTATAGAATAACAAACCTCTGTATTTTGAGTTTTGTTTAGCTTAATTGTTGGCTGTTCCCCAGTGTTCTGTACTGAAACAGCCAGTGCGCTCTGGCTGTTTTTATGTTTTGAACGATTTATCACTGTCATTATTGAGTAAATGACGGTAATTTGGAGGAATGTGCTGTGGGATTTGTCAAAATCAAGCTAGAAGGCTGATGCACTGATGAGTAACCACTGCTGCTTCCACTGTAGAAGCTTTACTTTTATTTATGTAGTTGCCTTTTCTTAGACTCAAAGTGACATGCAGTCTTGGGATCTAGATACTGATGTTAATTAGAGTCATACAAGACACCTGATCTTTACACTTTGAAGTGTCAACGCAATGCTGCCCACTCAAAAACCAAAGAGAGTAATTCGGTTTTGTGTGCGGAGAACTTATTGTATTTGATCTGCGAGGAGGTAGTGGGGAGTTGGGTGCTGGAGTGTAGCCGACATCTTTCCCCCAAAGCAACCCCCAGACATGTTCCAGATGAGTCACCCTATCTGACAGCCTTTAATTCCATCTAGACTTAACGATAGCAAACCGAGATCCGCCGCCCCTACCGTAGACACTGAGTCTATTCCCGAACGCTCACTGACGACCCCCACGCGGTGGATCAACTGTAGCATCTCTCTGCAGAAAACAGCCAAAGACGAGCAGCTCATTAAACTTATATATTTTTTCTCTTCAATAGCTCCTTTCCTTCTCCTTGCCCTCTTCTCATTCTTAGTTAAGTGCCTCGCGATCGCTGCTACCATTGATGCCTTTGTGCGCTTTCAAGATCGACTTCCCTTCATCTGCACTTTGAGTTCCGTGCATATGGGAGCCCGTTGACCTCCTGTTTGATATGCTGTGTACAGGCTCGGTTTCTGTGCCTGGAGGTGTAGTTATGTTCGGCAGAGGGTCCCGGGTCTGCACTGGACATATGCTGAGCTTGTGATCTCCCTGACTCAAGGGCAAAAGCCTCTCATCCATAAAATATGCAGGTCAAAGGCAATAACTCCATTTTGCCCAACATATGTTACATATCTCACAGAAAAAGGCACTCAGGATTTAACATGAAATGTGTTTGGGTGAACTGCGATTTGGAGGAGAGTGCAAACTAACAGGCGTTAGTTCATGTAAAATTTAAAATGATGTCATATTTACTACTCCAAACCTGAATGACTTTCAACTGTTTTTGTCCATACAATGAAAGTTAATAGATATGTTTACATGCACCCAAACAATCTGTTTATAATCAGATTGATGGCTCAATTGAACTGATAACCAGAGGTGTAAAGTCCAGGGTTCAAAAAGTAAAAGTCCTGCCATATGTTTATTCCACCCATGAACTGATTTCACTAATTAGGCTCTCCTGGCTGAAAAACTGTGCTAATTAGCAAATGCAGGTGATTGGAACAAAATACTGAGGAGGACTTTTACTTTCTGAACCTGGACTTAAACTCTCTGCTGATAACCCTTTATGAACGGTGCTGGTTTAGTCCAAATTTTGAGAATAGACACGATCACTTTATATGATGAAAATATTTAATTTAGGCTCTTAATCACATATAAACATTCATCAACGCACACATCAATTATGGTAAAGGAAGCTCAAGCATGCTTGCTTGACGCGCAATAACCAACGAGGTTCATTCTCGTGTGTTACGCAATGCTTTTGAGCTTCCTCAAGAGCCAATGAGGTTTGTTCTTGTGTATCAAGGATGCATGGTTGAGTTCCAATTTATGTTTGCTGATCAATGTTTATATGTGAAAATAAACATTTGGAACGCAAAACATTTGCAAGAAATTGCAAAAGAATTGCCATAGAAATTTTACTCCCACATCATTTTCTTTTTTAATATATATTTTGATTACATGTAAGGGTAGGGAGTCCCTTTAGGGGCTCCATACTCCAGTGCTATTTTCCCTGTGTTTTTTTTTCCCCACTTCTGAACGCAGCAACTGGGCACTAGGCACTGTGCAATCGCTGAAGTTTTGTTCGGAATACATATAATGCAAATGTAAACGAATACGTGAATCAGATTACAATGTTTATGGTTTTTACAAACCAACATTTCAGAATCTTAAAAGCTTTTGTTTCCTTTATTTTAAACTGTATGACTGCCTACACAACAAGAAGTTTCATAAGCCTTGCTGTGCCATCATCTGAATCCCCCACTGTCTGCTTCACAGCCGTGAAACAAGCAAGCAAAAAATGACAACAACAAAAACGCCAATCATTCTCTTGAAGAGTCTGACGGGAAAATCAATTTCCTGCTTTATGTTCAGGTGATGATTAAAGAGAGTGGATTTGATGCTATTTGCTTAGTTTCCTCTCAGAATTAGCTAACTCTTAGGCTAATTAACTTCCGCATGTGTAGAACAGGCTGAGAGGGGGATGTAATTACCAACTTCAGGTTTATCCATCTCAATAAGCAAGAATAATGAGAGCGGCACTGTGAAAGGGAACAGGGAGGGGAATATCACTTTACAATTTCAAGACCGTAGAGTTGTTTGGTATTGTTACCACCCCCTCTACTGCCACCACAGCGGATGCTAACATTCCCAAAACACACATTTTTTGATTTTCGTAAAAGTGCTCTTGCAGTGTCACTTGTCAATTGTTTTTTTTTTTTGATGTCATTTGTCACTTTGATTAGTTATGTTCCCATATGCAGTGTGATATAATAAAATAGTAAATGTTGACACCCTCATCAGTGACTTTGCAACGTCTTTGCAAGTCCTCATTTTCAAAACCATCCCGTCATGATGACAAGCTGTCCATTTATTTGATGGGCCGTCCAGTGGCTATTATGTATCAAACTGGGTGTCTGAAAACAAGCTGATTGACAGCTTTCCGGCAGCCCCTTGAGACGAATCTGAGCTCTAGTTTCAGGTGGTTGTGGTGTGATAACAATCTGTCTTTGCATATGATGCCGTTCTGACCGCTTGAACTGTATCTATCTATCTATCTATCTATCTATCTATCTATCTATCTATCTATCTATCTATCTATCTATCTATCTATCTATCTATCTATCTATCTATCTATCTATCTGAGAAAGGTAAAGAGTTGAAGATGAAACATCTGAAAAAAAAAAAAAAAAAAATTGTTAGCCAATGACTCAAATGAGAGACTAATTAAATGAAGTTTTATGTAAACAAAGTTCGGGAGGAGCATGTTCAGGTAATCATCCAATCAGCACAAGAAGAAGCCAGTATAAATAAAGCCTTCCCTTACCTACTGTCTCATGACTAATTTCTCAGCACCCCACCTCCACCCCTTCACCCCACATTTGGCTGGGTCCGCTCAAAGATACCTATGATCTCTAAGGTTATGGGGAGAGTACTCTGGGGTCGGGCCGAATTCTGAGCTCGGAGCCCTCCCCCTGGACAGCAAGCCAAATAGCCAATGCATTATAATATAACATCAGATTTCATTAACATGTAAACTCGTGAAACGATTTCTAATGTAAAAAAAAAAAGTGCAATAACAAATTACATAACCACTTCATTGGCTTTTCTGATTTGTTTTTAACCTTTAATGAATTGTGAACATGTTAGGTTTTTCTCTCTCTTTTCTCTGATGGGTTTATCCTCCTTTGTTTTAGATGAGGCAGAGTCTTTGTTGTACTTGAACCTGTCATCTAGCTTGGTAACAGAGGAATTAAATAACAAGGATGATGATTCGCTTGTTTTATTCAAGCGTAAATTAGCTGAGGGAGGAGGAATTTGGGGGCGGATCTGATTCAGAGGTTGTTAGAGAATTTCCTAGTGCATGAAAGTGTGTTGTGAAATGAGACAGCGAGGTTTCTGTTTTGTCCTCATGTACTTCCATTTCTCCTTGTCTTGAATGAGACGCAGTCATTAACGAACCTTCCCTGATGTCAACCTTTTTAATAACTGGGGAATGAAAATCCAATCCGCAAAAACATCCACGTTGATGTCTTTGAAGCCACCTCAGGGAAAGCAAGCTGGCGTACCGTGCATTTCATGACCTCCAGCAAAACACTTTCAGTCTGGGATATACTTCTCGTGTGTGTGTGTGTGTGTGTGTGTGTGTGTGTGTGTGTGTATGTGTGTGTGTGTGTGTGTGTGTGTGTGCGCCTACAGGGCTCTCTCACTGGGACTCAGGTGTGTGGGTTGACAGAGAGAAATGAAGAATTTGTATCCGCATAGAAAATCATAATTTACTGTCTCAACCCAAGCTAACAGATAAATAATTGCTAGTCTCACCATACGCACACAAACTCACAATAATTCAGCTCCAATAAGACTAAAAAGCTCTCATTTCATTTCTGTTTTTGGAGATAACCTAAATGTAACGAGTTTTGGAGGTAATATATTTCTATGAGTTCATGTTTCCTTTACTTCAGTTCATGAATGATTACTTACCTGTTTTCTTGTAATGCTGCTTAGACTGGCAGTAATAGAAGCACAGAATACAATTTTTAAGTGTTTTTTTTTTCCTTCTGGTTGTGTACTCAAGAAACAATGACATCTAAGCAAAGATTTTTCAAATGCAGCTGTCTGTTACGATCTTCATTCATTCAGCTCTCTAATTAATGAGATTAATTGCTTCTTAACTAATAATGACTCGGGCTAAATGAGAGGCAATAATTACTGATGGCTTACCAGTAGCAAGTATGTTTTAAAAGCTGAAAATCTTTTTAAAAACCCACCCAAACAGTCTTCACACACGAATTACAGAACCACAGGCAAGCCTGCATTAGTACAAGCTACTCTAACTTCATCTCTTATGGCAATTTCATGACCAGAAATTAATCGGAGGAAATTAAATTATAGTCATGCGAAGGATATGACATATTAACGGAGACTATCAGATTTCCTGTGTTGGCCAGGCAGATGGGGTCGATTCGTCTCTGGTGTGTTTCTTTGTGTAAGAAAAGGGGTCACAGGACCAGTTAAGCTAATAAGCAAGTCATACGGACATACAGACAGCATTTCAGTGTTTAAACAGAGGCTTTCTGTTAACAGTTATCAAGACCCTCGCTCAAGGCGGAAAGGGTCCGGGTCTGTCTGGGTCGCAGAGGGGTCACTGTTACTGGATGGCTTCTTTATCTCTTTTCCATTTCATCTGGACATTTTTTTTATCTAAGATATGTTTTTTAACCTGAGGTTTGTAAAGAAGATACAAGTAATATAAGTAGTTTAAGATGATAAGTAGATAAGTTAATATCAAGTATATATAATTTTGTCTTTTTAATTTCTATTTTTTGATTAAGCGTTATATAATGTCACGTTACATATTTTTGTCTCAATTTTAAACAACCCTTTATGCCAAAAGGAGAAATGTCATAAATGAGTTAATAATACTTTCATGTTTAACAGATTATTTCATTTTTTTCTAGTGATAACATTGTATGTTTACAAGCTGTTTAATTCATAAAATGTATTCAACATTATATATTTTTAATTAAATCAAAATGAATTAATTAAAGGTGCAGTAAGCTATTTTTGAAAAAGCTGTTGAAAGTGGATCGGACTGAGCACCACAAAAAACTTGTAGCCAATCAGTAGTTGGGGGGCGTGTCCACTCATGATGGGGAAGGAGAGAAAGTGAGGGAGATTTGAAGAGTGACCGTTGATGGCTGTGAGACATTACAAAACAGAGAAAACTGGAAAAGTAATAATAGTTATGATCAGGCAATAGCTTTAGAACCCTTATTAATATTAGAAAAGCTTTCCAGCGCTGCAGAGACCTAAGCGAGAAGGCCTGAAAATGGACGACGAGGTTACGTTGTTTTTTCTCCATGCTTGAGTAACATTGTTTCATGTAGTCTTTTGTACTCTATATTCATTTTGTGTGTGTGTGTGTGTGTGTGTGTTTCCTTCATTCATCATCTTTACTTTATCTTTCACAAAGCATTATTTTGCTTCTAATTTGATAAAAGAGATGCTTGCATTGTATGCTCATGCATTTTGGGGGCGGAGCAGTGAAGGGAGGGGTGTGTTTGTTTGGGTTGATTTCAAATATCAACAGTGTTCAACAATGATTTTGAAAAATCGCACATTGCAGCTTTAATATTAAATCCATAAAATGATGCCATTATGGGAACCCCAAAAAGGTTATATGAAACACTATGAATAAGTAGTGAAGATAAAGTAGACATACAAAGCTCTCTAAAAATACAAAAAAGTTTTGTGCAATTTTGAGATTTTGTTGGTAAAGTCAGAGATGCTTAGATCACCAGAGAAATATAACTAAAACCAAATATTTTGACATTAATGACAATTCCCTCTTTGTCTGTGTTTGTCTGTCACACTCAAGAGACAGCCCTCCAAGCATCTCTTTTGCAGAGGAACTGACAGGAAGCGATGACAAGAGGCAAGCCGCAGACATCAATAAACAAACATATTCTTCAGAGTGATTTCTACATCTGTCAGTGTCACCGTGGTTACGGTCGCTCCACCATTGGCTGGGAGCCAATTGGGCATGAAAAGCTCCCTCTCGCCATGGAGTAAATAAAACATGGCCACTCCAACTCCGCCAAGCACTTGTGACAAAATGTTTCTTCCTCTCTGCTTCCGAAGCACCGCTGGGAGATTATTGTCAAAAACAAGATGAGAGAGAAGGGAGTTGAGGAAAAAGAGAGGGAGCAGAATAGGGCGGAGAGGTTTCCCTGAGGATTTACCTCGTTAGCACAGGGGGTGTAAATTGAAACTGGCGAACCAGTCACTGCTACATAAGGGTTACAAATCCGAACAACACATTCAGTCAAACACCCACATGCACCACTGTGATGCAGACAGGCATACACACTTTAGAAACCAGCCAATTAGTGTGTGACAGGCGCGTGCGCGCGTGTTCTCGGGTGTGATCTTCATTTTGCATGCCAAAATGCAGCTCCTCTTCTATTCGGTTGCGTGACATGCAAATTGCAGCATGAAAAATTGTTCTGTTAATTGTTTACAACATTGTTGTGTGTTTTGTGACATCTCTGCTAGTTTTCTTGGAATTATCGTGCATAAATAGGCAGAGAGCACTTTGGGACTCCTCATAAGAGTAAATTATGTTTTTCTTTCAGGGTAATTTGGTGATGTTGTCATGTTTGGGAATTTGGTGATGTTTTTTGTTTAATATGAATGAACAATCCTGCTGACAGATAATCTGTGATAAACCCGGTGTAGCCTACTTTTCAGATACAGATAATTTTCTACCCTCTCTGCCTCTTACATTCAGTATTCATATCTCGATATGCGTATTTGTATGTTTGTTTAAGTAAAAAAGGAAGTGTTTCTCAAACTTTTTAACCAGGGTATATCACATTGGATCCAAATATACAATTCAATTTTCCCTATAATGAATTTTAGCATTGAGCAAATTTAAATCTCTTTGAGCATAATCTCTAAATGTAAATAACATACAGATAATGCCATTTTGATTATTATTGCTATTTAAAACCACATAAGAGCATAATCTTAAACACATAAATCCATCATTGAGAGTAATACTTAAAAAAGATTACAACTGCATGCCTTAATTTACATATTTTGCTGTCCGATTCAAACAGACAATATACATGTTGACATTTGAGGCAATGTAGCCGATCTTAAATCAACTCTGTCTGTCTGAAAGCGCTTGGGACTCCTGTCAGACTGGTTTCATTAATGTCAGACTGGTTTCATCATTCATCAATACCATGCTCAAAATTAAGTGCCGGTGCCATTGCTTCTGAGTCGCTGTTAAAGGCGTTCCTGGACTGTGAGCTCAAACATTTTTGTCACTCACACTGAGAGTGGACTTAAATTGTGGTGCACAGACTTTGATCGGTGGGCTATCTATAGTTTACATTTTACATCTATATTTTACATTTTCAAATCCATATTAATACTGTAAATTGATTTAGTATTTATGATAAATATAAGCACTGTTAAATAGAAAATTGCAGTTGAAATAAAAAAATATTACAAATTAAAATATATCTACTTAATTTTCTAGGACTGTAAATGTCCACTCCCTATGTACAGTTTTACTTTCCTGAGGAATAGTTCACATCCAAAATTTTTATTAATTTACTCACTATTTACTCATTCTTTTCAAACCTCACTTTTGTAACAAAGTATTTATTTATTTATGTATTTATTTATTTTTTCTCCATATAATGATTTATAGTGACCATGGCTTCTATATCCAGAAATGACAAAAAAAAAACAAAAAAAAAACACCATAGAAGTAGTGAGTAGTCAGTTAGTGTATGTATGTATATGTATGTGCAGTATGTGTGTGTGTTTTTTTTTTTCCTCCAGACATGTCTACTATGGGTTGTATAGATCTGCAAAAATGTATGAATATGGATCAATGTTCAAAGATTTGCACTTCATCTGGAAAAAACAACAGCATTCTGTATTTAGAATGACAAAAGGGTGAGTTATCTTTGGGTCGCCAGTCCCGTAAAAATTATACGGTCTATTTTCATAAATTCTTTTAGCATCAAAACACATGTATAATCACAATCCAAAGCGAGTGAATGTGAATCCTATTATTGTTGTTGTGTTGAATCAACTTCCCCTTTCTCTACGAGATAATAAAACATGGTCCTTTTGCAAATTGAAAAGTAAACTCTTATTTTGTAAATCCTGGATAACAGGCTGGTTCATGTAAAAAGTAGGATTAAGATTGTGTCCCAGATTATGCTTCCCTATCCCAGTTCTCCCACTCTATATGGAATTACAAGGCCAAAGTAATCCAATAGTTTGTTGTACTCTTCTGAAATGTGCAGCTGCGGGACAGCCTGCGTCTAAACACAAAGTCACGGGCAGGCTGGAGATAGTGGTGAAGATAGGCTCATCAAAAATGCATTAATGTGACTCTGCCTTTGTTCTGCACTGCTGCTGGCTGAGTGGGAATTGGCCACAACGTAGAGTGCGGATACCATGTTAAAGATTTATTTCCCTGCTATGAGCATCTCGTTTCAAAACCTGTGCTTATGCTTTCAGCACACACCAGCGGTGATGTGAATTATTATGTGTGCACTTATCCTGTGTGTGGGTTTGACTCCATCCTGGATTAGACTGTTGTGTGTGCCTATTATTGTGATTCTGTTCGTGTGTAAGATGATTTAATCATTTTGCTTGCTGCATACTGTCCAAAAATACGCGCCTGTGCCAAAAGTGTGTGTAGACATCCAATTCGCATTCCCAAGGTGTTAAATATTGCTGCTTGGGCAGGAGCACTTGGCGTCTTTTATATTGACATTGCCAATACCCTCATTGTTGTGAATGAGAATCAGTTTGCATTATGTATCTTTGGTTCAGGGACGACAACAACAATAAAAAAGTGTCCTGATTTGTCAGAGACAGGATTTTCTCCTTTTTTTTTTTTTTTTTCTTTGACTAGGAATGAGGTGTGTCAATAATAGAGTTTGAAACTGAATTTTAACTTTAGGGCTATGAACACTGAATAACTTTACCTGAGGTAAATGTGATCCTAGCTAAAAGTGAGCGTTCTCAGATCGTGTGATAACATTCTGGAAAAGGTTCGCTCAAAGTTATGATCTGTTATGTTTTAGTTAGACTTTTTTTAAAAAATATTACATGTTTCTGAATGTACAGAGAACATTCAAAAAGTTCCCAAAATGTTTGCAGAATGATAAGATGATTCCTTTATGATTGCATAACCAAGGAAACAAGCTTTTAAAGCATCACTAAAGACCCGAGGTATGTGTTTAAGGGTTAAGGTCTTTAGCTGTTGAGCCACTAAAGAACGAGTTACAATAGTTTAAGAGGTTATGAAAGCATGGATAACAGTTTCAACATCTTTATGGGTAAGAGAAGGACGTATGCGAACAATATTGTGAAGGTGGAAAAAAAAACAAGATTTAACAAGCTGGCTGATATGTGGTTCAAAGCATATTTGAGAATCAAACAGTACTCCCAGATTCTGAACAATTAGTGAAGACCTGCAGGAATCCATCAATATGTCCAAGACAATGACATGCAGATAGACTGGGATGCAGGTTGTGCAGGCCGAGAATTTTCCTCCTGCTTTTGCCAATGCAAATGAATTCACCTATCTGTGGAATTTACTAGTCAACACAGGTCCAATGTGAAAACTGGTGGCAGAACTAATCATAGTTGGTAAGCTACTAGTCAGTGTGTGTGTGTGTGTGTGTGTGTGTGTGTGTGTGCTACAGTACTTCTACATAAGGGTATGTACAACATATGGCTAAAGATGGTAAGACAGGTGTATCCACGGTGACCACTGTTTGGTGACAGCTTGCTCGGTGACAGCTTGCTCCTGCTGTCTTCTGGAGAGAGTTTAGCCTGTTTAGTGACCCGCTTTCTCTCTGGTGTGTGTTAGCTGCTCTTCAACCTGTTTAGCTCTGGCTATGGACCCTCCTGGATGCTCACAGTGTGTGCTGTCTATTCCAGACCTTGTTTTCTGTTCTACATGGATTATAAGTCTGTGTTTGTCAGATACGTGCTTGTATGTGTGTGTTGTGTAATATTGCCGTTCCTCAGGGACATGTGTGTGCAGCTTTAAGTGCCTGTCCAGGAACTGAGTGTGTGTGTGTATGTGGTGCTTTTGCTGCTGACAATTCTTCTGCGTCAGGTCAAGTGGTGATTGTGCTGGTGGCAAAGGGTAGAGTGACTTTTCTCTCTCGTTTTATTGACAAAGCGTCAGCGGGGTGGCCTTGCAGATATGAGCTGGGCGCAGGTAATCAGAAGCAACACACACACACTGAAATCACGCTCAGAGGCTTGTGTTTGTTTAGTCGGTGGTAGGATAATGGCCCGAAGAGTTTATCAGACAGCCATCTCTGTTTTTCTACTGAGAGAGAGTGTCTTAATCTGTCTGGTAGCTTTTGTAAACACTAACACGTAGATTGGCTTGTTTAAAATCAGATTGCATGTTTGCTGATTGTTTGTCTATGGTTCATAATCTAGTGGATATCACAGTTATTTAAACATTACATTTAAATGGCCAAAAATGAGACTCTGACAGGACAACGCCAATTTTAAGGCAAACACACAGAGTTGTGTGTTATTAGTCATTAGACATCCTGTGGCTGGCTTTATTTAAAGGTGAAGTATGTAATTTCTGCAACAGTAGTAGCACTAGAAATTACAAAAAAATAAAGCATATTTGCAATGCCATGCCTCCCAAATCAAACATCAAAAACACAGCTATTACTGGTGTTGTATGTTTCAACAGATAAAATAAGGCTACTTTCAATAAAAGGTCTAACATTTTAGGACTATTTTGTGAATTGTGAATTAGCAGTTGAGTAGAGTAACATATAATGCAATTATAATGCTTATAATAAACCCATCCAATGTGTCTGCACCATCATGGCCATCTATACTGGACACATCAAAGTAAACAATATAAACTGTTACATTTGTCTTTCTGAATGGGTGCATGATAATGATATATGGTATTGAAGCGTCGACTGTAGCTCATAGCTTTGCAATGCCTCGTTCATTTTGACATGGTCATGATGACTTGTTTTAATGCAGTGAATTTTTACTTAGACTCCTGTACCAGAAGCTGAATATCTTTTCATATGGTCCCACAGTGGCTAAACACCCTCTGGTTAAAAACGTTTAAACATGAGTGAACGTTTTTGATTTTTGTCTTTGCCACAAGCTTTTTTTTTTCCGCTCTATTATTTCAAATAAATATTTTCTTAGTCTGTCTGTTTTATACTTTCTGCATTTTAATTTATGTTGTACTAGCTTATGCTTGTAACTTGTCATTCTTGTAGATTCAATATTTTTGGCTTTTGTATGATGAATTGCTTGTGATGTTGCTCATAGATAAAAGCATCTGCTAAATTATATATATATAAATGTAAACTGATCATAACAAATCATGAGCTCACGAAATAGCAGAATAGTAGGATGATATCCTCCTGAGAACCAGAGAAAAAAGTTTTAATTTTAGGTTTCAGGCTATTTTTTAACCAAACTTTATGTAAAGATGATTCTCAACTATGTTGAAGATATATAGGTCTAAGATATAGGCCTAACAGAATGATTTCATATATTATTTTAATTTATACGATATGTGTATATAAATTCAATTGTGTGTAATTTGTATATTAATATGTTATTGGGGAAGTATGAAAAATAAAGTTTAAGTTTGAGAGTAGTAATAACTTGGCAAAATTTTCATAAGAATTTATCATATTCTATATTAATATTTATATATAATCTATTTCCCTATTCACTTCATCACTTATTGTGTCTCCCCAAAATTCCTGATAAACATGTATGAAATTGATATCCTGTTTCATAAGATATGTATTTATGACAAACAGATATAAATGATAATTACAAAATAGTATAATTTCCATAAGAGTGCCAAATGATTATTCAGTCAATGTCCGGCATTTTTAAACACCAAGGAGAGGGAGTTGTCATGGTGAAACCTCCAAACATTTGGTATCTCTAAAAAGCCCCGAATGTGCTCTTTACAGTACATCCAAGACTTAAAAATGACACATATTGTTTTTCGCCGCTAGGGGTCGCTAACCCCTTACAATAACAAAGGCGTAGGTTGATGATGCATAAGCGGAATTATGGAACTTGTCGGCATGCCGATGGATCTAATAATGTTTATGGATGAGTGAATACATTGATGTTTTTTTTAACATGACTGTGGTATGAAGCAGGTCATGGTTGCTTATGAGAGACAGATATCAGCGCCACACGCAAGTCCCGCGGATATGAAGGAATAAGGACATTTCATTCTACTGAACTACACGCAAGTGCTGAATTACTCACACAGGTCAGTTCATTAGACAATTGAAACTTGTGAGGTAACGCAGCGCTGTTTCACTTGGTCTAACGTTACACTATCACACTAAACTGCATTTGAGTGTGTTGAAAGTTATAATGTTATTGTGTTCGTTTGTTAGCTGTATGAGACTAGCAGTAAGCTAGATCAACATTAGAATAACATACTGATCATATTCTAACATTTCATCATATTGAGCTATATAACATTGATTTGTTTTAAGTACATTTGCTCAGCTGTCTAATAAAGTACATGCAAGAGCGGCGTCTCGTCAAGTCGAAGTTTGTCACGGACGTGAAGCTCTCAGCATCTCTAAAATGCCACACTGATATTGATCCTCGTTTTAGTTCTCCTTTTGTCCCAAAGTCTGCTTGCCATGGTCCATAATGTTTGAACGAAACAACAACAGCGTGAGCATGCGGCTAGACATAACGCAGTTGTCCACGTCTGTCACCATGGTTACTATGACAGTACAAGTGGAAACCGGGGATAACGTATTACGTCATTGACAGGCGACAATGACCAGGGACAAGCCATTATTTAAAATTGGAATTTCTCTGAAATTAAAAATCTTTGGGAACTTTTGGGATATTGTAAGTACACAACTGCAGGACATATATCACACTGCAAGTGATTTTTTGATATTTTATATTGTGTAAGATTAAAAAATATTGCATATTGCACCTTTAAATTGGAATGGAAAAATGCAAAGAATTAATGTATAGGCATAAAATATAGACATAAGTCTATGCCTGGGTCTCAGGAGGATAGCATATATTTGTATGTATAAATATACTATACATTACATTTATTTATAAATCAATGGACTACATTGGACTACATACATAATATAATTAATATAAGTAATCATTCTTGAACCTCCTGTTAGTGAGCCTCATTTAACCTATTTGCACATGAAAATTTGAGCAATTATTATACATTTTGTAGATTGTACAAGAAAATCAGTTTGTTTTATGGCATCTTCGTAAATTATTGTATGTGTGTTCTCTATGTGAGAAGGCCATTTGTAATGCTGAAATTAAAGTGGCCTAAATGTTTAATTCTTCATCTATTTACCCAAATTTCCCCTGGGCTGACATTAGCGATACCATTGACCCGTAATAACTGTTTACACACACCCTGGGCTTAGTGACATACCTCTGTCTGCATTTCTCTGTCACTCTGTAATAAACACTTTTGGGTCTAAGAGTGAGGTAAAATTTCCCTCGAGAGGGCCTGTGGTCTCAAACCCCCAGAGCTTTTGCTCCACATGACACTGATTGCCACATATGCTCACCCACACACAGACACACACACCACCCATTGTTTGTCAGTCAACCTTGCACACCTTCCCATTCTCTCTCTCTCTCACGAAGACAAGCCCACTCACACACAATGAAAGGGGCCTGAAGCCGTCTGACCCAAGCCATCAATGATTAATGGACCAAGCCAAACCTATGGCAGATCAACCTGATGACCAGACAAGCTGTGGGAGGTCAAAACAAGACCACCACATACAAACAAAATATCAGTCATACCAATATTACATTGGGCCTGGCTGCAGATTAATGATATAATCTCCAAAGCCTCAAATAAAAGAAGCTCCACATGCACAAATAGTATTAACCCCTACTAACCCAATGGGAGCCCATTTAATCATTCTTATGATTGAAAAGAACTCTTATTTAGACTCTAAAATAAAAAAGTCAAAACATTTTACATATTTTATGAATGAGTGAGTGAATGGGTGAATGTGAGGCAAAATGTAAAGTGCTTTGGTGGCCATTGGGTCTGTGAAAGTGCTATATAAATGCAGTCCATTTACCATTTACCTTTTTTAATATTGATTTCACATATTCAAATCTAGAGTTTTTGTGACAGATTCTGGTCTTCTTTTATAAATTAAAACAGTTTAAGAGCTGTACATTACAGTACAGAGGCCACGTTATATTTCATATAAATAGAGAGGTAGCACATAATTATATATGATGAGACTGTATGTCGTTGAACTTTAACGACTGTATGTCGTTGATTTATCTTCACTGGAATTAAGGGTTTTAGTCAAATTAAAACTGTCCATGTGCCATATGTGTGAAGTGTGTTTATAGTCCCACTGATGCTATTTGCTCTCCGTTATAAATGTTTATGTTTCCTGTTTATTACCTGCTGTTTGGGGGAGGTGTCCGGGAGGGGGATAGTTAGGGGAAGGGGCAAGGTGCGAGCCTGGGGGTGGAGAGAGAAAAGAAATGAAGAGTTAGAGTGAGCTGTGAGCTGGGAAATAGATGGTCTCCTTTGCGGTTTGTTGTTTTTGGGGGAAGTTAGGATGCCCCCTGAGTCTAGCGTTTTAGGTTGTAAACGTTCAGGAAATATACTACTGCCCTTTGGGTGTTCGTGAACTGGATCTCCGTCTCCTGTCTATTTCTTCTAGGGATTTACACGATTCCACAATATGTTTAGAAGGGTTGGGCAAAAATGAATTGAATTGGAAAGACAATGAATTACTGAATTACAGTCAAAGACATGCAGCACCTTTCTGTTTAGACTAATTTAATTTTTCATCAATTATCAACTATGAAGATGAATAGTCATCAAAAATTAAGTGTTTATATTTATAATTTAACTATTAAATGTAATGAAATACATGCACATTTATTAGATGGCATTACAAGCATTGATTATGTACATTATCTAATGAATCTGGAAATGTCCCATATGTTTTTTTTACAACATGTTTTAGGGTAATTCATGCTGAAAAATGAATTGTTTTATTAAAAACAATGCTTTCAGCAGTGATTGCTTTGAATTTAGTTCTTTTTAATATCTACTTTCTTAATTTCTAATTTAGATCCCGTTTGCAGTTAATTTCGATCTCAGTTAAAATTCAATTCAAATTCAGCGATTGAATTGGAATTCAAAAAGCATTCTCAATTCAATTCTGAGTGGTACAAATTGGTGGCATGAGGGTCAAATTTACTCACACTGGTTAATTCCCTACAATGCAAGTTGTGACATAATTTGAGTTTGTAAATGGCACAGAGGAGCGGTATTTAGTGAGAATGAATCTCTCTCTTTAGGCACGAATGATAGTCTCCTTTGCTAAAAGATATGGCGCCGTGATCTCATAAACAGATGGCTTTGCTGCGCATGGCGGGGCCATTTTCTGGAGAAATACCTCATTAGCATCGTAGACTTTCAGCCGTCTGATTCGTTCCTTTTCAGAAGGCCGATTTAAGAGTGAAGCCCTTCAGGCCACGCTGGCGGAATAAACATACAGTATGGGTGACAAATAAAATCATTAAAAAGTATTGGATGGCCCACAAAGGGGGCTCAGAACAGCTCTTCCTGCTTATCCGAAATTTCATGCTAGCCATGCCATGAGGACATGTCGTCCTTAAGCGTCCTTCTGTCCTCATGTACTCAGAGGGCTCTATAAAATCCTCTCAGTCCTGATCTAGTGATTCCTCCTCACATCTTACTTGAAGTGTGCCGACTGCCCTCAGCCTTATTGCACCAGTATCCCCGTATCTATAGAGCACTGTGAAGTGATACATTGGTAAACACACACACACAAACAAACACATACACAGATTTGTACCTTTGCCTCAGTGGCAGTAGAAATGTAGCATAAGGTCTGCCGGGAAGATTTAATCATTTCGTCACTGATTAAAATTCTCTTTATCCAATCGTGCTCTAAATCGTAGTATAAAAGATCAAACTTACACATGTTTGAGTTCGCAGATGCTGACGCTTCCATTCATCTCCATCCTCCCCTCCACCACCAAGATGTCCCTTCTCCTCCATCCTCCCCAACACCACCACCAGAATGGTCCCGTCCCATAACTCCGGGGGTTGGCTGCGCCCCTGCCTTCTCTTCAGGCAGGATATGCAGGTCCGTACCCTCGGAATGTGAGCGACGGACGGGACTTACGCCAAAGAACTTTATAACAGATTGTGCTTGCTGAGCTGTTAATAAATGTATACTGGTAACGGCATTATTCTCCCGAGCATTTCTGGTAGAACTGCAGGTTATGAGCTGTCTTTGATATGAGTTTGGTTAAAAAAAAAAAAAAGTTTATGTTTGTGTTAACCCTGTATTTCTCTACCCCCCCCCCCCCCCCCCCCCCCCCCGAGTGAACACTCACTAATTAGCAGAGCGCTGTTGCTCAGTTCTGGTTAATAGTAGTCTGTGGATGTGTGTATGAGTGTGTGTGTCTCAGTGGCAGTCCAGCCTGAGCAGGTTTAATTGATGCGGGTCGTCACACTCAGTGAACCCCGCCGAGCACCTCCCTGCTCCGCCTCCACGCATTACTGATAATTGTCTGTGATGTCTCTCTCCCTGTATGCCAAAGACCTTCTATCAATCTACCTATCTATCTATCTAGCTATCTATCTATCTCTCTATCTATCTATCTATCTATCTATCTATCTATCTATCTATCTATCTATCTATCTATCTATCTATCTATCTATCTATCTATCTATCTATCTATATATATATATCTATATATATATCTATCTATCCATTGATTTTAATACTCTTGCAAACAACATAGTACAGTAAACCTAGTGGCCATGCCTAAGGAAAAAGAAGAAAGGACATCCACACAGAGAGAGAGAGAGAGAGAGAGAGAGAGAGAGAGAGAGAGAGAGAGAGAGAGAGAGAGAGAGAGAGAGAGAGAGAGAGAGAGAGAGAGAGAGAGAGAGAGAGAGAGAGAGAGAGAGAGAGAGTGAGAGAGACCTCCTATAGTAAGTGCTGATGTTGTTGTTTTTGTTTTTTTAGTGATTTACAAGTATCTACGATTCTACGTACTAGAGGTATATGCTCTTAAAAGATCCGACTCCTGCAATATATTTATTGTTTTTAAGTAGTCGTTTGTCTTATGATGTAGGACATTATGAACAATAGAATGTACTAAAGGATAAGGCTACAAAATTGAAACACGGTGAATGTCAGATGCAATATGTTAAGCTTTTGCTAGAGGTGAATATTTAATATTTAGAGTCTCCAAAAATTATGTCAGTTGAAATCTGCGCATATCCATATATATATTTTTTACTTGAATGACTTTGAACTGCGTTTGCAAGTTTAATATGTTCGTAAAATTACTAAACAATATTGTGAAAAGCAATATTCAAAAAAATTGAATTGAACAAGTGATTAAAACGTCACTAAAGTATCAAAAAAATGCCTAAATAAATCATCACAATCGCTTCTCAATAGGATCTTGCAGCTAAATCAAAGGCTCTACAGCTTTAGCTGATAAATTCTCTCACGGACTTATGGATACATTACTGTTCTACATACTGATACTAAAGCACTCAGACGCTTTGCTAGGGTTTTAAGAACCCTCTTATAAAAACAGATGGAGGGAAAGTGAGAAAGATAAGCGAGAAGTTCTGTGGCGATAGGGACTGTGTGTGGCTGATGCACGTTTTAATGCAGAGGGCAACATTTGGGCCCAGATTCACCTACAGGCACTTTACTACAAGACTTAATGTGTCTTTATAGAACACATAGATAGAAAGCTCTAGGATATAATCATTTTCTCTCATGCACACAGGCAGAGAACAAGACAGGGAGGGTGGAACAGAAATAATAAGAGTGGGAGTGAATAGAGCCCTGAGCCAAACACGAGAGGTCAGAGGTCACCTTACTCTCTGTATTAAAGTGCAGCTTAAGCTGGTTTAGAGAGAAACTCAGAAGCATTATAAACACACAGGCCACCAAAGAGTCGCATAGTAATTGAGAGGGACCAGACACAGAATAATAATCATGCCAGCCAAATGACACGGGCTATTTCTCAAACGTAGACAGGCTATCACAATTAACTGCTGATACTGATGCAGTGTCTTACAACACAGGATAAAATCTATAAACATACATGCGCATACATAGCCAATGTTTGTCAAGTAGGTCAATGATACTGTCATGGCATGGTTCAGGCAAAGATGAAAACAGGATTTAACTGCAACCATCTTTATTTGAAGGAGAAAGATACTTTATTTTAACCAGCTTGTCTTGACCCCTTGACCGTGTGTATGTGCGTTTAGGACCTAATGCTTCTTTAGAGGGTTTAGTCTCATTCTTGCAATGTGTGGAAAGGAATCTTCCAGGAATCTGGTTTAATCAAATGACTTCCATCTGCTTTCATGACCAGCCTTTAACCTTTGATACTGTAAACACACACAAATAATCTTCTCTCCGAATCATTGAATCCTAGACCTATAAACTCTGCTGCATAGTTTACTGAGTTCCTTTGAATGTGACCATGGGTCAGTGGGTCAATTGTCAGGCAAATCCGAAAATGCAAATGGCTTTGTCTGAATGCTAGAGTTTGGTCAGTGGCCAACAGAACACTCACCAAGAGTTTTGGTTTCTAAACGCTCAGTCAGCCCGCAGTACTGCACTTTAACTGAAGCCTTTTTTTCTTGGGGAAGTGAGGTATTTGACAAACACTACGCTACGCAGATGTCTTTGTCAGTAACACAGTTCAAATAACATTCAGTTGAATTGTTTTGAATGTCAGGCAGATAGACACAACCTTAAATCAGCAAAACTCCCTCTACAAACAAACACCCGCACACATAGCTGCTGACAGTAGGCCTATTTATTTCCGTAATGTATGCAACTTAATGTATAGCTACATTTGTGATGCTCATCAGCCAATTGTTGAGCTGTTCTAGACTCCTGAGATTTCCTCAAATGGTCTTAACAATGCCCTTGGAGATTAGCTTTTGGATAATTAATTTAACAACCAAAACATAATGTGGTGCCAGATAGAGATAGCGATGCTATCGGACTGTAATGATGGCGGCTGTGCCGGCACAAGAGTTAATCTATCAGATCTTACATTTAAAGAACAATGACATTGGCAGATAATAAAGTCAAATTCAAAAGACCGCAGCTACCTGATTGCTTCAAAGCATGCTGCCGCTTTGACACTTTGCCTCTCTCTCCCAAAGATGAATGAAAAAGGTAGTGCACGATAAAAGACGCAAATGTTTTAAACAAAAGTTCATAGAACATGGCTCCCTTTTTGTTACATCACAATGGTTTTGTGCTGAGTGACAGAGAGAATAAAAACAACTTTTTTTTTTACTTTTTTCTTATGGAGAACAATGGATACTTTCATCTCTATTATCAGGATGAATTTTTTTAACCCCCTCACGGCAACCTGTTATAGACTACATTTACTCTGCAAACAGGTTACACACTTTCGTTTCTCTTTTTTTTTTTTTTTTTGCCTTCAGGGTTCCAGCTAGCTTGAGGCAGCTAATGTGTGTGATTGCATGTGTATGTGTGTATTATAACTCAGCTCCTCACATGTGAGCAGATTTCGGCCTCTTTCTCAAAAGCAAAGCGCCATATGTCTAAAACCGTTTTCTTAGATGGACTATGAAAGGGAAGAATAGGGAAAACAAGTGGGTAACTGCTGAGTTGTTTATGCATTTATTTCCCTTTACACTGACCTAGTCTAAACCCCCAGCACTCCATTTGCTTGTGTTATGCAGAAACAAAGAATCTCCTGCATAAGTTGTTGTCAGGGAGATGGATGTCCTCAACCCTTCTGGTACCGGGAGGGGGAGAATGAGGGGGGCTACTCTGCCTCTAAAGTCTGACAAATCCTGCTGCTTCGTCGCAACGTTTTGATAAGCTTTTACTGAAGTGGTTTAACAGAGCTCTGGGAGTTAATTGTTTGCTGTTCAACTTTCTTGCATGGCAAGCGGTTTTTGTAGTGGCTCGCATGTGGGGCGAATGCCAGGCGGTTTCAGAGAGACAGGGAGAGACCAAGGGATCACGATATAGCAAACTGTACATTCTGTGACTTCTCATAAAGGCCTAATTCTGTCAGTAGCTTTTGAGGGCTAATACACATAGCGCAGGTTTCTCAGAAACAGTGTGTTAGTCGTTATGTCCCTCTATATCAGAAATATCAAAGTTAACACAACCATCGCTCCCAGTCTCATGACAGATGTGATGGACACATATCATCATATAGACTCCAGTGGGCAAAGAAGGATGTGTTGGAATGTAAATCAGTCCAGTGTTAGACAATACACCACAATACCAGTTAGAGCTAGTGGAAACAAACTAGCTTGGATGTTCCTTATTATTAAAGGTGCACTACATCTTTGTTTAACAAGTTTTCCTCTTTTATCATTTAATATTGGTAACACTTTATTTTGATGGTCCCTTTTGAACATTCTGGTGACTATAAGTAACTTTGCAACTACATGTCAACTAACTCTCATTAGAGTATTAGTAGACTGTCTGCTTAATATCTGATAACTCTTTATTGTGATGGTCCTCCAACAGACAGTCTACTGACTATAAGTAACTATGCAACTACATGTCAACTTATTCTAACCCTAACTCTACCAGTCTACTAATACTCTACTAACACTCTAATGAGAGTTAGTAGACATGTAGGTGCAACGCTACTTATAGTCAACAGAATGTTGAATGTTAAAGGGACCATCCAAATGAAGTGAAACCTTAACATTTTTTATTATGTTTTAAACTGTTGAACATCATGCAAATTCAGATGAGATGCTAATATAAGTAGCATTAGTAGCCTAATAAAATTTTATTTAAAATGGATATGTTGCTATATTTAATTTGAACTAAAAACATGGCTTTGAGGAGTAAATCTGTAGTCCACTCAATCCTTGCGTCCAAACATGCCATATAATATAATAGGGAAAGAAAGTAAAAGATTAGTATGTTTGAATTCATAGTATTCATAAAACAATGGGTGAAAAGTACCTGGATGACCTCCTGCTTCCGGCACTATCCACTATGGACACTATACTGGACCGTGAGGCCATGGGAGAGGCGTTGTGAATGGCAGTGAAGCAACGCAACTAATGCCATAAATCACATGATCTATGACAACATGATGGATGTAGTACGTCCATATTTCATTCATACTAAAGTCTACACAGTCAATTATAGAACTTTTTTAATGGTCACGAAGTTTGTTTCTCATCAAAAAGTATCTACTCACAGTATGTGATTTCGGACGTATCTAAAGTAACCACATGTTATTTCTAACCTAGAGTCCATGGAACATAAAATAATACATTTTGAAAAATGTCTTGTGTTTCTGTGTCTGTACAATGAAAGTCAATGGGGTCCAATGATCTTTTTTGTGTGTTCCACAGAACAGACTACATGAATGTGAGTAAATTATGACAGAATTTCCGGATGAACAATCCTTAAGGTGTAATTTCCTCAACAGATTTCTTAGATTTTTATGTCCAGCTTTGTAGATCTTAATGTCCACATATATTCTTACTGTTACATTGGCCGAATAATATTAAATGAATGGTACTTCCTTCTGTTCATCAGTCTTGCTGTCATTCACTTCTTATTAAATACACCTTCTGCTCTGACTACACACTATTTCTTGCACTTCATTACCTACTCTTCACTCCCCACCGACAACACTTTGCTCCAGCTAATGAAAACACCTTCTTTTCTGGTGTTGAGAAGTCTTGGATATTCCTCCTGTGTCATCCATTCATTCCCTACAGCCATTTGATTGGCTAATAGGGGGAGTTTTCGGCAGTGAAGATTTAAGCTATTTGTCATGGCTGTGCTCCCCCAGGCATGATTGATGCCCAGGCCGCTGGTGATGAGCTGCGGCTCCAATGATTCTTTATTAAAACGCTATCCAAGCTGACATTTACATATTAAAATTGTTACTTAGAGCAAATCCTCAGTGTGGAAACAACGGACTAACTGGTGGCGAACCGTATTGATCATTCTGACACCACGCTTATGAATTTATGAGGGAGGTGAGGACAGTGGGACGAAGTGTCTGACTGAAATTGGAGTAGATGTTATTGCACGAAGCTGCGGCCACATGGTAGATGAAAGCTGCTATCAAAGCATGAAAGCTGGAAAAGAGGGTAGTAGAAAGAGAGAAAGCAAAGAGCAGCCTATTCTTTTTCTTTGCTTTAGCAGGCTTAGTTTAAGTGCTGTTGGTAATGGCCTGGGTCAATACAGTTAGATCTGCCAGCCTCAGTAAGAGAAGTAATCAAGGCAATTGAGCTCACCTCCAATTGTTTGGCTCATGATCTCTTAAGTCAAGGAACTTCTGACAATACCCTTACTTTATGCAGAAGTCTTGGGTGGTTTAGAAGGTATTAAACACCTTTTGCTGGTGATAACCTGAGTTCTCATTTGATTTCGGTTTACAGTTACCTTCTGCTTTGATGCAGCAAGAATCATAGCTATATTCTTCTACACAACGTCAAATATATATATAATTTTATTCAGCGAGAATACATTAAATTGATCAACAACGACAGCAAATACTTTTTTTTCTATTATTCTTCAGTCTTTGTGTGTTATCCATCCTTCTCTTCAATATATGTCTGTGATTTGCATGTGCGTTTTTTTTTTCTTCTTCTTGGTAAAGAGCTTAAGTCATCTGGACGGGGGTAGAGTATTTGTTAAGTGATCCCCATGGCCGTGGGCAAAGACCTAAATCTATTCTGACACAAGCTTAGCGTCTGTAATCCTATTATTCCCATCTGATCCTGGGCTCAAACACAAAAACAAGTCACATTTCTGCACTGAGTTGAAACGTTGTCCTATTGTGTTGCACTGCATCTGGACTCCAATCTCAATGTGTCAACTTTACCTCATCTTAACCTAGCACATAAGTTTTCTGTAAGACATATAAAATGTTCAAACTTATATATATATATTTTACTTTCAAACAAGGTGGTCAATAAATATTTGAACATTTTCAAGTCACTTGAAAATTTACATCATTAAATGTTTTATTAACAAAGTTCGGGAGGTGCACGTTCAGATAATTAACCTGATTAACACAAGAGGAGCGTATTCAGTTAATCAACTCAATTGACGACAAGAGGTATATTTACAGCAGACTTACATCTGTGCGTTGACAGTTTATCAGCATCCCTCCACCACCCTATCTCCTCACTTCTAGTCCTAACTATTCTTTTCACAACCTGGGAGGGTACTCTGGGTTCGGGCCAAAATTCTGATCTCTGAGCTCGGATCATTTTTTGCAATTTAGTTTTAATTAGTGATCTTTTTGAAATGTTAGTTTGAGGTATGGTTAAAAATGCATATAACTTATAATAATAACAGTTTCTTAGATTTTTTAATTATGAAGCCATTAAATTGCAATTGATATTATGGATGTTTAAGCAAGCATATCATTGATAGTGAGAGATAAGAAAGAAATAGAGCATCAAGAGACAGTTTGTTATCATTTCACTCTGAACAACACCTGCTGCTGCGAATGATTAGATGAATCCTCATATGGGACCAGTATGGATATGAAAGAGGCAAGAGGGAGATGTCCATAAAGGATATTTTGCACACATGTGTTTAGACACAAATGTGTACGTATCTTTACAGAATCATTGACACATTTGAATTGCCAGCAATTGCTGAAATTCAGTATTTAGTAATTAAAGAAAGAGTGATATGAAATGCAAACAAACATCATGGCCTGTTTACGCCAGGTTTTAACATCCACAAGTGGAAAGACCAGACAGATTTACACCTGGAATTACCCATGAAACCTGCTACTGGCATTTGTCTCATATGTTTCTCTAGTTTACACTTGAATTTCTTTGAAGGGATGGTACCTGCTTTTTGTGGCTGATTGGATACCAGATGTTCTATTTAATTTCAAATTTAAACTTTAAAAGTCTTTTTTTTTATGTTTACTTTTCATTAAGGTGCAGTGATTACATTGGAGGCAGTTCACTCACATAAAGGTTACACAATTACCCCTAAAGCGTGCATGTTATATTAATTGAGCAACCTATTATTTGAAGGGTGCACTTGTATGTAAAATGTATCAGAATCTCAAGGCTATATATTTGTATCTTTTGAGGGAACTGTCCCAGTGGCAAGGTGATGTACTCCAGAACATAGGGTGCTTTCACACCGGCAGTTTAGTTCAAAACAGACCATGGTTTGCATGAAAAATTGGTAATCTAAAAGCTACAACCCTACCTCACAGCAATTCGTCCATATTTTACGAGATGGCTAATTCGTACGAATGATACCCTGACCCCGACTCTAAACCTACCCATTAACCGGGTTCAGAAAAATCGTACAAGTGAGGTCGTACAAATTTGTACCAATTAGCCACCTCGTACTCACTCGTACGAATTCGTACGAATTGATTGTGAGATAGCGTTGAAAAGCCATCATGTGAACCCGGGGTACCGAACCCGAGACTTCCTGCAGAATGGGGTCTGAGTTCAGTTGAACGTGAATGTGAAAGCAGCTGGGACTCTGGTGCGCACTTGACCAGGAAGTAAAGTATCATGCACATTCGTTTTAACTGATGATGACATCATTAGTTTAACAAAGCACATATAGGGGTTGACAGTGGTGATGATTTAATTGGATACGAGGAAAAGTGAGTGTGCAGTGTAATCATGAGAGTGAGTATACTACTGCTGCGCATAAAAGCACCAAATTATTATTAATAATAATAATAATAATAAAATCCACAATAAGATGAATTAAGCGCATTACAAAAATTATGTAAGATGAACACAAATGCAGCAGGGTTCCATAGAATCAAGTAAGTGTGAACAATCTGGGCACAATCACACTTAGACCACATCTAACATGCCCAGTGGGAAATATCCCATAGTCTTTCAACATCCTCTTTTCAACGCAACATCAAAACATAGTAACATGTATGCTACAAATGCAATGTAGTCACATTAATTTCTGACTACCTCTGTATGGTTTTACTAATCTGATCACAAGATGTTTTGGACCCCATCTAGACTTGTACTTGTACCCGAAGCGGATTTTAATAAACCGAGCCATAGATTCACAAACATGAACATGCAATGCAGTTCTATAGTATATAATAATACCATCACCATCATCGATGAAGTCATCATCTTCAAACCAATCACTCCCCACCTTATTAGAATCAGACCCTGTGAAGTCATTCCTTCCTAGAGGTTTAAAATCAATTCTGTTGAAATTAAACTCTTGATGTTATGGCTTAAGCAGTTCAGACCTCCCTGAACCACCATCTCTGGACTTCTCAGATGAAAGAATGATGTTTGAATCCCCCTCTTTTAAACGCCTTAACTCTGTCTGAGCTGTGATTGAAGAAGTTTAGAATTCTCTTTTTAGTCTCTAAGGAATAGATTGATTTGTTTTTCATTGGTTGTTTTTCCATTGCTCTCCCTTTCTCATTTGTGCGGCTCACTTCCAAGTGTTTCTCCGTTCCATTCCAATGTGAAGAGAGGTTATCACGGATGCTTAAAGCTTTTGCTGCCTCTTTGATCCCATGAGTCATATAATACTCTGGGTGAGGAGTAAACTCTTATTAGAGAAACTCCACCACAAACACATACTCACCAAGACCATTTACAGGTTGCTGAAATCATTAAACAGTAGCTCAGCGTTACAAAGAATAAAACTGTAAAACAACTATTCAGCACTTTCTAAGGCCTGTAACTGGTAATCCAAGATCTTCAAATACAGAAGAAAAAGCCTCATCTCTTCTAACTTTCCCAATCACTTTTTTTTTAAAAGGTGTCAGGGCCGGAATTTAATTAATTGCTGTAATTATGTATTTTGGACAACTTACTATTGAGTCACTCTCAGCTGCTTTTACATTTTTCAAATACCACTCAGCCTCTTGGCCACACCACATTAATTATGCTAATTAACCATTTTGACAGTTAATTTAAGATAATTAATAAAAATACTAATATTAGATGGCACACAATTGGAACAGAAGGGGAAAAAAAAGGTTCTTGACATGCGCACGAAAAAAAAATTCTCTCCAAACTGGTTTTTAAATTGCTTCACTCTTTTTTTATTATTCTCTTGAGTTTTACTTTTCATCAACTCTTCAGTTCTTTCTTTTCTTATTAAAGGGTGCATAATAGACTTGAACCGATTGAACACTGTCAAATAATAATGTCTTCTCTGACAGCCTTGCTCAGCAACATAAGCAAAAAATGTAAAAGTTCTAGAAAGGAAAAGCAAAAAGAAGTCACCATAAATACAGAGCAATGCTCCGAAGTACATTAACATTGATTTTCTGATTACAAAGTCATCCAGTGTCATGATCTATAAAACTCAATCATAGCTCACGGCATCCGTATGTCTGCTATTAAGAGGGTGGATTACACGTCCATTAATGAACCTGAGTGGATGCTCTCAGACTGAGAGCTTTAGTTCCATTTTGCACAACTGAAAGTTTCACTGAGTTGTGGGTAAGTCTTCTGTGAAGTTATAGGACAGGCTTGATATAGCATTGTTGCTTCGGTGAGTGATGGTGACTGGCCCTCCTGTGAACCTCTTTGGCAGTGGTAGACTCATTTACGAACATTCTTGTTTTCTCAAACTAAGTAATGCTTTTAACTCACTTTGTTCCATATTCGCCATCAGAGCATTTACCGATGCCTCATGAAACCAAGCAGATGATCAAGGTTAGGTTACTTTATTTGTACCAGCAGATATATGTGTTTGTTTGTTACTGCAAAACAACTTATACCTGCAGGTGCAAATAAAGTTACCTAGCATAACTTTACCTTACACACTGCTGCATTTTGTAGTATGAATGGCACTTTCCATGAATTGTGTACAATATGGTGTCCCTTTATTGTTGTTTTTTTTTTTAATTATTATTTGTTTTAGATATTTGATTTGTTTAAAACTAGCTTTCATTCTAGGTTTATTAAACATATCTATCTCCACTTTAAAATGGTGATTTTGGCCTGGCCTTGACCTTTTTTAGCTGTAATAATTAAAATGCTATAACTTGTTTTAATTTATTTATTTATACTCTAACTATATAATTGTATAACACTCTTTTGATGTCTATTTATTTCTAGAAAATAGCAAAATCACACAATGCAGTATATTAAGCATGTCCCGAATTTTGATAACAGTGTTCCAGAAATTGAAAGTTATGCAAACTGATTTTATAGAGGTTAGAGGTTTATGATCAAGTTTTCTGAAGGTTAAACATTACTGAACATTTGAAGAATTGAAGAAAAAAAAGCGCCTCTATCTTACATCAGTTTTCTTATGGTTGCCAAAGGACAAGCCACACCAAATCAATCAGTCAATCAAAGAAATCAAACCATCAAAAAAAAAAAAAAAAAAATGTATTCAGATGTATACAAGCCACCTCAGGATAGCACAGTCCTTTACATATTAATGGTAATCTTAAATTTGAGTGATTTAATGCAGTCTTATGAAAGTGACAGTTTTTCTTCCACTAATGCTTTTTTAAATATAGCCTCCATTTACACTTGACAAGTGGGCCGCATTAAATCACTTTAAGGAAAGTTTCAGATGTAAAAGTTCTCAATTTTATTCACTTACTCTGACAAATTGTCTATTAAAGGGACTGTAAATTAATGCAGAAGTTGAGTGGTCTGTGGAAATGATTGATATGTCTTCTGTACATTACTGAAGTAGTCATCCACACCCACCAACAACAATTAATTGTTCTGATCCTGGTTTCACTTTAGCATTAAAAAGGAACCTAAATCATGACCTGTCGAAGACTGTAGTGTAGACTGGATTGTATCCCCAATAGGTCTGTGTGTCAGAATAGGCTTCTGTACCATGTTAGCTTATTAAGAAAGTCAAAGTTCAATAGCAGTTGAACAAGCAGTTGTTTTTGAGTGAAGCCTGCTGACTATATTTAGGCCAGATCATTTAGTAACTGTACTTCTAGAACTTCTCAGTACAGTTTGCTTTGACTTTGTGTGAAGGACGCACTTCAGCTTGACTTTGTCTTGATGAGGTCTGTGTTAGCATGATGAAGTCATCTGCACTTTAAGGTATAAAAAAAAAAGAGAAAAGGCTGTTTACTGAAGCAGCACACCATGTGAGATTGTTTAACCCCATTTGGCATCCCTCATCAAGATTTTTGTGACCAAATAGTGCTGGAGTGAACAAGGGCGGAAAGAGATTAGCGGGCATCCTAATGTGTGATTGAGTGATAAAAAACAATTGATGCTATTGTTGGTAGTGGTGCGTAGATAGATGAACACAAGCAAGCTCTTAACATACTGTGAAAATGGTTTGCTTGCTCCATCTATGACTGAGAACAGCAGTTTCGGTTGCTAGCTATGATTGTGAGTTAGAGTGGCAGGTGTCTGGGGGTTGGAAGACACACACACACACACAAGTTCCCTACTGGCTGTTGTTATGTGCCGGTAAGAGCTCAGGTAATGGTGTGGTATTGCTGATGTAATTTGCTGTAACAGATGCCAAACAGAGTTGCCGGTGTGAGCTGTCGCATTGACGCTGTTATTGTTGTGACTGCAGCCATTTTAAATCTCAGGTGTGTTTTAAAGCTGGCAACAGTTGATGAGAGGAGGCAAGATGAATCACAAATATTTATGTGTATGTGCTTGTGTGAACTCAACCCGGTTCTGTCCAAACATATAGACCCTTGTGCAAACATGCTTCTGCACACAAATATACCAGGATGAGGAAACCCCGACACAACACATAAAACTCCCTTTGCACTCTCAACCCTAAATAAAACCACATCTCCGCCTTCTCAAATGCCTAGCCTCTCTTTTTCACGGACCAAAAAAAAAGACACTACCTCTGGTCAATGAAACCTGATTAGTCAATTTTACATAAAGAACTCATGGAAATAGGTTGCAGTGATCCATTCAGACTGACATTGTGTTGTACTTTATTTGCGCAGGTTGTGCGTATTTACTCAAGTAAATCATGTAGGGCACGATGACTTCATAGTTCTTAAAATGATAGGAATATGCTCACACTTTTGCTCTTTCCCACTCACTACATGTTGCTTTCATCAAACTGTGTTCTCACCCAGAAATGTTCAAGGGGATGGGCCTTAATAAAAAAGGGTGGGCAAAGCATATAGTTGTGTCCCAAATTACTCAATATACTATGCGTAGAATAGTGTATCTTAAAGAAATAAATGTTCTTTATTGGCATCTATGTTTTCATGATGGACCTTTAACATTAGTTAACAACTAAATAGAGGAAGCACCTTGTGAAAACTACACGCCAAATTACCAACAAAAATTCAACACAGTACAACGTTTCAAAACAGCAAATGACAAAACAACAAATAAAAAAACTATGACCAACAATGGAATGCCTCTTATTCCTATGTTCTAGCAAGTAATGACAGTATAAACATGTTTTTTTTTTAAACCATGAACAATGAAAATGTTTGTGCTTACCTTAACATGCCGTTCTAAAATACTATGACATGGCTTCTGGTCAAACACGATGTCCCCAGGACTGTTATCCAACACTTACATTTGTGATGATGACTTACATTTCTGTTTTAGTTGCTGCATGAACGTGATGACCTCAGCATCACCAATGTGTCTATGCTACAGTGTTTACATGAAAGGTAAGTCTCTGTCAACACACACAAAAAAAGCGTTTGAACCAGGTAATCAGACAACAGCAGCAGCGTGCATAAAACCGCAGGTGTCGTCATAAAAATGGCTGTTTAGCTCCATGATTTGTTGATCCAACACTTCATTCCATAGATGCTTCAGATCTACATAACTTATAATGCTGACCCTTTTCCCAAGAGATATTGGGAAACTTGCACATCTTACTATTACATCCTTACGTTGTAAATATAACAGTGGGCAGGACTAAAATAAACTAAAGGATCATATTTAATATTTGGAATCATATTTATATTTTCATTTTGATAAGCGTATGATATGTAGACCTACCATGGAGAGGGAAAACTTAGAAAAAACCTGTAATTAACCATGGTGACTTGCATTTTATACGTATTTTATTTAAATATATAAAGTTATAGTGTGAAAGATTTGTATTTTTGTTGTTGTTGTTTATTAAATAATTCCATAATTTAAATGATTCAGTTTCGTCACTAATGCAACTTCTTGCATAAAGTGACTAGTCTTGTGAGGTAGAAGACTTCTGTTGTAAGTGTAATGGCATGCAGGGCAAAAAAAGTGGGGGCCAATGATCATCCTACCATGACTCAGATGTTCAAACTTAATGTCACGCTTGCAGAATGACAGAGAGTGGTGATCTATCACATCTTAGTATTTGCACAGACACATGAGTATGTCATCTGTCGTGCAAGTATGACAGTGATACTGATAAGTAATAAGAAAATAATTATCCAAGAGATCTTTCAAATTGATGAACAAATGAAATCTATCTATCTATCTATCTATCTATCTATCTATCTATCTATCTATCTATCTATCTATCTATCTATCTATCTATCTATCTATCTATCTATCATCTATCTATCTATCTATCTATCTATCTATCTATGCACTTCGAATAGCCTTTCTCTTTCTTTATATTGTGACAGATTAGTAAATAATGTATATCATCTGGAAGTCTATGTCTGTTTTATTCCCATGCATATCGTTAGCTAATCACTGTTCTACAGTCCACAGCTAGTCTAATAAATGATTTATCAAAAACTGATTAACGGAATTTTCTAAGTCATCACAGAATGTTGCAAAATATGAAAGTTGTCCAGCACAATGTCCAGCAGATGTGCTGATTTCCTCGAGGAACATCCCAGAGGTACTGCGAAGTTCTTTTGGCCTGGCTTCTGTCCTTGCTGTTCTGAAGAGGCTTTCCTGGAAGTTACTAGGAGATTTGCTCAGGGTGCTAGTTTAGGCAGTGTTGTCTTAATGATGTCCTTAGGGAAAGCCTCTACCTGATACCCACCCAACGCCATGTGACCTCATGTTTATAATGCAAGATACTGCCAGCTGATCCCTCTCTATATACACACGCTGACGCAACAAATCGTAAGTGTTTACTTCAGTCGCAAAAATATGATTATACACCAATCTGGTCACACAGTAATGTATGCACACATAAAAATACATGCATAAATACAAACTTGTGTCAATAATGATGTTGTATTCTGATTAAGGGTCAACATTTTTCAGATTATAATTTTAAATGTTATAGGCTTCATTAAATATTTTAATGATTCATATTATGTTCTGTGTTAATTCTAATTGTTCAATCTATAGGTCTCTCTCAGTTAACAACTCAGCTAATCTGCCAAATTGATGATGCCCCCGGGGGGTGTCAACCACTGGCGCATGACTTTAAGCCAATGAGCTGAATCTGCAGCACACACACAGCAGAATCAGCCAATCAATTTGCTCATCAAAAAATGAGAAACAAATCCACTAGCATAATCTGACTAGATTTCAGAAATGAAAACTGAGGACATTACTTTAAACTTGAGAGAACAAAAGGAATTGTATGTGTTTTGTTGGGTTGTCCTTATCCTTATAAACTCCCACAGTGTGTGTGTGAAGGTATTGTATCTTTGCAAGTGTCTATATACAATGGTAAATTAAATCAATAATAACAACATGCATCATATAAATAAATATTGCATGTCTCTAATTCAGTAAAATTTAACAAGAAAGAAACTTGATAAATATGGCCCATATATATGAGGCTAATAATAATTTACTTTTAGTAATTCTCTAAGAAAAGAAGCATGATAAATTTAAAATAACATAGGCCTACTGTAAGGCTCAAATATACTTCAAGCGAAATCGAAGAACGAACTGATGTGACGTCATTTCGAACAAAATCAGGCCGAAACGAAGTTCGTTTTGGGAGTTCGAAACAGCTTGCCAGAGCAAACTGTCTGGAAAAGTTCGCTCCAGCTGCTAAACACAGTGGAAATCTGCTGTACAGTAGATGATAAAGTTGTACTTCTGATGAAACGAGGCACTGTCACTGTTTTATATGGTAATGCTGCTTAATTTTAAGCTATCTATTGTATAAAGTGCTATAAGCCTATCTCTCTCTCTCTCTCTCTCTCTCTCTCTCTCTCTCTCTCTCTCTCTCTATATATATATATATATATATATATATATATATATATATATAAATAAATGTGACGTGACTTTACTAGGGTGCTGAATTGCAGAGCTCGTGAAAGTGCAAATGCATTCATAGTGCATTTATTTAAATGTTTATAATTGACATGGATATAGTACATTTAGAATTTTCTTTAAAAAATGTTTACAAAATCTTGCAAATTTTTTTTTAAACTTTTAACTTGCTGTCTGTTACATAACATAGTTAATAGAGTGGGCAGTGACAGGCTTTAAGGGTGATTACAGCGAGGATGAGATTTGACCTGTTGACTAATTAGAGCAATGGAAGGTTAAAGACAGATGGAATAAAATGCCAGGCAATTAAAACTCCCCATCAGGCGACCGCAACTCTTTTTGCTCAACTTCACTTTCAGTTACTCCTTAATCCTCAGTTTGGCACGGCCACCCATTTGCAGAGATGCACAGATCTTCCTCAAATCAGAATAAACTGTAAGGATAATCTGCAGCAAACATCCAAATACCACAATTTGCTAAAAGACGCAAGGAAGGGATGTTTATCAAACTTCCTCAAATGATCTGCAGGAATGTCAGCTTGAAGATCAGTCTCCTAAGTCTCCAGCTTCTCAGATGTTTTTGCTAAAATAATTGTATTTTCTAGAACTTCAGAAAATATCTCTGAAATGTCTCAAACTGTGCTCATATTTGCAGAAATTGTAAAGTCAAATATGAACCCTTTTCTCTACATGTTAAAAATAGTTTAATTTGTGTGCATTTTATTTTTTCTAATGAATCTAATGAGAAACATTTGAGATATTGTAAATATTTGAAAAAAAAATACATTTGAGACATCCATTATATCTTCTGCGCTTTGAAAGGGCAATCTCTTTCTAAAAACTAAAAAGTGTTGTCTCTCCTGGTGAATCTGGGGACACGGTAAACTGGAAGTCACACCTGCGAGGAGCTCTGTGTGTTGTGTCGTTAGCTCTGTAATTAGCTGCTTGTCTGCGTGTGAACGCTGCATGAGCTTGTGGTCCTGTGACTATTTTCTGAGTGATTGAGTTACTGGCATTTTAAAGTAAATGCATTTCACCTTGAATGATGAATGCATGAGAGCTAGTGCCTCTAAATTACAGATTTGCCCTGTTACACCAAAATACTGCAAAACACAGCTTTGAAATGTTGCAACTTTATATACTATATTGTATAAATAGATTATACATGTATAAATGTGCCAACACCACCGGTTCTCAATCAGGGGCCTTAGCCATAGGTGGCATCATGATGACTTAAAGAGAGAAAAAAACCCATTAAAATAAGTTTAAAAAAATCTTAAATCTTTTTTTCTTTGAAGAACCAGCAGGGTTTCCACTGAAAATATGAAGAAGCCTAATTTTAAAAGTGTGATTTATAGACATTAAAAAGTCTATTAATTGTCCATTGTCAATTAATAAAATGTTATAACTCCATTCTGTAACGAGGTGCGGTTGAAGTAAAGATGAGGCAGGATCCAATTGCAGCACATGCTTTAATTAACAAACTGCAAACTTTACAACAGGCAAGACTGGATACAGGGCTCGGGAACAGGAACAAGTTCTCGGGTTATGACTATAACCCTTGTTCCCTGAGAAGGGAACGAGACACTGCGTCGTCAGAAACGACTCTTTGGGGACGGTCCCTTAGCGTGCGCCTCTGAAGTATGAATTAAACTATTCCAATCCTGATTGGTGTTGCGTCATGACGTAACATGTGAAGGCATAACCGGAAGTATAAAAGTGACGCCGACACACACACACATTAGCCTAGCGATGAAGCAAGACGCTCACAGGCCTCGAGTGGCGTGGCAGGACAACGCAGTGTCTCGTTCCCTTCTCAGGGAACAAGGGTTATAGTCATAACCCGAGACGTTCCCTTTCGAGGGAACTCGAACTGCGTCGTCAGAAACGACTCTTTGGGGAACGAATGCCCACTAGGCCACGCACCGAAGAAAGCCTGCCCTAGAGTGAAACTGATCTCAGGCACTAGCTAGGACGAGAGCACATGTGCGCCAGGCATACTAGGGAGGTGCAGACTAAAAACCTGATAAAAGTGTGCGGGGTAGCCCAACCGGCTGCCTTACAGATCTCCTGGAGGGGCACTCCCGGGAGGAGGGCACTAGAGGACGCCATGCCTCTAGTAGAATGAGCCCTTGCGGCCAAAGGTGAAGGCAAATTGCGCACCTTGTAGGCCTACTTATGGTTTGTATAGCCGGGAACCCCTAATAGGTGACCCAAAACACACTACAGTAGGTCCAACCTCCTCCAAGAAGAGGACCTCTCAAGGTAAATTCTCGGAATTCTGACTGGCAGAGCAAGGAACCTCTCCTTTTCTGCCGACACATGAGGTGGAGGATGAAATACTTTGAGGACCATGGACCTAGCCATGTTAAATTGCACTTAAGGCACATAGCTGGGTCTTGGATGCAGGATGGCCTTAACTCCGTCGGGGACACACCCCAAGCAAGCTGGTGATAATGCCGGGGCTTAAGAGAAAGGCTATCTTGAACGTGCGGTCCTAGGCAAAGCCGACTGGAGGTATTCGAAGTCAGCCAGGGATAGCCCTTCGAGAACCACCGCCAGGTCCCAGGAAGGAACCCTGTCGGTCCCACCCTCCAAATACCATGGAGAAATAGTATGACCAGTTGGTGTCTCCCCAAAGGCCCAACATATAGTGGTGCATGGAACGCCGCAATGGCAGCCATTTACACCCTACGTGTGGATGGGGAGAGATTCGCAGAGAAACGATCTTGAAGAAACTCCAGAACAGAAGCCATTGGGCAGTTAACTGGGCCTAACTCAAGTTATCTACACCAAGTGGAAAAACATTCCACTTGAGGCCATATAATCTCCTAGTAGACGGAGCCCTACAGATAAATATGGTTTCGACCACCCCAGATGATAGACCAGCATCTAGGTACTGAGCCCCCTCAGAGGCGAGACCCACAATTTCCACAGCTCCGGAAGAGGATGGAATATAGTGCCCTCCGCCTGAGACAACAGATCCCTCCTCAGAGGAATCTGCCATGGCGGAGCTATCAGGAGTGAAAACCATACTCGGGTCGGCCACATTCGGGCAACCAGAAGTAGACTGATGCCCTCTTGACGGACCCTCTCCAGGACTCCCGGGAGCAGAGCGATCAGGGGAAAATCCGTACAGGCGAAGCCTCGGCCAGGCCTGTACCATGACATCCAACCCCAGTGGGGCTGGATGTGAGAGGTAGAACCAAAGTGGACAGTGGGACGTCTCTCGAGACGCAAATAGATCCACTTCCATTGGTCCAAAACCTCTCCCATATCAACTTCACCACATCTGGATGAAGTCTCCATTCCTCGGGCCTTAGCCCCTGCCTCGACAGGATGTCTGCTCCCTGATTTCTGAACCCCCGGAATATACATTGCTCTGATAGACAGTATTTTCCCCTGGGACCAAAGAATAATCTGATGCGCCAGTCTGCACAGAGGGCGCGATCTGAGTCCCCCTTGTCGGTTCAGATAGGCTACCACTGACGTATTGTCTGATCGTACTAAGACATGGTAACCTTTGATGTCTGGGAGGAAGCTCTCAAAGCCCTGAACACAGCCATCATCTCTAGACAGTTTATGTGCCAAGAATGATGATGGTCCTGCTACAGACCCCTGGCAAAACGGCCGTCCATGACCGTGCCACAACCAGTGAGGGAGGCGACTGTCGAAACGGTTTTCCGGCGACATGACGCTCCCAGCACTGGCCCTTGGGATAGGAACCAAGGTTTCTTCCAAATTACCAGAGAACGAAGGCATCTGCGCGTAACTCTGATTATACGGAACAGATTCCCCTTGAGGGAAAAAAAAAAACCTTGGCTCTCAGCCACTACTGAAGGGGGCCTCATGTGGAAGGCCCAAATATATAATGTTGGATGCCGCTATCATGAGGCCCAGCAGTCTTTGAAACTGCTTTAACAGTGATGGCCTGGCCTAGCTTTATCCTGGACACCATGGCCAGGATGGATTCGATACGAGCGGGAGACATGCGTGCCTGCATTCTATCCGAATTTCATTTCATGCCCAGAAGAGCAGTCTTCTGAGCTGGGTCCAACACATTTTTCTTAGTGTTGAGTCTCAACCCCCGATTCAAATTTTGGCCAAGGACGACATCTCAATGCCGAACTGCCATTCCTCGAGACTGGGCCAATAAGAGCCAGTCGTCGAAGTAATTCAGTATACGGATGCCCTGAAGCTTCAGTGGAGCCACAGTCGCATCCATATACCTACACATGAATATGCGGGGAGAGAGTGCTAGGCCGAACGGAAGAACCCGATCTAAGAGAACCAGCCTCTCGAGACTGGCCTCTGGTGGTTTTCGACCCCCCTCTCGACTGCCTGAAGCGGAAGACCGGCAGGCTGTAGTCGATACGGTTTTCGTGACCATAACTGATGCTCGTTTTTTTTTTTTTTTTCGAGGAAAAACGACGCAGAGTGCGTTCATTGGAAAATGATGCGGCCCGAAGCGTCATAGACGGCGGGCAATACACATCGTTTCCGGGCCCCGCTGCAAGAACAACATCGGTTGCTCTGCAACTGAGTGGACAGCCCCAACTTTTAGATCTACCATGCCAAACCAGTCTTCGGATCTGATTTGGTTTCCGATAATGGAAATTGTAAGCATTTTGAACCTGGATCTCCTCAAATAACAAGTCAATAGCCTTAGATCTAAAATTGGCCTCAGTCCACCATCCTCCTTTGGAACTAAAAAGTACCGGCTGTAAAACCTTGACTTCCTGTCTGGTAGGGGAACACTCTCTATGGCCCCTTAACTCCAGTAGAGTCTGTACCTCTTGTTCCATAACCCGAGCCTGTTCTGGAACCACTGCGGTCGGTACGACCCCAACAAACTTGGGAGGTCGGTAACCGAACTGCAGTCTGTACCCATATTTAAAAATATTCAGGACCCATATAGATAATTGGAAGGTGCTGCCATTCTACAAAATCTATTAAGGGAACCAGCCCCTTGAGACCGGCCTCGGGTGTTTCTCGAGCACTATTCTCGACTTCCTGAAGCAGATGACCGGCAGGAAAAAGTCTAGAAAAATTTTGTGACCATAGTCGGTGCCCAGTTGCAAGCTCTTGGGGTGAACGCCACGGTGTGCGTTCGCTGGAAATCGATGTAGCCCGAAACGTTCAAAACGGCGGGACAACATATATATATATATATTTTTTTTTTATTTAGTTTTTATATATATTTTTTTTTTTATTTTATTTATTTATAAACCTGTCGACGATTGAAGTTACAGCGTCGGAGAACAGGCCAGAAGGTGATAGCGGAGCGTTCAGCAGAAAATATTTTTCTTTCCCTTTTTTTGTACCAGACAAATTTAGCCACTGATGTCTCTTCAAAGCCATCATAACTGCTACAATAAGCTATGGTACGTTTAGTGCCGTGGTACGCCTGCAAAATCGTCCTAGAGTACAGGAACGTATCAGCCTGACCAACCGCCATAAGCCCAGCCAACCAGTGCAGAGGTGTCCCTGCACGATTGTTGGGCAGCGCCGGGACTTTAAGCGAAGATGCCACATCAGTAGAAAGATAGCTCACTAAAGCTTCCTCCATTTACAGCTTCTTGCCATAACCCGCCTCTCTCACACCCACCACATTCAAATAATCATTTAATGAATGTGATGAGATATGAAAAAGAGTGGGGTTTTTCCCAGGAGAGTTTCTATCTCTTTATGAAGATTTGGGGAAAAACACAGTTAGCCCGGCGCTGAGGTTGTGAATAGTGCTACAGGAATCTCTCGTCTAGCTCTTTTTGCTTTGACAAGGATCATCCTGCTTATTTTGTGGCCAGCTAATATATATACACATATATATTTAATTATTTATTTTAAGACTGGACTCCACAGTATGCATCACAACCTCCACAAGCTCTACATAAGCAGAAACATGAGCCGGCGAGTGTGACTCATGTTGCTCGTTCCCGATGCTGAGCATAATCTATTTCCTCAGAAACAGATAGCTCGAGCAAAAGGCACTCGTCACGGGAAGAAGAAACCGCATCGCGGTTTTCTGCGTCATGAACGACTGTTATAGAATCAGCAGATGATGAACGAAAAAGTGCCTCAGCAGTCTCGTTTCTCATCCGCGAGATCCTTCTGCGATCCCCGCGATCCAAGCCGCCGCGCCGCCTCAACGGACGCGGGAGCCGAATCGCGGGGATCGTGAGCCTGGCCATCATCAGAAAATACTATGGCCGAGCGGGAGCGCAGCACTCTATTAGGAAGTGCTTCACAGTATTCACAGGCAGCCCTCTCGAGAGCTGCCTGTGTGTGCTGCACTCCTATAACTATACACATACAACTGATGCGTGTCCCCGCCCGTGAGATATACAGGGCAGGGGTACACACACTAGTGTAATGTTCACTCGCCATATGTAGAGCTTTGTCACAGACAAACAACACCAAATAAGACAGACAGTTTCACAGAGAGCGCTTGCTGAAGAGCGAAAGCTAATGTGTGTGTGTGCCGGCGTCACTTTTATACTTCCGGTTATGCCTTCACATGTTACGTCATGACGCAACACCAATCAGGATTGGAATAGTTTCATTCATACTTCAGAGGCGCACGCTAAGGGAGTGTCCCCAAAGAGTCGTTTCTGACGACGCAGTTCGAGTTCCCTCGAAAGGGAACCAACATCACGTTAAACAATAGACAAGAACTCACAAAGACAAGGTAATATTCCATTTGGGAATACACATATGACCCGAAGGAAACATATGGAGAATACTGAGGTGTCCAGTCGCAGGTGGAATATTTCAACCTCAGGGGTGGCAAGGTGGCTTGCTAAGGGAAAGACACATGCTCAGAGAGGCTTACAGTGGAAATACACATGTGGGGGTAGCTCCGGGGAGGGACCATGCACACGGGGGGCACCTAGCCGACGCCCAGGCAATAGACACTGGCGCTAGCATCAGGGGTGCTGGAGGAACTCAGGGCTTGCGGAGAAGCTCACCTGGGGAGAATATCGCACGTATCCAGTCCGTGGAGTGGAATGGCGAGCAAGCGAAGACACCTGAGCAGGTCCGGTACTAGCTAGTTGAAGCGAGTACATGAGAGGACACTGGCTCCACTCGGAGATTGTAGAATCTGGCGAATGTGTTCGGTGTCGCCCAGCCTGCAGCTCTGCAGATGTCTGTTAGCGAGGCGCCATGCGCTAGAGCCCAAGAGGATGCCACACTCCGGGTGGAGTGGGCAGTCACACCAAGGGGGCACGGTCGACCTTGCTGCTGGTATGCCAAAGCAATGGTGTCCACTATCCAGTGAGACAACCTCTGCTTTGAGAGAGCCTTTCCCTTCAGCTTCCCACCGTAACAGACAAAGAGCTGGTCTGAGGTTCTCCTGCGTCCTGTCTACATAGGCGCGGAGAGCGCGTACTGGACAGAGCAGTGCCAAGGCTGGGTCTGCCTCCTCCAAGGGCACCGTTTGCAGGTTCACCACCTGGTCCCGAAAGGGAGTGGTAGGAACCTTGGGCACATATCCAAGCCGGGGTCTCAGGATCACGTGAGAGTAAGCCGGCCCGAATTCCAGGCACGCTTCGTCGGAGGATTCAGTCTCCTCGCCCCCCTCAAGAACCTGACGATCAGGTCGTGCTTCCCTAAAGATTTACCTTCCACCAATTCATGGTGTGCGGCAATAGCGGAAACATAAACTTTGAGGGTGGAGGGAGACAGCCTTTGCTCCATCCCATCTTGAAGGAAGGAAAGCACGAGACTGACCAAACACCTCCGGGGGTCTTCTCGGCGAGAAGAGCACCAGTTGACGAAGAGGTTCTACTTCACCGCGTAGGCGTGTCTGTGGACGACGCTCTAGCGGAAGTGTTGGTAGCCACCACCGCTGGTGTTAGGGTACTCAAACCTGCCTCGTCTCGTCCAGGAGCCACACGTGGAGGTTCCAAAGATCGGGACGAGGGTGCCACAGGGTGCCCCGTCCCTGAGAAAGGAGGTCCTTCCTCAGAGGAATTGGCCAAGGAGGTGCTGTCGCGAGGAGCACCAGTTCGGAGAACCAAGTCCGGGCGGGCCAGTACGGCGCAACCAGAAGTACCTGCTCCTCGTCCTCCTAGACCTTGCGCAAAACCTGCGCAAGAAGGCTCACTGGGGGAAACGTATATTTGCAGCCCCACGGCCAGCTGTGCGCCGTGCATCCGTGCCGAGCGTGCCCTTGGTCAGGGAAAAAATACAGGTCGCAATGGGTCGAGTCGTGAGAGCCAAACAGATCTATCTGTGCGTCCCCGAACTGGTCCCAAATCAGCTGAACCGACTGGGGATGGAGTCGCCATTCTCCAGGGAGGGGCTGAAGCCGTGAGCGCTCCTAGGCTGCACAGTTCAGAGCTCTGGGAATATAAATGGCTCGAAGCGACCTCAGATGCTTCTGACTCCATAAGAGGAGGTGGCGAACGAGTTGCGACATATGGCGGGAGCGTAGACCACCTTGATGGTTGATGTACGCTACAGTGGCGGTATTGTCTGATTGGAGTAGTACGTGTTGACCCTTGAGCAACGCCCGAAGCGGTGGAGGGCAAGGCGTACTGCCAGCAACTCGAGGCAATTGACATGCCATAGGCGCTGGGGTCCTGTCCAGGAGCCCGCGGCAGCATGTCCATTGCACATGGCGCCCCAGCCCGTGGTGGAGGCATCTGTTGAGACAACAACATGCCGGGAAACTCGTTCCAGGGGGACACCTGCCCTGAAAAACTGAGGTTCGACCACGGGGTGAAGATCTGACGGCAGGTCGGAGTAACTGATACTCGGAGCGTGCCTTGTTGCCATGCCCACCTCGGGACTCGGTCGCGTAGCCAAAGCTGAAGCGGTCTCATATGAAGCAATCCGAGCGGCGTTACCGCGGCTGCAGTTGCCATATGCCTCAGGAGCCTCTGAAAAATTTCAGTGGAACCGCACTCTTGCCCTGAAATTGTCTCAGACAAGTCAGCAGTGACTGTGCGCGCTCGCTCGTAGGCTGAGCGGACATGGCGACCGAGTCGATGTCCATACCGAGAAAAGAGATCCTCTGCACGGGGCAAAGTTTGCTCTTCTCCCAGTTGACCCGAAGGCCCAGACGAGCTAGGTGCCGGAGCACAAGGTCCCTGTGTTCGCAAACCTGGTCTCGAGAGTGAGCTAGGACAGTCAGTCACCAAGATAGTTCAGGACGCAAATCCCGTGTTCCCATGGAGGAACAAGGGCTGCCTCGACGACCTTCGAGAAGACGCGAGGAGACAGGGCTAGCCCGAAAGGGAGAACCGCGTACTGGTATGCCTGCCCCTCGAAAGCAAACCGGAGGAACGGTCTGTGTCGAGGAAGAATGGAGACATGAAAGTAGGCGTCCTTCAGGTCGATCGCTGCAAACCAATCCTGGGGCCGAACACATTCGAAAATGCGTTTGGCGATGAGCATCTTGAACGGCATTCTGTGAAGAGAGAGGTTCAACAAGCGCAAGTCCAGGATCGGTCATAACCCACCGGTTTTCTTGGGGACAATGAAGTAAGGGCTGTGGAAGCCGGACCTCATCTCGGCTGGAGGGACAGTCTCGATTGCACCCTTCGCCAGCAGGGTGGCAATCTCTGCTCTCATGATGGGGGCATTGCCACCGACCAGAGTGGAGCGGACTCCCCTGTAGCGGGGAGGAAACCGTGCGAACTGAATCGCATAGCCGAGCCGATGGTTCGCGCGACCCAGGGAAGCTCCAGGCAGGCTCCCAAGAACTGTGTCAGCGGAGTCAACGAACCATCGACGTCCGCTCAGTGGTGCAGCGAAGCGGAATGACCGGCCCAGAGGTGGACGGTATAGCGGCCCAGAGTGGGGGCATGGTCATAACCGCACCCTGACAGAGGAGGCCAGGGAAGGACCAGCGTTCCGCGGGGGCCTGCTCTGCCAGGGGTCTGGCGACAGAGGGGGATGAGAGCGGTACGGTCCAAGGACTGCACACACTGTCATCTGGCTCTGAGACAGAGGGGGACGAGGGGTGCACGGCTCGGAGGCGGCGCACCGTGTCTTTCGGAACTCTGTATGCTCAGAGACGAGAGAGTCAGTTCTTTCTGAATAAGGATTCTTCCCCAGCCCTCCACCGGGGAAAGGAGTGGCCCTGCTACCAACTCCTGGAAAGAACTAAGTCCCATCTCTGAGCAGCCCATCTCAAAAGTGCCGCTTAACCCGGCGTTTAGCGGGGGGCGGGGCTGGAGAGGGCTGAGGCATCCCCCCACGGTCTTCCAAAGCCAGCCCGGGTGAACGGGCGGGGTTGGAACCGTGGGAGGGCGCCTTCGGCGGATGGCAGACTGAGGGACCTGAGCGGACGGCGGGGCCGTCGACAGAATAACCTCAATCTGCTCCCGTGCGGTTGAGAACTGTTGGGCAGAAGTACTCAACCGCACCGCCAAAGAGGCCGACCTGGGATATGGGGGTGTCGAGCAAACGAGTCCGCCGACATCCTGCACATCAGACCGTTCAGCCCCAGAGTGGTAAAATCACCTGACTCGGAGAGCGTACGGCCACCTTCGTCGCTCGGAGAGCAAGGTCAGTGGCGGCGCGCTTTTTGGTAGCTCATTAAAGAGCCTCGAGTCAGTCCCGCCCTCATGCATAACCATGAGCATCTGGGTCAGGTAGCAGACAGAAGGGTCATGGGATGCAGTGAGGCGGCTGCCTGTCCTGTGGCACTATAGGATTTCGCCACAGAATAGAGTAGACGAAAAGAACTACAGGCTTCGGACGGGTGCTTAGGATTGCGCCGGGAAGCACTCTGAGGACACAGTAGCATCACAGAGCGTTCAACCGGGGGGACCCCAGTGTACCCATGGGGCGGCCCCGTTGAGGGGGGGAAAGGCGGATGAGACCAACGAGCGGTCCTGAGAAGACACGGGGGACTTTCAGGCCGTCGAGGTCTCATCATGCACTTCCGGGAAGTAAGATATTGGGGTTTGCCGTGGACGCGGGTCGGCGGCCTTACCCAAAAAACAATCGTCCCAGGAAAGCATGGCCGTCATCTCCGGATCAGACTCAGGCACAGCCATAGCACACCAGAAGGTGGCAGCTGTGACGAGTCGTCACTTCCAGAAGAATAAAGCCCACCTAGTGATGCTGCTACAGACATAGCACCATCCTCTGTAGCTTTCAAATGAAAACACACGGGCCACCCGAAGATAGACTCGTGGAATCACCTGATCGCTAGCGGGCACCGTCATTGAAGAGGGGGGCTGGGGTCACGGACACAGAGTCGGCGCCTTGTTCCAGACCAACACCCACAGGTCACCCTGGCCACCAGCCGAAATTGGGGGGTGGATGAGGGGACTCTCACTCTTGCGAGTTCACCGAGTCTCGACCTAAATGACGCGATGATCATGTTCCCACAGAGAGAACATGAATCACCCACGAGCGCTGTACAAGCATGATCAAAGCCCAAACACATTAGACAGCGCTCGTGCCCATCAGAGTCCGATACCAATCTGCCGCAACCACAAATGTACGGGCGAGCCGTCTTTAAAAAGACATGCCACGTGCAAGCTCTTTTGTGAGAGGAGAAAAAAACTCTGCGATGTTGAAGCGAGCGGGGAGAAACACACTCACTGGCAGATCACTGCACAGATCAGCAGGCAATGTGAACTCGCTGCAGATCGCCGTCACACCAACATCGGAGAGAATGGCTCGTCTCCTAGAGCGAAGTCAGAAATGGCTGTGGAGTGAAGAGATACTCTTGGCTCCGAAGCGAAAACATAACTGCATGTTGCCGGCGTCCTCGTTTTATACCCACGAGGTGGGGCGGAGTTACGTCATGCAAATTCCGCAGACCCATGGCATTTCTTTGCCATTGGGTCGTTTTTGTATACTCGAAGTCGATAGGTGTTCTAAGCGAAACCCCATTCGTCGTCATCCGAGTAACTCGGAGTGACAACGAAAGAAAACCATAGAACAAGGCAGGGCACAAAACCACATCGTAACACATGCACTTTTTTATAATATATATACAGTATATATATATATATATATATATATATATATATATATATATATATATATATATATATATATATATATATATATACTCTTGAAACCTTTTTTTTACAACTGTGATTTTACCTATACAGTTTTGATTCATGTTTTTAATTGGCTTTCAGTGAAAAATAATAAAATGTATTCCTTAGTTTTACAAGTTTAGTGCTGTCCTGATTTACATCTTTAAGTCACGAGTCCATTCCATTTCAAATCTCAAATGGGGTGATATCTCACAATATTACAGTTTTACTGTAATAATAAATGCATTTTAAATAAATGCAGGCATTGTGATCATTAACTTGATCATTAAATTGTTTAATTAAGGTTTATATATGCTAACACAACACAGTTCAAGATAAATCTTTTTTTTTTTTTTTTTAATACTGGAGCTGCCAGCTCAATCCGTGTGCTTTCGCTATTGACAAAAGGACAAATGGATTTGGAAGGTACGCTATGATGTGTCCAAAGATGTGGTTTTGGAATTTTAAAGATCATTTTCTTTTGATTCTCATAAATTTTCGGCATATACGCACCTTAAACAAACGCCCCCCACAAACACCTCAACGCCCATCGTTGATAAACGTTATAGCAGTTTACCAATTTTACTTGTTTGTATTCTGTAATATTCATCATTCAAACACATCATGTAATATTATAATTCATAATGTACCTATAATCTATTTATAGAAATATTTCATATTGGTTCATTAGTATAAAGTAAAGCCTAACGCACATTTTTTCAGTCCCTGAGCAAAAACAAAAAAAATATTCAGACAAAAAAGCAACAGCATATTGGCTTGTAATGGCATGACATGAGTAAACAACTATTTTAACTGGTAGGCAAAACAATATATAGCTTTTTCTATTCTGAAGAGTCATCCTTGCAATTAATGCATAGGTGAGTACTGGGGGTCACAAGACTGCTCTCTAGACATACCCCGAGGCTGTAGATTTTTGGAGCCATGAGGGCAAATAAATGCACAGTTATCTGAGCTATCTGCGATGTGGTGAGCACCCAGATTGCCTCTGGGCTGGTACAAAGCTAGGAAAAGGTTCCAGAAAGCATTAGTTATTCTGCAACGGTTGAAGGTGCCAGGACCCAAACACTTTACTCACGCAGGTAATGATGCATGTTGTTTGCCTGTGACTCCTGCCTGCCTCTTGCGATAAGAAAGAGGAAATGCCAAAGAGCCGAGCACACCTGAAAGAAAGAAAAAGAAAACTGAAAGAGGAGAGGACAGGAGAAGAGACACGAGATGAGGGAGGCAGCAGGAAAGGCGAGGATGGATGGACATGGTTGTTTTTATTCAGCCTAGGATCTGTCAGCGCTCCCTCACATGGAGAAAGAGCAAATGGGGTTGGTGGTGGAGCAAGGAGAAGGGATATCAAGCGAAGGAGAGATTTATGAGGTAAGAATGACTTCGAAACAAAATGATGCGTAGCTTCATAGAAAAAGCCTAAAAGCGGACTTGAAAGGGATAGTTTACCCATAAATTAAATAGTATCATCATTTACTTGCCATCAAGTAATTGCAAAACCATTCGAATTTTTTTTTTTTTTTTTCATGTAGTTTTAGGTCATTGAGCCATTGAGTTGAATTTGTGAACCGGATATGTCTGATTTGTGAATTGATCATTCAGTTTAAATCAACCAAAAATAGCCAATTCAAAAGACACATTTGTTCACAAATCAGCTATTGCAACTACTCTCACGAACTTCTTTGAATGTGCCAAGGAGAGCTTGAGCGGATGTCAAAAGTTTCAGTGATTTATTTTATACAGTTCTGTTCCTCACACAAAGCTATTTAATGGCTAATAATATAGCATTCAGACTGTGGAGACCTTTTAGAAGCTTAAAAGCACCAGTCCCATTTCATTGTAACTGCATGATAAAAACATTCTTCAAAATGTCTTCCTCTGGGGAAGTCATACACTAAAAAAATAAAGGTTCTTTATAGGCATTCATGGTTCCATGAAGAACATTTAATTTCAAGCGAACCTTCTCAATGAAAAAAAGTTTATTTATACTGGAAAAGATTCTTTTAAGAACTGTTCACTGAAAGGTTATTTGGAGAACCCAAAATGGCCATTATGGAAATAGGTAGGTACATGGAGGGTGGTAAGGTAGATTAATGAATGAGCCTTTTCCCTCGGCAGTTCCGGCTCCAGACTGCCAGCAACCTTCCATCCGGGGGGCCGTGTCTCTCTCGGCATGCCCACAAGAGAGGCGACTGTGTGGGATGCAACGCTGCCAGACCCCCTGCTCAGCCTCTTCATCATCCACTTCAACCCCTGCACAGCTCTGGCAGAAAACCTCTCAAAGAAGAGAGGGGACGGAGAGAAGAAGGAGGGCAGAGAAAACAGAAAAATAAAGGAATTACTTAAAGTCAGAGTAGTGCTATTTCATGAACTTTCTGCTTGAGGATCACTTTTTCATTACAGGGCGCCACAAGGTTATACATCAAAAGTGTGCATGTTTATCCATCTGATAAATGACTCTGATAAAGCCTCTGTTTAGTCTCCGCTTCATCCACGGTGAACTAATGTCAACATCTTTATTCTTTGCATCTGTGGTGCAGTTAGTGTTTGATAGATTGTTATGATCTGTGATCTATGGATGGTCCTTCAAATGAGTCATCGCTCCCTGAACAACAAGTTTCTCACATCTGAGGTGTGAAATAATAATAGTACAGCTGTTGTAATAAAAGGGTGCTAGGTGTGTACAGTATAAATATACAGTATGCTAAATAAAATACTTCCTTATTTTTCAGAAATGGCTTTTAAAATTATTAAAATACAATTTATATGTTTAAAATGTAAATATTTTAAATCACTTCTTTTTGACCTGCTTTGTACCATTAGGATTTTGTTATGCTCCTTGTATTTGGAGACCATAAATATCAGCAATTGCAATACATATTAAATATATGAGAAATATAACATGAGTAACCATGCAATATCGCTCTAAATTAGCACGGCTGTGATTCAGAGCCTTATCGCATTTCTACGAGTCTGATATTGCATTTATACAACAGTTCGATGGCATAAGTGAAAATAAACAAGAAACAACAATGGAGTGTCTAAAACCCCTCTTTTGTGCAGCATCGGATGCAAATCTCAAGTTGACAGTTTAACAGTTGAGGCCAACCCTTTTTTACTAATTCTAAAACACCACTTTAGAACTTGTAACGAAGGAACGGTGATTTGCTTAATCGAAAATTATTATATTTTGTAGAGTAGAGCATTATAATGATCAACTAAGCTAGTGGATTACCTGCATCACCTGATATTATTCAGGTCAAAATCAGTTTGAATTTCTGCTGAGGAAAGCGAAATCATTGTATTTGTCCTTTTAACAGTTAAAGGGATTTCCCATGACAGTGCTAGTCAATGCAATTTGTAAGTTGTGTCTTCTAAGGTGGTGTTTAAAGTAAAAACGTCTTTGTTTACAACCTTGTTTTTGCCAAAAGTCTTTGCTACTGACTCACTCATAAAGACAGTGTTTGCTGCCGTCTAAAGGCGCAATAATGTAACTTTCACTGAAGTCAAAATCAAAATCACTAACACCAATATGACGTTATTTATATTAGTAACGGAGGCTTGGGGTCAACTGTTAAACTTTTCAATATCAATGAAAACTGTGCTAATATATAGAGCGTTATTGCACAGCTACTCGTGTGATAGGTATGGTGGCCGAGAGCTCAACGCGCTGCAACTGAAGAAAACACCTGCAAATAGAAAAACACCTACAAATTACAGGTGAAACTCGAAAAATTTGAATATTGTGCAAAAGTTATAATTTTGATGATTATGGCTATTATAAACCCAAATTCAAAATCTCAGAAAATTTGAATATAATTTTTCGGATTTCACCTGTAAGAAAACCACTCATCTAAGCTGTTGTATGTACATAATAACTCCAGACAAACCTATTTGTAAATTAATGTATTAACTAAGTCACAAGAATTTGATCAATTTCAGTAGCTGATGTATGAGAAATCACAACTGCTGTAGAACACAACTCAGAAAAAGCTGTATAATTTGGTGTAAAATGTATAGACTCGTTGCATTTGTCACCAACTTGACATGGTGAACTTAATCAATGGCATTATTTTTTGTCTTTTCAATGGCATTCACAGCCTTTGAGTGGCTTTGATTACATTATGAGGTATTATAATAAAGCAGCACTCATTTTTGTTAGTGATGGACATGCATTGTTGTTTGAAATATGGGCTCTCTGTAAGCCTGCAAGCCTTGACACTCCTACAACTCACTATTGTCCCACACAATGTTTTCATGTCCATGTTTTATATTCATCTATACTGAGGTCAACACAACAGGCTACGTGTTCATGATCAACATTCATCTACTTCATGAATATGAGTTTGTTCAAAAATTAAGTTGTGACTATGAAAGGAAAGCTGTTTTTGCTGCTGTAATTTTACACAAAACTCATTATGTTCAAGGTGAATCAACAAAGCTTGGCATTCCAGTGCTGCTCCCTGTTAAGCTTTAATAAGCTGAATGCTGTATCTGTCCTGACAAGTTGATGGTGAATATCCAAGCACAAATTCTTCATCAGTGTGAATTATCTTATTAAATCAGTGTACATGTGTATCTGCTTCTGTTTTGGATTCAACAATTGGATTCCTAACAAACCGATGACAAAATAGAGAATGTTTATTTAATTATTTATTAACTTTTATTTCTTGTAGATAAAATTTGGACTCTTGCTAATAAAATATGAGTTTTGGGTTCATGTGCTCAGAGCCACTAACCAAAAGGTCAATGTTTAAATGTTTGCATAGTCCAGTTAACCCATTCTTGTAGATATCAAACCTGCACAATCTGTAAAAAAAAAAAAACATCTCTTTCATGTATTATTATATGAGCAATAGGCCTGTCTACGGCGGCCGAGAGAGCTCAACGCACTTCAACTGAATAAAACACATGCAAATAAAAAACACCCACAAATTTAGAAAACATCTTCATCCGTTTTACCACACATGGGTGCTCCAAATACTCACAACACAACCAAATACAGAAACGCACTGCAAAAGTTCACAACACAACCAAATACAGAAGCATGCTGCAAAAATTCTCAACACAACCAAATACAGAAACACGCTGCAAATAGAACAGAACAAAACAGACATTTTTCCAGGGGACCCCAATAAGTGACGAACTCGGCTGGGATGTGCTTAGAACTCAGTCTTATTTTATTTTTTTTATTTTTTTTGCAAAACATACAGAGATGACATGTTTATGACATATAACTTTGCATAGCCTACAATAAGTTCAATGTCATCAGAATACAAATGAGAAAAGAAAGAGTTAACAATGAGCTGAAAACAAACCAAAAAAGTAAAAAGAGAGTAAAAGAACATGAGGGTAAGATTTTAATCTATTCATCAGTTACATATATTTTGTTATATTTAAATACGTTTCATAAGAAATGTTTGGTAATGCAGGGTCCAAAGATGAGACGGCAAGTTTTGAAGTTGAGACACTCACACACATACAGTATATGACGCATTTTTTAAAAACTTTTTTGTATAAAATGTATATTTATTTGCTACAGTTATGTTAACAGCAATAATAAGACATTTCCATCGTAAAAACAGCTATTCAGCTGATGGGCACATGGGAACATTCCAGGTGAAAATAATGAGGAAATTACGTTGTCTTTCGTTGCTTCCTTCACCAAGTGCGTTCCAAACGGCTACATAAATGGCACACAAGTGCCGTACTCTCTTCAAGGGCTCTGCTCTTCGAAGGGAGTAGGGCCGGGTTCTTCACTTATTGAGGTCCTCTGGAAACATTTCCGTTGTGTTCTGTTCTATTTGTAGCGCATTTCTGTTTTTGGATGTGTTGTGAATTTTTGCAGCGCGTTTCTGTATTTGGTTCTGTTGTGAGTATTTGGAGCACACGTGTTGTAAAACGTATGTTCAATGCTCTGTGAATGAGTAAAAAGAAAAACAGAATTTCAAGCGCCATCTTTTTTAGATAACATCCATTATTGTCAATTAAGCAATAACACAAGCAGAGTGTTGTTCCGAATCACAAGGGAATCACAGCTTTGCTGATTTTCAGACCATCAGCACGACTGCGAAAAAAGTATTGATTGTATATACCAGTTCCGTAAATAAGAAGTTAGTTTAAGTTTGGTTTTATAGACAAATAGTTTGCATATTTTTGCTCTGCCACTGGAAATTTAAACAAAGCCAAAGCAGAATCAACTGTTCAACCGAATCAAACACAACAGTGGTGTTGCATTTCTGAATGAATCAACCCTAACCTTGAACAAATCAATGTGGATGATTGAATGACTCACTCATAGGCAGTGGTATGTTTCATCTTTGAATGAAACAATATTTTTGAATGAACCAGTTAGGCCACTCAATGATTGCTTGTTTGTTCATGGAAAGAATAGCATTTTTGAACAAATCGTTAAAGGGTTAGTTCACCCAAAAATGAAAATTCTGTCAGTAATTACTCACCCTCATGTTGTTCCAACCCCGTAAGACTTTCGTTCATCTTCGGAACACAAATTAAGATATTTTTGATTAAATCTGAGAGCTGGATCACTCCTCCCTATAGGCTTCTTAAGGGATCGAAACTGGCCGGCCCAAAAAGTTATGAAAGACATCGTTAAAATAGTCCGAGTGACTACAGTGGCTCAATCTTAAGTTTATCAAGCGACGAGAATACTTTTTGTGCGCAAAAAAACAAACAAAAATAACGATTTTATTCAACTACTCATTTCCTTCCCTGTGGGCCTTGAGATTTCACGTAGTGGAACTGCGCAAAGATTCTAGGTTGTACGTCACACGCAGGGGCGAAAATTTCATCTAAATGTTGGGGGGGACAATAAACATAACATTTCTCAATAGCAATTATATTATTTACAATACACATAATTTATACCCCCCGATCCCCCCGCGATTTCCGCCTATGGTCACACGCATCACACACATGACCAGCGTTGGCCAATAGTGAGCCTACGTGTGACGTACAACACAGAAGCTTTGCGCAGTTCCACTACTCACGTACAACACAGAAGCTTTGTGCAGTTCCACTACTTGAAATCTCAAGGCCCACAGGGAAGGAAATGAGTAGTTGAATAAAGTTGTTATTTTTGTTTGTTTTTTGCGCACAAAAAGTATTCTCGTTGCTTGATAAACTTAAGATTGAGCCACTGTAGTCACTCGGACTATTTTAATTGTGTCTTTCATAACTTTTGGGCCGGCCAGTTTCGATCCCTTAAGAAGCCTATGGAGGAGTGATCCAGCTCTCAGATTTAATCAAAAATATCTTAATTTGTGTTCCAAAGATGAACGAAAGTCTTAAGGGGTTGGAACAACATGAGAGTGAGTAATTACTGACATCATTTTAAATTTTGGGTGAACTAACCCTTTAAGTGAATCAGTGATTAAATTTCCTAAGTCACTTATACTGTAACAATGTAACTTGCAGAAAGAGTCACTGAAGAGTCTTATTTGGTTATTGAATGTGGTGAAAGATTCCAAAGGCCCTGATCAGAGAGGGGTCCCGACCGGAAGCCTGAACACTATTTCAACCCTTGGGGACCACCACCCCGCAACATTGACCAGACGCAATAAACGGTCCAGCCAGGCCAGAAACCTGTCAAGTCACTGTCGTTTAAAACCTGTGAATATATGTCAACATATTTAGCAGTCTGAAATGCTGCGAGTGTGGCGGGGTGGTTGAAGGGCAAAAAATAAACGAATGTACAAAATGGAGCAAAATAAAGAGCAGACTCTGCCACCCCGTTTCCGTGAACAGGTAAATTTCATAAGGCACACAGGTTTGCTACCACGGAGGACAGGAGACTTAGATATGAATACAAAACACTTTTATTTTCACAACAATAACTATATAAAATGTATAAAAACTGTTGACTCGGGGCAAGAGTTTACACAACTTCAGTGTGCACCAGACCAAAAAAAAAGAAAAAAAAGGAACTTTTAAGCTGAGGCTTACCAGTTGGGCGGCTAGCTGAGCAGTGAGTATCCTAAGAACACTCCACTCACCCAATTATACTCCACACAAACACACTCACACTCACGCAGGCTGAGTGAGGGAGACACAGGTGCCAACGGCAAAACACTCTGTGAAGGAAACACCACCACCAAAAAGGCAAGGACAGCTAGCTTCCCTACACCGGGGGCATTCAGCTCCTGAAGGAAACAAAAAAAATACAAATATATTAGCCAACAGACACACATTTATAAACAAATTATAATAGTCAAGTCAAGTCAAGTCATTTTCATTTCATCTTCATTTATATATAGCGCTTTTAAATGTCTGTAAAGGTGTATCTTGAGGAAGGAGGATAAATAACTGAAGGTGGTTAATATTAAAAAAGGAAGGCGGAGAGATGCAGAAGAAATATCTTTAAGAACTCAATTTTGTTTACTGTTAACAGTGACTTTAAAAGTTTTTAGCTTATGATATCTTCTCTGAATTTGTGAAGAACTCCGAGTTCTCCGCACTGTCTGTGTCTGGTGTGAATAATGACTCATTTGTGCAGACGGTCACTTCACATGTAGGCAGCAAATCACCGCCGGATGACGGCAGGATTATGAAACACTGTGAAACCGCACCAAAAACTCACTTAAAATAAAAGGCATCGACATCCATTTGTAAAGGTTTTAAAAACACTCGCTGACGTATAGTACCAAAACACTCGACTTTGATCTGCAAATAACAACTTGAGTATATAGTCAACAATTGTTTTGGTTTATCATTATAAGTCTTTTTAAAAAAAACACCAAAACTAAAGGCAAACCTGAAAGAGTTTCCACAGTGGCTAAATGTGGACCTCCTGAGGCAATAGCGAATAATAAGTAGCGGTGACATTGATGGATGGCCACTCCACAAGGATAGACACACCAATTGTTCTTGTGATAATGGTTTCTCCTGAAGTGGATTAATCAGACCATCAGACTCTTTTTATGTGAGTGCATACATGTCTCAATAAAAGATGTGGAATGAATATTAGACTCCAATCTAACACTCAAGGCTTGGCAGTCTCTTAATAGAAAGAGTGGTTAAGGAGGTGTTACAAATGTTTTTGCCACTAAAACAATCACACAAATGTTTCTAAATATGTTTGCAGCCGGGCTCCCTGAATAGAACGGTGCAGTCAATGTTTTACCCTTAATTTAGACCAAAGTAAAGCCCCTACTTTTATGTTAGACTAATGGAAATTGAATTATGGATTCAGGACGACCCTTTTCAGAAAGCTTTTCAATAGTTCATCAAATCAGGGCCTCTTTAACAGTTTAAATTAACTTTGTGTTCAGGATGACCTGCTCTGTCAAAAACCAGCTCGCTATAAATTATGAGATCTGTCATATTGTGTTTGTGGTCATTCAGACTGAAGCAAACGCTCAAGGACAAAGATGGCATACAGAAACAGCCATTCACTCTATCAATCTGACCTACCGAAACACAAATACCAAACTGTGCTAATTTCCCTAGTGGCGTATCGTCTTAGTTTTTGATTGAGATATCAAACAAGATTACTGGATCAGTTCTTGCTCCTTGGTGTGTGATCACAAAATATGAGAGCTTTAGTGGGCGCATCAACCAGATTAACTGCGAAAGCTGTGGGAGTGATGTCCAATGGGGTTTTGGGCCCCAAACCAGAATCTCTGTTTCATCTGACTTCAGAGCAGAAGTATTACCTCTGTGTCTTGGAGACACGCTTTCAGCCACAGAGACACAAGACTGAGTTCTTCATCTGTTCTCGCTGATATGTGGATGATGTCCCTCGAGCGACATAAAAAGCACATGTGCAAATTTCCTACTCAAGATTCCACAATGATACCTCATAAAAAATTAAGGGCCCCAAAATTAAACCCCTCACTACGCCACTGAGAATCTTCATCTAGCGAGAGTGGAGGCGTTGCTCTAATTGTTCAAACTGATATCTATTTGATGGGTGGTCGTTACCACGGGGCAGGCGTGGGGGCTTACACACACGGGCTTGAGCGCAAACACAAACACACGCAGGGACTCCAGAGCATGCCAGTGTGATTCCAATCTCCCTCTTATCTCTGTTTGTTTTCATTTAGATCAGTATCTCATCCACTGTGGCAGCCACTGTTATCTCCTGGGGGCTACACTGTTCTCTCCTCCTGTTCCACCATTTGGTTCTGTTCAGCTCCATCATATCCTAACTCCACAAAAGATTCAGTTCGTGTGTTCGTCATGATAGGGATGCACCTTCTGTCAACTTGATAAGTGGAATGGTGGTCTGTTAAAATCTGATGCCAGCGTTAGACTTTGAAGAGTCAATTTAAACGTTGTTGATGAAGAAGTCAATGCTAAAATTAGAGCTCAAAAGACTCAAAGCAGTCAGAGTGTTTATTTGTAAATGTGTTGGTTTGCTTTCCAGTCACTTTACTGAATAGTCTCTGTTGCTGTACTAAAAAGCTTTGGCTTGTTTTTACACTTATGCTGCATTGAAATGTAGGCTGAAATTAATGATAAAAAGATCTCAAGAAGCATTTATTTCACAGGAGATGTAGCAAGATCCTTTGTAGAATCACACACTGAAACACTCATTTATAACAACCAAAAGTCAGAAAGTCAGAAAATATTAATATAGTCAGGCAGAATGTTGCCGTTTTGAGTACAATTATGATTATTTTCTCTAATCAGTTTTACAGTAATTTTTTACATTTGCAGTAGAGAATTAACCATAAAAAGTGTTTTATATTTGTGTATTATAATTACCTACTACAAATGCACACTGCCATAAATGTACAATGAAAGGAAATCATAACTGCAAGGTAAAAATGTGATTTTAAGTTTTTTATTTATTTAGCTGAAATGCCAATAGGCTGTTTAGTGGCAGGTTCCATTGTGACAACTTACCCCATTTCACGAGTTCAGCCTTACAAATAATCAGATCAGAGTAAAGTAGTATGCTCCAAGCTCGGAATTTGGTACTCCCCCTCCCGTATTTCTGGTTAGGGAAGTAACCAGGTGAGTGTGAAGAGACAGGTTGGTGGAGGGATGCTGAAAACTGGGGAAACTTCCAGACCCTTAGTCTTCAGCCACCACTGCAGGGCCAGGGCTGCATCCATGCACTTAGTGAACATGTGAGAGTTCTAGGCCGAATGGGAGAACCCGATATTGGTACGCTTTGCCCCCAAAAGCAAACCTCAGGAACCTCCTGTGAGATGGAAGAATGGAGATGTGAAAGTATGCATCATTTAGATCTATCGTGATAAACCAATCCTCAGATTGGATTTGACTCAAGATGATGGGAATAGTGAGCATCTTGAACCTGAACCTCTTCAGAGACCGATTCCCAAGCGACGCTCCCCTTCTGGCTTTGGCGATAGGAAAAGCTTGATGATTTGATGACGATCGGAGAGGCAGATATTGCTTAAAGGCTTTACTCTGTCTCCCTTAACAGGTCGGCTTAGTAGGCCTGCAAAATAGCCATGGTATGCAGGCTCGCAAAAGCCCGACCTGCCGCCATATAAGCTCTGCCCACCAAAGCAGATGTAGTACGACATGGCTCGGTGGGCAGTGCCGGTGTCTTGAGGGATGACACAATGTCAGGTGAAAGGTAACTGGCCAAAGCTTCCTCAACCCGAGGCATCATCCCATACCCGTTCTCTCTAACCCCCCTTTATGTTGCTATAGTTCAATATCGGGGGATTAGACAGGCGCGCTGAAAAAGTCCTGTTCCAAGATTTACACAACGCATCCCTCTGCGTGAAGGCTGTGCACGGTGCTGCAGAAAACGCTCATCAAGTTTACTCTTGACTCGCGCTTCCTGCTTCTCTTGTGACCAACTAATGTTTAGTTTGGCCACAGCCCGTGTCACAACCTCCACAAGCTCATTATAATTAGGCGCAGTGTGAACTGAGTTGTGTGCCTCGTCGGGATCACCCGCCACGATGCTGAGCACGTCTAATTCCTCGGAATCAGACAGCTGCAGCACCGGGTCCGCATCCCGATAGGGAGAAGCCGTGTGGCGGGCTCCCGAATGGGGAATATGGGAATCTGAGCTATCAGATGAGGATCAGGAAAGTGCCTCGGCAGTCTCGATCCCCTCTGCAAGCTCTCTTTGCGAGCCCCGTGATCGAAGCCGCCGCACCGCCTCAGCGGATGCGGGACCTGAACCGCGGGGTGCGCGAACCTGGCCGTCTTCATTAAATACAGTCAGGCGGGAACGCAGCAATCTGATGGACAGTGATTCACAGTGGCCGCAAGCAGCGCCCTCGAGAGCTGCCTGGGCGTGCTCCATTCCCAGACAAGACACACACATCTCGTGTGTCCCCACCCGTAATATAGTGAGGGCAGGGAAACACACATTTTCTGAACTGCTCACTTGCTATTATACAAATACTTAAAAGACAATACAACACCAAATAAGACAGACTGTTTCACACAACACAGAGCGCTTGCTGAATAGTGAAAGCTAACTCTGCTGTGTGCCGGCATTCCTTTGGAAACTTCCGTGTATGCCGTCATCACGCAACGCCAATAGAATTGGTTTAGTTTTCATTTTTAATTACTAAACTACGCTGGGGTGGGTGTTCCCATTCCAGGGTATTCCAGTTCGAGTTTCCTCGAAAGGGAACATCATATAGCATGACAATTTTCTATCGGAGAATGCTGTCACACCAAGTAAATGAGTAAATTTACTTTTACTTAAATTTACCAAGTAAATTTAGTGAACTTTATCTTGGTCAATAGAGGTGGAAACCCCTATCCTTCTATATAGAAACGTGCTAAACTTTTTTTTTCTAAGAGTGACACAATAGGGCTAGTATGCTGTGATAAAAAAAGTTTTTTTTTTCTATCTCTTCCTCTGTAATTAATAATGTTCTTAGAAACATATTTTTTTAGTTTCTGCGTGATCAAATTATGAATAACTGTCTTGGCATGATGTCTACAGCCCTATACTTGGACTCACCTTATCAGACAGGGCCAAATAAAAACTCAACATAGTTTCAGTTTCACCCTGATGGACTCTGGAAGAAAAATTGCTACCCCTTTAAGCCAGAGGACAGGGACCAGGCTGAAGATGAATGGAAACTCCCTTCGAGATTATGCTGTGAAAAGGATGTGCAGAGATGTCAATAGAGACTATCTTTTAACAACTTTTAACGTGTTACACAAATCAGTATAGCTAATGACTGGGACACAGACGGCAGATCTTGGGACCTGCCGTGGCCAATACAATTGATTTACCTGCTAACACAGAGATCAGTGCTGCCTGAGAAAAAAAAATAGCCCAGGAGCCTTGAACAAATAATAGCACTTTTATCTGAAGAAGGGAAGCTGTGCCTATAAGTATAATATGAATAATGGCCTCAAATCAGTATGTCAATACGGCCTGAGCTAAGAGCTTGTGGCCCTCAGGGTTCACATGCTTGCGACATATGTCCTATGTTTTCTCTACAGCAGTAGTATGCAAGTATGCAACAGCAAGTATGTCTATTTTTTACGTTGTTACTGTACTACTTAAGTACATTTTTCTTGTTTCTGTATTTTGTTAGACCATTTTCATTTTGGGAAACTTTCACTTACATTCCAAAGCACAAACTCTGATGTTTTACTCCAGTACATTTTATAAAAATGTATCGTTCATCATTATTTCAAACTAAAGAGAATGAGAACTGCTATGAGAGAATTCGAGAAATAATCGTTCTTTTGAGCCAAATCTAGTTCATTGAATCGGTTCTCAACCGCATTGAACTGTTCAATAGCGAATTGTACTGTTGCTGATGTTGAGTCAGCAATTCACTGATTTAATTATCTGCTCGGAGTGAGTCTGAAATTACTCAATTGTTCTGATTTAAAAATTAGACATGAACAAGAAGTACCTATTTTTTTTACAAATGCAAGAAGTAAAAAAGTAGCCCTACTTATTGTTTTTAATGTAAAGTGAAATTTTAAAAGATTTAGTTTTGTTTTTGGAGGGGGTGGGGTTGGGGGGTAATATTTCATTAGGGTATTTGCACATTAACTTAAGTACACACCACAGCTTTTCAGATCACTGAAGTATCCCCAAGTGGCCATAGACTCCCTTGCTGCCCTTCTTGCAGAGTTTGCTTAAGGGTAATGTTATACGACGACATGCACCAGGAACAGATGGTTAAGCATATTTGTGTATGTGTGTGTGTTCTCTCTGTCCCACAAATGGCCAGAATGTGACCCAGAAATGACTTGTGCTTGTCAAGAGCGGAGGGTATCTGAATGGTATCTTCTGTATGGGACTTTGTTAATGCATTTCACAGTGGGAAGAGACAACATTTCAGAAGCTGACAAAGAAATAGACCCATCAACATTTGGCTAGCATCTGTTGATTTTAAACGCTCATGAATGCAGTTGAAAGAACGTTTTTCTCCAAGTTTTCTCTAAAGTCTTTAACTGTGTGCTGTGCTGTGTTCCTGCTATCTAGGTGTTGTTTTTTTTTTTTTTTCATCTGTAAAATGAAATCAAATCACTTTAATCCTTGACTAGCGAACCCAGCCCAGTTTATTTTAAAGGACACACCCCTTTTCTTTGTTAGCATCCTGAATGTGTTTGAGATCAGGCTACACTGGAATGAATAGAGCTGGCACTTAGCAAATTACCAGGTTTACTCTCATCAGTCTCCTGTGGTATTTACTAAAAAAAAAAAAAAAAAAGTTTAACTGCATCTAGCTGAGAAGGTAATGCAATTTTATGGCAAAGGTCAAAATGTTCAGAAAGCGTGCTGCTATACGGAAGAAGCTGTGGTTTTCTTTTCACTTACTTTTCTCTTTCTTCTAGAGTTCTTGGCAAGTTGAGCTCCCAACTGGTGCAGCATATGGTGGCTGGGGTCCTGAGGAGTGAGGTGTGGCTGTCTGTGCATGTGCCAGAGCCTAATTACTTACACATTAGTACCCAGGTGGCACCTACAGTCCATTCTCTCTCTCTCTCTCTCTCTCTCTCTCTCTCTCTCTCTCTCTCTCTCTCTCTCTCTCTCTCACACACACACACACACACACACACACACACACACACACACACACACACACACACACACACACTCTCTATTCCCTCGTTTCAGCATTTACCTTTTCTCGGGGCAAACAAATAAAACAATTCACAGGCGTTTAATTATACTAACCATCTATCTGCTACTAATAACAAAACTAGACTCTTATTTGGATGTTTGCAGGTGTCTCTAGAGATACTGAATGTTTGATGATTGTTTTTCGAGCACTTATAAAGATTTAAAGTTCACCGCTTGTCACCATGGGATACAATGGCGAGGATAGGTAGGACATGATTGGTTTCTTCAATCTGTAGACGATGCATTTGCACTATTATAAAGGTTACAAGATGAAAGGCTGCCTGGAATGTTTGTGAGAGAGACGAAAAGAGACGTGTCTGCATCATAAACACCTTCATGAATGCTCTGTTCTGGGTGTCATCACCCTGTGTCGAAAAAAAATGATAAAAAAACAATCTGAGCTCTCAGAGAGGAGAGAAGAGAAGAGTGAGAGAAAAAACAATCTGCTTTTTCCACCAACTTCAAAAAACATTTAGGAAGGTCACAGACTTCTCAGTGTATGAGTGAACAAAAAACTTTGTTTGGGTGCTTCTCTGTGTGGACATATGTGTTTTTAAAAGATATGATGCGAAGTATGCTTCTCTCTTTTCTAACAACAGCAGAGGCAAAAATATTATTAATATTATTATTTTTGTTGTTATTATTATTATTATTATTTTATTATTATTTTGAACTATATTAATATATTATAGTGATGCCATGTATGCTCCCAAGTATATTGTTATATATAAAATTATATTTTTATAACTATTTTAATAATAAACATTATTATCTACACATACGGTTTGATTTGTGTGTGTTTGTAAAGTATGATTAACAGATTAACATTCATTCAGTAAATGAATGTTACATTCATAACGTTGTAAAGACAGATTAACATTCATTCAGTGAAGTAAATAGGCTTACTGTCAAGTGGACTGACAGCTCTTCACTCAGATGCTCAGTGAGAGTAAAAAAAAAGGTTCACTCAGGTTCACACCGAGGTTAGAAACTGCTATTTAATCTAGTTTATTTCACTGATTTCCTAAACTATAAGCCATTGTAATAGAGCTCTGTAGTTAGAGAAAAGCTGTTCAAATTCACAACCTATGATGGCGCAATTGTCATTTCAAAGTCTTTTCTGAGCCTTTTTGTCCTGAAGTCTCAGTGGGGCCGTGTCACTAACAGGTCTGATAACAGTGGTTGAGAGGTGTAAATGTCAGAAAAGCTGTGTACACAGAGCCCCTGGCAGAGCTCAGCTCACGGGTGCTCTCTGCCCCTCTTTTTCTTCCTCTTTCTCGCTCCTTTCACCCCTCCCGTCACGCTCCCGACTCTTTTGTCATCTTATCTGCTGTCCGACTCTCTTCCCGTTCCTGCGTAACAGACAGCACACCTGGGATTTGCGGCCTCCCTGCTCTCACATTCCTGTCCTGCTCCGCTTATCGTTTTTTCGACGCCTTGTCGCTTCAGACGCTTAGGCAGGGGCCCCAAGGCCCCTCAGAGAACTGCCAGGAGTCCGATGAGCCTCCTCCGCGTCTTACTGTCACCTCAGACATCAGACATCTGGCAGTGCCACACACACACACACACACACACACACACACACACACACACACACACACACACATACAAGCACACAGCAGAGATCTTCAAAACATTCCCTACAGAGAAGCATTTTGAAGTGAGAACAGACACTGAACACCTTGACAAACCAGCACCGAAGACGATCTCTTTTTTCTCTCTTTCTCTCTCTCTCTCTTTGGAGAAGAACAAAAGTTGCCCTCATAGATGTCATCAGTCAGGAAGAACAAATGGAGCGCTGACCTGTCAGAGGAGATGAGGTGTGTGCAGGAGGAAGGAAAAGAGGGGTGAGATGAAGGGAGGAAAGGCGTGAGGGAGGTGAGAGAAAAGAGTCTGACAGGGGCTGGGACTGTTAGCATATTTATGAGGAAAGATTTTCTGTTCGACTTCAATCTATCTGTCAGCGGTGGCCTCTGCTTAAAGCGTCACCCAACACCCACCCTCACATTATCATTTGAGGCCCACCTTCTTACATTTTACATGCTAAACAAATAAGATCCTGCTTGAAGAACCTATTTGTATTCAGCAAAGCTTAGAAAAGTTAACCGAACATCTTTGAGTGACTTCTCTTGGAAATGTATGACTTGTTTGGGGAATTGTAAGTAATTTATTTTATTTCTTTAATTATTCTTATTATAGCCCAGTGATTTCTGTATTTAGGTCCCTCGGTCAGCTCTACCGTTCAGATTAAAGCCTGCGGTTTGTGAAAGAGATTAATTTGAGTGGAGGTCAAACATAATGGAGTCAATTTTAGGGAAAATGAGATATGATCACATTGCTTTTGTCCTTTGTTTCGTGCTGCATTAAGTTTAGTTATGTGCGGCTGGCTTTAAATTGAACTTTGCTGGAAGATATATATATATATATATATATATATATATATATATATATATATATATATATATTGCATTTTCTTCTCTTTGCAAATGAAATGTCTTTATTCACATTTCCCTCCGTTTTTGTACAAAACTGTATTTGAGCTCAGACGTCAATGTTAATAAAACTTAAATAGCATTTGTTTTGAACAAATAAATTGCACTAAATGCTCATTTGAGTGGTTGTATCCATGTGTGCAAAAAAAGACTTTAAGATGTCCTGAGCTACAAAACAAAACCAGACAGCAGAGCCTTCTATGACGTATTTCATTGGAAAATAATGTTTTGTGTAGTTTTTGATTTTTGAAGGAAAGTGGCTTGATTATTGAACTGTCTGCTTAAGTTGTCTTAAAATAAAACACGGGAGTCTAAGATGTAAGTATACATTTTTCAGTTTATTTGTCACCTCCTGGTATTAAGGTGTTTGTGTGCATATGTGTGTAAATATCAGTATCAGTGCATGTGTTTGCTTTGCATTGTGTACACCTTTTGTATTTGGCCTCAAATTTCCAAACGGATCTATTTGGCTATAGTAATACACAACTGCCATGTATTCAAATCTAGAATAGTACGCCCCTCTTTATTTATAGACATGATTCTCAATATCCAAAAGTGAAAAAATGGATGAAAAGTTTAGAGATAAGGCCTTCTGTCATGTTAAGAACCCCTGTAAAGTGGATTAGCAATGCTAACTGCTCCCTTGTGGAGTCTTACACACCACACTTGAAAAAAACGGCGCAAATGAAGACTGCACTTTCAGAAAAGTATATATAGATAGATTTATAGATATAGATTTATATTTATTTTGAAGTTTAAAAGAGTACAGTTAAGACTTCTCACACGTGATATAACCTACGTATTGTCTGAGAGAGTAAGATTTAGGCCACTGCTGTCCCGCTCACAACGTTAAACACTTAACCCTGACGGAAAGAAAATCCCTCTGTGGAATCCGTTGCTTCTTTTTTTTTTTTTTTTTGACAAAGAGTTGGAATAGATTTAGGGAAAACACCTGATCACACACACAGCCGCACACAGAATATAAAAACAGTCATGTCTAAAAGAACAATATTGCATTTGTAATGCACAAATGAATTTCCTGTACAATTGGCTTTTCAGTGGTGTGTGTGTACATAAACAACTAAAGGGCTCAGTGAATATATCTCCATCTTTGTCGTTTTCGTTGGTGGGTCTCATCATCGTTCACAATGTGGTATTTTTTTTTTTTCTTTTTTTACGATGAACAGTAGTGCTGTAAACAGGCACACGCAGAAGCCAAGAGGAATAATCATCCTCTTGTTTCTCTCCTTGTCTTCCTTTCCTCCATGTATTTTAACGGTCTAGTTTTGTCCTCCGCTCAGTCCTGCTGAGAAGCGCGTTATGTCCAGCCGCTCGGCCTTGCATCTAGCTCTGCGAGTCTGACTCTTTCATCAAGTTTTTTGAGGTCTCGGAGGCTCCGGAAGCCTTCGGGAATGCACGATCATCTGACGCCTCTGGAAATAGAGTCTGAAAACTTGATGCTCTTCGCATTTCCATCAGTTTCACTGATTGTGCAAAATCACGCCGTCTCTGGTATGTCCACTCGGAAAGAGCTAGCATATCCTTTTCCGCGCTAAAAAGGGAAAAAGAAAGAACGCCTATTAAAGATGATTTTTAGACAGCAGTTTTTAGTGTTGTGCTAAGCTATTTAAAGACCGTTTGATGCATATAGAAACAGAGCTTTGATGAGGAACTATAAGCCCACAATCATAAACTATTTCCTCAAAGTTAAACGCACCACCCACACAGCCTCGGAGCGCTCTTTCTGAGACAGATTATCTGAAGGTTTCAACACAACAAGAGCAGTCAATAATATATCAATCAATCCCACTACCACCTTCATCCCCTCTAAAACAACAAACAGTGGTAGGCAGCCTAAACCTTATAAACTCCGGCCTTTTGAGAGCATCTGTTTCAAGCTTCTGAGTTGATGTTTGGCATGACTAGTAAAACATTGCCTCAATAAACATACTGCCTGTGTACAAAACAATAAGGAGTTCCTGCCTTTCTTTTATCTCTGTGTTTTACAAGTTCATTTTAGGCATTGTCAATCTCTGGTGGGTCTTTGCCTATGGTCAGATATCTGAGAATGTTTTATTGTTTGATCTAATAACTTATCAGATTAAAATCCCACAACTAGACATCAGTACAGTGGCAGAGAGAGCTCAATGCGCTGCAAATAGAAAAAAACACCAGCAAATTAAGACAACATCTTCATCAGTTTGACAACACATGTGCTGCAAATACTCACAACGCTACCAAATACATTGAACTATTTATTATTATTTTTATTGAGATGATAATTTGCATGTTTTCGTCAGTTGCAGCGCGTTGAGCTCTTTCGGCCACCATACATAAGGCTTCTGTAATTCCCTGCATTTACAAACACTGTGCAATTGCATTGTGCAATTTCTTGTTTTAAAGCATGTGCAATGTTGAAATAATTAATTTAGCAGGGTTGTGAAACATTCTGAATTTGAATTAGAAATTAAAGTACAATGGCATTCAGATGCTTGAATACCACAGTCATTTTTAAAAAGAAAAACAAAGGTGGTCAAGACAAACTTTAAACTTTGGCTTAACCTGTTTCAAAAGTCTTGGAGGTTTATACAGGATATATAAACAACTTCCTGTAGCGTGTGGCTAATTCAAAGAATTAAAAGGGAGTTAATTCTTCAAATCAGTTTTTTTTTTTTCACAACCCTGGTAATTTTTTTTTTTATGTAAGCAAATGTATGAAGAAAAAGCTTATCAAACACTCTTAAAAATAAAGGTTCTTTAAAGCTTTAATCCACTTTTTTTTCACTTCATAGGGTTTTTGCTATTTGGTTCTCTGAAGATTAAAACGGTTCTTGGTGCTACATTAGAGGTTCTTAAGATCAGCATATTGATTCCTCCGTTTAAAATGTGCAGCCCTCCTGGGGCCTTTAAAGCACCACTAGATGTTTTTTTTTTTCTAAAGAACTAAAAGATAAAAAAAAAATCTTTGAGGAAGTTAAAAAGACTCTCTTATGTTCTATCCTACACTTTTTCCTTCTATCGGATCCTTTATTTGTAAGAGTGTGCACCAGGAACCAGTAGATGAAGAGCAAATGAAGGATGGGCAGATGTTGATGGGTGAAGGAGAGCAGAAGTGTGAGGGCTAAGGGTTCTAAGAGGAGAATTCAGCAGCACTTCACGCTAGAGGCCTTGAATTTGGAAAGTTTTTTTAGGTCAGATCAAGAGAGAGGAAAGCGCTCTCTCTTTGAGATACTCACACAGACAGGCGGCTTTGTAAGGCATGCGCGAGTTACACAGAAGTGCATCGAACTCTTTCCTCTCTAGCGTGGAAGCATTGAGGTGGTGTTGATGGTGTTGATGTTGGTGTTGGTGCATCTGGTTGGGGTGGTGTGGCGTCTCTTTGCCAAAGGTTGAGAATGACTGATCACCCGCCAACGTCTCGCCCTCAAATACCTCAGAGTCGGGCACAGAGTCCATGCCCGGCACGTGCAGGTTGCTGCGGTAATCGGCACCCTGTCGTGCCTCGGTGGGCACGAAACTTGGCATCCAGCAGCGATCTGAGTGGCCGAGGGCTTTGCACTCCTCTGTGCAGTTGGAAAACAGGTCTGCTCCTATGAGAGAGAACAGAGAGATGGGTTAGCTTGTGCTTAATTGTCCATGTGGGTGAATGGGAGAGAGAATATGCTCCCAATTGCACTGGAAGCATGTAAGTGCATTAAAACAAGACAAACAAACATAAATAAATACAATAAATCATGCGTATGCAATGCATCTATGCTATAACGCGCCCTCAATGTCTCCTCTCTTAGATAAAAGAGCAGACCGTCGAATTCTGCATTAATTCAACCAATCAGAAGTTATCCAGCATCTTTTTTAGACTTAATCAAGCATTATAAATATGTAAATCCAGATGAAATGTAATGCATGTCATTCACTTTGAAAACATTAAAAGATGTATGCATGAAATGTCTGTGGCACTTAATGTGCTAATAATGAAAAGATTGCATGGCGCTTTTTTTCCCCCTTTTTGTGACTTTTAAATTACAAATTACCCTGATCAAAGCACGTGTGGAGAACATACACACAGCGAGTGGATGAAGTCAATGCTGTAATCTCCTCTTGAGGTCTCTCTTCCACTTCTCTCTTTCTATTTGACATCAAAGGTAAACTCTCTGAGACACCAAGCTTGCAGATAAACCCAATCCTCTGTTCTCTTTTCTTCTCTTCCGCCCAGCTACAAGATGAAGGGATATATTATAAAGGTTATAACCCTCTTTACTATTTTGTCTCTTTCTCGTCGTCTCAATTAAAAGAACAAAAAGAATGAGTGACACTATAAGACATTACGTCACCTTAAAAGAAAAAAAAGAGAAATACTTCAATAGGTGAAAAAAAGGCTTTGGAATGTACAGTAAAATGTTTTAAAATAAACTATATTATTGATATAAAATCTAAACAATTTTATTGAATTGCTTTAACTAAAAAAAGCCAAGCTCCATCCCCAATATTAGGCCCACCACATCTCTCCCAGAGGTTTATCACGAGCCTCTTTGAAAAGGTATTTTGATTATCAGCACATAATTCAAACACCCCGCTGCTAACATCCAATGGCGAAGGACCTCGCGAATCACAAAGCCAAGAGAAACTAGCTCTACAAGAGTGTTACAGCTAAATCCAGCGTGAGGGACAAGATCCTGTTAGTTTGTGCGTGACAGTTGCATGATCCCTTCTACCCCCACCGTCACCCCAGACGATGTAAACCCTGCTGTTTTGACTAGGAGAGGTGAGCATTTTGAAATCCCCTTTTGGCTGCTGTGTCTAAAAACCCCATGTCTAAAACAGTCAGTAATTACAGCTGGAGGATTAATGAAGTGCCATTTTCAAAGAACCGCTAAGCGGAGATGTTGAAGGTATGGAGCAGAGTCAGTGGTGTGGGGTGGGGGGGATGTTCTTATAGCTAATCCTCAGACTAGCCCTTCAGACAGAAGACAGGTCAGCATACACAGACTTTGGGTTTCTGCTTTAAAAGAGGATTAGAGTTCTTTGGAGCTACAGTACATGCAAACAACCTTCTTAGGCCTGGGTTTGGTAAGACTCTCCTAATTACAAACCAAAGCATAGGACCGCCTTCCAAGGCAACAAGTAGTTTAGACACTAAACATATCTGGAAGCTATCTATGACAAAATTCAGAGGTCTCATTTTTATAAGAGACTGTGAACAAAGGTTATTTGTGTATTCTTGATATTTCCTGACATTTTCTGAAATTAATTGCTCTCTGTACTCATCCAGTGTCCTTTTTTTCAGTGGGAAAAATGGAAAAGTAATTATATTGTTGACTTGTAGTTCAATATTGCAAGAAAGAGTCAAGTCTGATGAAAATACAATGCTCTATATTCTCTGGTTGAAAAATAAATACTATTTTTATACCTAGTAATAATTTCTGTTTCAGTTAATCCAATGCTTTCCACATCGACCACATTCGGATTTTAAAGAACATTTTCATAAGTAAATCACCTACTGACCTGACAAACAATTACAAGGGTTTTAATCTGTACTACACTAACTTATTTAATATTTCTCTTATAGATTAAAGAAGATATATGACAATGGACTGTAAACGAAATTATCTATTGAAAAATCTCCCCACTCTATCTGCTCTGCTGCTTTCTGAGCAGAAGCCTTGCAAAGCATTAGATCCGATAATAACCTTCATTTGCTAATCAGGCTGAAAATAAATTACTGATCAGTGAGCTGTTTCTGAATTCTGAAAATGACCTGCAGCCCAAATGAGGGATTCTGTAGCAATGTGGCAGATCCTCGGGATAAAAGAAATTAAATTGGAATGAAATGATTCAGGTGTGTCATTGCATCAGAGAAGCTCTAAAGTGTTCCATATTACAGATGCATTTTTATGCATTAGAAAGAATTTAAGCGATGCTTATCTCTGCCTTTTTTTTATTTAGTAGAGATGACTAGATCGGGATGCATCTACGTTGTGACACACTAGACGTTTGGGTGACTAAAGTTTCCTGTTTCAAAAAGCCCATAAAACAGCAGCTGGTTAAGAAACAAAATGTCTGAAATAGATTTGAAAAGGCCGTTTCAACCCAATTCTCATTAAAATGAACAATGCACACTCCTGAACGCTCTCCAAGTCTGCATACCAAGCGGCGCTTTCAATTATCCTCATTAAAGAAGATAGTATGGAACAAGACAATTAATTTTTAGTGGGGACAACATGCTCGCAAATTGGGAAAAAATACACAATAGATTTTTTTGTTTTAATTTATAGAGCTGTATCTTAAAAGGCAAGAGTTTTTTGATGGCCTAGGACAACAAAGGCAGATGGGCTAGCTGACCTTGCATGGAAAACAAGTCTTGATTTTAATCTAATGTTTAACTGAGCATAAATAGGCTAAATGAGAGCTGAAGCAGTCCAGCCACAGCATATGGTGCTCTGGAATAACAGCAGAGGACATATGCTCAACCAAAGAGAAATTAATGATAATAAGATGCAACTTTTGGTTGTATTCATTTGTGTCCGACTATGTCATAATTACATTATACACTCAACTTCACGATGCACTCGAAGCTAGGTGTCATTTAGCAACAAAGCACCATTTCCAATGCAGCCGAATCTCACACATGTGGTCTTATGAAGGTGTGAATAATAGTGTCCTCCGTCAGTGGAATGTGGGGAGAGGGATTATGGTGGGGGGGGGGGGGGGGGAGTTGGAAGGAGGGGGAAGGGGGGGGGGGGGTTGTCGCTTGTTTGTTTGCTGCTAAACCTATTTGGTCCCGTTCCCACAGAGTCGATGACAGACTGCCAGGACTGATCTAAATTCCATCATGTCTTAAGAGACATGGGTGAAAGGGTAGATAGTACCTCTGAAGTAAATACTCATATTCATAAACAATTGGATTATTCTCCACTACGGCTGTTGTTCGCAAGCTCCCGCATCCATACTCAGAGGCTCGGTGGCCTAAAATATTTCTGCTAGGTTTCAAACAACCTCGGGATGCCTTGATCAGGGTTTTTGTTCTGATTGTTTGGATGAAAAACAACCAAACTATTTCAAATATTCCATCTTTCAACCAGTATGTCTATCTCAAGAGTTTAACCAAAAATGTAAAGCCACATCTCTACATGCTCAGCCTGAATAGCATTTATTTTTAATCAATAACAAAACGAGAGAAATATGAGAAATGGACTTATATAAACGTACCAGAGGAATGTCCACGATGCATGGCGTCATGGTCACTGTCTCCCTGCTCGCTGTCTCCATGACCGCTGTCTTTTGAGCTCACGATATCTGCCTCTTGAAATGCAGAGCTGATGGAGGAGAGAAGGTTTGAGTTGACCGCTATGCCACACGACTCTTATACAACCACAATTTTACTGCTTAGCCTTGAAATGTTCTCAGTCTGTCACAAATCCTCATGCTGGTTTAGTTCAAATGTTCATAGACTTCTCATATTTATTTACTTCTATCATATTCATTTAAAAAATAAAGTCATTCCATAAAGTAGGGGGGAAATATATATTTCAGGTCAGTTAAGTGCTTACCTGTTAACACGCCTTGGTCGGTCCACCAAATAACTGAGTTCTGCTCTCTGGTGTTTTGTCTGCAAAAGAGGGATCGATTTGAAATAAACCTAACAATATTGTATAACAGTAATTTACAATTTTAAAAGAAAAAAAAAAAAATATATATATATATATATTATATTATATTACTAGGTATAAATATATATATATAACATATATATATATACATGACACTATAGTGATAATAATACGGGTCAGAATTCAAGCATTTCTCACTGGGGGCATTGCAGGGACTTTATGGGCAGTCAAGATCATTAGGCTCTGCTGCTATTCAGCAGAATTCAACTATAGATGGATCTTTGTTCTTGTGAGGCTCTGCAACACCGTGACTGGCATATCTAATGCCCTTTAACCCGGAGAGCTTTTCACAAACATGCAAATCTAGCAGTTCAGTGACTCACTATGTTTACACTCTAACATGCACAGTATAGGCCACACAAAATATATAACAATAATAAATAATAATAATAATAATAAAGTAGAACAGATTAATATTGTTAGTGTCAGTCTGCAAGCAACCAGTTATAAACCTGTTTATTTTCAGAGCTCACTATCCTGAAGAGGAAGACTGTTTTGTTTTGAGTTGTTTTAATTCCCTTAATGTGTATTTATTTTGAAATCTAAGATAGTTCAAATGTAAAATAGTAGACAATTAAAAAATTATGACTATTGACACATCCACACAATGAAGTCTTTGAATATGTATTTAAATAAACTGTAGCCTATATCTGAAGAAGAAAGCTAGATTTGCTTTCTGAGTGCGATTGATGAAAAAATCAAACCAAAAAATAAAAAAGGAATTAATAGTATTTTACTTTTTTAATAGTATTTAGTATTTACTAGTATTTAATAGTATTTTACTTTAATTAATAGTATTTTACTAAATTTCTTCTTTTTTTTCGTGTAATTATATTGTGAGTAAGTTTTATTAGTGCTCGTACCTCACTGGAGAGCAGGCTGCCGTTGGATATGATGTCCGGCTGCTGTTGGTCCGTGTAGCCGGTCACTAGTGCTCCGCACGGGTTGTGCTCGGTGTCGTTGCTGCGCGACGGGCTGCAGGCCTTCAGGAACATGAGATCCGTTTTGGCCGATTCCGGAGTCAGACAGACCTGATAGCAGTAGTTCTGACTTTGATGTAGCGAGCCGAAGCTCCCTGACTCCTCCACTGGCACCTGTGCGGCGCTTGCCACGCTCACGTTTGCTGTGTTGGTGCTCTGAACCAGCATGATGTCGGACTTGCTCAGTTTCTTCTTTTTCCGGGCAGCCCGGGCCTGTCGACCACAGCAGCCACCTGACCCGCACGACCCGCAGCCCACCAGGCAGCAGCAGTCGCTGGCCAAGCAGGTGCTGTAGATGTTCAGCTTTTTCTCCTTCTGACAGCGCACGGCCAGCACAATCATAGCCAGGAGGAAGATGAAGGAAACGGAGCCGAGCGCGATGATGAGGATGAGCGTCAAATCCAGAGACGCGTCTTTGGCCTTGGCAGTACCGCGTTCTCCACTGTGGCCTTCCACGAGACTGTCCACGAGTGTAACCTGCACCGCTGCGCTGCATGACATGGGAGGCTGTCCGTGATCCCTTACCTCAATCAGCAGCTCATACAGCTGTTGCGGATCTCGTTTGACTGACACCCGGCGGGCCGTGCGCAACTCGCCAGTGCGCCAGTCCATTCGGAACATCCCATTCTCGTTACCTCTCTGTATACTGTAGGACAAGCGCGCATTCTCTCCATCATCTGCATCCATGGCGACAATGCGCGTAACTAAGTAGCCTGGCTCGGCAGAGCGCGGCAAAGGCTCCCGTGCAGTGCCATTTTTTCCAAGAGGCGCAATCACAGATGGCGCGTTATCGTTCTGATCTACTATAATGACGTTCACCGTGGCGTTGGACCAAAGTTCGGGGCTGCCTGAGTCCCTCGCTTGAACTATAAAGCTGAAGTCTTTCAGTTGCTCATAATCAAACGATCTAAGGGCGTACAAATACCCATTCTCCGAGTTGATGGACACATACGTGACCACAGACATTCCCTGGATTTCACACTCCACTATGGAGTAAGTTATATAAGCATTCTGTCCGACATCAGGGTCTACTGCACTGACAGCGTAGATGTAAGCACCGGGGACGTTGTTTTCAGTCACATACACATCATAAATGGGCTGCGTAAACGTGGGCGCGTTGTCGTTCTCGTCAGACACGTGCACTTTGATTGATTTGCTGGTCGCGAGAGATGGAATCCCTTTATCTCTCGCAACCACGGTGACCGTGTATGCCTCTACAGTCTCTCGGTTGAGAGGACCGTCGGTCACAATAGTGTAATAATTTCTAAAAGAGGTTTTGAGTTTAAAAGGAACATCTCCGAGAATCTCCACATGCGTCTGACCGTTGTCTTCAGAGTCTTTATCGGTGACGCTTAGTAAAGCGATGACGGTGCCCGTGGCTGCGTTCTCGCTCACCGACTCCGTGACGGTGCTGAAGATGATCTCTGGAGCGTTGTCGTTCACGTCCGCCACTTTGACCAAAACTTTACAGTGCGCGGGCACAGCATTAGGTCCCATGTCTTTCGCTTGAACGTAAATCTGATACAGACTGCTCTCCTCAAAGTCCACCTCACCTCTGACCTCTATACGGCCCGTTCTGGCATCGATATCGAACAGTTCCTTGACCCTGCTTGAAATGTGGTTGCTGAACGAGTAAATTACTTCCCCGTTCGGGCCCTCGTCTGAGTCGGTCGCGTTCAGCTGGATGACGAGCGTGCCCACGGGCACGTTCTCGGCCAGGTTAACCGAGTACACCGGCTGATCAAACACGGGTACGTTGTCGTTGGAGTCGAGCACCCTGACCACAAGCAGTGCTGTACCTGTCCGAGGAGGCTGGCCACCGTCTACGGCCGTGAGGACATAACGGTGCATCGCCTGTTGTTCCCGATCAAGAGGCTTCTCCAAAACCAGCTCTGCGAATTTGTTGCCATCATTCTGTGTTTGCACGTCTAGGTAGAAATAATTGTTATTGGTGATGTCGTAAGTGCGCAATGCGTTACTACCAACATCCGGATCAAAAGCGCTCTCCAAAGGGAAGCGCGTACCCGGGGTCGCGCTCTCGGATATTTCCACGGTGATATCCGTCTCCGGAAAGCTCGGCGGGTTGTCGTTGATGTCCACCACCTCTATCTCCACGCGAAAGAGCTCGAGTGGGTTCTCCAGGAACACCTCCAGGTGAAGCAAACAGCTGGCGCTCTGCTTACAGATGCGCTCCCGGTCGATTTTTTCGTTCACGAAAAGCACCCCGTTTTCCAAGTTTACTTCCAGGTACGGCGTCCGCGAGCTGGGTACCACCTGAAAGCGGCGGGATGAAAGTTTTGTAAGGTCCAGTCCAAAATCCTCTGCTATATTCCCCACAAACGTGCCATGTTCCGCTTCCTCGGGCACAGAGTAACGTATCTGCGAAACCACCCCTTCCGCGAGACACAGCAGGAGCAAAAACACAAACATTTCCACTCAGGAAAGGGCACTTGGAATATTTTATCTCCGTGGAGCACACAGCAAAACCATCACCCTCTTCTCCAAGGTAAGGCGCGCAGGCGTGCGTAAGGCTTTGGTTGTATGGCAATATTTTGTTTCCTTAAACAGGGCTGTCAGCCAAAAATCATGCTGTCTGCGTTCTGGTTTACACAGGACCGATTTCCCAAGGCGATTTCCTCCACGAACAAGCTTTAGAGTCGCAGCGGATTTCTGGCACAAGTGAAAATTAAAACATTAAACTGACACTGATATAAATAGATATCATCGGGCGTGTGATAAAGCACAATATCATAATCCACAGAATTAATGCAACAAATGCATTTTATATTAGAGCTACAGTCTCTGATATCTGAACGGTCCCAGTATATCTGGTGCGCTCCTGCGGGGTCCGCTGGCACAGTACTGAAGCATCAGCGCTTAGCTGTTCGGTTTTCCCGCAGCACCCTCCCCTCGCCAACCAATGGGAGCACCCGGCACCAGCAGAGCTGAAACTTTATTGGCTGTGTCTTACATCACTCAAGCCTCCTGGTGGCTGATAAACACGCCCCTGGTTAGAGCTGCGGGATTTCTGGTCATAAGGATTGAATGGCTGATGAGTTCGTAGGAGAATGAGTCAGAGAGATGAATAAGGTGTGATCAATTTGTGGGGAAAAAATAAATCTCAGAACGGGATTATGCATATATATATATATTCACAACATTTACATTTGACTTGTGTATACATGAAAAAAAGTAAAAAGGGGGGAAACCAGCATTTGTGCATTTCATTTCATTTCATATCAAGTGCTTTATTTAAGCTCATTGTATTTCTCTCATTTTAAACGGACAGTATTTCCCTCCACTAAAATATTTTACAATTACTTTTGTATTCTTCTTATAGGAATAAAATGCATTTAATGTTTCTATTGCACACATATACCAGGCAGAATCTCTACTACATCTTACAATGTGTTATTTTTGGAGCTTTCTCAGGTTTGGTTCCCAAGCGCGAGCCACATGCGCCTCCTAGCTGCCAAAAAGAATCTGTTGCGCTGCTGTCAGTCACGCGCATGGGATTCCTCGTGGCAGCTGCACATAAATAAGAAATCTGTGAAAATGTTCAGCACTTGTATTTCATCCCTGTAAATAAATAAGATGCAATTGTGCTCGCTGGATTAAGTAATTAACCCGTTTAGACCCAGTGTCCATTCTAATGGACATCACTTTTCTCTGCTGCTTTTTGTCATTTGGTGCAAAGCAAATTTGAAAGGATTAGATTAAATACCGCTAAAACAATCAACGAGTCTTATATCATTGCATTTTGATTACAATTAAATACATGTAATTTTATTTAATGGGCAGTGTGTCACATGCTAAGCAAAAGAGCTATACAGCTGTTAAATGTGATCTCAGTAAATAAATCCTAGATGATTTGGTCAAATATTCGCCAAAATCTTCAGACAATGTTGGGCGGAAGTTATTAAATGCATATTTTGTGTTAAACACCGTTTGCTTGTTACAACATCCGAAAGAGGCTATTGGCATTCCAACTGTCTGTTTGAAAACATGTCAAAAGTTGTGGGTGGTGAGTGACACATCAAACCAATACGTAGCCTATAGATGTTGTCAATTGTAATGAAAATTGCAAATAAACATTAAAACATTATTATAACTGATTATCATTTTTGGCTGCGTTTAGAGTAGAAAAAGTAAAGCACGGTCATTTTTTTTCTCTCTCCATGGAATAACCTATAATTCGTTTCTGAATGGGGTAGAGAGTAGCCTAGTCATCCAATCCCTTATGCTTCAAATAATAACTTTAGTGCCTTATATCAAACTGTTGGTCTATTCCTGCTCCCCGTCTCCCAGCAACCAAATGTCACGGTTTTCATCTGAGTGGAATAATGCAGGATACACGGTGGCAAACACAAGGAACAGTCGGAGTGCCCCCTAGCGCATCACAGAGGTACTACATCCGAATTGTATGTAAGCCATAAAGGACTGATGGCTGAGTTTAGTGTCCCCTCAAGAAAGGAACATTTGAAGGAGCGTCTGAAACGGTGCTGTGCCAGAAAGAATCTTAACACCAGTGGAGTGTAAACATGAATCGCCTCCAAAAAGAGATTTTCTAAATCAAGTTTTGGCGAGCCCCTGGCGCACTCACTCGACTTTATGCTTTAATTCCCACAAGGGTGCCGGAAGGATTGAATAGATTTGAGTTTTCATGAATATTCCAAGATTTATGGACAAGCAGTGATTTGAATATGATAATCAGATTATCTCCCCTCCTGTATTGTAATGTGAGCATACCTCAACAGCACGAGGAGAGCTGCCATTATGACTGGCACCCAGGCACGCTCTCTCTCTTTCTCTTTTTGTCACTCCTGCAACGCTGATTTATGGAAAGGTGACGTTTTGAGATTCAGAATAAGTAGTTTATTCCATTACCTGTATGAAAATGCACAATTAAAGATTTAGAGAAAATATAAACATGTGGTGGTTCTTTCTGTGGGATCACCCCCAAATTTGCCAAGCACAAACTCAGTTTTTGGCAAAGTAATTCATGCAACTGCGCTAATACGGCTTGTTTACTTACAATCATCTTCTGTTCAAGAAGTTGTGAAGTAATACTGCAGTGCTGCCAGGTTCCCAGCATGCACTGCAGGCAAACTGACTTGAGTTTAGGTTTAAAACCTTTTTTTCCATGTTAAAATTGGCAAGAAATGGAAGTCTTTTCTTCCCTGTTGTGATGCATATCTTAATTAAACTATTTCTCAAACAAGAAAAAGAAAATGTAGGACAGGTCTCGATTTTGTCCATCAGTTGATTGGATCATTGTAGTTTGCTATTGCTGTGATCTCATGTGAATGATAGGTTGAGAAGGTTGACAGAAGAGAAAAGATGTCGCTGCAAGAGGGAGGGGAAGTTATTTTGATCATAGATTATGATGGCACATGAATAAAAAAAATACAATTGTTTATTTGGATTTCCTGGTGACTTTAAGTTTTGTGAGCCTACCATCTTCTAACTGTAGTTATAATAGTAGTAGTCCCGGGTGACTTCCATAATAATAACATTCCAGTTAACAAATCAAATTTTGAAATCAGGAATTAGAGAATATAAGATTTGTTTTTCCTCTTCAAGCTCAATTCTCTTCATTTCCCGTGGAAGCGAATGGTAGGGCTGTGATTGTAGAAGTGTTGATCCAGGAACCAGTCCAATGTTGTGCAGTGTTGTGAAATCATCATTGTGTAATTTTATACAAGTTTAAAGCTTGTTTTGATCAGTTAGCATGCTTTTTGGATTGAGTTTTTACAGTTCAGGATGCCATTTTTAGATGTGCCATGGTAAGTCTGGAAAACAACGGGTATCAGATTCTCTCATTAGGTGCGTGATGGACAAGGAACAGTGACAGAGCCTTTAAACCAAATCATCTTCTGAGTTCTAACTAAGTTTCACCATGTCAGAATCTCGAATCTGGAGCATCAGATGAAAATAGCCCCAGTTCTCCAATCCTGCTTCCCTTTCCCTCCAAAGTAAATAGACAGAAAACAAAAGAAAATTGAGTTTTCGGAGATAACAAAAGATGTCTGTTCTCACATCTTAATATCTGATGGCCATATGTGGCGTCGGTCTGTCGATCAGCCCTGCGTGTGGTTATGTGTGCGCCTGGACGTCTGGTTGCTTTCATAGAAACTCTCTGGTGTGTCTCTGGCCCGGAAGACCTTTTCATCTGCAGCCTAAACATGAATGTGTGTGTGTGTGTGTGTGTGCAGGTCTGACACTGCAGTGACAGGATGAGATGGGACAGAGAGTGCTGGTTGACAGGAGGATTGTTTTCACTCCAAAGCCTTATTAAAAATGTAGCTGTCCCTCAGAGACTGGGTGAGGGCGTGTGTGTGTCTCTGCTCTTGGTCAGTCATGAGAAAAATGTAATGTGGTATTTGGTATTTGAGTTGTGTTAGAGGGTTTTGTGAAGTCTTCTCCTTTGTGAGTTGAGTTTCACGTGAAACTTCCAACCCAGATATCTGCATGCCAGCGTATATGACCCAAATAAGTCAAGAGTTTGACATGCTTCCACAAAAGATCCTGTAATAGTTCAATAGCAACAAAGGTCAACAAAAAAAAGCTAAATTTTGTTCTATATCTCACTTTTAAGTAATGTCCTGAGTTCGAAGAGTTTAGTTGTCAGCAACAGTTGCTGTGGTCATATTTAGGGAAGTCACTGTTTAACGCAGCTACATTCATAACCAATGTACATTACAGTGCAAACGTTTTGGGTCAATACATTGTTTTATTTTTTTTAAAGAAGCTCGCCAAGGCTACATGGGAACCATGATGAATGTTTTGCAACATTAAAAATACTTTTACTGTCACTATTGATCAAATGAATGCATTTGAGATATAAAATCGTCATTAAATAAATAAATAAATTATCTTATCTAGCTGGCTCTCATTTGAAACAAACTGATAATTGTGTTTATTATTGTGAAGTTGCTTAGAAACAATCTGTTTTGTTAAAAGTGCTAAATAAATAAATGAAAGTGGCTTGAATTGTGCAGTCGTATCTTTAGGTCAATGCATTCACTAATATTTACTGTATATGCTTTGTATGAAAGTTAATGAGAAATATACTTCCAGTTCAAAAAAATCCCCAGAACCCAAATGTTTTGTGTTTTTTTTTTTTTTTTTTTTTTTTTTTTTTTTTGAAATAGTTTTGGACTTCAAATACTCAATAAAAATCTTCTCATAAATGTGTGAGGAGATCTTTGAAAGTGGCACATGTAACGCTCTCCTTATTGCTTTGATCATACACTCACAACTGCACATCAACATTCTCCAGCTATTGATCATTCCATGCCATAGTAATCAATACGAGACATCTATCAGAAATGTGAGGATGATAACAAACCTTCATTCTAGGTCTCCTCTTTGACATGCAAATTACATCCAGTGCCAAAATGCAACACCCACACATGTGTGCACACACACACAAGCATGTTGTGACGAGAAACATGATCCATGCAGGATCAAAAGGGATGCGTACAGCAGGATGAATAAATGGAAATGTGCGCTGATTTCATGTAGGTCAAGAAGTCTTTACAAAAACACACACACACACACACACACACACAAACATAAACACACTCACAATCCATTAAGATGCTCAAAGCAAAACACTTCAGCAATACACAGCGATACCAGTATGATTTCCTGTAATACAGTTTTGGCCTTTCCGTCACATACAGGTAGCATTAACATAAATACATCAGCATGCTTCCCGTTAGCATTCAGTGTATGTTTCTTTGAGAGATTACTTGCATTAAAGGTGCCAAACTTTAAGTATTTTGTGAGGGATCCGTTTTTGTGATACGTTGATGCAGCTGCTGTCAGATTGCTGTATTTGACTGATCATTCTTTTATTTTTTCAAGTATTTATAGTTAATAGAGCAACAAGACATGCTAAGAGAGAGAGAGAGAGAGAGAGAGAGAAAAGAGAAGCAGATAGGGTTGCTAATGACAGCAGAGGGAAATATTTTTTTTTTACGCATTTTCTGTTTTTCACATGTGCCATATGAGCCTTAAAAAAATGTAATCCAAAAATGAATTCCCCTTTAAATATTTTAAACTAACTTTCTTCTGTGAAAAAAAAAAAAAAAAAAAAAAAAAAGATTCTGCTCTGGGTTGTCAAATCATAATTATGAATGGGAATATACTAGGTATTTTACTTATAATAATTTCTAGGGGTGCCAATATTTGTGGCCAGCATCCATTGGAGAAAAACATTTAGTTCATAATGTGAGTTGCCCCCCACTTTCATTTGTTTTACTTCAATGAAAGGTTAGAAGTTTATGATTTTTTTGAATGAAAGATCAAAAGGATAAACAATGCAGATTTATTTTCACTGCTGTCTTTGCTCATATTTACCATAGATCTGGCTGTGTGAGACTAAGTTTGAATTATTTTTAATAATTAATTCCATCTCATCTGTTTTAAAAATAAACACATTTTAATGTCATGTTAATGCGTCACACACATTATAAATAATCTACTTAGGGAAATTAGAGAATCATGACTGTATATAAATGTCAAGATAAACAGACTCATAGTTCAGTTTGTAAGATTTTTGTGTTGCAGAGGGACTGTTTGCTATGTAGGCCCAGCCTGTTCTCACGTAATTGCGTCTCTATTGCACGCAGTGTGTATTATCGTGTAATTTATACGCGAAAATGAGTTTTTATGTGCATATGATATGCAGTTTTCGTGTGCATTTGATACGCAGTTCATTTGCGTATAATAAACACGCACCCCACACCACTACTAAACCTACCCTAACCAACACATGCGTATCCTATGCACGTAAAAACTCATTTTCGCGTATAAATTACACGATAAACACACTGCGTGCTATAGAGACGCATTTAGTGTGATCGGGTTGGTAGGCCGGGGTGGAACCCGGAACCTTCGTTTGTTATTGTGCTTCCCCCGGTCCTAGTTAAGCTGTTGCTCACCAGATGTTTAGGCTGGTGTTTTTGCCGTTTTGCAAGCCGCTTTTCTGTACTGGCTGCTGAGTTTATTAAAAAGGATAAACAGTAATGTCTGCGTGCATCTTTAAATACTTGGGTTACCACATTTTGTATTTTATGTTTTAGCAACAAATGCAGTGAAAACACTAAAGAAACTGATTAAAAGTGAATTTATTGTCTTTATACGTCCCTATTTACACATAAACAAGACATTCTGATCTGAACAGTACAAACGAAAGTGCAAAAGCCAACAGACAAATGTTAGCTAGTGGTAGCTGCCCTCCCTTGATCTTCCTTGATCCTTCCCACGCATAGCATTCCTGGTGTTTCACATCCATTTTTCGCGATTCTAATCTGAAATTTGAAACATTGACAATTTGATGCTAAACGGATCAAATAAATCCTGTGGCGTTCACAACCGATCTCTGGTCCCTAGAACGCAATAATATGAACACTTTGTCCCATATAGATTATTAATACATAAAGCAATCTTGTTCCCTTAAATACAGGATGATTTATATGGGAAAGTTGGCAACCCTAGAGACAGAAAAAGATGCAAATGTGATTAATTTTATTTGGAGAAGGTCTGAGACACAATGAGAGCATCTATGATGAAAGTTAAAGACTAAGTTAATTTGACTGTATGGAAGCCAGATGAACTGTCCTGTAACATGATCTATGGCAGTTAGTAAAACAAACCCACAAAATCCAGTGAGTGGTGAAAACTGTGCCACCTACTCACCTAAACAGAATTTGCATACGGCTCCCTGCTTCCTTCCCCTAATGTATGTGTCCTTGTGCGCACTCGTGAGATGGGTAGACACAGAAAAATATATGGATCCTGTGGGATGTCCAATCTAACCACAAACGGAGCACATTTCAAACTCAGTTAGTCATAAAACACCCTCTTTAGAGGAATCGGAGCAGAGAGATCTTGCTCTGATTATCAGCATAAAGGCTAAAGCACTCAAATCTTATAGACCAAAAAAGGCGAACATATCCTGCCTATGAGAGCAGCAGGTAGGATCTATTTCTCCAGCCCCCAGATATAAACACTCGAATCAGCAAAGAAAGCAGCAATGAATCACCTTAATGTGTGGTCAACTACATAACTGAAGAGCGAAACCTATAAGCCTGCGATAGGACTGCTATCCAGCCACTTTTGACACCTCGTAAGGGCCATTATAAGCTTATATGTTTTAATGCGTATGGAGTGCTCTAATGTAATTCACATATCATTGAACCCCAGTGGATTACAACAGTCTCGTCTTTTAAGTAAAATTGCATTTTTAATTTCAATTCCTTTGTTCATAAAGTCTGAACCCTCATGAATTATTAGAACGGTTATGTAGCTTGTCCTTCTTTCATGGCTTTACAGAATACTTGGTCAGTCACAGCTTAACTGGCCATGTTGATACTTTAATGTCACTCTGCGGACTTAACTTAAACTTAATTGTTAGCTATTGGCTGTTTTAAAAATGGTCTTTAATTATTGTTGACCTCAGTTCAGTAAGTTATAAAATAATAAGTTAAGTATATATAAAAAAGTTAAAGGTACAGTAAGAACACCAGCTCCAGACAAACAATGATTCTCAAAACTACCCTGTTGCTATAGCTAACTTTACAACAACAGAATATATTTGTTCTGTGAAACATAGCAAAACCAATTTTATTCACGTATGGAGCAGAAACAATGCAACATCAGCATCTGTTCCCAGGCCTCCCTGCACCAGAAAGCTTTTCTAAAATTAACACGGATCATGCCTGATCATAACCATTCTTTTTCCAGTGATATCTGCTGACCTTATCTCTTTTGCAATGTCTCTCAGCCATCTCTCTTTCTACAGTCTTTCTTCAAATCTCCATCTGGCTCACCCTCTCTCCCCCCCTATCATGAGTGTATATGGCACTCGGTCCGATCCACTTTCAGCAGCGTTTCTCAGAAATCGCTTACTGCACCTTTAAGAGGATCATGTGTAAAGATCCACTGTATCCACTGTAATGACTTCTGAATCTTTAGCTTTGCAATCACAGGAATACATTACATACATTTTAATACATTTTAAAATATAATAAAATAGAAAACATTTTTTTTTTAAATTGTAACAATATTTCACAATATCAATGCACTTTTGATCAAATAGGCCTAAATATAGCCTTGGTGAGCATAAGAGACTTCTTTCAAAAACAAAGAAACAATCAAAATAAAATCTTTATTTACTGCTTGTAACCATAATATCATCTATACAATTGTTTTGCTTGAAAGTTGGTGTCTGATATACAATATTGTTGAAATGTTTGTTTTGTTAGACCAGATGTTTTGTATTTCATCAACTGTTCAACCTCGAACTTTGGTCATTATTTTTCTGTTATACAAGTATATAATATTATGCTCCCTTCATATATCTTATTTTGTAATTGCGAATGTATTTTTAAAGGTATTTCTCTGTAGATGTCTCCGGAGCTCCAGTGGTTTTAAAATGAAGGTTGGGTCCAGGTGGGGCCCAAGTTAAACTGCTTGCTGGTTCTGCTCCAGTTACACCTCCACACTTGTTCACACACACACATCTGTCAACACACCTGGGATAGCGGCCCTGTGAGACACTAAGCTATTGTTTTCGGATCCAGTACTGTTTATTGACCATGAGACTTCTATGGCAGCAGGCAGTCTGTAAGGACATCTTATGAACAGAAACCACTATTTGGCAGGTCTTTTATTTCAGAGCCTTTTATAAAAATCACTCAGAGATTCTTAGAATCCCACATTCATCTTTGAGTCAGTTTGTATGGCAGGTGGACAACAAAAAACGAAATGAAAAAGCAAGGAACCACGGGCAGGCTTGACACTGGCTGGCACCGAGTCGTTTGTGATGTCTCTGTTCACTTTTTCACTTCGACATATGCAGTCGCTTCAGCAGGGCAGCTTGTGAGTAAGATCAAAATTATAGTGGTGTTTTTCACAGCCAAATTGTGACAGGGTGAATGAAGACAAAAAAGCCTGGGGAGAAGGGAAGATTGTATACCAGCTGTTACAGGGCACGGGATGCTGCTGGATGAATCCTTTCATCTGCAGTCGCACATTCCTATGTAGACCCGAAATACTCTCTCTGTGTAATTTGTCATCCAAAGCAGCCAATAGATGAGTTTGCATTTGGTGTGTTTTGAGGGCAGGAGCGAGGTGCAGATTGTTTTGGCTAATTGAGTTAGCTCTCTCTCTCTCTCTCTCTCTCTCTCTCTCTCTCTCTCTCTCTCTCTCTCTCTCTCTCTCTCTCTCTCTCTCTCTGTTTTTTTGCTCTATTGTAAGCTCACTTCATCCCCCTCACCCCACCCCACCCCCACCCATCGATCGTTCATTCTACTCACAATGTTGTTTGTCATCACAGCCGAAGATGTTCTGCGTCATGTACTGTCAGTATGCATCTGCCCACACACACACACAAGTTCCTTTCTGTGTCGAGTCTCCTTTTCTCATTCTGCATATAGCTTAATTATCACCCTTCTTAATTAATTCAATCGATAATTAATCCAAATATACTTTTAGAATTAATTATTGTTTTATTCATGATAATTAACTCTTTTAATTAACCTAAAATTGTAATTCCTCTGCGCTGATGAGGAGCACAGAGAGAGAGCTGTGGAGTTTTGTTTACCACAAACCATCATTAGAACCCCAATGTCACAAAGGAACTGCATTCATGACTGTGTGTGTGTGTGTGTGTGTGTGTGTGTGTGTGTGTGTGTGTGTGTGTGTGGCTCATTGAATAATTTCTCGGTATAACATTTAACTTAAGTAATCGGCACAGTATGAAGATTTGCATGTAGTACTATTTCTACTAATGAATCTCTCTCTGCCTCGATGGATGGATGAATGGATGGATGGATGGATGGATGGATGGATGGATGGATGGATGGATGGATGGATGGATGGATGGATGGATGGATGGATTGATTGTCCATATTTGACCCAAACATGGATTGATAGGCTACAGAGAGCAAAGTTTTGAAAGACCCACAATTACACAGTCACCTTTAAAAAACAGCATACACCATTTTAGCTCATTTAATACAAATGCATGCATGCATGAGCAAACATGTAGGCCTGTTTAAAATGAACTAACTGAGTGTTGTGTAAGCCACTGTTCATAAATGTAAAACGTTGAGTATAAACTTCAAATACAGTGTCTCTATCAGAAACCCCATAAATGCTCTCATCTTTGACCTCTTTTCTTTTCTATGGAGGGTTGACGAGAGTTGCGTGTGTAATGAGGGTAAAACATGGAGGTTTACTGATAAACACGGTACCAAAGACAGAGCAAAGAGCCACATTTATGAGAAAAATAATTTCTATTAACTTGACAGTTGTCTAAATATGCAGGCTGTCCTTCAATATGTGCAGAGTTTGTGTGTGAGCGCAAGTATCCGTGAAGCGTAGCAAAAACCAGGCTGAATTTAATGACATGTATGACAATTAATGTGCCGTCCAAGGAAAGAGACACAAATTTAATAAGCCACTGAGTTTAGCGTGTGCGTATGTGTGCTCGTTGCACTCGTCTCATCACCGTGCCTGTCTCAGGGGCTGCCGTTGTAATCTCCGTTTTTTTTTTTTTTTTTGCCTTACGCCATAATAGGAAACATGCGTTTAATTAATTTAATAAGGTCAGAAATTATTACCTCCATACAAGGGATTTCATCTTGCCAAGCTGCTCCCTTCATATATTTTATTTTTTAATTGTGAATGTATTTTTAAAGGTATTTCTCTGTAGATGAATCTGGAGCTCCAGTGGGATGGTTTTTAAATGAAGGTTGGGTCCAGGTGGGGCCCAAGTTAAACTGCTTGCTGGTTCTGCTCCAATTACACATCCACACTTGTTCACACACACATCTGTCAACACACCTGGGATAGTGGCCCTGTGAGAATCTAAGCTATTTTACTTTGAGCGGAGAAAATTGTTTTCGGATGCAGAAGTCCAAACTAAATGAAGGCCTTCACTCAGAGATTGGAGACCCTCATTACTGTAACTTGGGTAAGTGCTTTTACAACTCTGCCCAACGGCAGGGTGGAAAACTTCAACCAGGAAGTCAATATTTACCCCTCACTCTACACCAGGCCAACTCCTTTGAAAAAAATGCCATTCGACTCTGGGAGAGTACATTTTAATTAAAAGGTGGTGCAATGTGTCTTTCTTTGTGTGTTTTTTTTTTTTTTTTTTTTTAGTATTATTTTCTCTGAAGGAGGAAGTAGATTGTCTTTTTAGTGCATGTGGCATTTAGATGAGTCTTCTACACTTTGGGGCAACGGAGGTTAGGAACGTGTTTATTGTGTGGGTGGGTTTTTAACTTTTCATAAACAAGTTTTTTGGAAGATCTAAAGAACTCACCAGGGCCACCTCTGCCTTTGCTTACACACACACACACACACACACTCACACACACACACACACACACACACACACACACACACACACACACACACACACACACACACACACACACACACACACACACACACACCTTTAAACCTTTGATATATGCTATGTTCGCTCAGTCCTTTTTGTAAAGTGTGAAATGGCATTCACAACCCATTTTGCACTCATAATCTGACATATTTCTTAGGGAAACTTAGAAAATCCAATTTCATATTTCTTAGAATATCCAATTTTATCCAACATTCAAAAACAGATGAAGGGATTTCTCTTTGAAATAATAATACAAAATGATAAAACAAATAATAATAATAATAAAAAGATAAAACATAAGACACTCCCATCAAATTAATGTTTCATCAGATTATGATAAGTGGATGGATTTTACATAGACCAAAATGGTGATTTTAGGGGAAGCAAGATATTACATTATTGTATGAGCACAAAACAGATTGATTAATCATGCAAATTAAGACTTTGAACGTGCATTTTAAAAGTGAACAATGTACATTTTGTGAAATATATATATATATATATATATATATATATATATATATATATATATATATATATATATAAAAAACAAGAAATAATAATTTGAAAAAACAAAAACAAAACAGACTACAAAATTAAATGCATTCACTCTATGAAATTCCCATTCCCAGCATAATTCCATGGACGTGCTCATGGCAGTTTCAGTTTAAGGACAGTGGGGAGATATAAGCGTGTGACAGCCATTAGAGTGACTGGCAGGCGTTGAGGAGGAGAGGGAGGTGCACTGGCAGGGTCGCCTCTGTCACTCACTGACTCACCTCTGTCTACACCACGGGTCTTGTATATAGATGAAGTGTGTGCAGAGAAGGTTCTTCATTCCTCACCCTAGTTTGTAGCAAACTCACTATTGACAACAAAAACAAACAAAAAGACAACATGTGACAATCTGTTCCTGGGTTTGACTGACAAATAATCATTCTGTCATCTTTTCCTTTACGTTATTTTTTTTCTTACCTATTATTTAAAAGTGTACTGCACTAGCACTTGGTTTTGAGCACTACTGATGCCGTGAAACCCATGACCACACACCATTAGGATGTGGTTTCAGCCATGTGTTTGAATGTCAAATACACATTCAAATTCACTGGACATCTCTGGCCAACTGCAGCCTAACTCTCATTTCAATAACATTTGTGTTTGACCTTAGTCTCTATTTAGAGGAGGCAGCCGTAGAGCACTGTTGGCAAGACATGAGTGGGAGTGGATATTTATACCCCCTGTTAGTCTCAAATATGGATAGGATATACAAATATGCTATCCAATCCCTAGAAAAATGTTAAAAAATATATACTATAAATTTTCATAGTCAATTGATAAATAAAGAAATGGTGTAAATATTGGCGCCCTTTGTATATATGAGCAAAACTGATTGTGAAAATTTGTTTTTGCAATTTCTCCTCTTAATCTTTCATTCAAAATATTCTCAAAAATCGAACTTTTAACTAATCAAATAGCTTAAAAAAAAAGATCCTAAACCTTTTATTTTCCTAAAATATATGTATTCCACCATGTTTGGCACCCCTTAATTTAATATTTTGTGCAATGTCCATTTGCCAAGATAACAGATCTGAATGTTCTCATATGATGCCTAAAGTTGATGATATGTGACCCTGAACCACAAAACCAGTCACATATTTTTTTTTATTTTTTTTATTTTATTTTTTTTATTACGATTTATACATCACATGCTGAATAAATAAGCTTTCCATTGATGCATTGTTAGGGTCGGACAATATTTGGCCGAGATACAACTATTTGAAATTCTGGAATCTGAGGGTGCAAAAAAAACGTAACATTGGTAACATCGCCTTTAAAGTTCTCCATTTATGTTCGTTATTGTGCTGCATTCACTCACAAAAATAAATGTTATATATATTTACTGTAGGAAATTTACTAAATATCTTCATGGAACATGATCTTTACTTAATATCCTAATGATTTTTGCATAAAAGAAAAATCTATAATTTTGACCCATACTATTGCAACAAATAAACCCGTGCTACTTGTGACTGGTTTTGTGATCCAGGGTCACATATGTGTCACATATGTGTCACATATGTGCATTTTGTAATGTGTATATTTTATTTATTCTGTGCCTTTAAAGTGTTTTAATTTGTATGTATATAGTTATATAATTATATATAATATTATTTAATGTTTAATATCTTATTTACATACTCGTATGACGCAATTGACGAAAGGAGCAGTGGCGGTTCCACACTGAATTACACCCTGGGTGAGACCCCCTTGGAAAAATTTGGCCCAATGTAAAGTAAATTATATTGCATTTGTGCACCTGAACTTTCTGTTTCAAAAGGAAATACACCTCCAGAAGAAAGTATATTCATCCAGCAAATCGTTAAGGAAGACAGTGATCAATTCCTTTAAGCTAAGTCAGAAAGCTGCTTGTATGATACGGTCATATTTATTACCAACAACTTTATCACGCTGTCGCTTTTTATTTCTTCAGCTTCCCATTGTCTGCAGTGGAAATCTGATCAACTAACCTGACAGCTTCAAGCTCAGTTAGTTTACACTTTCTCTCACACTTCTCCTCAGCCTCTAGATATGATAAAGTCAGAGTGTCCAGCCAGCACATATCTTCATTGCCTCAAATGAGGACTGATCTGACAGGCAGAATCAATGTAGACTTTTGAGATACTTTAAGAAGTCTGTGAAATCTAAACCAAAATATTTACTTTTGCATAATAGGTGGCACTCCAACGCATTGCAGTTTATGACAGGTGACACAATACTTTTGAGTGTTTGACAGCAGCTTAGTGAAATGTCAGATGACAGTGTCTATGCCGAGGCAGTCAATAAGCTCTCACAGGTTTGAATGGGAATGTCTGTTAAGCTTAAGAGTGTGGGCTGTAGATTTCCATCAAGGTTCAGTCAGTGGGTTGCCATGTTCACAGTTTACACATGAGGCGTGTGTGATGGTGCTAAAATTTGGGTGTGCAGAATGAAAATGTCATTTAGGAATGTGTTTTTTTTTTTTATCTGGTGAGTGGCCAATGAACGATTTTTATTGGCCTGAGTATCTCATTGATCGCTGGTCTATGTTTGTGTGCTTGTGAGAGTGTGTGTCTCTCCGTGTGTCGGGAAATGGGTCTCTTATTGCTGCTTGGATGAAGAAAAGCAGTGTTTTAATCGGAGGCTCATTCCCATTACAGACTTGACGGGATTCATAACAGTTAAGCGGAGAGAGCCTGGGGGCCGGCCGGGGCCTGATGGCTCCTGAATTGGCTCTTTTGTTGGACATGCATTAAGGAGGACAGCTGACCTTGCCAGTGCCTGCTGGAAATAGCGGTAAGAGACACAGCCTTTGTGTTCTGAGTGAGCCCTAAGGTGTGACACAAATCACACTGTCAAGTCCAGCACGTCAAGAGAAAAGTGCCACACAGAAATACTGACATGTACCTTGACATGCATTTCCGTAGCATTCTAGCAACATATACATCTTTATAAAGGGGAACTATTGATATATGGTGGAGCCAGTGAACTACAGACATCAGTGGTGTACACAGAGGAGGGCTATATTTAGCTTTAGCTAAGTTTGTTCATCAAACTTAAAGTTTGCTTCTGGTAATCAAGCAATTGATGACGTCATATATGAATTATAATAAATTAAGTTACAGTTTTTTGTTTTTTAAATGCGTACACACTAAACGTGGTACTTGAGGCTCACTTAGCAAAATTATTCACTCATATACAGTCCTTAATCTTCAGGCTAAGTCTGCAAAACTTGCCTGCACATTATATGCTTTACACTCAGTTTGTAAAAAAAAAAAAAAAAAAAAAAAACTTTTACAAACAAACAAAGACACATGATTCAAAACTAACAGCTCTTGAGTTTCATTTGGAAAACGTCTGGGTTACTTATGTAACCCTAGTTCCCTGTAGGATGGAACAGGAGACGTCATGTCGACGTGACAACGTAATTGGGATCACTTCGGGGAGCCCTATCATCTTCGAGTATCTACAGGATGAGCCAATGAACTTTGGCGTGCGTGAATCGCGTCACGCGCCCCGCGGGGATATAAACAGGAAGCGGGCGCATGCACACATTGTTTTTCGCTGAGGAGCCGAGATAGTAACAGCCGTACAGCGTTGGTCAGCAAGCGTGGTGATGGGACATTACGTCTCCCGTTCCCTCCTTCAGGGAACCAGGGTTACATTAGTAAATGAGACGTTCCCTTTCAGTCGCTCACGTTCAACGTAACCATGGGTTCCCATGGTTGCTGCCACATCCAGTGCCCTACGCAAGACTCTCAGACCCCCAACTGCCTGGGGTGGAAGGCCTGTGTAGAGGGAGTTCGAACTGCTGTTCCATTATAACCCACACAGTGGAACTCTTAGATAACACTGGGAAAGTGTGCCCTTCCAGGGGAGAGGGACGCTGCAGAGCCACATCCTGCCCGAAGGGAGGTAACGTAGAGAATACACATATGGATTGGTCAGTAGTTGCAGTGCAACATATGGAATGTCACTGGGGTGGCTCCAGTCTGAGAAGGGGGAGACAACACCGAGCAGTGACAGCAGAGCAGACTCTGCCAAGGGGGCTGGTCGTGGAAGAATACGCAAATGGGATCGCTGCAGGGATCACCACATATGGAACCCTGTTCAGCACAAGTTACACAAGTATACGGATCATGTGGTCTCAGGATCATGTGAGAGTTAGCTGGGCCGAATTCCAGGAAGGATTCGTTGACCGAAAATGCATGCAGGTCCCCTACCCTCTTGATGGAGGCCAATGCAACGAGGAGTACTGTTTTATAGGACAGAATTTTTAACTCTGCTGACTGCAAAGGCTCAAAGGGTGGTCTCTGAAGTGCGAAAGGATATCACAAATACCAAGAGGGTATAGAGATTGGGCGAGGAGGATTCAGTCCCCCCCCCCCCTTAGGAACCTGACGATCAGGTCATGCTCTCCCAGCAACTTACCTTTAACTGCATTGTGATGTGTGGCGATAGCGGCAACAAGGCTGGAGTGAGACAGCCTTCGCTCCAACCCATTTTGCAGGAAGGAAAGCACGACTCTGATCGAGCAAGATCGGGGGTTCTCCTTGTGAGAAGAACACCAAGCAACGAACAGCCTCGTAGAGGGGGCTCTAGCGGAAGTGATGGTGTCAACTACCGCTTGGGGTAGGTCACCTAGAAGATCCTCTCTCAGCCAGGGAGGGGCTGTCGCGAGGATCATCAGTTCCGGGAACCAGGTCCGGTTGGGCCAATACGGCGCAACTAACAAGACCTGCTCCTCGTCCTCCCTGACCTTGCACAAGGTCTGTGCAAGAAGGCTCACTAGGGGAAACGCATACTTGCGTAGGCCCGGGGCCCAGCTTTGTGCCAGAGCATCCGAGGGTTCCCTCGGTCAGGGAATAGAATAACTGGCAGTAAGACGTGTCCGGGGCAGCAAACAGAGCGACCAGTTTTATCTCATCATTTGCTGGCAGTGTCAGTATTGGGAAAAACTAATAAAGCTCTTGTTAGGCTTTTCCATTATAGCCCTTAAATATTATTAACAGAAAATTGTGAATGCATACAGTAAAACAATACTGTATTAAATAAAAAGAAAATGCTTTCTACAGACACTGACAGATAAAGAGGCTGATGAAATCAGAGTGGAAGCAGCAGTATGAGAAAGGCAGTAAAGAAGAAAAGAGGAAACAAGAAAAAATGTAAAAGATAAGGAAATGGGTTATTGGAGAGGATGGATATTAGAGAGGAAGAAGATATGGTGCAATTTGTCATAATTTTATTTTAAAATACAACAAACAGAAGAGTAGTGCTCTTGATATAGTGAATTTATAGCAGTGGTTCTCAGCTGGATTTTATTTCAGGACTCAAATGTAAAAATGTTTCATAAACAATTACGCACTGCCTTTGATGTCGACAAAAGAAAGAAATGGGAAGTGTTTACTCTGTTGATAAGCCAATTTATTTCTCTATCCTATAACTATGCAGGATTATTATGTTATATTTTTTAAATATATCTATAAAATATAGCATTCAAAAGTTTTATTATTTATAGCATTGCTTTTTCACGACCCAATCAACAGACTGCGTCCCATTTTTAGGTCGCGACCCTTCATTTGAGAACCACTTTTTATTATAATTGAGTAGTGTTCATAACCGGCCATAACCGTCTTTGGCTTTTTCCGGCGAAACCGGAAATATTTCACGTGAAAATCCGTCTTTCATAGACAACCTAGGAAGTCAGAGATGGTCTAATTAATTTTTAACGTTTAGTTACAAACTGTTCACACATTGCCAATACAAAAAGTGATTAATACATGGAGATTCTTACATATAGCCCCTTTAATGTGGGTTAATGCATTAAGACACTTCAAAACCAAATTGAGTATAAATATACGCAAAACTAAAGTCATAAAACTATTAACTCTACTTAACCCAAGCCCATAATGTCAAGCAGATTAATTCATTTTCTTCAAATAAATAAATAACAACTTTAAGTCTTCAAATCGACCTTTCCAGAAGCTGACAGATGAGAGTGGAGGGATGTGGTGTTGATTTGGGGGCAGGATTTGATGTTAGCCATGTCCAGAGGGGTGCACAGGCTGTTGAGATCTGCTGATAGCTATCATCAGGATGCAGGTCCCACTCCCTGCACAGCAAACTCTTCTGATGAAGAACGAATACAAATCGCATCGCTTTAGATTCCAATTCCCCCTTCCTTGCACCCAGCATGTTAAATCTATCATTTTCCATCAGGTAAAAGAGGAGAAAGAAAAAAGAAAAGAAAGGAAGAATAGAGGGAGGGGGAGTTAAATTTATTTTAACCCTCGAATGCGATGCATACAATGCCAACCACTTAGATCAGTCTGTGCGCAAACACCATTCCCTGCATGAGGACGTTAAGGGCTGGTAAGACCCTTTGAATATTGGGATCATTTGCACCCTAAACACAGTTAAAAAAAAAAAAAAAATATATATATATATATATATATATATATTTTTTTTTTTTTTTTTTTTTTTTTTGAAAATACAACTATGTAAAGCTATAAAGCAAGAAACAGTTAATAATCAGAATGCAGCTTTACCACCATTAATACAAATAAAATCTCTGGATTTGCACTATGGTGAAATGTGTTTATGCACCATAACATGCAGCATTAAGCGGATTGAGCATTTCTAAATATATTACAATATAAACTGTCATCATTTACTCAACATAATGTCTTTCAAAAGCTTATCTTTCTTTTCATCTGTGGAACACAAGAATAAGCAAGTTCTTTTGAACTTTCTAATCATCAAATAATCCTGGAAATTTCCACAAAAATATTACGCAGAGAAACTGTTTTTAACATTGATTTCCCGAGCAGCAGTTTTTAGAATTATTTGTAAAACTATTTAACAATATTACTTTTGTTTCTTTTTACTGTATTTTTGATCAAATAAAATGCAGCCTTGGTGAGCAAAAAAGATTTCTTAAAAAAAAAAGAAAGAAAAAAAAAAGGTTTGAAATGTAGTGCATACAGGTCCTTCTCAAAAAATGTGCATATTGTGATAAAGTTCATTATTTTCTATAATGTAATGATACAAATTTAACTTTCATATATTTTAGATTCATTGCACACCAACTGAAATATTTCAGGTGTTTTATTGTTTTAATACTGATGATTTTGGCGTACAGCTCATGAAACCCAAAATTCCTGTCTCAAAAAATTAGCATATTTCATCTGACCGATAAAATAAGTGTTTTAATACAAAAAAAGTCAACCTTCACATAATTATGTTTAGTTATGCACTCAGTACTTGGTCGGGAATCCTTTTGCAGAAATGACTGCTTCAATGCGGCGTGGCATGGAGGCAATGAGCCTGTGGCACTGCTGAGGTGTTATGGAGGCCCAGGATGCTTCGATAGCGGCCTTAAGCTCATCCAGAGTGTTGGATCTTGCGTCTCTCAACTTTGTCTTCACAATATCCCACAGATTCTCTACGGGGTTCAGGTCAGGAGAGTTGGCAGGTCAATTAAGCACAGTAATACCATGGTCAGTAAACCATTTACCAGTGGTTTTGGCACTGTGAGCAGGTGCCAGGTCGTGCTGAAAAATGAAATCATCTCCATAAAGCTTTTCAGCAGATGGAAGCATGAAGTGCTCCAAAATCTCCTGCTGGCTGGCTGCATTGACCCTGCCCTTGATAAAACACAGTGGACCAACACCAGCAGCTGACATGGCACCCCAGACCATCACTGACTGTGGGTACTTGACACTGGACTTCAGGCATTTTGGCATTTCCTTCTCCCCAGTCTTCCTCCAGACTCTGGCACCTTGATTTCCGAATGACATGCAACCACTGAGCAACAGTCCAGTGCTGCTTCTCTGTAGCTCAGGTCAGGCGCTTCTGCAGCTGTTTCTGGTTCAAAAGTGGCTTGACCTGGGAAATGCGGCACCTGTAGCCCATTTCCTGCACACGCCTGTGCACGGTGGCTCTGGATGTTTCTACTCCAGACTCAGTCCACTGCTTCTGCAGGTCCCCCAAGGTCTGGAATAGGTCCTTCTCCACAATCTTCCTCAGGGTTCCTGTCACCTCTTCTTGTTGTGCAGCAGTTTTTGCCACACTTTTTCCTTCCCACAGACTTCCCACTGAGGTGCCTTGATACAGCACTCTGGGAACAGCCTATTTGTTTAGAAAAATCTTTCTGTGTCTTACCCTCTTGCTTGAGGGTGTCAATGATGGACTTCTGGACAGCAGTCAGGTCGGCAGTCTTACCCATGATTGCGGTTTTGAGTAATGAAACAGGCTGGGAGTTTTTAAAAGCCTCGGGAATCTTTTGCAGGTGTTTAGAGTTAATTAGTTGATTCAGATGATTAGGTTAATAGCTCGTTTAGAGAACCTTTTCATGATATGCTAATTTTTGGAGACAGGAATTTTGGGTTTTCATGAGCTGTATGCCAAAATCATCAGTATTAAAACAATAAAACACCTGAAATACTTCAGTTGGTGTGCAATGAATCTAAAATATATGAAAGTTTAATTTTTATCATTACATTATGGAAAATAATGAACTTTATCACAATATGCTAATATTTTGAGAAGGACCTATAGCTCCTGAAGATTTGGAATATCGTGCAAAAGTTGTATAGACCCCTTGTTTATGATGATTTTCTTTTTCTTTCTGGAGCTTCAATGTCCTTAGTGGACCAAGCTCTGACATTCTTCTAAATGGGGATTTTTTTTCCCAAACCACTTCAGCGGAAATCCCGCCCTGCAGCCGATTCTAAAGTTTTCATTGGGCCTGTCAATCACTGTACTGATAGGCTCTATGCACGTCGCATTTCCGGGTTCGCGTGTACTAGGCTATCAACTTCCGGTTTAACTTCCCGTCCATACACAGACAGATATGGCTCTCTTTTATAGTCGTTGTCTTCAGGACTTACCTCGTCTGACGGTAAATGATATAGACCGACTCATTAAAAAATCATGTGCTGCTCCCAACAGCAAGCGGAAAAGGGATTTAAAATGTACATCAGGAGCTATATCGACAACTATGAGGGTAAGTAACGTTAGCTAAAGTACTTACTATATTAACCCCTCAGGTTGTGTTCGGGTCATTTTGACCCGGTGAAAATTTTAATTAGTTAATGTTATCGCATTGGACTGAAACTTAGCGACTTTGTTTACAAAGGGTATAACTACTTCTCAAATGTTTTTGAGAGAAATTGAAATGAAATGAAAATTTGACATTTTTCGTAGGGGAGAGCGGGGCACAACGTAACGTGGGGCTAGTTGTAACACACTTGTTTTAGATACTTCCACACATGCCAGCATGACGAAACCTCTTTTACTGTCTATGGACGAAACCTTGCCTTGCCTTGCCTTGCCTTGCCTTGCCTTGCCTTGCCTTGCCTATTTACTAGTTGTCATATCAGCACTATATAGAGAATAAAATGCGCTAAAATTCAGAAATCGTTGTAAGATATCACTGAGCATTTATTTAACCATAGCAAAATTATTTTTCTTACTATGTTAATTTTTCATCTCTATTTTTTTGTGTTTATTTAAAATTAGACAAATCTGATACATTAAAAAATGCCATTATTTTATATGAAAAAGTTAATAATTGTATTTTATTGAGAAAATGTTTTGGTTTGACTTGTATATATTTTTTATTAGATCAGATAACATTTTAAGCTGTCATATGGTCATGTTATAATGCACCCCACCTATATGGCATGTTCTCACATTTAACTTCTATTCTTTAGGGGTATATCAAGAAAAAAAAAAGTATACACCGTACTAATATAACAAAACCACATAATTGTACTAGACATGTGGGATTTTTGTTTTCTTTTTTTTTTTACAAATATTTGACTTTTTTACTAAATAAAACAGTTTCAAAATGTATGTTCATCTTTCTCCTTAACAGTGTCAATGAAAGACAAGGTGACAGGAGAGGTCAGCGTGAGGGCAGTCTGTCATAGATCCATGAGGAAAAATGAAAAGCCACACGAATTGAGAGTAGGGTGACTAGGGTCAATGTTAGGGTAATAGTTAGGCCTGTTGATAAGTTGCCCATATCAGCTAATAAGTAGCATTATCTAAATGTATATGGCTTAGTCTCTGTCTACTGTTTATGCACATGAATGGGTAGGCCTACATTTTAACATATGTGCCTCTCATCTAGAATACACTATGCTTTTATTAGTTATATTTTCCTCTTGCTAACAGTTTAGCTCTTGAGAGGTATTTATTACATCTAAGCTTCTATTTCTCCCTAGATGGTGTTAAAACACTCGAAACCTGTCATTTTGGCGAGCACCCACTGCTCCTGTGTGGCGGGGTGTGCCTTATGCAACCATTTGGTTGCACTACTGTATAAAACAGCACACTTCTCCCAATTAAGCATCCCTGCTGTACCCCCAGTGCACAGTTGCACAGACACTAAGCAGATCTGGCATAAACCAAGGACCTTGGTAAGTCACCTGTCTGTCATGTGAATTGTACCTATGCACATGTAGCTATTGTGATGTCATGTCAAAATGTGTCTTTGCTGTCAGGGTGTTAGGCCAGGTCCGGTGGGAGACATGGAGGTCCGCAAACCCCAAAATTCAACCGCGGTTTGTGTGAGGTGAGATTATATTATCTTTAGTTTATATGTTTAATATGAACTATATAAATTTAAAAAAAAAATTTTTCCCTTTACCTTCTTCAGAAGTTCTCTCTACAAAGCACTGGACGGAGAAATGCCAGATCTAGCCACATTGAGAGTGGCAGATGTATACAAACACTTTCCTCCTTTGCTTGCACCTCTAGTGACCACCATGGGCATGTCAGCAGAAGTCCCATTAGTTCAGTCAGCTTTTGGGGCTGTCCAGGCCGGGAGTGTGCTGTCATTTCAGCTAAAACCACCAGAAATGCGGGAAATCATCAACATCCCAGGCGCCCCTGCCCAACCTTCTATTCCCATCCAAAGCTATAGGCTTGAGCCAACCACATGCGCTTATGTGTTATCAGAGGAGGAACATTCGCTACAGGTGTCATTCGACATGGCCCACAGGGTTGAAGCTGCAACACGGGAGCAGAGCTCATGCCAGGAATGGCATCGACTGAGAAAGATGCGAGTCACATCTACACGCTTTCACGAGGCATGCCATGTTCGCTGTCATACATCTGCTGAAAATCTGGCACACAGAATTTTGAGGGGGACTGTCATGACGAAGGACATGAGGAGAGGAATCGATATGGAGCCAGTTGCCGTGACTCAGTTTAAAAAATGTGAATTATTCACCCTGCGGGTTCATCATACACCCTGATGCTCCATGGCTGGGATGCTCTCCCGATGGAGTCGTTTTCGATCCTTCTGACAACCCACCATTTGGCCTGCTGGAAATAAAATGCCCCAACATCCAGAGTTATGTTGACTGTCCCTACCTCAAAATGGCAGATGGTTCTTTGCAGCTTAGGAGGCAGCACAAGTATTACTGGCAAGTGCAAGGTCAGATCCTCCTAACAGGTTTCGAGTGGTGTGATTTTGTTGTATGTGCGCAGGAGGACATGCTTGTTGAGCGTATATACAAAGATATTGATGTAATGCGCACCATTAGAGACCGAACAGATGTTTTTTTGTTTTTTTTTACCACTACCTACTGAAGTGTTTGCGTGTTTAGGTCATTTTTAGATAACCAATGAAGTATTTCTCAATTTCTACAATTGTACAAATGTTCCTTTATTTAATGACTGTGTGTTACATTGTGGCCACATACCACTGGTGGTCCATTCAATTATAATATAAAGCATTATATTTATTGTATTCTTATTTGTTATTTATACTATAAACAATATTTACATATATACACAATACTCATATATATACTGTCACGATTAGCCACTCACTCCCTGGGTTATCACGGACTACATTTCCCATCATGCACATCCCTGGACTGATTACACCAAACACCATACACCTGCACGGCGCTGATTACAGACACCTGCATCTCATTCACACACACACATATAAACCACTTCCACGCACCACACCAGTGCGAAGTCTTGACTTTCCTGGCTGTCATTCTAAGCGTTTATTACTGTGGATTATTTATTGCCTTGACCTTGGACTGTGTACCCCGTTTCTGATCGTTCTCTGCCTACCTCGACTTGGATTGTTACTGGACCTTGCTTCTCGCCGCCTGCCCCGACTATTGCTTGTTATCTGGTTTATCTCTGCCTTGTCTCCATTGCCCTGTTTGCTGTTGTTGATCCCTGCCTGTTTGACTACTCTATAAATGCTGCATATGGATCCCCTAGTGTCTGCTGCTTCATTACATATACACACATACTATATTTATACAATAAAATATATATACACCTGTAACTATTATATTACATTAGATGTGTATGTACATATATATTTAGATTTGTATAGGCTAGTTAATAAATAAATGTTATGCATTATGAAATTCTAATAAAAAATGCATAAGGAAACACTGTCTTAGTTTTGTCTGTTGGTCAGAGTTATGAAAAGAGTTTGAAATCCATAGTTTTTACAAAAGAAAAATGTACAATATTTACATTTACCTTGGCACATTAACAAGGATGAGGGTTTTTAGACTCAGTGGCTCCATGCCTTGACAAGTGGTCCACATTGGTAGTTCACAAGCAAACATGCCACTGTAAACAGTTGGTTTATGCTACCAGAAATGGACAAGGGGATGACTGTGTCAAACAACTTATGCTCCTTCACTCGACGGATAAGACGTTCAACGTGTACCCTGAGCCTGGCCACAGACTGAGTGTGTGTCACTTCATGAGGTAGCATTTGTTTTCCCTTGGTCAGGAAAACAGACCGGTGAATTTTGCATGGCACTAGGCTGTCAATTAAGAAGCCCTTATCCACCATGATGGCCATGTCAGGGGTAAGAAGGTTAATGATCCCTGACTGTTTGAGCAAATCCCTGTCACTTATAAACCCTGAATAGAGTCCAGACACAAATGTTATTGCACCATGAGGTGCCATTCCTATTAAAGCCTTGAATGTGCAGTGAGACTTTTGAGTTTGAAAAAACCTCACTTTGTAATAGCAAAGAGGAAGGTGTTTGGCAGCGGATCTCAGTACAATCCAGGATAACCTGTGTGTCTCGGAAAAGATGAAATTTCTCTGGCAAATGGGCTCGTACTCTCTCTTTCGGCATCCAAATGCACACTGACCCCAGGACAAAGTACAGGAAGTTGGCCCAGGTTGTTATGATGCGGCTCACAGTTGCCTGATGTACATGAAAGCGATGACCAAGGTCCTTTTGCTTGAGGCCCAAAGCAAGATGCATCATGAACAGGAAGAACTCGTCTATTGCAGGAAGTGCCCGAGTGTTTCCAGCATCCTTGGTGACTTTGGAATTGGTGACACGAATCATTCTGTGCGTTGCCGGTTCAATCAGTTCCCAGAAGGCCATCAGGTGGTTATAGGTTGCAAATCTGTCGAGAAATAAACGTGCATTGGTTCTCACATGGCATAAAAGACTTACACTTAGCTTTATAATATAGTCATTTTCAGTTTAGGAAATAAGCATGGTGAACTACAAGTAATTGATACAACAATCTTACATCATGAGTAATGAAAATTATGGAATTCCGTATGTATGATTAAACTAACTCTGATTGCTGTTGAAGACAACAGATGTTATTCATACTTATAATTATGTTAGCCTATGTTGTTATTATTTTGGTCGGTGTTTTTTACGTACAGCTAGCTTATACAACTCAAATAATATTTAATAACAACGTGGACTAGTGTTTTCAAAACAAAGGCAAAGCTATTACAAATGCTTATCACAGGCAACATAATTTTACCTTATAAAAGCGTATGTCCTCATCGGACCCAGCAAATCTCTGGAGACCGAAGCGAAATATGATCTTGGTCTGGTCCAACTGCTTCCGTAGATCTTCTATCTCCCTCGTCAACTCCTCATATTCATGTAATACCATGTCCACATCTGCAGCTTCGGAAACTGAACAATAATCGTGTCCAGTCCTCTCCACGTCAAAGTCCATATCTTGCTCTGCGTCCGAGTCAGGATCAGGGGGCAGCGGTCTCTCTCGCCGTTCCCAAACACTCGACCTCGGCGGCTGCACTTGGTAACGGTTCCACTCAAACAGTGTAGGGAAAGCACCTTTTTTCAGACGTCTCAGTCTAGTCCCTTCCATAAAGTCATCAGGTTTGAAATGAACGCTACATACCTTTGTGTTTTTGTTGACTTGGAAGTCATCCCTCCTGATCTTAACGATCCATTTTTTTCTGAGATCCTCTTCCACGGGAAATGAATGAAAACTCACAGTCGAGTTGTATCTTGCCGACATAACGCACGACGGCACACAACAATGTTCCGAACTAGGTCGCATTAGCTTTTGATATCGGAAAACCTTTTTCTCCATAGTTAAGCTGCCAAGATAAGAATAACAAGAATGTTTGTCGTTGTTAACTTTCGCGCGTCAGATCTAATACGGAACCGGAAACTGTTTGCCCAGTAGAGAGTGTAGTCGGAAACACGTCACAATCCCCGCTGCATAGAGCCTATTGCCTACACTAAACACTGATCCCTAAACCTACCCGTCAATGTAACCTAAACCAATGAAATTGGCTGCAGGGCGGGATTTTCGCTGAAGTGGTTTGGGAAAAAAAAATCACGCTTCTAAATGTCTCCTTTAACTCTTTCCCTGCCAGACACAGAATTTTCCGGGTTTTATGAAAAAACGCTTCCCCGCCAAACACAGAATTTTCCGGGTTTTATGAAAAAACGCTTCCCCGCCAAACACAGAATTTTCTGGGTATGTTTTAGGTGGTATACGGTAAGGAAGACCCGCCCGCCTGTTTTGAAAGAGTACGAAACTCTTTGATCAAAGAAATAGACTGCGATCGTCTCAAACGTGAAGAAGTGAAGTAGTGAGAATGTAGCTCAAAATATCAGACAGACAAATGCAGAGGTATACGGCTGATCAAGTACTGGAGGTATTGATGGACTCGGAGTCCGATCACTCATTATTTGATTATTCTGAATCTGATCGGGACGAAGTTGGCTAGTCAGTGAGAGAGATGCACATGTTGTCACAGAAAGTTCTAGATATGGACGTGCCGATAGATCGTTCACCCGTCGATCTGGACGAAGACAAAGTTTACCTGTGTGTCGAAGATTGGACAGTGTCAATTCAGACTGTGATACTTCGGACAGTGAGTGGACACATTCAAGACCAAGATCTAATTCGTCGTTTCAAGGTGCCAGAACGCGTAGAGGTAAGACAAGATAAGAAAATATCTGAGAAAGTGTTCTATTTTTATGGGATAATATATTTTTTATGTAAAATATATCAAATTTAGGCACTGTGTATATGTATATATAAGTACATATACATATACATATACACAGTGCCTAAATTTGATATATTTTACATTTATTTATCATTTTAATTTCTTTTGGAAGGTTTTATATATGAAGGAAACAACATCTGAATGTATTCTGCTTGAAAATGCACTTGTTTGATAAAAATACCTTTTTCTCAGCTTTTTGTCCAAAATGTTGTGTTTTGACAACCTACCTCTGTTCAAATGGCAATAAAAAAAAATAAAAAAAAATGAAGATAAAATAAAATAGTTTTTTTTTTGTTTATTTGTTTAAAAGCAGAGGCTTAGATCTTTATTTTGATATATAGCATCTTCATATATTCATAGAAGAAAATATTCAGCGGGTCATTAAAGTTTAGCGAAAATCGTCAAAAACCCTGGCAGTGGCTGACAACTTTTTTTAAAAAACGTTGGCGGGGAAAGAGTTAAAGGAATAGTTCACCCAAAAACTAAAATTATATTATCATTTAGACACCCTGATGTCATTTCAAAACGGTATGATTTTGTTCTTCTGTGTAACATTAAAGAAGATAATAGCGAAATGTCTATGTGTTTTTGTAAATACAATGAAAGTCAACGGTAAACAAACTCTTAAAAACATCTTTGTTTGTGTGCCATAGAAATAAATAATTTCTTACAGGTTTGGAACGACATGAGGGTGAGTAAATGATAACAGAATTATTAATTTATCACCTTTTTCTTGAAAACAGCAACAAACAGCAAGGTTACAGTGGAAAACACATAGAGTGTGCTGCAATGAGACAGTCACCATGAGGCGAACTCATCTCCACCACCACAAACAACGTCCACAGAAAAGTGCTCCAATCTCCCATTAGCCACCCAATCATCTCTCTCTCTCTCTCTCTCTCTCTCTCTCTCTCTCTCTCTCTCTCTCTCTCTCTCTCTCTCTCTCTCTCTCTCTCTCTCTCTCTGTCTCTCTGTCTCTCTGTCTCTCTGACTCTGTTTTGAGGAGGGGAGTCAGTGCTTGATGATGTGAATGAAGAAGCATTGTGTGACTGTCAGTCTAACTGCAGCTTTCTGTCAGGCAAAGAGACTTTCATTCCCAAGCCAAGGTTAAAAACAAAGAAAGAAAGAAACTGCTAGTGACAACTTATAGAACGGACTGAAAGAGGGAAGAATTGAGGATGAGTGGAAAAAGGGAGAGAGAGGTTTAGATGACACAAGGCTTGAGTGAAATTTGCTTTTCTTCTTATAGCTGCATTAGAGTCAATGTTGTCTAAATGACATTCTCCCCCAACTAATTGTTTGGATATATCAGAACCCTTTGACTAGAGTTTCACAGAGAGAGAGAGAGAGAGAGAGAGAGAGAGAGAGAGAGAGAGAGAGAGAGAGAGAGAGAGAGAGAGAGAGAGAGAGAGAGAGAGAGAGAGAGAGAGAGAGATGCAGTTGTGTGGTGAAGTAAGAGATAAACTAAATAGATTGTGAAACAATAAAAGGGTCCTGGGGACAGACGGCAGAGGAGAGCGTGTTAGGGACAAAATTAGCTGCTCCATTTCCATTGGTAGAAAATGTTTGCTTTTGTGTATGTGATAAGACTCAGCACAAATTAGTCATCAATTAAGTGCTATAAAAGCAGAACACTTGAGAGAGAAAGAGAGAGAGAGATAGAAAACCTCAGCGAAAGCAAGCTAATAGCCAAAACACCTAATCAAGTCCAAACTTTAGCACTTAGTCTTTATATGTCTGCTAGATATATTTTTTTTTCACTAACTTTAATGGTTTCAGCTGCAGCTGTGAATCTGTGATGTCTCAGAGGACAATGGTGTCATGTCACCCCATGTGTGTCTGTGTGTGAAGGGGGGAAAAAGATGTTGCAAAGAAACGCTATGCGAGATAATCTCAAACTTGCACTTGTATTTCACATGATATTGAGCATCTGTGGAGTGAAGGTTAACCTGGAGGGGGAAAATACTTTCTTTTATTATTGCATTTGTACAAATCATAGAAAGAAGCAATGCAACTCACACTTCGATGCATGTGTTGGCCGTACAAACTGTTTGCCATGAACAATGCCTTTTTAAGGATTTGTGTGTATATGATTGAGAGTTGGTCTCCTGGGATGAAGAAGAAAAGAGAGACAAATAAAACAGGGCCAAGCATGGTAATGCTCGATTTTCTACTGATATTAAGAAATGTATTTCATTGTTGTTACAAATGAGATTTATATGAACTCAGTTCTGTACAAAGAGTAAGAATTGACTGAATTGCTTCGCCACTCATACAAATTATGCGCACAAAGAAATCAAGACCCTTTTAAATCAAGACCCTAGCTTGTTTTCTCATGAAGGCATATTTGCAGTAATGAATTCAATATGTGTTCACGTGAACGCAGTGCTTGTATTGAATGCATGTGCCGCTCTGAACATTAATAGTGAGATCAGTGAGAATGTGTGAGCCTGCATAATGTGAAGAATATAGAAAAAATAAGTCTCAGTGGGGAATACTGATGAAACATGCAACAAAATTACAACTCACGCAACCATTCAAACGTTTGGGGTCTGTGAGATCTTTTTGTTTTTAAAGAAGTCTCTTATACTCTCCAATTTTAATTATTTGATAAAAAACAGTAATGATGTGAAATAATATTACTATTTCTATTTTATTACTGTAATAGACATTACTCCAGTCTTCAGTGTCACGAGATCCTTCAGAAATCATTCTAATTTGCAGATTTGGTTCTCAAGAAACATTTCTTATAATTATCAATGTTGAAAACCAATGTGCTGCTTAATGTTCTGTGATTTATTTTTTGATTAATAGAAATTTCAAAAGAATGCTATTTATTTGAAATAGAAATCCTTTGCAACATTATACATGTCTTTACTGTCACTTTTAATCAATTTAATGCATTCATGTTAATTAATTTTTTAAAACCCCACAATTACTTTTTTTGAATATTAAAGTATTAAGAATGTAGGAATGTACGTTTTTTTTTTTTGACATAGTTACACACACAATCAACACTAATCAAAATGTGTGTGATTTACTTAATAAGGTGTCAATAATGGCAACAATGATGTTGATTATAATAATGTGTATAATTGTTGTAGTTGATTATGCTATTGTTGTTCATTTTTTCCCTAAAGCAGCTACAACAAATCATTGATCTCTCAGCAAAACACTCCTTAGCCTTTTTCAAAATCTTTAACCCTATTTTTTTATTATAAAGTCACATATTGTTCAACAAAAATGTAAAATTCAGAAGGATTGACAAAATTGCTATTGAGCTTTGTCCTCTCAAAACATCAACAGCCACAGAGTTGTTTAAAAAAAATCCTAAATGGGATGATCTCAATCATTCTTTTTTTTTTTAAATGGGAGCTCTGCTCTGTATCTTTTTTTTCTTGATGGAAATCAGTGAAGCTCACAGCTGAATATTTCATCACCAGTCTTTCTCTTCACCCTCTAAAGAACATGCAGCCTATACCGTGCCGGTTCTGTTTAAAACTGACATTCTTTTGTAAAGCCAGGGTAGATTTTCTGTGTGAAATGTGTGTGTGTGTGTGTTTACGTGTCAGAAAGTAAGAGAGGTCAGTGACAGAAGGTTAACCATGATGACTGCTAATGGCCGTCAAATGACATTTAGTAGCTGTTAACCCTTGCTGATCAAAGTCAACTGCATGTCACAAATGAAAAGAGAACGACTAATGGGGAGAACACCTGTAGTGTGAAGGTGATCCGGGGACTGATGTGGCTGATTTGAGGGGTAATTGTCCCATTTCACGATCTAGGTCACGTTAATCACATTTGTGATGTCATATGCGTACCACCCATCTGAGTTAGCCTGATGCAAACTGTAATGTAAACATTAGCCCTTAGCAGCTGTCACACATAGAGCAAACATAAATGTGACCTATTCAGAGAGGACACAACCTTGTGTTTTGACCCAATGCTTTTGGACATTAGCTTGACACATGGGTACAGACATGTTTATGTACAGAGGGGTCAAGGTTTGGCTAATTACCATTGCCTGGTTAGCCCCTGGTTGTAAATACCGTAACTACACGATCTGCCTGCAAATATGGGCTTGTTTGAGTGTGTCAGCGTTTAGTACTGCTTTTATTTGTAGACAAAAAATGAGGAATCAAGCCCTGTTGGTTGAGTAGCAGGCTTGGCAGGTAAAGTGATTTGCCTGTTTTGTGTATTATTCAAAACGTTCTCACCACAATTTGTTCAATGTTGGTTTCTTTTTTTAAACCAATCAAAGTGTTTGGTATGAGATAAAGAGAAAGGAAGAGCAAAAAGAGAAAATCAGAGGAAGGGATGAGAGGGTCTACAAGAGAGGAGTCATTATGTGTATCCAGCTCTTGATCTCAAGTAGGAAATTGTAAATCATCAAGTCTGACCTTTGATCTTCAGACGATTTGGATGAGGGCTTAAAAAGATGACAGGTTGCATTTGCTCAATTTATTACTGATTATAACTGACATTAAACAACATTATAGACATCATTAAAAAGTAGTACATGAAAGACTCAAGTTGACTAGCCAAGACGCAGGTTCTTTTTTTTCTCCACCCATAAATAGTCCACAGAAACTGTTTTTTGTTGTTGTTGTTGTTGTCAGTATTCTTAATGGCAAATGCTATTTGCACCTCAGTATAAGTGATGGCTGTGCTGTTGCAGGTAATTTTGACCTACTGTAGACTGATCTGCTGGATCTTAACGTAAACCTTTCACCCTGACACTTCTTGACACCCTGCACAGATGTGATTTGAACATGGTGATGCAAAATGCTTTCACCATGTTTCTCGCACATGCTCAGTCACAAACAGCAAATTATGACTCTTGAGTTGTTATGTGTCATGGAGGGTCAATTTAAAGCAGTCAAAAGCAATGCTGGATCTCAGATGGTGACAGCACAGTTGATATAACAAATAGAAGAATACAAAAGATAGAGAATATAGAAAATGTATAGAATTATACATTATAATTATCACATCATTTTAATGGAATGCTTACCTTCAGTGTTTGCTTTTCCTGTGATTTTAATGTTGTCTTATAGTTATGTTTAAGATGCATTTACATTACATTTACATATATTCATTCAGCAGATGCTTTTTTCCAAAGCCATTACATACAGTTTGAAATTAGCACATTCTGAAGCTTTGTGACATGACAAGAGTAGAATAGGACAGAGAGTTGTATTGTTGTGAAGAAGAAAAAAGCATGAGTGAGATGAAGAGCACATAATGCATCGATGTCTAGTGTCTTTTTATATGCATACATACATACACACACACACACGCATGCGCACGCACACACTCTTGCACGCACACACACACACACACACACACACACACACACACACACACACACACACACACACACACATATATATATATATATAGTTTTATTCAGACAGTGGGAGTGCAGTAAGTGAAAGGGAGAGGAGTGGGAGGGGTTGGGATCAGAAAATGTCATAAGATTGGAAGCAGGGTCGCAGGCACATAAGTGTCACTGAGAAAAACATCGGAACACAAGCACTACCCTACAGGCTATGTGTCAGATGTCAAATATGCATTTTGTCTGTCTCCACCTGACTTGTGGGGTGCCAATATCTGCACTTTGTTATCAGACTTATTTATGCATCGGAGTAGTCGCACCGATTCTTGATTCACTTCAACATAATTACATTTAGAGAAATACAAGTGAGTTATTAAGTGCATTATCAAGTAATGAGCTTTTAGGCCTGTTCACTTCAAGTACGATATTAGCGTTCACAACAGCGAACAACAACGTTGTTTAAGCACATGCTGCAGTTTTGTCATCTGCCACTTTAGATGCTCTATAAACTCTATAAAGCAGGATATATTCTGATTGGCTCAATGATTTTATCGTTCATCCACATACTGGCTGTTTATAACATTCCACATACTGGCTGTTTATAACATCTTCCATCCTTATTGCAGTCAGGATAGTGCTGGAGTCTTAAAAATAAACACAGCAAATCACCAAGTAAAATTATGAGCTTTCTTGGCACCGGTATCCAGTGACCTTTGTATGACCTTTCTCTGAGGAAAAAACAATTTGGCCAAATTAAGAGGCAGCAAATTCTCAAACTGTAGGGCACCCAGGCATGGTTTTTCCTGCAGTATTATGTTTGGTAAGCACAGAGAGCAGTAACACTGCTGTGAAACGGCATTAGCACTGTTTATTTGCCAATAAACTTGTTTATAGAGAGATAGTGCCGCAGTCTCAAGAAATTTTCAACAGACACGTCAAGCGGCAAAATAATTTGTTAGTCACTGAGATGAAATACTCCAAGGACAGGACCATGTGCGCTGTTCCAAAACCTAGTGGGCAGTATTTTAAGGAATCTATGTATTTATTGATATGTCTGTCTGTCTGTCTGTCTGTCTGTCTGTCTGTCTGTCTGTCTGTCTGTCTGTCTGTCTGTCTGTCTGTCTGTCTGTCTATCTATCTATCTATCTATCTATCTATCTATCTATCTATCTATCTATCTATCTATCTATCTATCTGTCTATCCCACTTGGATTTTCAATTCTTTTGAATTGTACTTCATTACTTCCAAATTTAAATAGCAATTCTGCATCCTGTTTGCAATTTAAGTTTAATTCAAACTCAGGAAAATAATTAATCAGTTCTGAATGGCACACAACTCTGATTAGAGTTCATTAGCTTAGCAAAATGCTAACATGAAACTATTGAGCATCATTTGTGCAGTGCTCAGAAAATAGTTTTGGTTTGGTGCAGAAAGAGCTATGGTGTAATTCAGAGTTTGGAACAAAGATGCACAAGGAGAAAGTCCCAGAATAAAGAGTTCTTGTCTGCTAATGTAGTTCATATCTGCCTATTATCTGAGAAAGAAGAATTATTCTGATAGCAGATGCTGAGTAACATTTGATGAGCTTAACAAATAACATTTATCAGCTGTGTTTATGAGAGATAAATCATTCAGTATAATGCTCTACAGTCAAATCTTCATCTCTCTCTGAGTAATTGGTATATCACCATTAATTACACAGATCTTTTAGGGTATCTCATTGTTTGCTCCATTTCCAGTAAATCTTCCATTCAAAGTTCTACTTCTCCCACCATCCCTTGTTCAATAATGCAGTGTTCCGGGTCCACGGAAACGCAGCTTTCTCTTGACGAGGTGACGGACAGGCAGAATATGAAGACATGCACACAGAACCCTTTTTAAACAGCAGCGGCCATACGCACACTGACATATGCTGCTGAGAACGCGTGCCACATCTGAAAGAGAGGGAGAGAGAAAACAGGGGGAAGGATGGAACAAAGAAGAAAGTGGGCAGATGGCATTTCAGATCAAGTTATGGGTACGTGGCATTGCAGAAAGTCCCTGTTGTTGGCCAAGCTCGGTTTGAAAGGGTACACGGGTCACTCAGGGAGACAGTAAACGGCTTTTTAAGAGGAATGATGCAGATTTGTGCTGACACACAAACAGAAACAAGAGAGTTTTTGTGTGTTTGGAAATAGGACAGTGCTGTGTGGAACTCCTAAGAGAGGTTTTAATTATGAAGAAAACGAGAGGACATTTCCCCACTCGTTTTCATGTAAGATTGTATTTTGTCAAGCAGGGTGCTTTGTTATTTAAAACCATATTCATATTTAAAGGACAATAAAACCCCAGCTGCTCATCGCCATTACTTCAGATGTTCCTCTCAACAGATCCCAGTTCGGAGCTGTTGCATTATGCTAGGAAAACAACAACAACAACAAAAACTCAAACGATCTCAGAAATGACCAAACTAGAAAATATTTTAGCTGAGGAAAATTGAATGTTCTTTAAAATACAAACTTTTCAGATGTTACAATTCCCTGGGAAAATGCTGTTTGATTCGACAAACCAATTTGAGTTGAAAAAAAAAATCTGATTATGTAATCCAAATTAAAGATGCATTTCTCTCTATTCGCTATACTGCGAGATGACCTATCAGCAACGTCAACGTCATCTTTGCAGCCAACACTGACTCAGAAAACGCAAAGGTTTTTTTTTTTTATTATTATTTTTTTATAGGTAATATGTAATGTAATCTTGTTAAAACAGATTTCATAAAATTGGTATCGGAAAAAGTATCGTTCAGGGGCCGATGTCGAAGTCAAGCTATCGGTATCGATATCAAACTTTTTCTAACGATACCCAGCCCTAGTTTTTTGTTACCAATGCTAGCATTCATACAGCCAACATACAGCCAGAAAGCGGAGGGAATATTTTCATCTCTATCATTTTCAGGCCACAGAAATGTGGAGATAAACATATGGTGTATGGTTATTTCATAAGTTGCTAATAAGGATTTATGTCCCACACTCAGGTGTTGTAACACCAGGCGGTACACTCATACATCAGAGGGTGATTAAGTGTGTCATTCCCGATCCGCCGACCTTGATGAGGGGAAACTATCAGGCACATGAAGGGGCCACAGTTCGGGTTTGGATGAAATATTAAAGAATGCCTCAACGGACGCAGCCTCACAAAACAACCGCACATTTGTATCTGCTCTGTTGCCTGTGTGTGTTTACTCGTGCATGCTTGTGTGTGAAAGTTTCATTCAGATGTTAGCGGCACAGTTGATGTGTGTTCAGTTGCACACATTGGATGGAGTTTCTTGTTTGTATCAGTTGCTCCTAAGCTGGGAAACTTTCGAGTAAGTGCGTGTGTGTGTGTGTGTGTGTGTGTGTGTGTGTGTGTGTGTGTGTCATAAGGGAGGAGCAGTGGAGGGGAGACAGATGGTCTATCTCAGGACCATCCAAATGTAGATTAAATATTAAAGATTTATTTGAAATCTTCATGATGATATAAAAATAGATAGAGTTTGGAATGAGCAAACACCTGTTTATGGCCTGCTTAAATTTTTCCTCACTCATGCTGGAAAGTGTGTGATTTTATTTTTAAGTTAGTGTTTAACTTAACATGAAAAACTGGTAACGTTACGACAAGGTGCATAGTGACATTAGTTAATGCATTAAGTATGACGACCAAACAATGACCAATTCTGTTACATTATTTACTAATCTAAGTTAATGCTATGTTCTATGTATGCATTTTTAACGTTTCAAGTTGTATAAAAATTAGTTAAAATTAGTTAAATCAGTTGAATCAACTATGAACAATAGATAATTATAAATTACTATTACATTGCTGGAATACTTGATCCTGATTGGTCAATCAATAACTTTGATATAACAAAGTTATAATAATGTTGGAGACTCTCTTTGTGAGTGATACATTGATAATTCATTCAACCAATTAAAAAAAGAAAATGCTGATTCGTTCAGAAATTAAACAACTGCCCGTTTCTATGTGTGAGTAGAATCTCTTTGAAACTGCCTACCCTATCTTAATAATCAATAACTGTATAAAAGCAATGTCACTGCTGTTTTTTTTTTATAGATATGGCTATGATTACCTGCAGCCTCGTGCCTATGGCAGAATCACAGCTCTGTTGAAATTCACAATTACAAAAAAACAGACTTCTGTGATATTGCTTAATTAGGTCATGATATAATGCATATTAACTAACCTTATTGCAAATTGTTACTGAAAACCTGCCATTTTCAAGGAAACAGAATTTGATTAGATATTCTCTTCATCCAGAGGGAATCTCAAAATCTGCTGTCAAAACTTGATGATGAAATTTTGCAGAAAAGTGCATTTCCAACTGAATCAAACTGAATATAGTCCAATACTACATTAACATTAATATTAATTGAGTTACATTAACAAGCATTTTTTACTTGATTAAAGTCTTAAAAACATAATGCAGTCAGGTATTAAATGATATGTCTGACATAAATACTTGTTAATTTAAACATTATCACTTGAAGCACACTTAAGGTTACCCAACAAAACATTTTGTATTAAGTCTATATGTAGAAAAAAACTTTAAAAAATTTAGGGAGCACAAATATGTTACAGTGATGTGCAAATATGTAAAGCATATGCCATATTTTTTTGCACTGGTGTTAAGCTGTTTACAGGGAAATTGCTGGCTGCCCATGGGATGTAGACCTTAACTAGCTCCCTATCAGGGGAGCAAAACAGGCAGTTAGCACATATACATCTCACTCACAAACATATGATGAGTGCAAACACTTGCTAAAATGTAGACGTGATTTAGCGCATGCATGCACACACACAAAATCCCGGATGTGTTTAAATGAGATATAACGCACAAGATTTATGCATCAGAAAAAAATCTGTTGTGCTGATCATCTTAAGATCCTGTCCACAGTCCTCTGGGATGATTCCGACATAAAAAGTTGTGATTGACAAGACAACGCATCCATCTTCATGAACATGCAAACTTCTCTTAGTTCTAGTTACAGCACCAGCATCAGGAGTGTGTGTGTGTGTGTGTGTGTGTGTGTGTGTGTGTGTGTGTGTGTGTGTGTGTGTGTGTGTGTGTGTGTTTTTCACAGGGGACCACATTGTTCCGTCACCTTGGGGATGCTGTTTTCCCAAAGGAGAGTAGTTCTCAGATTCTTTGGAATGAAATACCATACGTCTTATTAGAAACTAGGACACCCACCCCCTCCAACACACTGCAACCTTGCTCAGGTTCAACTTTTGTTGCATAGGCTGCTGATGTTCACACGAGATGGTAAAACACTGTCAGCTGCAGGTAGGCAACATCTCACTATCCACCCACACACACACACACACACACACACACACAGTCACCATAGCATCTGAATGTCCTCGAGCAAGTATAAAGGTAATATGTGGTGACAATAGCGCCCAGCAGGACCCCTCGCAGACTTGTCTTAGTGTGAAATTTGAACTTAGAGCGATCAAGAAAAGAGCTACATTTGAACAGCTGGGTGCAGATCTCACTTAAAATATCATTGGGATTCAACAGCACCTCGTATTATGTGATGAAATGATAGATCGTTAGTTTGTTGCTCTGACGAAGAGAGATGGCTTGTTATTGTGACCTTCACAGGCAGACACACACACACACACACACACACACACACACACACACACACACACACACTCGCTCAGTCTCTTCTAATGTAGTTTTTCCGAGTCCATGGGGAAGCTGGAGCTTGTAGCCCACTCACTCTCACTCTCTGGCTCTTGCTTTCTTAGTGTCGATGGTCAGTGGTCATCTGTGACCTTCAAAAGCAGCCCCTGAGGCTCTCAGCTGCCCGAGAGCCAGACAGGAACAAGCGCGGGGGCGTAAACGGGGCTGTCACTCAAACGAGAGACTCTCGGAATCCACCAAATTCAAGCACAAACATGTGAGTGACACGTTTATGATAAATAATGCAGTTCTGTTTTCCCTCACTCGCTAGTGCACATGTGTATACATTACTAAAGCTCCCTAAATATTGACAGGGCAGCAGGACAGATACAAAGGTAATCGGCCTAACTTTGTAGGGCTGAATAATTGATGGCGAGGTGAGTAGCTGTAGAAGGTCTGATACATGCGATGGGGTGTTAGTATTCGCCGCAGGGCTCATATTAAGTATGCAGATTTGGTTATTCGCTCCTGGCCAGAGAAACACTGATTTTTAATTGATATATTAAACAGACAAACAGATTGCACAACCCCAGGACATGAACAAAACAGTCATGGAAAACTCTCCCGTGAGGCATTGGCATCTTTCTCTCTCTCTCTCTCTCTCTCTCTCTCTCTCTCTCTCTCTCTCTCTCTCTCTCTCTCTCTCTCTCTCTCTCTCTCTCTCTCTCTCTCTCTCTCTCTCTCTCTCTCTCTCTCTCTCTCTCTCTCTCTCTCTCTCTCTCTCTCTCTTTCTCTCTCTCTCTCTCTCTCTCTCTCTCTCTCTCTCTCTCTCTCTCTCTCTCTCTCTCTTTCTCTCTCTCTCTCTCTCTCTCTCTCGCCTAAGTTCATTTTTATTACTTTCTATTTAAGAGAACTAATGGATTGGTGTTTGTCATATATTTTATCACTAAGTTTTATTGCATGCACCATCACTATTGTTAAAAAGAAGATGCTTGTAGAAATCTTTCATAAATGTATTTTTATTTGCATGTCTATATATACATCTATTTCTGTATTCATTTGTTTGCCCATGACTTTTAATCTCAAATGTGTACCTTATAATGAGGGTGAGTCACTAGGCCACGTAGGGTAGTCAAGCTACACCTGTTGCTGTCTTGGCACACCTTCGGAATAGTCTGGAGTGTTTTCTCACTCTGTAAAATAGTGATTTAGAACAACTAAAATTAAAAGAGCACTTGATGAATTGGAATATTTGCTTAAAATCAACTGAAATGAAACCTGCTAATGAACTCACAACACTTGCCAGCAATGAGGAAAGTTAAGTTCAGCACCTGCATCTGCAGTTATGAATGAAGACAATTTCCAATCAAAAGAGTATCAAAACATTAACAGTACATAAAAGCATTACAAAAGCAGGGGGGGTTGAACCTTGGAGTATCAATGTAAATACGTGGTGCATTTGATAGGGTAAAAACAGTAGTACTGTAAAATGTATTATATTCGAATATTTGTTTTAAATATTTCTATTTAGTATTTAATTTATTCTTCTGATGGCAAAGCTTAATTGTCAACAGTCTTTGGCAGTGTTGCAAAGTCAACGGTTTTCCCATGGTATTGGAATACGTTTACACTGTTGCCGTGAGTTGTTTTTCTGTGGGTTCTCAATAATTAAAACTTTATAAAACTTTGTAAACCTTTATAAACTATTATCACTGGCTTTCGGCTACGGCCAAACAAGTGTTCACAAACGAGTCGAGTCCTAGCGGAAGGTTGACCTTTAACTCCTCCTCTTCTCTTATATTGTAATCTCTTATATTGTAAGTTTACGCTACGCCTACGTCAGAGGTCACCCTTCCGCCGGAACTCGACTCTTTTGGGAACGCACGCACTGCCGTCACTGGTAGCCAGTCATTATAATTTATGAAGTTTTAAATATGGATATTGTTCTTACAAAAAACAGTCGCTTCACTTTAGAAGGCATTTATTAATCTACTGTCATGTCTTTTATGATAGATGGATGTGCTTTTTGGAGCTTCAAAAACTTGGGCACTATTCAATTGCATTACAAAGCTGGGAAGAACCAGGATATTATTTAGTATTACTCCGACTGTGTTCGACTGAAAGAAGAAAATCATAGACACCTAGGATGGCTTGAGGGTGTGTAAATATTAAGATCATTTTAATTTTTGGATGAACTATTCCTTTAATGCTATATCGATTAGGTGCATTATAAATATACTTTATTCTTATGAAAATACACAAGATGGCTCAAACAACACTCAAAATCTCTCAAAAGCTACAAATCTCACTATTAACTTTGCTTAGCATGCATTTTACTAGCTGGTTTTTAGTACTTATAAAGCACATAATAATGCCTTATTCTAATATGACCATTATTCTACATTATCTTAATCCTACCCAATACCTTACCTTAACACCTAACTAACTATTAATAAGCAGTAACTAGGCGTTTATTGAGGTAAAAATCATAGTTAGTTAATTAAGAGAATTTTACCCTAATCTAAAGTGTGACCGATAAACCATATAGTGTCACAGTCCTGTGTTTATTGTCGTCATGATTAATAAGTCTAAGCATTTCTATCTTCATTTTGTTCAGCTACAGCAATAGCTGGATGCCTTTGTCTATATTAGGGATTTCTATGTGAGGCATATTTGGAGTTTCTGCACGAGGGCGCCCTCCGGCTTCCAGTATGAATGATCAGACATTGATGTGTTTAAAGCACTCAATAATGCTACCACCACCCTATTTTGGGTAAAAAAAGAAATAAAAAAAAAAAAAAGAATAATACTTCTCTGTAAATAAATTTGAAGTAAAATAATTCTTACAATTAATAATAATCATCATTATTATTATTATTATGCATATTTATATATAAGCACAATCATTTGGGCAAAATTGTGCAGCCCTACAAGCTGGCACAACAAACCTGGTTTTCTTTATAAAAAATGTTTTGTAAATTTGTTTTTAAAATTGCATAAAAAAAAAAAAAAATTATATATATGTTTTCCCCAAATCATGCAGCCTTATAAACATTTAACTGATTAACTATATTGAATCACACATATTTTATATGATTCAATCAACCTGACTTCATAAGGTTACACCAACAAAAATAATTTCCAGGGTCTGATCAATTAAAAATGTTTTCACGTTTCACTGTGTGTATGAGATAAATTAAAAACACTTTGGGTGTAAGCTTGGGTGTTTCTGCTCTGTCAGTGCTGAGAAGATAGTAAGTTATTAAAAAAATAAACTAATTTTAATAAAAACCTTCTCACCCAAAACTGTCACTTTTTAGTGTTTCACCAGCTATGTCAGATCTCCTGATGAAACTAATTTGTTTTACGCATATTATAGATGGAGGATGTTCTGTCTTCTGTATACTTGAGGCTTTTATTTTTAGACTTTGGGTGCTTTAAGCAAGTATGTCAGCTGCAAACATACCATATTTTATTAAATATAAAATCACTTGTCAATTGGCACGGCTCATTAAAGTGATATGCCTGGGCTTAAAATCAGAGTCAGGCAACAAGGATGCAAGCAGATAAAAATGCTACATTAATCTGTCTTTCTCACATCATAAATAGCTGCCAGTCCGTATGAATAATTAAAATATGGGTCAGTGGTAAGCGCTTGTGTGGCTTTCCCTAGCAGGGTGACAGAGTTTATCAATCTCCGAGTTGAGGGTATCCCATCGCACAATCCTTCATTATAAAACAACAAAAACAGCAGGCACATATACAGTATGCTGGGCTTTTATATCCTGCCTTGCTTTGAATGATGGTGTGATATTTAGCATGTTTTATCTCCTAGAAAAGGCAGCGACACAAGTTATTTCTTTTGTCCCACCTTAAGAGAGGAAGAAAGACAGATTGAGATAGAGATGGAAAGGAACCAAAATCAAGAAAAGAAAAGAACTCTACTGTCTCTATTTGTGGTATTTTGTTTTAATGACAGGGTTTATTCTGTGTTTTCGCACTTTGGGTGCAATATGGAAACTACGCATCGGAAATCTCATTAACTACCTTCGCTGTGTGTTGACATTTCATTTGCATCAGGCAAGCCGCACCACATTGCAGATTTCACACTCCATCCATCTCATTTCCTTCTCAGATATGTCTGTTGGCTCAAAAGGAAATAGTGTATAACATTCATTTCCCCAGTCCTTTATTAATGCACAAACAAAACCGCCAATTATAACGACATCTTTTTCCTTCCCCTCCCTCTCTATCGCTCATTTCATTGGATTCCTCTTCATCCAGACCATTTTGTCAGCACACTTTCGAAAATTAATTATTTGGTTCTGATGTTGTAGTCTACACATTTGACATGCAATTCTTGATTAACACCCTTGTTGTGAGCACAGCAGCATTCAGCTTGACAGGGGACAAGCCATTGAAAACAGCAATGTAAGTTTTTTTTTTTTTTTGGTGCATGTGCATGAAAAAGTTCTGGATGCCTGTGATTAGTGTATAGAATGCTGCAAGAGTGACACTCAACCTGACATGAGGTAAACTTGTTTATGCCCTGGCTTTCGCTGGCGATGCCCTGGATGACTTGTAAACAAGATACGCCATGGATTCAAATCAGTGGCTCAGACGATGCGCTCATCTGACAATGCAGGTGATGTGTGCCTCTGCTGTTCATGCCTGTTCATTTGATATGAGACAATTACTCCATCCTCTCCTCTCCTGTAGCACCACAGTACATCGGGGCTCAAAACAATATGAAACTGTTAGTAATGAACTGAGCACTGGTGACACACACTCATGCCCATGAATAATACACGTCTCCAAAAAAAAAAAAGAATCACCCAAATATTTTAATTCTGTCATTTAATAGCTATCATTGACATTCCAAACCTGTACAACTTATGTGTAATACTGAAGATGATTTTTATTTCTGTACTTGTGGGTTTTTTTTTTTTTAAACGGAAAAAATATGAGATGGGAGGGGAATATACAATCTATCACAAAAGGTTTGTGTTCCAATGTTTAAAAACATTGACATTTAGGCTACTTTTCCCTCCCATCTCATTTTTGTCCATTACTATGTTCCTTTAGGGGCTCCATAGTAGTCTATATAACTAGGGCAATATATTCCCATTTGTTTTAAGTTACCCCATCTAACAAAAACATTTTATGTTTTGCTAACATCCCCGTTAAGTTATGCAAATATTTCTGAATGTTCTCTGAACAGTTTTTTTTTTTAAATGTTTTATTTTTTTCTTGGTTCTATGAATATTAAGGAAACATTACATTCTCAGGGCCCTATTTTAATGATCTAAGCGCATGGTCTAAAGCGCACGGCACAAGTGCACTTAGGGCGTTTCCGAATCCACTTTTGCTAGTTTAAAGACGGTAAAAATGGTCGGCGCACCCGGCGCATGGTCTAAAAGGATTGTCCCTATTCTCTTAATGAGTGTGTTTTGGTGTGTTTTGGGCGTCACCTGAAATAAACTAACCAGAGTGTCATCTCCCATTCCCTTTAAAAGCCAGTTTCGCTCAAGCCATGGCAGATTCAGTATTTACATGGTGATTTGGCAAGTGGAAAGACTGAACGCGTCTCCATAGAGGAAACGGATCTGTTCATGCGCGAGGTTAAAGCACGCAAGCAGACCATCTACGAGAAAAGCCGGATTCCATCATATCTTTATGTACACAATATTAATATTTTACATTGTAATTATTTTATTTTTAATAAAAAATCGTTTGTGTGCTGCCCTGTGTGTGTAATAAGCAGAGTGTATGCACGTTGTGGACCCACCTATAGGCGCACATTACTAACGCGCTCTGTAAATAAAAAAATATTGCACCGTTGACCTACGGAAACCTGGTCTAAAGTCAGTCTATTTCAGTTGCTTCAAAATAGCAATGCGCCAACAATGCGACTTAACACACTTCATTTTCAGACCAGCACGCCCATGGGCGCAAATGCATTTGCTATTTAAACAACACGGCGCAGGACGTGAAAATTATAACTGCGTCGGGCTGAAACTAGCAAAAACCACTTGCATTGTGTCGTGTGTATGATAGGGCCCTATATCATTCTTCAAACATTATGGGACCTTTATACTGTTTGCTAAACGTTCTGAAACAAGTAAATGTTAGCCGAACGCCAAACTAAAGCATTTCAGACAGAAAAAAAAAACACTCCATGAATGATGTATAAATAATGTTTTTCTCCTAATGTTTTGAGACCATTGTTAAAGAGATAACTCTGAATGAACATTCTATTAATATTTGCTGGAAGAATGTTTGTTTATAACTTTGAGAGAACCTTGCTAGAACTTTGGTAAAGTTCTGAGAATGATCCCTGTTAGCTGGGACAATAGTGATTTAAATAGCCATGGCATGGTGAAAGGAATCTTTACATTGCCAAAAAAATTAATAACATTATGCATAAATGTACAACATGAAAGGAAAATGAAAATTCTGTCATCATTTACTCACCCTCAAGTTGTTTAAAACCTGTATGAATTTCTTTCTTCTGCTGAACACACAAGAAGATATTTTGAAGAATGTCTGTAACCAAACAGTTGATGAACCCCATTGACTTCCATAGTATATTATTTTACTATGGAAGTCAATGGGGTACATCAACTGTCTGGTTACCAACATTCGTCAAAATATCTTCCTTTGTAGATATCTTCTTTCGTTCCTTCCTTAGGAGAAGAAAGAAATTCATACAGGTTTTGAAACAACTTTAGGGTGAGTAAATGATGCCCGAATTTTCATTTTGAAGTGAGCTATTCTTTTAAGGCTTTGTGATGGAGGGTCTTTTTATCACTATTTTTAGGTGGCCATGGAATTTAATAGCCCTTTTTGAATTGTGATTATAAATGAGTATGATCCTAATTCTGCTCTGCATGTATTATTCCGGGTCTTGTGCTGTACTCGTAGCAAAATGTTGCATAGTTTGGTCTCTATTGGGTGCTCTAAACTCTTCGTTTGTGTAACATTGCTTGTGTAACAAAAACATAGATTTGGCAGATCTGATTCAGAAAAGCAGCCTCACTGATTCCTTCAAGAATTAGATTGATTTGGTTCTCGAATTCAACTCACTTACGATCTGGTAGCAAAATGGTAAATAAAAGCAGAAATTTCAGTCTGTTTCTTACACAAAGTGATTAGTGTCAGAAAACATTCACATGAAACATTTGGACCACCTTTATGATAATTTATGGCTTTTGCTTCATAAAAAAGTCAAGTTAAATCAGGGTGAGCAAAATTACAGAATAAGGTGTGGTCACATTTACCGTTGTTTGGCAAATTTCCATGGACAAAATCCAGTCATATCAATAGGAATCTGGCCATGAGGTCACGTGAGGATAAAAGATTTTGCACTGGGTTCAAGTCGGTCACACAAATTTGCAGTGGTGACGAACAGAGGTTTGAATGTGACTTTGACATCATACATTGCTACACTATTGACAATGGACCTTTTTTGGTCATGACATTTTGCCAACATTTTGCTAATGTAACAGCATCTTTACTGGGTGACCTATTTATTCAAGACTTCATGTTCCTCACACTGTAAAACCCAACAAGTTAATCTAACTCATTTAATTTGAGGAAACAGATTACCTCAATTCATTTAAGTTTATAAAAAACAATAGTTATGAGTACTCTGAACTTATTTTAATTGAGTTTACTAAAACAGTAATATTTCTTAATACACAATTAAACTTTTCAAAGCATTTAATACTGTATACAGCTCAAACATCACCTTATTGAGTAAAAACAGTGAAATGACAAACTTTAAATGAACTCAGAGCACTTGCAGTTACTGCTAGCTCACAATATCACACACAAAGTCAAATCCAATGAGTTAAGCTAACTCATTACATTTGAGGAAACTTATTACCTCAATTAATTTAAGTTCATAAAAAACAATAGTTACGAGTACTCTGAAATTATTTCAGTTGAGTTCACTAAAAGTAGATATTGCAGTCAAGAAATTAAGTGATTAATTAAGTGATTAATTAAGTGATTAGTTAAGTGATTGTTGAGCATTAGTGACGAACACCTGCTGTTAACAAGCAGAATCACTGAAGGACAGAGAAACACAAGAACTACAACTGACTTCCAGCCACAACATTAGATGAAATCACTGAAGATAAAATATGTTTAAATCTCTGAAGATCTCAGTGGAGGACTGAACAACTCCACAAACAGCATGACCAGCTTCACTTATTACTAACTAGTTTGAGTTTTATCATGCGTCTACAGAGGGTGTTTTTGTGAATGAACAGAGGTTTAGATGAAGATGATTTATAGTTTCATTTAAAGACACCATGATAGTGGTCAGTGTTTGCTTTAGTTGGGCTCTGGACCCTTGACCTTATAATACCAGTTTTTCCTCTGGCTGCTGTAACAGAGTGTTTATATAACACATTTGTTATGGCACAAAAGCCAAAAGAAAATATGAGCATGTGGTTGTGTTTTGATGATGATTTATGGAATGATGAATCATCATTTGGTGTCTTGATTCTCTGATCTTTTCTAGAGAATAATCTCTGATTAAACAGGTAATATATAACGTATTATTCATTATAAAAGAACTGTGATTCTGCTGCAAGGCCCATTGTTGTTACAATCAGATTTTAAAAACCTCTATAGTATAATTTTGACTTACACAGACATCAAGAATCAACGTATGAATCTCAACAATGGTGACCATCAAAAAACTATTCATGCTACAATGCATGCTGGGAGCCATGGATAAGTTTTGTATTATGGTAGTACCCAGCATGCTTTGCAGTATGTATAGTTTTTTTTAATGGTCACCATTGTTGAGATTCATATGCTGAATCATGATATCTGTGTTAGTTTTGGTAATTACATTTTCTGTAAAATCCTTCATATTATCTGATAGTCATAACATTTCTAGTTCTTATACTGTAGATTCTCAGTTTCAAATCAAACTAATAATTTGTTATCCTTTTAATCAGAGACTAGATTCTGAATGAGATCAGTGAATCAAGTCATTAAATGATGATTGTCATCATCAAACCTTGACCACCATTCCCAATTATACTTTTCCTTGTTTTTTGTGCCATAACAAATGCTTAATAAACACTCAATTACAGCAACCAAAGAAATACTTGTCCTCAAAAGTCAAGGGTCAAGAGTCCAACTAAAGCAAGCGCTGATCTCCATCATGGTGACCTTAAACCTTGTAGTTCTTGTGTTTCTCTTTCCTTCAGTGATTCTGCTTGTTAACAGCAGGTGTTCATCACTAATGATCAATGATCACTTAATTGATCACTTAACTATACAGTTATTATTCAATTATCATTCTGGGGTCTAGAAATGTTCTATAACTCATTCAGTTTGAGTTCTGTTTCAGTCATTCAAGCCACTTCAAGATTCTGTATTATTTGAGTGCAGTGAAATCAATTTAATTTAGTACATATTACTGTTTTAAAGTGCACCTGACAATATGGAGTTTGATGTCAAGCACTGAATTAGTCATGAAATAAATATATTCACTCAGATAAAGTAAGGAACAATTTGAACAAGGATTAAAATTAGAATCAATTAAATCAATTAAAGTGACAAAAGTAAAATAATGTTGAAAAGAGAGTCAGGGAGTGAGTGGGCTAAATTAAAATGGAGAAAGTAAGATAATGTGAGAGAGAGAGAGAGAGAGAGAGAGAGAGAGAGAGAGAGAGAGAGAGAGAGAGAGAGAGAGAGAGAGAGAGAGAGAGAGAGAGAGAGAGAGAGAGAGAGAGAGAGAGAGAGAGAGAGAGAACACAGGATGAGAGCCTGGTCTCACTATACCCTGCCCTCTTTTTAGAGGTAGTACCGCACATATCTCCTACCACCATCTGGGAGTCCCTGATCCAGAATTCCGTTTTTCTCTTTCGGCACGTAACCAAATCTTTCTCACACTCTCTCTCAAAGCATGCGGATCCCATCCGGAGTGGAACGAATGGGATTTCAGTAGTCTTTGATCTTTATTTTCAGATGATGCCATCTGTGTGCGCGGGCACTGCATGGTGAGCATGCATGTCATCAAGCACCAGGCATTAAACCTGAAATGAGAGTAATTACTCGCTGAGACAACATACGCACGTGCCTTTTGCAACTGTCTCCATGAACGTTATATTTAAATGCTATTAAAGAGATGAAAATTGTACACTCAGAAGACTGATAGGCAAAATGTGCCATTATTATATGGGTGCTCTACTTACATTATGTTGTTTTAAGACTTTTTTTTGCAGACTGATTGTTACATGTTTAAATGTAAAATTATATTTGCAATATAGTACCTCTGTCTTCACACATCAGAAATATAATAAGGCAGCTTTTAAAAAGGTATAAGGGACTTTGTTTTTTTTATTTTTTTTATTTTGTGTTTTTATCTTTATGTAATGGCATTTTTATACAGTTACTTGTCAAATGACATTAACATACAAAAAAAAAATCATTCATTTTTACATGTATGGTTATATAAACTGGGTGCTTTTTAATGGCCTTATTGCCACACAGCCAAAAATTTTATTTTTCTTATCTCAAGTGTCTTGGATGCCCTCTTTTTCTCTGCACCATCTCATACTCCCACCCATTCTCTCACTCCCCAGTTGGGCCGCTCTGTTTCCCGCGTCCCACTTACTCAATTACCATAGCGATTCGCGTCCTTGCGCTCAAAAAGGGTATCTTGAGAGTTCAGATACACATCAAGAGACAAAATTAGGAAGGGAATTTAAGTTTAATTCTCATTACAACAAACGTGCATGCATGAAAATGGGGGTTATTCCAGAAAGCAAGTTATGTGAAATACCCAACTTTACAGAATAACCTCAACATTCAGTTCCAAAAACATAGGTAACTTTCAGGTTATTTAAGCCATAGCAACTTACTCTCTGATCATAACCTACTCCGGAGTTGGTTATGTTCCAGGGTTAGTTTACTTCAGAGGTGTTCAGTGCATGATGAGGCTCCAGTGAGCACAACAGATTTCACAGAATATATATATATATATATATACAGGTCCTTCTAAAAAAATTAGCATATTGTGATAAAGTTCATTATTTTCCATAATGTAATGATAAAAAATAAACTTTCATATATTTTGGATTCATTGCACACCAACTGAAATATTTCAGGTCTTTTATTGTTTTAATACTGATGATTTCGGCATCCAGCTCATGAAAACCCAAAATTCCTATCTAAAAAAAATTGCATATTTCATCCGACCAATAAAAGAAGTGTTTTTAATACAAAAAAAGTCAACCTTCAAATAATTATGTTCAGTTATGCACTCAATACTTGGTCGGGAATCATTTTGCAGAAATGACTGCTTCAATGCGGCGTGGCATGGAGGCAATCAGCCTGTGGCACTGCTGAAGTGTTATGGAGGCCCGGGATGCTTTGATAGCGGCCTTAAACTCATCCAGAGTGTTGGGTCTTGCGTCTCTCAACTTTGTCTTCACAATATGCCACAGATTCTCTATAGGGTTCAGGTCAGGAGAGTTGGCAGGCCAATGGAGCACAGTAATACCATGGTCAGTAAACCATTTACCAGTGGTTTTGGCACTGTGAGCAGGTGCCAGGTCATGCTGAAAAATGAAATCTTCATCTCCATAAAGCTTTTCAGCATGAAGTGCTCCAAAATCTCCTGGTAGCTAGCTGCATTGACCCTGCCCTTGATAAAACACAGTGGACCAACACCAGCAGCTGACATGGCACCCCAGACCATCACTGACTGTGGGTACTTGACACTGGACTTCAGGCATTTTGGCATTTCCTTCTCCCCAGTCTTCCTCCAGACTCTGGCACCTTGATTTCCGAATGACATGCAAAATTTGCTTTCATCTGAAAAAAAGTACTTTGGACCACTGAGCAACAGTCCAGTGCTGCTTCTCTGTAGCCCAGGTCAAGCGCTTTTGCCGCTGTTTCTGGTTCAAAAGTGTCTTGACCTGGGGAATGCGGCACCTGTAGCCCATTTTCTCCACACGCCTGTGGATGGTGGCTCTGGATGTTTCTACTCCAGACTCAGTCCACTGCTTCCGCAGGTCCCCCAAGGTCTGGAATCGGTCCTTCTCCACAATCTTCCTCAGGGTCTGGTCACCTCTTCTCGTTGTGCAGCATTTTTTGCCAAACTTTTTCCTTCCCACAGACTTCCCACTGAGGTGCCTTGATACAGCACTCTGGAAACAGCCTATTTGTTCAAAAATTTCTTTCTGTGTCTTACCCTCTTGCTTGAGGGTGTCAATGATGGCCTTCTGGACAGCAGTCAAATACTTAGAAACAAACTAAAAGTCCATGAAAATGAAACAAAGACAAAAATAACAGAGTATGTGTTACATAACAACCCCCCCCCAGACACACAGACAGAAGCCTCCCCCCCACAGGGAGGTGGACGCAGAGATGGCGCAGGGATGATGAAAGGAGTAGGCGAAGGGATGGAGAGAACAGGCAGACAAGACCAAGAAGGCAATGACGGAGGAAGAAGCCATGGCTGGGATGATGGGAGGAGCCAAGTGACCATCAGGACGATTGAGGAGGAGCCAGGAGGAGACATGGCAGAGTCCCGGCTGACGGCACTAGGGGGATGAATGGCATCAATGGTGCCGAAGGTAGTGGAGCACAGTGCCCAGAGCGCAGACGAACGGCCGAGGGAGCTATATGACCTAATGCGGCCGCGACGGAGCCGCAGCGATGACCCCCCGAGTTTGAAGGTAACGGGAGGGCAGAGGTGGAGCTGGAGCGACCAAGGGCAGAGGCGTAGCCTGAGGGAGCCCGCAAGTCCACAGCGGATGCGTGACGATGTCTGACTCAGGTGGAGCCGACGGTCCGAGGGAGCCTGGCAAAGGCGAATGGCCAATGGTCCACGCTGGAGTCGAGGGAGGAAGGAGCCAGGGCGACGGGTCGAGCAGGAACGGAGAACTCAGAGGCTAGAGGTTGAATTGTTAAACTGACAATTAAATATTGGCTAAATAAATGACTTCCAAAGAATTATCCACTTGCAAAAAGATTAATTGTACTAATAAAAGCTTAAGGTCTTCACTGAAAAATGTATGTTCACCAAAAATATTTAATTGTGCTCAAGTCAATCTATCAAGTTGAAGTGAAAAATGTTGCCTGAACAAGTCCTACATCCATAAAAAAAGAAAGCTTTAGCATAAGTTCTGCTGGGAAGACTCAATTGTTACGTCACTCATTACCTTCTCAACTATCCAATCGCGTTCTAATGCTTGTGGTATAAAAGATAGGTACTTACTCATGTCTGAGTTTGCAGATGCTGACGCTTTCATTCAACTCCGCGCTCCACACCACCAGGATGGTTCCTTCCCCTCCTTCCTCCCCACCACCACCAGGATGGTACCTTCCCATACCTCACAGGGGGTCGGCTGCGCCCCTGCCTTCGGCAGGAAATGCAGAGTCCTGACCCCCAGATTGTGAGCTAGAGCTAGAAAGCTAGAAAGTTGGAGCTAGAACTTTATCATAATATTACTTGCCGAGCTTTTAATAAATGGTTAATTGTTACAGTATTATTCTCCCGAGTCTTTCTGGTAGAATTGTATACGCATGCGCAGCTAAGCCGAAACAGCCAGTGCTGAAGACCAAAAACAAACATCATTCCCAAGAGAATTCATCGTCACAAGTTTCAAGAGGTTATGGTGAGTATTGAGCACTGAAATTATTCTCCAAAGTTATGCTTTAGGACACGGTATAAAGTGTAAAAGTAATTTTGAAGAATCCATGATATATATGATACATTTACATACCTAGAAATAAACAAAACAGGAACATCTAAAAATAGTCTCATAAAAAATAAAATAACTTTTATAAACAAATGTTAATTCTGTGATTTACTCTTTTGTCACAATAATATTTGGTCTTTTTTCAGCAAATATATAGTGAATAATTGTGATTAATTAATTTGATTAACTAAAAATGTAATTGACTGGCAACACTAACCAGCAAGCAACACCTAAAAGCAGAGCTTCTTTTCAGAGTTCTTGAAAAACAAGATATCAGTAACTGACAGTTTCATGTGCAGAACTGATAAAGCAACTATTATTAAAGAATTGTACTGTAATTGCTAATCTATGTGTACTGTCAGATAGAATTGCTGTTAAACTTCTAAAGTGCTCCCACCCAGGGCGTCCAGAGAAAGAGAAAGGATGATGAATGAGAAGGATGACCAATAGGAAACAATAGTTAAGGTACAGACCTGCTCATCAGGTTGAAATCCCTGAAAATTTGTTGAAGTAGAGGCTGAACTGGAGTGGCTGTGATTTGCCCAGAGTGAAGCTTTGGATGGCTGGTGTTAAATTGACTAGAGTGGTGCTTAGATCAGGAGAGCTAGGGGAGAGAATGTGTGCTGAAGAGGGGGCGCAGAAATTCAGCACCCCCATGCTTAATTGGGCCTGCCTTCGTTTGACACACATCAAGTATTAGGTTAAGTACCTTTTATGGATAATTGGAAAGTGTAAATTAGCTGCTGTGGCTATTATGCCCATTTGTTACCTCACTTAAGCAAATTAATTCAAAGAGACTCCTGATTGTTCTTTTTCCTTTCACTTTATTCAACTGTTTTTTTTTTTTTTGTTGTTTTTTTCTGGATATGTAACATATAGGTGCAGGAAGAATGGGTGATGTGTGTATGTGGGTTAAGAGCTCTCTCTCTGAAAATTAACCATAAATTGCTGTGGCCTGAGTGGTTCTAGGTAATAGTTGTCAAGCGAATTAACTTGTACCTGTCAGATCAGAAAAGAGCTCATCATTTCAGAGATCTTAAGTGGAAGTGAATTGGTCTTTTCGGACACAACCACAGTAATCTTGTTCCTTTTCCCTGAAATGATAGGCCTCAGGAGATGTAAATATGGAACAGGGGTGAGCACCGGAGCCAATATCTATATCTGTAACAATCTTAAAATTATTTGTGTTTGTATTCTGATATGTCCGCAAGTGGGCAAGGCTTTAACTGGAGGTTTGTGATATTTCATGAAAAGCTTGTTTTAAATTTCTGTTCCCTTAATAGTTTTCATTTAACTTGCTGTATCCATTAGTGAGTGAGACAGAGAAACATCAGATTTGACGCACAAGTTTACAGTTTTTGTCAAGTTTAGGTTAGGTGCTTCTACATCAGTGTAATTCACCTATCATATCCTTTTGATTTTAGGGATAAGTTATGAGTAGGGTTAGGTTTAGGGCTACATTTTCAGATGGCAATGTTGTTTCAGAATCAACAAAATATGTTGATCCAGGAAGATTTCTTACCTGGCAAAAATCACGGTGACCAGAATATTTGTACCTATTATTCTGTAGAATTTGTTATTCTTTTTCCATGTCCTTCCGCATAAGGTATTCAGCTTCAGGCAGATCCCTATAGCATGAAACATTATATTCGATACTAGATAAAGCTTTCAAGCTTCACGTCAAGCTTCACGTCTTTTCAGTTTCAGTTTCAATTATTAGTAACAATGTCTGGTTCTTGAATCGGATAAATTTATTAATTAAAAAGATCTAAATCAAATTAATGACTGTGTCCGAAATATTCTCTGAGTAGGTGTTTATTTTTAATTAGTTTTTACTGCACAACCATTTAAAAAAAAGAATGTTCTGTATAATATGAATATATATGAATGAAATACATACTACATCCGTCATGTTAGCGCCAGTTGCTTCGCCTGCTACAGAATCTGAAATAGTCATTTTGCTTAATGTTTTATGAGTACTATAAATGCAATGTTTTTTCAAAGTTTTTTTTTTTTTTGCCTGCTAAATTGGAGGGTAGTATGCAATATCGGATGTAGCCTATGATTCACGCATTTGATTCAGATTTTTTTAAATAATCATTGATTTGTTTCACAAAACTGCTTTGAATGATTTGTTCGCTATATCATCTGGCTTCATAACAACATGAGAGTGAGTAAATGACGTCCCAGAGATTAAAGAAGGCGGCAGCGTTGATAAGCAATAAACAGCTGAAATTGTTCGCATAAAGACTGAGATTTATGTGCTATGGGTAATGACCCTCCTGTCCACTGTGAAATTAACCATGATGTTATTCACAGACGGTTTTTTGACCTTGCTCTCCGTTTTCCCTGCATCTCCATGCCCAGCTCAAGATAAATAAATAAATAAATAAACTATTTTAGCTCAGTGCAGATCTGAATCAACAGGAGATTAAAAAATAATCAGAGAAGGGAGTTATTAGTGTGTACCCATCAGCGTTTTTGAGGGCCGCATCAGCCTCCTGCCTCAAAGGAGTCTGCAGCCGCAATTAAGCTAGGTCAAAAAACACACAATAAACAACAGACATCCAGCGCCTGGCAAGTCAGCCTGTGAAGGACGATGAGAAACATGCTGTCCACCTTTTCAAGGTGTGATATTGGGTTTGACGTCAGTTTTACTGACAACAAAACTTCATGTTTGAAGGTTAAACCACACTTATTCACACAGGCACACAGTGTGAACATTGTGCCAAGATTGAGATATCAAGTAGGGGATGGCTGATCCTCAAAGAAGTACAGAGGGGCTTTGCAATGGGACACACAAAAGTGGATCACTACAGCCACCCAGAGAGAAGTGAGAAATTCTTGTTATCTTTTAACACCATCGTGCACATACACTGTCTCACACTCATTCACACACACACTGAAGTGGATTTGAAGAATCTAAATTTCCAGAAGCAGAGTCTCCACACATTTTGATATGGTGACACACACACACACACACACACACACACACACACACACACACACACACACACACACACACACACACACGTTGTGTTTTCATTTTTTATGGGAACTTTCCATATACATAATGATTTTTATACTGTACAGACTGTATATTCTATTCCCTTACACTAACCCTATCCCTAAACCTACCCATCACAGGAAACATTCTGCATTTTTACATTTTCAAACAACATCACTTAGTATGATTTTTAAGCTGATTTCCTCATGGGCACCAAAAAATGTCCCCACACGAACAAGGATTTCGGATATTGCCATCCTTGTGAGGACATTTTGTCCCCATAACGTAGGGTTTACCAGGCCACACACACACACACACACACACACACACACACACACACACACACAAACACAAACACACACACACACACACACACACACACACACACACACACACACACACACACACACACACACACACACACACACACACACACACACACCAGTACACACATATTATTCTTATCCAACCACCCCAGACAACTATTTCTTGCCAAACACCTGATCCTTGAAGATAATGCTTTACTTTCAGGAGAATTTGAGAAAAATACACAAATATCAATATAGTAATGTTTTGATTCTTTTCTTATATAACCCCACTGTACAAATGTACACAGTGCAATGCCCACAGCGTAAAGCTAGAAAAATGTGTGTGCAGGTTAATGTATTTATATTGATTGCAATTATGCTGCCAGAATCAGCCATTATTGACTTTTGCATCTCTTTCACAAGACATGGGATCATTCACTCGATCTATAATGAGTAAGCATGTATGTAATTCAACCATCATCAGGAGATCAGAGCTGCTTCAGTGTATAGTATGTCATTATACCTGCAGCAATAGATAAATCAATATTTTAATTCCAAAGAAATCAATTATAATTTATTTCAAATAATTAATTTAGTTATTTCTTTATTCTATTTATATTTATTTTAATATAATAAAGAAAAAGAAAAATAGAAAGATAAAATAAATGTCACTAGAATTCACTAAGAATGAATTGCAATCACTTAGTGTCATATATTTTCATACACTCTCTGCATCGTTTTAGTACCCAATTCATTGAAGGAATTATGCAAATAAGTTATTTATGACAACAAAATCTTTTTGTGAGTTGAGTTTGCACTTTATATTTCTCCATCTTTCTTCAGCGCTGAACTGTAATAGGCACATCTCTAGGTAACAATGGTCTTATTTCAATGGTCCACTTTAGACATTCTACTAAGTAACTTTGCAACTACATGTCAACTAGCAGTCATTAGGAAATTAGTAGACTGTCTGTTTAATATCTGATAAAACTTTATTTTGATGGTCTCCCAACAGACATTCTACTGATTATAAGTAACTTATTATACTAACCATAACCTAACAATCTACTACAGTCTACTAATAATACTCTAATGACTAGTTGACATGCAGTTGCAAAGTTACTTATAGTTAGTAGAATGTCTAAAGTGGACCATCAAGTGTAACCCACCAACTGTAACCCACATCGACACCCATTTATAATGCTCTTCTTCTCCATCACTTAAATGATTGCTATAAAATGTAAAAAAAAACTTAAATAGAATAAAGTGGTGAAAAAAGATCACATTAAAATACTGCATGCAAAACTAAACGATTAGTGAATTCACTCCTAAGTTTTCCAAATGATTGTAGTCTTGCGATGAATATGTTAAGAACAATATATTTATGTGTCATACAGATGACGTGAGCCAGATGTTTTCCAGCTCTTCAGTTCAGTCAAGGTGATCGTGTGTGTCACTTTATGAACGGTTTTCGCACATATGATGCATTTATATTAATGCAATGCTCACAAACCTCAGTAACTTGCAAGCTAGCTCAGCAGCCCACGCTTTTATTGAATAAGACAAACCGCGATCACGAGTCTGCTCAGCATGACGGAATGCATCAGTATGCGCTTCACCCTGCTGGCCCAATGCATAGCTGTTCTAGCGAGCGTGTGGGCACCAAACTGCCCATTCAATGTGCACAAAGCAATAACACAACAAATAACAGCACAAACGCATTTGAGCGCCTTCTGGGCCTTCTGCAGAAAGGAGTTAACTTTGCTTGCTGTTAAGAGGAGCCCTGCTACTTTATCTCTCTTATGCATTCGTCTCCCCATGTCGCTTCAACAAGCATCATTTTAAGAAAATTACAGACAGTTAATTCGATATGTGCTTTTGCATGCTCCGCTAGTCTGAGGACCCTTATCTAGCCGTACCGCCAGGTAGAGTGAGGGGGGTGGATTTATGGAGTGACTGCAACTGTGATCTTAACACAATGAACTAGATATGTGTATGTGTGCATACACACAGTGGCCACCAAAAAAAAAAGGATTTGGACAACTTTGGACACTGCAGTCACACTTAATGTTTGAATTTGGTTGCATTAGATAAAATATCAAACCAAGTCTGCAAGCAAATGATTGAAGCAAATGAAGCACTTTTTTATTATTATTATTTCAAACCAACTGGGTCCAAGATCCTCTTTAGTGGATGTATGAAGTTTCTCATATTAGGGTCCTTTAACAGTTAACATCACATTAACACATAACAGTCCTAACATCACATTAATTATTGACATGTTCCACTAACGTTTTACAAAATTAAACTTTCTGTGAATCTGTGAAGAATATGAATATTTCAATAAAGGAAGTTTGGTTGCTTGTTTTAGCTTTACAATAACAACCACTTGGTTTGATATTTTGTAATATAATTCAAAGACATTCATACATTTTTTTAAGTGTCGTTTAAGTTTCCAAATATTTTTTTGTTCTTGAACATGTCTGTGAAGTTTCCAAATTGGGTCATGATAAAATGCAAAATAATATTAAAGTTGATTACATTTTTGGGTAACACTTTAGAATAATGGTCCGTCATTAATAAGTAATGCAGGAAGTAATACAGGACTAATGAGTAGTACTACATTAACACTACAGCTATACTATTAACTAATATGGAAACAAGCTTAACTAATCAGTAATATCGAGTAAGTAAATAAATTAAAAACATATCTTTCACTTTAAAAAAATAAAGTGTAGTAATATAATATAAAATAATATAGTCTAGATCACTTTAGTAGTTCTTGAAGATTTTTTTTTTTTACTCAGAACATGGTCATAAAATGCATCACTAATTACTCAAGTATCTAGTCACTCTTCAAGGACTACGAGTGATCTGAACCATTATTTTAAAGTGAAAAATATGTTTTTCACTTTAAAATAATGGTCCAGATCACTAGTAGTTCCTGCATAGTGACCAAGTAACACTTGAGTAATTAGTGATGCATTTTATGACTATATTCAGAGTAAAAATTACAACTGATTATGTCTCAGATACTGAAGATACACAATAATGTTCTTTATACCAAATTTGTCAGTTAGTTAATAGTTATTAATGAGACTAATTTCATTAAGTAATTATTGATAGAAACTATCTCCTAAATTTGATATCACTTACTGATTAGTTAAGCTTTCTATATTAATTAATATTAGTTGAAGTGTTAATGTAGTACTACTCATTAGTCCTGCATTACTTCCTGCATAGATACTTATTAATGACAGACCGTTATTCTAAATTGTTACCCATTTTTGTTCTATCAAGCCACAACAGCAACAAACAACAAAACATTTTGATGACTGTTTAGTTTCGGTTGCACTTTACTGGCCAGAGTAAGAAATGATCAGTATATAGCTATAGACACTTATGTCATTTTGAGTAAAAACATTTTAAATGAGCATTATATTCTAAAGGTACGGAGCCCCTGAAGGGACGTGATGGTGAACAAAATTTGGGATGGGAGAAATTTTTTCCCTCGCAAAACTTTTGTGTTCTCCCGAGAAACTTTGATTACTGTGATTGTAAATAGGTGTCATTTGTGTTTTAACAATGTTTGGGTCACGAATATTGATCCAGGAAGTTTGAATCTGTGAATATATTACCAACTTCACTGAACTTCTTAAGCACTAACTGCATTTGAGTCCAAGTTCAAACACTATGAAACCCTCCAATGACATACTGAAACACTGCCAGCGGGACATTAAACAGGAAGTGTCTGTCCGAACTCACAACAGGTTTTGCATGGGAACGCAAATATCTTTGCGAGGGAAAGCAACATTTAAAAAAAAAATACTTTTTTACTCCTATCCCAATTTTTTCCACCACCACGTCCCTTTAGGGGCTCCGTAGTACGGAAATGTGGTCAAATGCAAATAATAAAAATTATGCAAAGAAAAAAAAAAAATTGCGATATTTTCTTAATGTCGATAAAAAAGTACTGCGAAATGACGAGTTTCCATTAACCGATGTTATGTGACTAAGCTGCAATTCTTTCCTCTCGCGATAAGTCATTCCAAACATCATGGCAACTGATGTTTTGCGAAATATTCCTTTTTTAAATTGCATGAAAAACCACTTGATGTAAGTGTAAAAACTTTTTTGTGGTACATGGGAGTTTTTGCAAAATTGACGTCTTTCCCTTTGGGCGTATTTTCATTTCACAATTTCAATTTGTGCAATTTGAAGGGTAATGGAAATGCGGCTACTGTTACACTCCTAAAATTATCGCATCCTCTCTCTCTCTCTCTCTCACACACATACACTCGCTTTGGAGAGGAGCCTTCAGTCCACTATCTTGAGGGATCAAACAGTGAGACCTGGTCTCATTTCTGCAGCACTGGCCAGCTGCCCAGTCACACACACCAAGCTGCCAACTCCTCTAATGAAGTCCAGTAATTAAGCGAGACCCTGAGACCTGAGGGTCTTACTGTGTGTGTATGGGTTGAATATTTGGACTCAGAAGTCTTCTTTTCCTCTCCTTATCTTCGAAAAAAAAAAAAAAAAAAAAAACGTGCCAAACCATCCTGACTTCAAGGCCCAATATATTCCCAGACACTCCAAACTCAACTCCAAGCCAAAAAAAGAAAAAGAAAGAAAAGAAAAACACTCTTCAAACTCTCCCACTCATCTCCTACCTCTGTCTGAAGGCTACTTCTACATTGTATAAACCCGCAGTGAAATCATGGACTCCACAGGGCCTTTGTCTTCAATCCAGCTTTCACTCAAGCCTGCTTCTTGATTACAGTCAGACTTCACCCTGCAGTTCTCTCACTCCAGAGCGAGCTGGTACCGTGTGATTGCGAAGTGTGTGCATGTCATATATGATCTGATGCAAGGAGTTTGACTGCGAGGCCGCTGGTGCTGAGCGGGAACGCGTTTTCCTCGGCACAATGGGGGCTCCGGTGGCCTCATGCTGCCCTGTCCGCCTGTAATGAGCCATTGCTAATTATCCTCAAGAGACGTGGTGCTAACCTTGGGCTCACTAGCCAAGGACTTCCATTAAACCCCTGCCAAGATTTACCACAGAGGAATTTGTGCGTATTAATTAGACAATAACAGTACATTTAGTTGAATGTATATATGAGAGTGCTTCTAACTACCCTGTAATCAAATGTAAAGAGATATAAACCCACAAGTCCACGAGGTGCAGAAAAGTGTTGTAAAACTTGAAACGTGTCAAGTGATTGTGAATTTGAGGTAATTGCTGGCGGGGAATGCAATATCTTTTTTAATGAGGCGATGTGAAGATTTTAAATGTCTGATTGAAAAAGTATACCAAACTTGATTAGACAGGACTGCTCACTAAAATATCAAAGCTATGTCACAGAAGACATGGAATAGTCATAATATTTAGCATTAGCTAATCTTATTCACTCTTAAAGTCACCATGAAATTAAAATTGAATATTCTTATTCAGAAAAAAAAAAACATGAACCTCCCCTCCCCCTCAAAATGACATCTGTTTAATTCATGACGTGTCTTAGCGTAGGGGTATCCTCCACAACTGACTGCAAACTAGCCTTCAGATCTGTGTCCATGAAGTTAGCAACACCCAACTTCCAATGACCCAAACAATTCCCACCATACATTTTTCTCATTCCATTTCACTTGGATGCAAGTCACAATAAGGAAGACAAAACTATCACGATACAGAAGGAGACAACAGGTTATTCAAGTTCACAGAAGTTTATTAGCAGGTAGCAGAGAGCAAGCAGGAGAATCTGGTGAGTGTTCAGCAAATAGATGAATAAGCAGAATAAGCAGATTAAGGTTAACTGGTAATAGTCTCTGTATCCTTTGCAGGTGTTGTGATGGTGACTGTGGTAGATAAGCCGGTTAATCAGAAGACAAAGGACGATGACGGGCAGGAATCTCAATAGTAGAGTAGTTCTGGTAAGGAGTCAGATAAGTTGTACAGGTGCCAACAATACTGTCTTTCCATAAAGATTGACAAGACCAGACACTGGTACTGTGTGAAGTGCAGGCTTTTGTAGAGAGGAGCTAATCCAGGTGATTATGGAGTGTGTGCAGGTGGTGAGCAGGAAGGATTCTGGGAAGTGTAGTGCTGAGAGTAACTGAGCTGGTGATTGTGACAGTCACAACTTCTATTCCATGCAAACTATGCCAAAAAAAAGTTATTTATTGGCATTGATTTTTTAAACTACACCTTTAAAAAAATCTGTTAAATTTACAGTAAAAAGCGGCAGCTGTGGTTGCCAGAAATTAACCGTAAAACAATGTGACGTGCATGTAGTTTGACTGGTTACTATTTCCTTTCTTAATGTTTTGTCTTCCCTCTAGTGGTTTGAAATGTGTATTACCTGTGTCTTATTATGAGCAGATTCTCTACACCTGTGGACTGTGTAAGAGGAGCGTGGCTATAAGGAGCCCCGTTGTTACAGCCTACCAGGTGGGATTGGTGTGGTGGTTGAGTGACGCTCGTTTTCGTTGTTTCTGTTTCCCTATTCCTTTTTCTCCCATATTTTATGTTATGATTATTGTTTGTTCATAAAAACCCTATTGGACGGAGCCTTTCGTGTTGACCTTCTTTTGTGTAATGGCATATCATTTTAATTTACCAACCTATTAAATAATTTTTGTTTTGATCTGTTTTGTACTTTTGTAATACACTGACAACCACCAAACAGGTGGTGATGAGAGTCACATGATGAATCAAAGCTCATCACAAGCAGATTTTCCACAAGCTGAGAAGGTAAATAATATATGTAGGGTGCACAGTGTCGTTTTATGTTTTTTCACTGTAAATTATACAATGACTTCTTTTTTACTTCCAAAAACTGTAAATTTAACTGTATTTTACTGTAAATTACATTGAACGTAAGTTTATATCTATTTCAGTTATTCAATGTAGTACGAAAACTTTGTTAACCAATTGACAGTTTTAATTGGTTAACAGTTTTAACAGTCTTTTACCATTAATATCACAATCATTTTTTGCAGCGTAAGAAAAAAATTTATAAGAACTTCTCATTAAAATATTATTTTGGGAACCAAAAATGGTTAATTGCTGTGAAAACCCCCTTTTTGGAACCTTATTTTTAAGAGTATGGAGGACAAATTAAAGAAGCTGTTATGCAATGTACACATTCATTCAGATATATTAAATCTCTGCATATTTAACCTCCTCTTATTGGCTTCTAGGAAATAACAGTTGGTAAATGCCTGCAAGGTCATTGAGATGGAAGGAAAAGATGTAAGGCGTAGACTCAAGTGTTTGACACTGGGAGAACACGGCAGTTTAATGAAGACTTTCAGTATGCTGAATATTAAAAAATCCACATGAAACTAGCCAAACCCAAGCATCTACATATTGCTATTTCATTTATGAGAGCTGTACATTTCTGCATATGAACCATAACCCTAAGCAGGCGATACATGATGAAAACGCTGTACTAATTAGCATACACATTTATAATGATGTGCATTATCTCATTACAAAGTGCTAAAGTGATCCAAAATGAGAAATCAAGGGGGCAAGTAGTCAGACTTAATATTAAAGTGAGGAAAGGGGTCTGTTTATTTGTGTCTGTGTATTGGTTTGCTTTTTGTCCTTTTTTTATATCAATAATAGGGCCAAGCTTCCACCCTTCTGGCTTGATTCTCAAATAGAGATAATCCAGATTTCCGTTTTCATCCTCAACCCACTTATTTGTTTGGACTTCCTTTGGCCTTCTTCCAATCCCCAGTGCAATATCACATCAATATATAACCAATTTTCATCTCCAGGACCAATGCACAATTACTGTGACTGCCCTCAGTGAATCTCTGGAGCTCGGATAAGGGAATCATATTGAGAAGATTTAATACAAATCAACACTCTGACCCAAATACAGCCCATTTATTCACTTTCAGAGTGTAACACTAACACCTTTTGGATATTTTCATCAATTTCACAATTACTTCATATAAACAGCATACTTTAAAAATTAAATCATATCAGTATGCATTGGTGTCACATTGCTTCAGAAATCTACAGGACAGGAAAGGAGTAGGATGCAGTATTTACATTGGTTATCACAGAGCAATTAAGGCAATTATTAAAACTAAGATGATAACATACATTTACATGTTTTTCATCTTCAAATATCTGATTGCATCAAGCATGTTGCAGCCCCCTTTTTTGCTATTTACCCCTCAATGCACCCACACACACTGGATGCACATCATCACACGTCATTATGCCAGTTGTCAGTTCACATTGCAGTACAATGTTTCATCTGACAGTAATCTTTGAGACTTATGCAAAGGAAATTTAGCAGTTCAGATCGAATCGCATAAATACAATTTAGCCGAGTTCCAATACAGAAAGTGTGTTTCCATGTAGTTTTAGTAGAATTCATTTCAAACCCACTAGAAGGTTTAATGTCTTTCTTTGTCTCTCTCTCTCGCTTTCTTTCTTTCTTTGGTAAATTAAAGAGCACTAAATGCTTGTCTGATGAATTGGACTCTTGTAGAGAGTCTGTTCCCATCTGGACTAACCATTGCTGAGGTGGCTAAAAATACACCTCTGTTTATACCAGCCATAAATACACAGTCTCTCTCACACTCACTGCACACTTAAATGCCCACATTAAACACAAATATGTTTATTATTTCCCCCATATATTTTAAAGACATCTCATTAGGTGTTGAAACTGAGGTTATGAAGTTTAGGCAATCTCTCTGGAGATAAACCATAATCTGTTAATGCAGGATGACAACTGGGGATTATTGCTATTCCGCACCAGCCTATTTCTAAAGCAAAGAAACAAACAAATCCACATAATGTTTCTTCTAATTTGTGAGCTCAAGGAGTCTGTAAAAGTGAGGATGTGTGGATGAATATTGTTATGCATTAGTGATTTGAATTCATTACTGAGTTTTTTTTTTCTTGAACAGACTGATTCAATGAACTGTTTCAAAGTAATTCATTTTTTTTCATTCATGATTCAGCACTTTGTTGAGTTGATATCCTCAAAACAGTATGCATTTACAATAAACAAAACTAAAATTGCAAATGCCCATTTTTTATACAATAAAAACTATATATATAATAATATAACAATATAATTATAATAATAATAATAATAATAATAAAAACTTATTAAAACCATTTTTTTTGTAAATGTACCTTCATAAATGCACTGTAAAAAATATAAGTTGTTAATAAAACAAAGACTATTGGAGTTCACTTTAAAAGATAATACTATTTCCATATCCTATATACTTATGTATTGAGTTTGTAGCTTCGCCCCATTAGTCAAATTCTTGGTTAATTCCAACAAAGGTGTCTCTCAGTTCAATGAGTAAGTGAGTTGTTGATCACTTAGAACACGCTATCGCTATTGTACATTGGCAATTAGGACACATCTGAGTAGCAATTACAGAAGAACCTTTAGACTAGTTTTCACATTACATACTCGTCTACAACAAAACACATTTTATACAAACACCATCAGCAGATCAGAGAACTATAAGTCCAGGGCACTGTCAAGAACAGGAGCTTGAACCAGTGGCAAACTTGCTCATTGTACTCTAAATGCTTCCAAAAAGCCAAGGCTTTAATTTTGTGCTTTTACTGCAAATAAAAATTCAATAATCAGCAACTTGTGCAAAGGACAATAAGCCAACGGTCATATGAGCCATGACAGATAAACCATGGCTTTTCCATAATTGTCTACTTTATTTAACCTGACTTTTTGTTTAGCGGTTAATATACAGCTAAATAAACATCACGGCACGACTTAACTCAATCTGAACCAAAACACAGTTTGAGATAACTGGATAGTATTGAAATGAAAACTTCTATATCTTCTTTTCTCTTTTTATAACCTTCATATTTATAAGTTGGTCACTTAAGTTTCGTGTTAATGAATACGTGACCTCTCAACCTCAACCAATTATAATTAAGATAATCAGTAAAGTCGACTGCCCCACTACAAATGAAAAAGTTCCCCATTCCACAGCCTTTGCGTTCTTTTCTTGACATTTCTTTTCTACCTCTGTCTGATTCTGCAAGTGACATGTTCTCTCCCTACCTGCTGCAGGCAGTAATTTCTTCCACAGGGCTGAATGGATGTTGCATTGTCGAAGGAGATAAGACCTAAGCACACACGCATATCCCTCTCTCTTTTTCCCTGTACTCTCTCTCTCTCTCTCCCTCTCTCTTAGCACATATAGACCCTAGTGGAAGCGTAGCACAATCGTCCAGAATTTAATTAGCCCAACTAATGTCATTTCAAACTCAATGCATTTCTAATCCTCCACAATTACCAAAGACATCAGCACACTCATTCTGCCTCACCACTGAGCCATATTATCTAGCCAACTGAGAGGCATGATTTCTGTGAAAAGTGTAATTCTGATCCCACAATAGTCTGGAATTGAACTTCACCATCAAATTTTATGTCAGAATACATGAACTTTTCATTAGAAAAGCATGGTGTCTTCACAAATTATAGTTTTCAATTGTGCAATTTTATATTTTAATTATGCTTTAAATTGATGCATAATCTTCTCCTGAGCTGCAGACATGAGAGATTAGCGAGTGATGATTTTATGGACTTCGCTATGCTTGACTATCCTTGGTGAGTTAATTGTCTCTAAATTTCAGTCCAAGAAACAGATCATCGTTGGCAAAGAGAAGATGATTGGGATACGGTGTTATGTGGCTTAAGAGGTGAAATCATTCAGGCACACTGTCATGACTAAATAGTTTTTGATTCATAAACATCTGGCCATTTGGCTAGTTGTGTCTTGAAAAAGGTGGCCTGTTTGCAGCTTTGTGGATGTCAGCTGTTTTGGCTCAAGAGCAACCCTTTGGGATGTCGCCACTAATATTTGGCCATTCCGTGTCTTCTGCAACAAAGATGTTGCACACCCTGGAATTTTGGCCATATTGGCTTTAAGGGCAGCCATGTGGGTACGCTGCTCATGGGATGCAGCCATTTTGGCTCCAGGGTAGCCCTCTGGGTATATTCTCCTGAGAGCCAGGCATGTTGGTTTCAGAGCCAGTCTTTTCAGGCAAGTTGCAGCGTTTGCCCTGTGACAGAAAGCAGCCTGTGGGAGTTTTTATATGGCAGGCTACAGATGACCAGTGTGTAGAAAGCCTTCTGGAAGCCTGGACAGGACTCTGTGTACATATGTTCAAGCAAATATGTCCCAGAGCATTTCGGACGGCACAAAAATCCACACAGCATCAGTTTATACACACTTATCCAAAGTTTTCTCTTATCAATGAAGTGTCCAATCAAAATGTCATCTATTCTTTGCAAAAGTGTTGCAAAACGTGTGTTTCTAAAAAACAAATAATCACCACATGGTAATGGACCAAAGATTTCCACAGCCCAAGGCTGTGAAAGAGCAAAAGGTGTTATGTAGTCAAAATGTTTTCGGGTAACAAATAAGAAAGTGAATGAGATAATTGCTTACTATTAGCATTTTTTACTTTTTATCTTGGCTGATTATGCTGATAATGAGTGCAATTAATGCTTTTTATTTCACTGGCATGTTTATTTTGGTGGTGGCACAGGATTGAGTCATTCTGGTCTTGTTGTTCTGTTCCCCATCAATTTACTGCCATTCCTCTTATTCCCCTTTTCCACCATAATTCTGGAGCCAGAGCCTGTTCTCGGCCAGGCAAACTGGAGCCTGTCGTGAACCAGTCGCGTGTTTCCACAGACTTGAGAAAGGAACGGTGACGTAATGTTACTGTGTGTTGTTTACCTATAACCAATCTAAAGAAAACCCTGCCATCCCGGTGTTTTTGCAGGAAAGCTTTGAGAGTGGACAAAGAGAGTTTGAGATGAAGACAACATGCCAAAGTCTTTCCAAATCAATTAATTCTCACTGAAAGGAATAAACTACAACTAGGTGAATGCCTTATTAATTTTTTTTTTTTTTTTTTTTAATTATATAATTTTTCACCTTTATACATAGTGAGAGCATCACAAAAGCAGAAACCTAACATAATTTTGAGGACATTGTAATTATTCTAACCTTATGTCCACAATATCAAGAAAGCAAGTGAAACCCAGCTGGTTATTCTTGGGAAATGGCTCATTGATTTATAGGTGGGCAGATATACAGAATTATGTGCTGTACCACAGACTTAAAATACAATACACCTGGACACTCACCTTGACTCAAACAGCCGCTGGTATGTTTTTGAATATAAATTATAATTGGCCCGAGGTTGTACAACTTAATTTCAGATGATGATTGAAGTAGACTAAATCACTGACCTTCTTAGAGGACAAAGATAGCAATCAAATAACAGTTATCTGAATAGCCAATAATAATCAAGAAGGGGTGTGGTTACATAAGGGAGGCACCAATTAAAGATGCTGAAATATACTAAGAAAATAAAAACAAGAAATGAATACACAAATGCATGCAGGGTCAAGAAAATGATTTTCTTGTTATCTTTTTTTCTTTTTCTAATTAGAACACTGGGGTCCAAACCCTATATATTATCAATCTTTCCACATAAAAACACATGCATGTGCTGGTGTACGGAGAATGAGTGTCTCATTGTCATTTAACTCTACCACCATTAAGACACCAATGAGACCATTAAAGCCCTTGAAATGGAGCCTGGTTCAATTTTACACATAAACAACATTTCTTAACTAAAACCACAGTGAAAATATTACCATTTGGAATTCAGTTCTTAATCATGTCAGTCTCCCTTTGGATGGGCCCAGAACCTCTATTTGAATGCATTGCAGAGACTGTGCCCTGGCCACATCACAGATCACACGAGTTACTTTAAAAGCATGCTACTGTACTCCAGTTCCCATGTCCTCATCCGCGTATTAATATACATATTTAAAAAGACAACATTATGCAAATCAGTACCAGCTCCAGATTAGATTTGAAGCCTCATGATTTAGTCTGAAATATAATTTTGTACACATGAACCATCCACCTAAGGCAAAACACTGCCATTCTCCCCCAATTTAACCTAATTACTCCACAAACATTAAAACCACATTTCGGGTATTTGAGGGGAAAATGAATGATATTATATTGGGATTTATGATGAAATCTTCTTAATAAAGTTGGGGGTTCACAGTAGAGGGAGTTTGTTGACTGTGATATTTTAACCATCTATATAAAAGTATTATCTCAACTATTATCTTAATTTCAGACAACATTTTTGATTTTATGAATTGTAATATACTGTATTAAAAAAGATAATATTTTAATTCTACTTATTTTACCTAATTGTAATAAATGCAGCATCTATTTTAAGTAAAGCCCTTGCTTTGTCACAATTAGCTTTCCCAAAATGACTCTGAAGTTTATGTTCCCTGAAATTCACAATTAGAGCTGCAGAGCAATTTCAGGCTGTTTTTTTAGTCTCTAAATAATCATCCATACGCTGCTCTGCATAACTGAGTGTTGTGAGTTTGCCTCGCAGTCAAACCTGCTTGCCTTTTTGTATACACGCAGAATGTTCGGCTGGTTGCCTTGGCAACTGGAATGCAGAGTTTTGTGGCCCTCTTTGCTAATGTGTCGCCCCTGGCGCTCCCTCTTAACGCTCAGTCGCTTCCCATCATGCTCCTTGTTTTTGAGGTCTACTTTGAAAAGCCATCCTGATCACAGGAGCCCACACAGACCTACAGCAAAGCTAAAAAACCAAATTAGTTCCATTCAGAAGGATGGGATAATTTGGCATTTTCTCTACTTTTTGAAGAAAATATGGAAACATTCTTGTTGAGAAATTGATTAATCTGATCAGGGAATTATCTGCTTTTTCAATCAGTGCAGTCTTGGACAATTCAGACCATCCCAAAGGATAAAAACTATCCACATTATACAGTATGTGTCCAAAGTCTAGCAGGAAGCCCCTACATGAATGTGCATCTAGGGTATATGAATATTTAAAAGATTCTTACTGATTAAACTGCTCTGGATTTTGAAGCTTTAACATGAAATGATCATCATCACGGGGGATCTTATTTCCTCTCAGCTGCAGCTGTATCTAGAATAGGTAAAAAAAAAAAAAAAAAAAAGTTATATAGCTTAAATTAAACCTTGGTATTATTCCCTGCATGGTCCACATGAATATTCCAGAGAAATTCAGGGATTTTACATCATAGCCCCCCGCTAGATAGATCTTCTAAACAGTCCTTCTTTCTCTCCCTCTCCTTGTCATACATGGATTCAGACACACAGATCTTTACAGACATCACCATTGTGTTGAGCTGTCAGTTCTGGCAGTAACTCAGCGGACATGTTCCAGTCCAGATCTATCATCTGGCTAGCCTTCAATCCCTCATCCATCAGAGCACTCAGGCTCCCGCAGACCCCTACCTGATCCCATCATATCAAACTTCAGGGAGCTGTGCTGTAAGTGAGAGACTCAGGATCACAGCTGACAATGAGTGAGTGGTGTGTCCAGTGTTTTAAAGGTTGTATTGATATGTTGTTGATGACCCAGGGGTGATTTTGGACACAGCTGGGACAATAAGACCTTTAAACACTCATAATGGCTCACTAATACTTTGTGTAGATATGTGTTCCATATACCAAACCTTCCTTTTCTGTTACTTATTTAAAAGATTTTGAGCACTTTTAAGTTAAACGCCTATTCAAATCAAGGTGGTATGTAATACCTGGAAATATGAATCATTCCCATTCAAATCAACATCAATCACCTGGCAACATACAGGCTGAAAAACAACAGCCAGGATATATACTAAATATAAGTGATACATTAATAAGTTCCTTTATTAACACATGATTAAATCCCCCCTCTATTTTACACCATTTACTCTTAAAAAATAAATCTTTGGAACTTTTAAATATTCATAAAAAAAACTGATTAGTGCTCCAATTAATAAAGGTGTGTTCTAATAACAATATTAAAAGAGTCAACCCTTATCAGAGAGAGAGATTAACCTTCTAATACTTCAAATTAATTTAGACTGCAGAATAAGAACCTTGCACCCCATTTTTGAAAAAGCTTGGCCAAGACCTCTGCTGGTCTTTAACTGTATTCTTTGAGCCTCAGGGTCCTTAATCTGTTGTTATGGATTTTTACTATTTTAATTAAAATGTTTAAGAGCCTGGCTTTGAGGCCTAAAGTTAATGAACTGAGTTGCTGGAGGTCTGCACAATATGAAAAGAATTGACAAGTAGTAATTTAACCACTGCCATCTATTAGGACTAGATTTAAATCTTTAGCATTGTCTTCCAGAACATTATTCCAACATGACGATCAGTCAGCTTGGCGGCTTTTAGTTAAAGCACACCCTTGTTGTCTCTTTCTCTTCATTCCTACCGGTGAAAAATGTACTGTGTTAGCTGTACAGCTTAAAGCAACAGGCATAATATGCATACGTGATGTGTTAAAAAGGACCATCTTAATCAGCTCTTAATAATAACAACCGCATATTTATTCTGAAATGAGAATTTGCTCAAAAGAGCCATTGATTAGGCAGTCCTTCGAGAAAAATGCAGTTTTTTTGTGATTGTTGCGGGCAAAAATCCTTGATTATGCGGCACGTAATCTTGCAAAAACTGCGGTTTGATGAAAAAGAGAAAAAAAAAGTGATCCCAACACCCTGTTCTCACTAGGCTACTACCTTAATGTAAATAGTCATTTCTTATTATTTCCTATGATAAGTAAGCATACTACATCACAGAAAGTGCTGGGCATATTTAAGTTCTCATCTTGTTTTATTTAATAAACACGTGACTCAAACTTACAAAACATTGATAAGTCAAACAAGTTCTGTAGCTTTACAAAAGGAATATGCTACAACTTCTTTAAAAATGAATAAATAAAATATCAAAAAATAAAATGTGTGCTTCCTGTTTTACAGTTCTGTTAAAATAAGTGCTTCCAATGCACAAAGTGCAATCTCTTACTGTAACGTAAATTTACATCATGTAACACACCGGGAAACTGCTTTGCGCAGTCTTTTACGCTTATTTTTGTTGGCAAATGAGACTGATTTGCAGGCTTCATCGCGGGGTTTTCAGCTTTTTGATGATGTTTACGTCGCGTAATTACGTCACTTCATAACGTTCCCATGGCAACAGGGGGGAATGGCTGCTCTTTTGTGAAGTAAACACAACATTTTTCAACTTTCTGCTAAGATGTATGACTTTTTTGCAATGAAAATGCAGGGATTATGAAATCATGCAAGCTCTGCCTATTTTGCGCGGAAATCGTCAATTTATGCTGCAAAGTACGGTGTATTTAAAAAAATTCTGCCCCCGCATAAATATGCGGACTTTGGCTGATTATGTATTGAATTATGCAATCGCATAATCGCGTTTTTCTGGAGGGACTGATTAGAATGCTAAGCTTTTGCGTAGAGCTGAATGTTTGTCCTTGAGTTAGAAATTCAGTTGCTGGGCCTGATAATGCCATTCAATTTTATAAAACACTACCTGCCATTCCATTCCATTCCTACCTGCTCCTTGTTCCAAGAGGGAATAGACCTAGTAGCAAGGAAATTGCATGTGTTCTTTGGACTCTATAGATGTTACGTAGGTCACTGTCCTGGTTTTGGCCCACTAAATGGTTTCATTCACCTTCTGTTGTCATTATCGCTAAACCACAGGCATATTTGGCTTGTCTGACATTTCAGATGAACACTGGCACTGCATCTGAAAATGCTGACTCATGATTTTACACTCCGCGCGGAGGTTGGCGTCATGCCTGGCAACGAGCTGTCAGAATGGTAAGTGACCGTTCTTAAGATTTCTCTCTTTGGGAGATGCTGCATGAATACAAAGAGGGAGCTATCATGCTCTCTGCAAAAGGGCTGAGCTCAGCAGAAAAAGTGGCATTCGTGTACTTGCTAGATTTATTGTAGAACACCAACGGTATGAACAGTTAAAGCTGAAGTGTGTAATGTAGTGTCACCAAATGGTATTGAAAAAATAATAACAGTTTCAAAATGGTTTCCTGAACGGTTTCCCCTGTCCAGGGTAGTGCACTATTCAGAACTGAATTGAGAATTATTTTTTTTTTTTTTTATTATTAAACTGTTAACTAACAGAAATAATTTTTACCAATTAATACTATTGGTTAAACAGTTAAAGGTGCAGCATGTTATTTCTCAAAGACGTTGCTGAGCGTTGTTGATATTTGAAATCAACCAAAACAAACACACCCATCCTCTTCATTGCTCCGCCTTCAAAGCTCACCATCCAATCCTAACCACCCTGCTCCGAGTTGGTCTCGAACCCTGATCACTGGCATGCGAGGTCGGTGCACTAACAAGGATGCTAAACAGTAAACACTGCATTCTCTAGCAGTCATCAGCCTGGGGTGAGTTTCTCGTACAACGAATTAACTCGCTGGTTCACTACCATAGTGCGATGCATCGTTGAAGAAATCAACTAGCCAGTCACGACTGTTTCCCGAAACCGTACTTTCGCAAATTGGTCGTTCAACCACGTTGGTTAATGATATCATGTAGGTGGTGGATTAATAACCTATTTTAATTAATCTGTTAAGATCTAATTAATGCTAGATGTTTTGCTATAAATTACGAACATGGCATCTGAGGACTATTTCAATTTTTTCTCAGTTATTTTGCTCTATTTCCAGATTCAATCATTGGCTCCTTCTTACGTGGTAGAGCACGTTTGCACATGCGCACTCTTCAAAAACGGTGCTTTAAATCTCTTGACAAACTAAAAGACGTTAATGACATTTGAACGTGTTCTAAATAAAATATACCGATTGCACTGAATGTCAGCTTGCTTATTTTGCTCAAGACAAGGATTTATTAAGTCCACATGTCATGCAAACAAGAAACTATGCTTCAAACCACAGGTCGAGAGCTGTCGTTCCAACCACACCACTTTGCGATGCTGTTTGAGAATTTTCGTTAGAATGATGGTTTCGGGAAACACAGACTCGTTGAACTATGCTGATAACGACGGAACTTTATAGTTGGCTAACGCATCCCAGCACAACTCTCACTAGCTGGTTACACATGCAATGCAAGTATAATGATAACGATAATTTAGGGGATTTATTCCCGGCTATAGGCCAATGCCAGTTCTACACAGCACACTTGTCACAAGTTAGTTCAGTTCAGTGTGTGTTTTTATCTTGTTATTATGTTAATCATTTAATTGAAAAATATTTTAGGCTTATTTTTTCTCAGTCTGTTTTCCTCCATTCACAGCAGCAATGCAGGTGCGACATGATGTGACGATGTGTGAATTCTCACGTCCTGTTGTTATTTATGCTGGTTTGCACATGTAAAAATAAACCCTTCTTATGAAAAAAATCTGTTTGGTATATTTAATGGGTGAAAGACATTTATCCATTCTAATTTAATTTAATTATAAATTGAACACTAATCTTGTCGGTTAATGGTTAACATGTATCGACTATTGGTAAAAAAAAAAAAAAAAAAAAAAATTGAGCATGCCAAATTACAATATTTAAAATTCCTGAATTTCAACTCGGTTTAAATTGAGACAGAATTGCAATTTGAGTTTGAATGCAAGGAAATAAAAAGAAAATAATTTGAACTTTTTCACAAGAACTTTTTTTTTTTTTTTTGGTAAAGATGATGGAATCGCAAAGCGTGTTTGAAATATAAAACCATACAGATGTTATTGAAATGAAATATATAATTTTAAATATGATTTAATATATTTAATATTAATATCTAAAATATAATCATTATTAATACAGTTAATTTATTATTAATTTAATCAGTTAGCAGACGCTTTTACCTAAAGCGACTTACAAAATTTGGAGAGAAATACAAGTAAGTGTTAGCATTAATCGGTGGTGACGAAACAAGTGTTGATGAAAAAGGTATGTCTTCAGCAGTTTCTTGAAAATGGCTAAAGACTCGGCAGCTCGGGTTGAGATAGGCAGGTCATTCCACAAGCTTGGAACAGTCGAGGTAAAGGTTTATGAAAGTGATTTTGTGCCTCTTTGCAATGGCACCACAAGGTCCTGTTCACTTGCAGAATACAAGCTTCTGGATGGGACGTAGGTCTAACGTAATGAGTTTATGTAGGGGTGCAGAGCCAGTGGTCGTTTTTTAGGCCCATATCAGCGCCTTGAATTTGATGCAAGTGGCAATTGGCAACCAGAATAAATTCATTTTTGTTAACAAGGGTGGAAGGACACTTCATTTCCCATGATGCATCACTAATATCCAATTGCAGTTCAATGAATTCCTCCTGTCATTTTAATTCTAATTCTAATTCAACTTATTGTGGCATCTGGCCAATTAAATGACTGATATGGGATGAGAGATATTTTAACATATAGCTTTAAACATGTAAAGACTTGTAAAGACTGGACACATAACACACTCGGATCACTTCCTTCAAAGGGGTGGGAAATCAGTCAGGTAGGGATAAAAGCCCCCCTATACCTAAACATCTTGTTGAATGTTAATGGGATTTCTTCTTCTTTTTTTGTATCAAAAGCCTTTGTTTTACACTGACAAATGCTGTTTGCATAGGAAAGTGTTTGATTAATGAAGTTTTTCCTGTGTCTGTCACGGCTCCCTTGGCGCTCCATAAAATGGATGGGGAAAAAACCTGAACTGACAAAGAGGCATTCACTGCAGCCTTGCTTTCCAAGAAAAATATCAAAAGTATCCATTTAAAGCGTGTTTACGCTTCCGGAGCATGTTTTGATTAGTAGGCACAAAGTTATGGCCATAAGTTATGTGGCATCAGCCTACAAGAGTGAATAGCACATGTGGGGTCCCCATGCAGATGAAAAAGACATCCATTACAAAAATCCTAACCTCTAATTAAAACCCCCCAGCTGGGTTCCACTCAGGGAACATGGGTACTCGTCTGGGCTTGTTTGAGGGGGGAAGAGAGAAAGAGAGGGTAAGACAGAAAGTGCTGTGCAGCATATTGTGCAAACAGTATATAAAGGGAATCGCTGACGCCGGTACAAACTGAGGGAAGCTTAGGTATGACCCGGCCCCGCTAGCACTGTATTACAGGAGGTGTGCGGGGAGGATAGGACAGGTGGCTGCTGGACATAATTCACAGTGTCATACACCGGATTGCTGAAATCATCACCGCTGTTATGTGCTCTGCACTTTTATCCTCTCTGGGACGATGTCTGGACAGCTGAAGGGTTGAGTCTCGAATGTCACAGTTTAGCAGCTCCCTGTTCCTGAGCCAAATTGAGCCTCAAACCGAGCTCAAATCTTGCCACCGCTTCTTGAGCAATCTGCAAATTGTGTCAGGAACACCTAAAACGGACATGCACAGCAGATGTTGGGGAAAGCGCCCGGCTTTTGTCCTTTGCTTGTTGTCGATCTGCAATTAACATTCTCTTGCTCAAATAATTATGCTAATGTGACCCTTTTGCTGGTCTTTCCTAGCCAAACGCCAGCTTGGGACGTGGTGTGTCAGAGCAAGCTCTGTTAGTGCGTATCAAAACACAAAAACACAATGGAATTGATTTGTATTTGCTATCCCACTGGCCCCAGAAGGCTTGTCGTGACTTTTCTGGCATCATCCAATTGCGCTGCTGTTTGTTATGTACATGTAAACATGAGCACTCTCTGTCGGCAATTCAAATATGGATAAATATTTGCGTTTGATAACATTTGGACAGCATGTTTCGGTATTCAAATCACCAAGTTGTGCAAGAATACAAACAATAATTCCCCTTCACACACACACCTCTATTGCATAGGAGTGAGCCACTGAAGTTAGAGTGCACTACTTCGCAGTGGAAAAAGTAGTGGGCCGAGAGATGATACCAGAGTAGTTGAAAAGCCCACCATGGTGCTGGCATGGCCCGGTTCCCCCCGTTGCCCCCCATCCAGTTCCCAGTCAATTCACGGGGCTCTCTGAAAGGCCACAAGGGGGGCTTCTCAAGGCCAGCTCCAGCCTCCCGCAAAAGGCCACTCAGCTGACATTTCGCACTCGCTCAAGTGATTCATGGCAAAAGCAGCGGTCGGCCTTGTAGTGGAACCCTGCTGATATTTCATTTTTTCATAAAGGTGAGGCATTATGAAGATTTTTTCCCTTCTTTCAATCGCTCATTGTGCCAACCTAGAAGCTGTTTGTTCTCTTGTTGTCAGGAAGGCGCAGCGGAGGCTAGAAGCCGCTTTGGCATTCTCTGTAAATACCTCAACAGATTTTGATATTTCGTCATGACTTCAGCTGCATATGACATTTCAGCTCTCATCCAATATTGGCGGATTGTGACTTCAGGGCCGCGATACCGCCCTGTTGTTATTCAGATGGACCGTCATCCTTTTCGACTATCATCTGAGCAGTTATTGAGGACATCTGCAAATGAGGGGAAGGTAAAGGACATGTGAATGCTTTGATTATGCACATTTCCTGGTAGAAATGCCACCCTGTAGGATTTGAATAATCCAGTTAGTGTTTTTCCATTGACCCAGCTTTTAATATTTTGTGTCTCAATACCTCTCTTCGAGCCTCTCTGCGTGACTCTCGATTTCAACCAAGCATGCTAGTGTCGATGCAAATGTAGCTGCTGTTAATCCTCTTTACGGGACATTTGTCAACGAAGGACCCAGAACACTAGCCTCATTCCCTCACATTCTTGCTGTTATCAATCTAATGACATGATATTCAAACAGAGCAAACAATCCTTCAGTTTTTTCCCCTTTCTCACTCGCGCCGGGTGCCTGGCAGAGGATCAGCGCATGCAGACAATAAAGTCAATAAACTCCTGCTGGAATAAAAATGCAGTCCTGATGACCTTCAGGATTTAGTCAAGGATGGGGAATGCATGATGAATACATGCTCATGTTGTCTTTACACACTCATGTTGTCATTTAACAGCTGCCTCAAAGGAATATGGGTTTTTGGAGAGAATATTTTTTTTTTATTATTATTATTTTTTTATTTGAACATGTAGAAAACATAAAAATAAAAAATATACAAACATGCATTCATATATAAAACTAAAATTAAAATATCAATTATATAAGGACATGTGCTTCTCAGCACAAACTTCCAAAATTAATTTAGATAATTCAAATTAGAAATTCCCATGTTCAAAAAGGAGTAGGAAGAAGTTCATAACAAACTTTTCAGGTCCTACCCCTTTCTATATTTTTATCCTTTAATTAAATACAAAATAATTTGACGCTTCTCTTATACATACGTCTTTACATACCCTGTATATCAACTTACCTACTATTCACATAAACCCATGCATTCACATAGAAACAAATGCCTACCTACATGCATGCAATACTATACTATTGTACAATACTATCACCTCGAGGCCTTTTCATATTCATTCAATATCTTCAGTTTAAATAGTTTTTTAAATTTACTCATTGTTGTACATAATTTCATCTCTTCACTGCAACTGTTCCATACACTCACTCCTTTTGTAGTGATGCAGTGATATTGAGAATTTGTTCTTATATGTTTATTTTTAAATACAAATGTTCCTCTTAAATGATGTTTGCTCTCTCTCATTTGGAACAACCCTTGAATACTGGTCGATAGCTGTTGATTATTTATTTTATACATAATTTGTGCAGTTTTAAAGTCAACAATATCTCTAAATTTTAATGCTTTTAATCTAATAAACAATGGAGTAGTTAGTGCTCTATTAGTGGTTTTATTAACAATTCTTATGGCTCTCTTTTGAAGGATAAATATAGATTCAGTGTTGGTTTTGTAAGTGTTTCCCCATACTTCCGAACAATAAGAAATGTATGGAAGTATGAAGGAACAATACAACGTGTACAATGTTTGTTGATTTAATAGATAATTGATTTTACACAATATAGCAATTGATTTGGATATTTTTGCCTTGATATAGTGTATATGTGGCTTCCAACATAATTTTTCTTCGATTATTACTCCTAAATTTTTTAGTTCATTAACTCTTTCTATTTCAATGTCATTTATCATAAGTTTTTTATTTGTACTTGTAGCTCGATTACCAAAAATGATAATTTAGTTTTACTTAAGTTCAGTGTTAGTTTATTTGCATCAAACCAGCTCTTCATCTTTTTAAATTCATTTTCCCCTGTGTTCAAGAGTTGTTGCAGATTTTCTCCAGAACAAATTAAACTAGTATCATCAGCAAATAAAATGGTTTTCAGTGTTTTTGATACCTCCCATACATTATTTATATACAAATTAAACAACAATGGTCCCAGCACTGACCCCTGGGGAACCGAACCCCGCAGGGTAATTTTCTTTAACTTTGAATTATGGTTTTGTAATTCAACATATTGTTGTCGATTATGTAAGTAGCTATTTAACCAAGAAAGTGCAGTCCCCCTAATTCCATATTTGTGTAATTTCATAATCAATAAATTGTGGTCTACCGTATCAAATGCCTTCTTAAGATCCAAAAATATCCCCACTGCGTATTTTTTTTGTTCTATTGCTTTAGTTATTTCTTCCACAAATTGAATAAGTGCATGTGAAGTTGTCCTATTTGCCCTGAAACCATATTGCTGATCACACAGTATATTATGTTTAGTAATGAAATCATCAAGCCTTTTAGAGAATATTTTTTCTAGTATTTTTGAAAATTGGGAGAGCAGTGAAACAGGTCTGTAGTTTGAAAGTGTATGTTTTCCATCAGCCTTATATACAGGTATCACATTTGCCATTTTCATTTTCTCTGGAAAGACTCCAGTTTTCAGAGATAGATTGCATACATGCGTTAGAGGTTTAACAACACAACCAATAATACTTTTTACAATAAACATGTCAATTCCATTCCAATCAGTTGATTTTTTACTCTTAAATGTTTCAACAATCTCTATAATTTCATTTTCATCTGTTTCCTTAACAAACATAGATTCAATAATATTTACATTCTTGCTTAGCACATCATTAATACTGACAGTCTTTGCAAACTCCTCAGCCAAACCTGGACCAACTCCAACAAAAAAATCATTAAATTCATTTGCAGCTAATGTCATATCCTTAACTTCTATATTGTTTTTTGTCAGAAAATATTTAGTATCTCCAGTTTTACCTTTTTTATTCTTGATAATTTCATTCAACACCTTCCAGGTGTTTCTTACATTGCTTCTATTTTCCTCCAGTAGTTTGCTATAATAAGTCTTTTTACTGTTTCTCATGATTCTGGTTAGTTTGTTTTTATATATCTTATATTTATTTTCTGATTCTTTGGTCCTCTTCTTTAAAAACTCTTTATATAATACATTTTTCTTCTTACATGCATTCAATATTCCATTAGTTATCCACGGTTTTTCATCAGATTTCAGTTTTACTTCTTTTTTTACTACAGGACATTTTTTGTCATAAAGTGATGTTACTACAGTCAAAAATGAATCATAGGCTTCATTCACATTATCTACGTACACTTTGCCCCAGTCTTGTTTCATTAAATCCTCTTTTAATATTTTGATGTTTTCTTGGGTTCTGTGTCGGGTCATTGTGTATATTTTGTTGTCTTTCTTGGTCCTAGTGTAGCTATGTATGTTTGCAAAAACTGGCAAATGGTCACTGACGTCATTAATTATTAGTCCACTTTCAACTTTATAGTCAATAACGTTGGTAAATATGTTATCAATTAATGTAGCACTATTTGTTGTAATTCTCGTTGATCGAGTGATCGAGGGATATAAACCAGTACTATACATCAAATTAATAAACTCTGTAGTTTTATTATGTTCATGTGGGTTGAGTAAATCAATATTGAAGTCTCCGCAAATAAAAACCATTTTTTTGTTATTACTATTACCAAATATTTCTGTTATTTTTCCCTTAAACATGTCAATATTTGATCCCGGTTTCCTATAAATGCAACTAATTAGAATGTTCTTAGATTTTTCCATTTCAATCTGTACTGTAATGCATTCCATGATTGTATCTAAGACAAAAGACATTTTATTAACTATTTTACATTGATATCTTTGGTCAATATATAATGCAACCCCCCCACCTTTGGATTGTTTCCTGTTACTGATAAACAGTTCGTATCCCTCAATCTCAACCAAATCCTGATGTTCTTCCGTGAGCCAAGTTTCTGTTATTGCTATTGCTGTGAATTTATTTTCCACTTGTTTTAGGCACTGTTTAATTTTTGAAAAGTTTGCAATAAGGCTCCTGCTGTTAAAATGTATAATTGATATTGTGCCATCCATTTTTATGTATTTTTTAAACTGCTCAACTGTATAATATTCACACTGACTATGAGTACCAATGTAAAAGTTATTATCTGGGTCAATGTCATTTTCAATATCTTGTGGTTTATGTTCAGTATATTTGAAAGTTTCCAAGTTCAACTGTTCATATCTAACAGATGAGTTTCGGTCCGAGTTTTTCATAGTCATTGCTTTTAATAAGTTCAGTTCAGTTTATATTCAGTTACCTTATGTAGATCTATGTTGCTCTCGATTCATTCCTTTCTTCAAACCTTTCCAGCTCAGTGATGTCCCTGATGAGAAGCACTTTCGCTGTCTCAGGTGTCGACCCATGTAGTTTGATGAATATTTTACAATTTCTTACCCATGTTGCTTGGATCTTGTTTTGTTTTCTGAGTATGCGTGCCTTCTTGGCAATGTCAGCATTTTTCTTGGTAAGGTGGTCGTTGATGTATACTTCGGTGCCTTTTAATTTCCTTCCCTGACTGAGGAGTGCTGACTTTTTCTTTCTGTTCGTAAACCGGATTATTACCAATAGTGTGGCCATTTTGTTTTTACTCGGCAGGGTATGACAAGCCTCAATATCCTCGCTGTCAACATAAATGTCTTTGATGTCCAAAAAGCAAATCACCTGTTGCTCCAGCGACTCCTTCTCTTCCTCAGAGGCTTCACTCATTCCGGCAGCATTGTGCCCAGCGTCTGCAGCCACCCTGGCATAGTTCCGGTGTTTGGTTCTCAGGCCGCTGATAACCACATCGTTGATTCTGGAGTATTGCTTGAGGTCAGCAACTCGAGTCTCCAGAATAGCGATCTTTCGGTCCTTCTCCAAGCTTTACCTCTTTAGCATTTGTATTTCCCCCATCAGATCAATAATTTTCTTTTGTTGCATTGCTACGGTTGAAATCTCCGCCGACAAGAAGTCCAGAGATTTCTTGATCTCCTCCACCTCGTCGGGTAGGATATTTTTCTTAGGCGGCATATTCTCCCCGAATGGAGTTCCACAACTACTCAAAAACTTAGTTGGGTACTTCCCTTGGGATGCCAGACTGTTGATCTCTGCTCGTTTGATGAATTCCTCGGTTGCAGTGGTCTCGTTTTCTCTCTGTCCACACCAGGTCTGCAGGAAGCCCTCATGTCGTTTCAAACCTTTATGACTTTCTTTCTTTAGTTCGGTCTGTGAAAAGTTATCCAAAACTTCAACCAGTTAAGACTGTGTAAAGTCCCACGACAAAAGGCATGATTATTAGATGACTTCATGGGAAGAACCGACACAATATTATATTTGAAACAATTTTGGAATACAATTCAACTCCAATGTTTTGCCCAGGCTAACATCATAGCTAGCATTTTACACATGGTGCAATGGGGCTAAAGGCGCACTGGAGTAAAAAGCACCTTTGGATTTATTTTCCTCTAAACCACTAGATGGCACAAAGACTTTCCGCAGCACTTTCCAAAACGTCTCGGTTACATATGGCAACCCTTGTTCCCTGAGGGAGGGAACGTAGGTCATGACTGACCAATAGGAATCTCGCTAATCTACTTCGAGTGAAACTAAAACAAGCCAATGCACATTGGCGTGCAATCATTTGCATCAGCTGTGCAGCTTCGCAGCGCGGGTATTTAACGAGCAGCTGTTGGGATTGCACACTAGTTTTTTGCTGAGGAGCCAAGCCTGAAAAAGCTGGCCGCCCCGGCGGGTGGCAGCAGATGTGGCGACGGGACCTACGTCTCCGTTCCCTCCCTCAGGGAACGAGGGTTACCATATGTAACCGAGACGTTCCCTATCGGTCAGTCACTACAACGTAGGTCATGACTGACCAATAGAAATCCCTACCAAAGCGCCACAGCTGCTGCACCCCATCCAGCGCCCCATGCAAGCCACTACACCTTCTTGCCTGGAAGGACGATAGGAGGCTAAAAAAAAATGGCTGTCGAAAGGACGATCTGTCACTGTTGTTCTGTAACAACCCATACAGTGAGATTATTGGATGACACTGGGAAAGCATGCCCTTTCTATTTGGGAAGGAGAACGCTGCGGAAGCCACTTCTTCAAAGAGTTATGTGGAAATACATATGGACTAACCCGAAGGTTGTACTGCATATGAACAATGGGAGACTTAGCCCAAGGGAAAGACACAGGCTTCCATCTTAGGAGCAGCTGTGGAGAATATACACATATGGGATCCCGTAGGGTCACACATATAAAACCCAGCCCAGATCCGGCTCTCAAGGATTCCGCGGAAAAAGGCCTGGTACTGGACGCTCCGCCATGTCCGGGCCGAGGGGTTTTGGAGGACTCGACAGGTTTCTCACTCTGGAGCAATAAGGGTGCACAGTAGGGTGCAGCAAGCCGACAGAGCCTCTTGGTGCTTCTACCCGTTTAGGGTGAGAACACGGGAGGAAACCGGCTCTACACGTAGGCAATAATATCTAGCAAACGTGTTAGGTGTCGTCCAGCCCACAGCTCTACAGATATCTGTTAGCCAGGAGCCACATGCGAGCGCCCAGGAGGATGCAACGCCTCTCGTGGAGTGTGCATGCAACCTGAGCGGGCAGGGCACACCTTGTCCTTAGTAAGCCAAGGCGATGGCATCCACTATCCAGTGGGCCATCCTCTGCTTGGAGACAGCCAGTCCCTTTTGCTGGCCTCCGTAACAGACAAAGAGCTGGTCTGAGGTCCTGACGCTTTGAGTTCTGTCCACATACATACGCAGAGCGCGAACGGGACAGAGCAAAGCCAGGGCTGGGTCTGCCTACTCCAAAGGCAGTGCTTGCAGGTTCACTACCTGGTCTTTGAAGGGAGTGGTAGGAACCTTGGGCACATAGCCAGGCCGGGGTCTTAATACCACATGGTTGTCACCCGGCCCGAACTCTAGGCACGATTCGTCGACCGAAAATGCGTGCAGGTCCCCTACCCTCTTGACAGAGGCCAGTGTAACCAGTAGCAAAGTCTTCATGGAAAGAAGCTTTGTCTACTGACTGCAGAGGCTCAAAGGGAACATCCTGAAGCACCAGGGAAAGGTCCCAAGAGGGTATGGATGGGGGTCGAGGAGGATTTAACCACCTCGCCCCCCCTAAGAAACCTGACGACCAGGTCGTGCTTTCCAACTGTTTTGCCTTCTATGTGGTCGTGATATGCTGAAATAGCAGCAGCATGTACTTTGAGGGTGGAGAGAGACAGCCTTCGCTCCAACCTTTGCTGCAAGAAGGAAAGCACAGACCCTATCGAACATCTTCGGGGGTCTTCTCGGCGAGAAGAACAACACTCGACGAACAGGTTCCACTTCAGGGCGTAAACACGTCTCGTGGACGGCGCCCGTGCTGAAGTGATGGTATTAAGTACTGAAGTGATGGTGTTAAGTACTTCAGGGGGTAAGTCACCTAGAACCTCCGCGTCCCGTCCAGGGACCATACATGGAGTTTCCAGAGGTCTGGACGTGGGTGCCATAGGGCGCCCAATCTCTGAGTCAGAAGATCCCTCCTCAGAGGAATGGGCCAGGGAGGGACTGTCACAAGGAGCATGAGTTCTGGGAACCAAGTCCGGGTGGGCCAATAGGGAGCCACCAGAAGGATCTACTCCTCGTCCTCCCTGACTTTGTCTGTGCAAGTAGGCTCACTGGGGGAAATGCATATTTGCGGAGGCCCAGGGGCCAGCTGTGTGCCAGTGCGTCCGTGCCGAGTGTTCCCTCGGTCAGGGAGTAAAACAGCTGGCAGTGGGAGGTCTCTGAGGAGGCAAACAGGTCTACCTGAGCCTCTCCGTACTCTCTCCAGATCAGCTGAACCACCTAGGGGTGATAGCTCGTGATAGCTTGTCGGCCACACGGTTGAGCACCCCGGGGACATACATGGCTGGAAGCGACCTCAGATGCTTCTGACTCCAGAGGAGGAGATGGCGGGCGAGTTGCGACATGCGACAGGAGCGTAGACCAACTTGTCGGTTGATGTACGCAACGGTCACAGTGTTGTCCGTGCGGACCAGTACGTCCCTGCCCTGTAACGGCCTTTTCAAGCGGCTCAGAGCGAGATGTACTGCTAGCAACTCTAGGCAATTGATGTGCCAATGCAGTTGGGGAGCCGTCCACACCCCTGACACTGCATGCCCGTTGTACGTGGCACCCCAGCCGGTGGCAGAGGCATCAGTGAATACAACAGCATGCCTGGAGACCTGTTCCAAGGGGACTCCTGCCCGAAGGAACGAGAGGTCTGACCAAGGGCTGAAGGTCTGGCGGCAGGCCGGTGTGATTGCCACCCAGTGAATGCCGTGATGCCACGCCCATCTCGGGACTCGGCCGTGAAGCCAGTGCTGAAGTGGTCTCAAATGAAGCAAGCCGAGCGGGGTTACCGCTGCTGCCACAGCCATATGCCCCAGGAGCCTCTGAAAAAATTTCATTGGGATCGCTATCCTGCCTTTGAACGTGCTCAAGCAGTTCGGCACCGACTAAGCGCACTGCTCTGTGAGGCGCACTGTCCGTGCGACCGAATCCAACTCCATACCGAGAAAAGAGATCCTCTGCACAGGGGCGAGTTTGCTCTTTTCCCAGTTGACCTGAAGGCCCAACTGGCTGAGGTACATGAGCATGAGGTCCCTGTGTTCGCATAACTGATCTCGAGAGTGTGCTAGTATGAGCCAGTCGTTGAGGAGGAGAACGCCCTGTTCTCTCATGGGAACAAGGGCCCCCTCCGTGACTTTCGTGAAGACACGGGGAGACAGGGACAGCTCGAAGGGCGGGACTTTGTACTGATATGCTCGACCCTCGAACGCAAAGCGCAGAAACGGCCTGTGTCGAGGAAGAATCGAGACATGAAAGTATGCGTCCTTCAGGTCTATCGCTGCAAACCAATCTTGGGGACGGATGTATACGAAAATGCGTCTCTGCGTGAGCATTTTGAACGTTAGCTTGTGGAGGCTCTGATTCAAAACTCGCAGATCCAAGATCGGTCGTAACCCACCACCTTTCTTGGGTACAATGAAGTAGGCACTGTAGTGCCCTGGCCTCATATCGGCTGGAGGGACCGGCTCTATCTCCTCCTTCGCCAGTAGGACTGCGATCTCCGCACGCAAGAGATGGGCATCGGCTGCTCTCACTGTAGTGGAGTGAATGGCCCGACCCCGCCTTGGGGGGACGCCGGGCGAACTGAATCGCATAGCCGAGCCTGATGGTCCGAATGAGCCAGCGAGACGGACTGGGGAGTGCTAACCAGGCTCTCAGAGAACGTGCAAGCGGGACCAAAGGGACTGCAGGCGTACCCGGAGTGGGGCAGCGAGGTGAAACACAGGGACGCGGCTCGGGAGGCTCCTCTTCGGACCCAGAGTTTATAGAAACTGCTCTTTTATTGAAAATTTGGGTACCGCTGGTTTTAAGGCCAGCGGCGGAACACAAACAAAATGAAACAAAGGATTTTTCACTCGGCCCTCTTCCGGGGGAGGGAGCGATGCGGTCATCGTCTCCTGGAGAGCAGTCCCTTCCATCTCTGGGTCGCCCGTCCTAGGGCCGCTTACCCCTGGCTTTGCCGCCCTTCTTGGCGGGGGCCTGGACGGGCGGGGCACCCTGCCTGCGACCGGCTCCACGGCGCCGCTTAGTTGGAGGCTGGTTCTGTGGGGCGGGAGCAGGGGCAGCCCTCGGCGACGAGCAGACTGAGGGGCCGCAGGCGGTGGAGTGGAGGCAGCAGCTGGCCACCGCGGCAGGATTTGTCTGATGGCCTCAGTCTGCTTTTGTACAGCTGAGTACAACTGCCCAACTGCTGGGCGAAGTTCTCGACCGCGTCGCCGAAGAGTCCGGTCTGAGACACAGGGGAGTTGAGGAACCGCGGCTTGTCGGACTCCCTCATGTCAGCCAGACACAGCCAGAGATGGCGCTCCTGGACCACCAAGGTGGACATCGCACGACCCACCGACCGCGCGGTCACCTTCGTCGCACGAAGCGCGAGGTCCGTCGCGATGCAAAGTTCCTGAAGAACTTGGGGATCGTGACCACCCTCGTGCAGGTCCTTCAGTGCCTTGGCCTGATGGACCTGCAGCAGCGCCATAGCGTGCATGGCAGAGGCAGCTTCCCCACAGGCCTTGTAAGCCTTGCCGGTTAAATCCGAGGAGTACTTACAGGCCCGGGAAGGGAGACACGGTTCTCCACGCCAAGTGGAGTTAGGGCACAGTTGCATAGGAACGGCCCGTTCCACTGGCAGGATACGCGTGTATCCCTTAGCTGCCCCGCCATCAAGGGTGGTGAGGGAGGAGGAGCAATCGGGATGGTTTCTGGCAGTAAAAGGTGCCGTCCACGTCCCCGTAAACTCCTCATGCACTTCCGGGAAGAAAGGCACTGGGGTGGGTAGCTGAGAACCAGCGCACGCCACCCCGAGATACCAATCGTCCAACCTTGAGGGTTCAGGACACGGTGGAGGATTCCACACGAGCCCGACCCCGTTGGCGGCCCGGGAAAGCATGGTCATCATCTCCGGGTCCGACTCAGGCACTGCTGGCACACCCGAAGGAGGCAGCGGTGCCGAGTCGTCGTCCGCAGAGAGGTTTGACCCACCCTCCGATGCAGCGATCGACATCTGGTCTTCACTGGGAGCCCCAAAGGACACAACCGGTACTCATCTCGAGGATGGTCCAGCTCTCTCCAATGGGGACTCAACTGGCTGCGTAGCATGAGAGGGGTGAGGGCTCCTAGAGTGTTGGTTCCCCGAACGAGACGCGCTCACCGTAATCCTCAGGTCACCCATGTCACCGCCCGAAGCAACCCTCTGAGGAGGATTGGATCGAGACAGAGGCACAGGGACTCCGCCCCTTTGCAGGAACGTGAGTCTCGACCGCAGCTCCGCGATGGTCATCTTCCCACAATGGGTACATGACTCATCCACAAACGCTGCCTCAACATGTTTAATGCCCTCACACACGAGGCAGTGTTTGTGACCATCCTGTGAGCCCAGGTAACGACCACATCCAGAAACACACAGATAGAAAGTCATCTTTAAAAAGACGCTGTCTATCTGTGTAAGCTCTTTTAGGGACTGCTCTCACTGGTGCTGAAACATATGCACCTGTCTGTGCGCTGTCTCTCTCTCTCGCTGGCAGGTCTTACTGGCTGTAAAAACAGCTTTTGAACGCTCCACTGTGGACCTTACCAGCTCTTACAACAGCTTTTTGAATTTGCTCAACACAAAAAGACAAAGACAGAAGAGAAAAAACAAAAGACTGCTTGCGCTGCCGTGCTGTAACAGCAGTCCCTAAAAGAGCCCACACCGTAAAGGAGAGATCCAACGAAGAGGCTCGTAGAGTCACACTCTGTAGAACTAAGCATGAAGCGTTTGGCTCCGAAGCAAAAAGCTAGTGTGCAATCGCAACAGCTGCTCGTTAAATACCCGCGCTGCGAGGCTGCACAGCTGATGCAAATGATTGCACCTCAATGTGCATTGGCTTGTTTTAGTTTCACTCGAAGTAGATTGGCCTCTTTTTTTTTCTTTTTTTTTTATGTTGTAGATTTAAGTAGCAAATGAGAATGGCTAAAACTATTATATTTATAAAAAATGTAATTAAGAATATTTTGAAATTAATATATTTTGATACAAAGGTCTTAATGATTTTCAGTTTTGTTCAAGGTAATTAAAGCAACAATTTTTCAATACTGGAAAATTGTATGGTAACTATTCGTGGTAAAAGGCTCCCCTGCTGTTGGGGCAAATAATTAACATGCTAATTAACATGATAACAAATAGCTGGCTGACTTTTCCATTTATTGACATGACATGGTTAGATTCAGATGGTAAATATCATATAAGTTTGGTGTCCACCTTAGAGATAATCACCATATTTATAATGAAACCATCATATTTAAAGAAATGATATTAATAATATAATATAATACAGTATATGTTATTGTTACTGTAAATCTATATTCAATTATTATACTCCAATGCTTTCAGAATCTTTACTGTTTTAGTGTTTTTCTTTTTTTACTTTTTTTAAATATATTTTTATTTTAACATATTTTAATATATTTATAGAACAAAAATGAATTATTTTATTTATCAAAATAAGCAGAAAATAGTACAAACTTTGCTAAAGGGATTGTTTTGAACAAGTATTAACTTCATCATTAAAAACATATTATGTTGGCTTTTGCCCCATGCTGTGGGATTAAAGACCAACCTTGGCACCTCATATATTTATATGATTTTTAAACAAAATAAACCACATTTATGATTTATTTTTGCACAAAATATGTTGCTCAATCAATGTTCAATACAAACATTTAATATTTTTTCTGCATTTTTCTTATCGGGAGTAGTGAAAATCAAATTTTCTTAAGGTATTCTTTTAGCCCCATTGTATGCCCTAAATGCACACAATTAAATAATAAGTTTACAGTTTTAGCACATTTTCACAAAATGAACAATAAAAAAAATATATTGTACTACTAATTGATATTTACCATTTTCTTTATTTGTTTTATTTATTTATTTGTTTTATTTTTTTTTTTTTTTACACAGCATTATATATTTCATAACAAATATGCATAATACATATTTGCATCACCCACTACAGTAAATGAGGAATAATAATGTATCAGGTTAAATATAGTTTAAAGCTGCTTTGACCACTCCATAGTCGTGTGTATGTAATTTGATGAATTTCAGACACTTCCTTTTCAATGTTACATTTAGTGTGATCAGTGATGCCACATCCTTTACACGACAGGATTTGCAAATGCCCAGGGTGATTGACAGAGGTATGCCATGGAACATTCTTCTAACACAGATCCTTTTAACAGGATTCTTCCAAATAATCTGCCAGTCTTCAAGAAAATCCATAGGACTGTTTTAAAATGAGGTTCATTTGAGCAAGTCTGTGGGTTTAAGCTGGTGTGCTAGCTAATCTCCAGGCAGATGTCAGTGGCTGCCCCGTTACGGCTGACGTTGAGTAAGGAAAAGATCAGGAGTGGAGCCTTTACACCAAATCCTGCTTTATAAAGGACATACGGTGAGGGAGAGGCCCAAAGTAGCTTTAGCTTGGATTGATATTCCACGCAACACATTCCCATGAAAGCGGCAGCCCGCATTCTCCGCAGAAGACAAACCGAGGGAAAACAAAAAGAAAAACAAAATGTTCAATATCGTCACCCACACAAAGAGCACTAGCAACTACGGGAATGTTAACACAATAAGCCACTGTGACCAAACAGCATTTTACTAACACAATACCTGACAGCACACTGCTCTATTACTTACTGAATGAGTTTATTGTGAGGCGTTTATTTATTTATTTGCACATACTGGTAGAGGACTAATTAGGCTGTCCATTGGAGTAAATGAGGCTGGGCTGGTGGTGGGTGGGCAGATGGCATTTCAAGTTCAACTTATGAAAACACAGAAGAACTTCTTCAAGGAAACCAAAAGGACACATTATTTTAGAATGTAGTCAGAAAAACCAAGTAGCTTTTTTTCTAAGTTCACTAAATTTCTATAATAAAAAACTTCTAACATTCTTTCAACACCTCGTGAGAGGGTTGTCAAGATTTGCCAAAAATAAGGACGACCAGTGTATCATCATGACTGAAAGTCAATGCACTGACTCTTTCTGAGGACATAATCAAATACACACTAGAGTAGATCCTCTGCCCTTTCCAGATTCTCTCATTATCTGTGCTTTTTTAGATGCTGGCAGTGTTCGATTCAAACTACACACACTGGTTTGAATTTTTGCCTTTTTCTTAGTCTTATTTGACCATAAAATCGTAGCTGGGTCACTATGGTGGTTTTTGGCCAACAGCTTCTTCACCCTCCCATACAGGTCAGTGTTATGTTCTTTATACTGTATTATTGACTGTTGACTGTTGCTCCAAACTGAATTCTGCTTGTTCAATGTGATCAAAGGGTTTGGATGGTTGAAGATTCAACAGTATCTCCTGATATTTGATTTAACAGTTCTCACTAGAAGGTTTTTTTTTTTCTCCCTAATTTAAATGTCCATTTACGTCTCTCAGTGTCTTTAGCTCTTTAGTCTTTATTTTCACAGCTGCCCTTCCCAACATGAATAATGATATCTAAACTATGTCATTTGTGGGAAAAAAAGAGGGGAAAAAAATATTCTCATCACTGCAATTGTGTCTGCAAATTATATTCTTATTCAGGGATGCTGCTCATACAAATAGCACATTTCAGTCTTTTATTTTAGTATATTTTCTGCCATGGTCTCTGAAGATTCATCAACAATAAATGGTCAACTAACTAAATTATCATAGATTAACAATAGCTGCTATTTGACATCATCCTGTATGTTTATACTACTTCACATGCAACTATTATAACTCATTTTCTAACTAAATCCAAAATTATTTAGCTATGCTTGGAGTAAGTTCACTTTGATACTGTGTTGTCAAATTAAGATGAGTATAAAAGTAGATATTTTCAAAAGGAAACAGTCAGAAAAAAAATAGACAGTAGCACATATGAATAAAACTAAAATCACACCAGCAGTAAAAAAAAAAAAAAGTAATACGCAATGCGATGCTTAGTATCACACCAAATACCCGTCACCTTTTCTTAACAGACACTCACTCTGTCAACATTCTGTTCAGTTTAGTTTAGTTTTCATGGACTTTCAGTTTGTTTTCATTTGTCATGTGCCTTTGTTCGGATTCACGTCACTCATCAGTATCCTTGGTTACCATCATTATTAGTTCATCGGGGTCAGCTGTGTTAGTCAAATCATCTTGTTTGAGTTTGTGTATATATAGGTCACCACTTTATGCATTCTTTGTTTGGCATCAACACTATGATTTGTGTTCTTTGTATGGCTCGCTACCTGTTGGGTTATAAGTAAAATGATCTGTTTTAATCTTCATCTTCTGTGTCTGCGTCTTTCAATTTTTCACGCACCTGTTACACACTGTGTGACACATTACAAAGAATTAGTATTGGCTCAATAATGGAGCTCAAAAGCTCTCTGTTCTCACTCCTACACTGCATGAGAATAGAACTCAGACTGCCACCATTTTGGCTCAGCTCTGCAAGAAAAGACACCCAGTGTGAAGACTTAAGCACATACATGTACATTTTATGATGTTCTGTTTGTGAGGATTACATTATTAGAACGTATTATTTTTAGGAAGAAAATATCAAAAGGGCCCATTCGATTTTTCCCCTTTAAATCCATTCACACAAAAATTATTGCAGAACCTGTGATTTAAAAAGAAAGCCATGCTTCACTTTTTCAAAAGGAACATGACTAAAGTGAGTGTGCAAAAATAATAGCTGGTTGTAGAGAAAAGCAGGTGCTGAAAAAGTCTTGGTGCCCAAGTATGTTTTGGCGGACTCAATGGCGATTTATAATGTAGAACTTTTACACCAATAGGCTATTTGTGTGTGTGTGTGTGTGTGTGTGTGTGTTTGTGTGTGTGTGTGTCTTTTTGGGGTCTCTTCAGATGCTGAAATTCCCTTCTTTCTAAATAATAGATTTAGAGCATATGTCTGGTATTGTGAGGCTAGGATTGATCAGCCAGAGAGACCAAAAAAAGTGATTTGTGTGTGGGGGTGGGTTGGAGAGACGAAAGGAAGCTTTCACTGTGTCTCACTGTGCTTCCAGAGACACTAACTCTCCGTCTTTTTTTCCTCTGTCTGTGCCATATTTCCTGTTCTCAGTTAAGCCTAGAGGGTAGAAGAGGCGACTTATCCTGTCTTTGCGGCAAAATGACAAACAATCTGTATCTAATTACCACCTCAATCCTCTGACATGTATTATGAGCACTGCGTGTCCCGACAGAAAGGAAGTAGAAGCACAATCCTTTATGATATCACTTCCGCCAGAAAACTTCAAAGGAAAACAGACTGATCCTATTGGAGAGGTTTTCTGTATATGAAAATGTCTGGGGAAAACCTTCAGGTTCACCACAGAGACTAGTTATTTTGGTGCTTATAGTTAGACCAACTTTGAAATCGGCCACATAGGAATAAAGCGTTCAAATTCACAACAATACCTCAATTTTTTTGATTCAATCATGTCTGAAATATTAGTTGCAACAGAAAATTGCTTGTGACCAGCTAATGGCTTTTCCTCATCAAAATTCTGCACAGTCCTCTCCATGTAACAATGACAAATATCACAGCTCAGACGCATTGACATCTCTTCTCACACTCAAACAGCGCTACCCATCGCTGGCACAGCCTCCTTTGACTTGCTCTTCAAATTATGTGTTGCCATGGCAATAGAGAATTCTACCACTTATGGGATGTTTTGGAAATTATGATATTTCACACAAGACATTGTATATTTTTGCCGCATGTGTGTTGGTGGTAAATTTAATGCAAGCACTCTGAGATATCTTGAGCCATTCACCTGTGCCTCTTGCTACAGACAAGCTGCACTGCCATCTGATGGAGTTAGAGATGCTGCTAACTGAAAGCCAGTGCCCGGTTGCATAAAGCACCTTAAGTTTTTCCCTTAAGTATGATACTTAAGGGGCGATTTACCCTTACCTAAGAGAATAACTTAAGGTTGTTGTATATAGTCTCTTAAACGGTTCTCTTAGGTAAGGGAAACATTTAAGTGTTTCACGACAGCGATCCTGGATTCACGTTATAAAAGCCTGTTGTTGCCATAGAAACGTAAAACACTAACATGTCGGAATATCACGTGTCAGTCCAGTGACTCTATCACGCCACACCGCGTTAGCTCCGAAAGTGGCGGCAGTTTGTGTTGTTCACCGTCTCATGCTTTGGCATTTGTTTAGGTTTTGTGAATGCACTTATGGCTCTGTGTCTCGAAATACAGCTGAGTATATTTCCATAGCATACCCGTTTTCTTCTGTCATGATTCCTTTTAAAACACAGAATCAGCTCGTTCTCATGTGAATCTTTTTCTGCACGGGTCGGCCACACACTCTCTTAACGTTGTGATAGTTTAAGGGAAACATAAGGGTGACCTTAAGGGAAAATTACACTTAAGGTACTTTATGCAACCGGGCACAGTCCTACAGATACTTAAAGTGTGTTGGTGAAGCAGGCATCAGGAAGGAGGCGGTTAGGACAAAGTGGGAAAACCCCCTGAAAACAAAAACAAAAACAAATTGATTTAGAGGAGCAGCAACCTTCCAGGCTAGTGCATAGCATGATGCAACATACTTTTAGAAAACATTATCGAGGTAGTCAAACACACCCCACTCTCAAACCTTTGCCAACAACCACATGGATGTGGGAATGTTAATGAAACAAGGTAATGAGCTGTGTCAGTGCAAATGCTACGCTGTGTTATCCTGGACTTCAACCTTGCGGTTCTGGACGCTGCCAAAAATGAAAGGGAATCATGCTTGTTAAATGTAAAATCTAATACAGCAGCCTGTCCAGACAAATCTTGGGATGTGATATTTAATTAAAATGGCAAACATACATAACATACAAATATACATATGATTATTTGACTTGAAATTTAGTATCTGCCAACGTGGGCTGAAAAAACGGATGATGTGGTATTGTGAGGCAACCAAAGAGAACGCTAGCATCATTCACGTCCGTATTCTAACTGTCACACATGACGACGCATGGAGTGATTAATAGTAAGTGGAAAGAAATAAATCACACACTGACTCACTCACACATAGGCTACACGTTTTCTGTACATTATCTCTGCGATTATCTCTTGTGTTTCATTCTGCAACACAATCACACAAAAGTGAAAGCACAGCTCATTTAGTACAGAATGGTTAAGATACAGAGAGTGCAAGAGGGCTGTAAAGTGAATTAAAAAGGGGCTGCTTGCACAGTGGTTTGTCTTTTATATTTGTACTAGTGTTGATACAGTGGCCGTGATAGACAACCATTTATATAACATGAAGGGGTAAACCGAGGCATTAAACGGATAGTTCACCCAAAATAAATGAATAGATAAAACGTTCTTAGTCATTTTTTTTTACTCATAAAGCACAAGTTATAGTGTTCTAAATGTGTATTTTTAATTAACAAAAATATGCTACGTTGTTAACTCTGCAAACACATGATTACAGTTTGTGAAAAGGGTCCATTTATGCGTGCATAGGTTTAATTTTAATGTTTTGACATCGTAATGTTAAATCAAAATGTTATAACTGGATCTTCTGGTGGAAACGACTTGTCGACTCTCTGATGACTTTTGCAGGGTTTCTCCAATCATTTACTCACGCTCACATCTCAACATCCAATCAACAACCGACGCACAGAAGTCCCCGCCCTACATTTTTTATTTTTTATAATCTGTTAAATTGCGGCTTTAAGAAAAAAAGTCATCTACACAGGAATACTTCATTCTGATTGGCCGTTGAACACATATTCAATTAAATTTAATTCACATTTATTTGTATAGCACTTTTCACAATACACATTGTTTCAAAGTAGCTTTACAGAAAATGCATGAGTCCACATTATAATTTAGAGTGATCTGTTATCAGAGGTAACTGTCTAAGTTATGTATTTCAGAAATGTACATAGGCCTATACAAAATCATAGCTAGCTCTAAAATTATTAATTTGAACAATGTAATAATTTAAGGCAGAAACAATGAGCTCTTTGAAGTAATGGATACTTGTTTGTTAACAAATGATTATGACATTTAGAAAAAACATATCTGCAGGCTTTTTGTAAAATGACCACTGAATTGTATAATCGAGTTGCCAGAGATATTACACAAATGTATTATATTATATTAAAGTTTGACACGTTAAACACATACATGCGGATATAATCTAAAACAAAGTAAATCATTTATGTATGAACAACTTTACAGACATTCAAAGGTCGATATGAAAATTATTCTTATATTAAATGATTCTTATAGCATCTCTACAAATGTACAAAAAAACGTATGTTTTTGTATCTATAAAAAAAGTTACGTATGGATACCATAAACAATGAAACCATGATGGTAAATAATGACAGAATTATAAAATATTTAAAGCAAAAACATCTCTCTCTCTCTCTCTCTCTCTCTCTCTCTCTCTCTCTCTCTCTCTCTCTCTCTCTCTCTCTCTCTCTCTCTCTCTCTCTCTCTCTCTCTCTCTCTCTCTCTCTCTCTCTCTCTCTCTATATATATATATATATATATATATATATATGCGGAAGGGCAAAGGACAAATGCTTTTACTTTTTTATTTTTTAATGCTTAAATTTTACTTTTCCCAAAGTTGGCTCTGCTTCTGACCCTATGGAGCCAGATGAAATTGTGAATGTGGTGAAGGGACGACATGTTATACAAGAGGTATTAAACAAGATTACACCGAAAGGATGTGTCGACGCTGCGTGGGGGGTGAAAGAGGGGTGGAGATGGCATTTTACTTCTATAAATCACAGTTAACAAGAAAGTGTAGCAAACCTCTAGCACAAACTGTATTAGTGAATACAATTTTGCAGGAAGTGTTAGTGATTATTCCACAATGACATAATTATCATGACATACAGTAGTTGTTCTTTCATTAGACTGATGGAAGAAAACAAAATGTCTGATACTCGGAACTATACTTTTCCTTTTTGGAGAATGACTGAATAAATTACTGACAGTTTATATTTCCAAATGTGCCTCAGAGACAACTGTAAATTATTCTCAAGTCTTTCTGTTAAGCAAGGACACTTGTGTTTAAGAGCATCTAGAGAAATCACTGAACACTAGATGTAAAACATAATTACATATTACTTCTTCTTGACCTTGCTAACGTCCTTGGCTCTGTGTACCTGTATATCATTTCTTATTCTCCACATAATGTCTCATTGTTTAAGGCAATGTCGCTATATGTTCGAGAACAGAGTCCATACTGAAACTGAAATGCCACGTCATACAGCCAGTGCTAACTACTACCACTTAGTCCACAGATAATGAGCAAAATGGTCATTGTCCCAACTCATTCACATGTCCTCTGTTAGCCCTGACATTTCTTCATTTCACCACTAGCATATATATCTTGATGATGTGTCGGCCATCATTTGACCTAGCAATTTATTTATTCTTGTCTGCCGTGACCACACATAAAGAGGACTTGCAGGATAGCTTTCAATATGTTTTGTAAAAGAAACAACAAATTGGCAGTTTGGAGAACTTATAAGCACATCATTATTCTTTAGTAAATAGGGAGAAGAGGCAGGGTGAATGCCTCTTCTTTCACAGTCAGCCACGCATGGCAGAGGTAATCACACTTTCATTTCCAGCCCTAACAGTGTGCCATGCTTTAATGATTTTAATCAAACTCATTCACTCACTCTTTCAATAAACAAATATGAAGAGTCTGTTTTGATTTGCTTTCTTTTTACCTCCTGAGAAGCCGAGGGAACATTAGAGTCGTGTTAGGAATTATCAAATATGTTTGTACTGTGCGTGGAATGCTTGATAACACTATAATATATACCAATCATTCAGCATCCAATGGTGATTTGTCTTTTATTTTTGAGATTCATTATGACAGCCAATTTGTTCTCTTTTCATGTACTGTATGATTATCCAGCCCTTTGAATTAGGGCATATTATTGGAACACTTCCACAACATTTCACTCTGCTTTTTTATATACTTAAAGCATTTTGCTCCAAAAGGGGAGGGAGGAGGGGGGGGGGGGGGTACCATAATAGTACCATACTTCAGTAGAAAACAGTAGAGTTAGAATCAGTAATTTTCAGTAAACTTATTTTTTTTTTTTGTAAACTTTTATTCATGCTGTTTCCGAAGACTTCAGGAAACTTCAGGGGAGGGGAATTAGCACATGTAAATAAGACTTTCTTGGCTTATTTTGCCTTTTTAGAGCTTGACAGAATATTGTATGGAAAAGAGCAGTGTCAACATTCTGCAAAACTGTTTGGAATGGCACAAGAGGGAGTAAATTAAGCCAGACAATTATTTTTGGGGTGAGCTATTGCTTTAAACAAGCCAATTATAATTATTAAGTGCCATGCAACTCAACAAAATTAATATCTAAAATATTCACAAGTAATTACCTTATTTATAATTTATCACTTTTGAGAAGTTCCTATATAAAGATTTTATTAGACTTACATTCTAAGTTCTGCAGCATTCTATAAAGTTTTTCAGAGAAAGATAGAGAGGTCCCCTCTGATATTGCCTCCCAAAACCACCATGAGCTTCCATCTGAAGACCCTCTGGTCTTTACAGGCCCTGGAGACTATCATCTTTCCTCAGGGCTTCTTCTCAAACTAAACCTGGATGGACTCAACTTCAGATGAACGAGAGGCCTACAGTATTTTGTTTTGATTTTCTACCTTTTATTGTGTTGGTCTTTTGCTAAAATACAATAATAAATACTATTTCATAATATTTCACCTTTCAGCATACTTCGGTGCCCAGGAAAGGGATATGTTTATGTTTACTTTTGTTACTTAGCAGTAGTCCACATTTTACGAAGAGACGCAATCACTTCATACACAGAAAAAAATTAATTTAGGCTTTGATTCACATAGTTGGACTCAAAATTATTCACAGCTGGCAACCTTATTCATGAGGTCAGAATGTGTTGTACCAGAAAACCTCTAAGGGTGTTAAAGAAAAAGCACAATATCATTCAGGGGAATAAAATGTGTCATCAGAACAACTGAGAAAAAACCCTCAATTTACTATTCATTAAGATAGACCTGTGGAGTTCTGGAAGAATGTTTTATGGAGTGATGTGATGCAACTGGAACTTTTTGGACCCATGGATCAGCGGTATGTCTTGTCAATCCAGTCTTGATATGCGGGTGCTTTGCTTTTGCAGAAAGTGCAAATCTTGACTACCGCTAAAAACATTGAATCATTCACAACTGAAACTGGTTGCAAACGAGTATAATTAATTTACAACCAAATCCATTTTTTTCCATTCTATTATCCATTTTATATTTATGCATTCTAATGTGTTTATGACTAATAATAGCATATAACTGAAAAGAAATACAATAATGTAAAAATAAAATACCAGTGAAGACTTGTTTCCCAGAAAAAAAAAAAAACACTTGGAGGAGGCTATTCCTTCAACATAAGACATATGACCATGTGATGAGGAAGTACTTACTACGACACCGTGAAACTGTTATAGTATGTAATCACAATAACACCAAGTGAACCAAATCTGTCACTCTCTGGCTCTGTACATTCCCATAAAAAATATATATTTTATTATTTTATTTTCATATTTTATAATTATATGATATTAATGACATAATAGATCTGTACATAGTTTTTATAAAATTCTATTTTTTTCCAGCTTTACTACACAAAAAAAGTGATCAAAGCCTATAGTTCCTGGTTTGATCAATGAATGACATGTGAGACCATTTAAAAGTGAGAAAGGGTAGACAAGCAAGCAACCCCCCCCCCCCCCCACACACACACACACACACACACACACACACACACGCGCAGTGCATCTGTGCTGACAAACCCAGGTGTGAGCCAGTGATGGGAACAGAACATCCTCTGACAGACATTTGGCTGGGGTTTGTATGAGTAAACAGACATACACCCACCCACATGCACAGACACATATGATTATATATTGTTTTTGCGGTTTAAATTGTATTCCTGGAAAGACACATTTTGGACATTTTTTAAGTCCATTACGTTTAAGGGTAATTTCCCCATAAAACATGAAAACCTAAACAGTGTGTGTGCGTGCGTGCGTGCGCGTGAGAGAGGGAGAGAAATAGAAAGAAAGAGAGAGAAATTTTAAATTCAAATTCATAAATTGTAATTGTTCTCCTACATTCTGACATTTCATAATGAGCCAAAGCACAATTCTAAATTACATAAATATCAGACTATTTACTGTTGAATATGTATTATTGTATGCCAGAGAGAGAGAGAAAGAGAAAATAAACAATGGATTTTAAAGAGAATCAGCAAGGAAACGACATATATTCCATATAGTACCAAGTCCCAATTCCTCCTGCTATAATTATTTTGCAAATCTCACACAAACTATTTCAAAAGTACAGACAGGCACAAGAAAGAAAGAAAAAAGTGATTATATTAAGAATGAGATGGGTTTCTAAAGTCAGACCATGAAACAAGCCCATTAGAGGTTGCTTTACCATTTATAGACACAAAATGATTCCTTTATTCATTCCCAATGTACAAGTTTTACATTTGGCCATAATCAGTTTCAAAATCACCATGACAGGCAAAGACAATCATTAGCATCCACCTAGAAGCAATTTGGAGATGTTCCAGTGTAGACTATTCAAATGAATATTCAATGAACTAGAGTAAAAGGTAAAAATGTAACTATGAGATGGACAGGTGCGCAGGGGCCCTCATAAACCACACACACACATTTCACAGTCAAGTGTAGGGTGTTTTGGCTACTAATTATGTGTTTTGCATTTTCCTGAGAATTGGCAGTAGACCAGGCAGAAGACGCATGGACATTTTTGTCATTGGGCTGCTGTGGTGAAAGAAAAAACAGAAAGTAGAAAAGAAAGAAATTCAAAACAAGTCATATCAACCTCATATTTTTCATTAACACAGGTTCATGCTTTAAATATATACTGCTGTCTGACAAAGAAAAAAAAGAAAAAACTGCTAAAGTTAGAGATATTTTGTTTCCAGCAGACTAATTTACTTAATTAACAGTGATATCCTTAATGCAAATGTAAAATATAAGAAAAACAAAATTTTTCAAATGAGTTCATTTACAATAATTAGCAATGAAAGGAAAGTATAATCATTGAAATTACTCCTTTTTTTTAGTAGGGAGAGAGTTGTTATTGAAAGACCATTTATAAGAAACAACATGTATCTATATTCCTTTCAGATTTATATTTATTTATTTAGCAGACATATTTATCCAAAATGTCTTAATACAAGCAAAGAGAGAAAACAATAGAGTACATCAGGGCTAAAAGGACCATTTTTTTTTGAAGAACTATTTATTTTTACTGAATATTGTTGGAGGAAAATAATTTGCTTCAAAATAAATACTTTAAAAAAAAATCATGCAAAAAGGTGGCCAAATAGGCTCTTTACCCATACTTGGCAAAATATGGCAAATTGTATCCCTATATATATCTCACATTATTTTCAAGTAACTTTTAAGAGCATACTTATTCAAAATAAGCACTTAAATAAATTGTGTAACATTTTTCTGTTAATTTAATCACTTTTGGAATTTCTTAATCCCTGTGATATTTTATAAAATCTTTTTTTATTAATTTGTTGCCACAGCTTCACAGTGATAACATGAAAATAATACAACAAAGTGTGTTTCTAGAAGAAAATTGCATCATCGTCCACCTTAAGTAAGGCAGATCAATAATATTGTTGAATATTAAATGTCCCCCACTAAGCAAGCCAAAAGCCAAGGCAACAGTGGCAAGGAACCGAAACTCCATCAGGTGACAGAATGGAGAAAAAAAAAAACTTGGGACAGTAGTGTATATAAAATAAAACTGATCTAATGCGGGCAAAAGAGAAAACAAGACTCTATGCACATCTGAACCATTTGCATGGGATGCAATTTTGGAACCAGAAAGTGATATAAGTATACTGGGAGATAGCCTACACACACTGATGTTTATATGAAGCCAACAGCATTGACATGAACCCGTTGAAAACCAAAGACAAAAATAATGATGATCTCAATGTTTTTTTTTCTTAGGCTATATTAAGCACTGAATTAGAATTAAGAATGGTAATCTCACTAGCTGACTAGCTGAGAGCAAGGCTCCTAAACAAAAAAAACAGCCTGCTATAGTCATCTGAGCAACAAACCCTGGAAAGTCCATTCAAAGCAATTTTCTCTCTCAAGCCAAAGTCTGTTTGCACAGGAGTACAAGGTGTTGCACCATGTTGCTGTCTTGCCTGTCAGTAACACGTCTCTCGATAACGCATCCAGAAGGCCTTAATACAGCGAGATCCTTGGATACACACACGCTCGGTATCAAAGACAACTCAAATTACCAAATGTTTATAAATATGACATCAGATTTGTTCATTCCTTGGTTGTTCCTCCAGAGAGGAAGTGTTTAATGACAGAGAGCAAGCAGGAACGCCACGGGGGGCCATCCAAACCATTGTCAATCCCATGGATGCGGCATTCAAAAAATGTCCTTGTGGCACTGCATGATGTAAGTCTTTAGAGAGGCCTGAAAGCTAGTGGGGTACTCATAGTGTAAATGATTTATTTAGCACACACGCGCACCGACGAGAAACACACAGACACACTCACACTGACACCCTGATCAAAGCAGATGTGAGAAGCCCCTGGGAGATCCCCATTCCCTCTCTGGAACACAGGGGGAGAGGAATTAAGAGAGGGATGAGAAAGAAAGCAATAGGCTGAGGAGGAAGAAGAAAGACCCACAGTGGCACGGGGAGGGGAAGCGTTTGTGATTAAGGACATCCCTCCTCCCTTTAAATCCTCAAAGTCATTTGCTCTCATTTCTCATACTTTCTTGCGCTTATTAGCTCAAAGAGAGCAAATCCTTTGTCATATGACCCCTCTCGTAGGCGTCTTTGAACATCGCGATCCATCTTCCGCTGCACGGGTTTGTGTGTCAAGCGTACAAGTTTTAGCTGTGAAATTCTTGAATATCAGAGCAAGTAGGCACTGTGTTAAAATAAATCTGCTGTAAATCTGATACATTTGCAACCAAATTTTACTCTGGTAAATGTTGGTTTAAAACTTGTTTCCTGATCTAACGGGATTTGTAAACATGACTGTGAATAAGAGATGTTTCTACTCAGCAACATATATGTATGTGTGTGTGTGTGCGTGTGTGTGTGTGTGTGTGTGTGTGTGTGTGTGTGTGTGTGTGTGTGTGAGTGTGAAAGTGATTTAGAGTGGTCTGAGACACTGCTTACTGTAGGAATGTGTGAGCAAATTAGTGGACATGGCTGGCAATACCGGTGTGAAGGGAAAGACATATTCATTTCAGCAGCTAGAAGCTCTGTTATCTTTATTGAGCAGACTCGCAGACAAATTACACTCTAGTGTGTGTGTGTGTGTGTGTGTGTGTGTGTGTGTGTGTGTTTTCATAAACAACACCTTGGTTACTTTAAAGGGGAACTATTATGAAAAATTCACTTTTACATGGTGTTTGAACATGAATGTGTCCCGGCAGTGTGTGTTCACAACCACCTTGTAAAAGTAAAAATCCACCCCCTCCTCTTTTTTTTCCCCCATAATAAATCATAAGCAGTGTCTCCGATGGTTTGCAGTTTGCAGATTATAGCATTTGTGACGTCACATATGCTTAGGCCCAGGCCCGCCCATGACTGCGGACTTAAGACACAATAAATATAAACAACAAATTTTCTGTCAGGACCACTATCGTCAAATACAATTGACAATTAGCATACAGTTTGGATTGGTGGTTCCGTTCTGGGCGAGAACTCCTTGTGCATCCATGTAGTCTAGCATGGATAAAAGCAGGGAGAGCAGAAATAACCCCCCTTGGGGTAAACAGAACAGAACCAACATGAATGTATGCAAATATATTTAATTCAAGATTTTAAAGTACAACATAATTTGAGAATTTATTCTGATTCAAGGGGAATCCTGACTGACGAGAGAAGGAGTCGGGAATGGAGGAGGGTAATTAGCTCCTGAGAAACGCAATAGCTGCTGATGATAATACTGAAGGAGCTTATATATGTACACGTGATAGGCGTCCTATTCCTATAGGTAGATGGGGATCAGCTGAGAGTCAGCTGATGCGAGTTTGACTAACGTGACCTGCCAGAACTGAACAGAAAAAAAAAAACTTTAAAAATGAACTTACTTGAAATTGTTCTATTGCTAACATTTTAAAATAACTTACCAATGCTATACAAATAAATGTGAATTGAATTTAATACTGGGGTGCGTGCGAACTATATGCGCTCAAAGCTTATAAAAAAAAAAAAAAAAAAAAACTGCATAAAGCTTGCCGCAAAGCAGTAGCGAAAGTAGCCTAATGATTATGGATGTGTCGGGAAAAAATAGCAAGGATATATTTAAACTTTTTATTAATAAACAAGTGTTTACTGATTGTGTTGTCTGCAAAGATGAATATGGTGATGTTGCCTCGATCATCATAGGCTAGTGAACACGCACGCGCGCCTATAGATTGCATAAGCAAACTATTTATTTCTAATTGTTTTGTTTAAAAGTAGACATATTTGAACTTATATTTAAGTCTATATGCCTTCTCGTGTCTGTGAGTCAAGTATCCTATACACTGAGTTTCGGTTCATTTGTGACGCGCTCCATTGCAGTCGAAGACAGATAAACACTCTCAAGTGTTGCCGGTCTTGGCAGCAATTATCTTGTCGAAAATATTGCATCGCGTGCTTCTGGCATCGAGTGTGGTACATAGGTAGATACACTGTTTATCTTTTCCACATATTTTCTATCTATCTGGGTTGGGACACACACACACTCACACACACACATACTACAGCCTCACGTGCGACGAGCCACGTCTCTCTGGGCAACCGCGTAAACTAGCGTTAGTGTTTTTCCGCCACAGCCAATCATGCTGCATGCTTATTCATTGTTTCAGTGACGTTGACTAGATTAATCCCTTAGGTATCGAAATGTGGTACCGAAAAACAAGACATGTTTTGGTACTCGGTAGTACCGAGACAATTCGGTCGGTACCTAAAAAGTATCGAACTCGATACCCAGCCCTACTCCCGCCAGGAGTGATATCATATCTGAGAACCATACTCGGGCCGGCCACAACGGGGCTACCAGTAGTAAACTGACCCCGTCGCGACGGACTCTCTCCAGAACTCACGGGAGCAAAGCGATCGGGGTAAAGGCGTACATACACAGCCTCGGCCACGCCTGCACCAAGGCATCCAAACCCAGAGGGCAGAGTGTCGTCTCTCGAGACGCAAACAGATCCACTTCCACTGGGCCGAACCTCTCGCATATTGACTCCACCACCTCTAGATGAAGTCTCCATTCCCCGGGCCTCAGCCCCTGCCTCGACAGGATGTCTGCTCCCCAATTATGGTCCCCTGGGATATACATTGCTCTAAGAGACAACAGTTTCCCCTGGGACCACAGGAGGATATGATGCACCAGTTCAAATTTTAATAACATTTTTGTGGTAAAATGTTTTGTTTTGGTGGAAAAGTCATAAAAACTGTCATAGTTAGCAAAACAAATTATGTCAATAATTCGTACACTCTAATATTGAACTGGTTTATGATAATGTGACTGTTTTTTAGATTATCGTAATTTTTAATGATTTTAAAATATATATTTTAAAAGGACAATTTCACACACTCACACACAACAATAAAATAGAATAAATAAATAAATGAAGGCACAGTAAATTATTTCATAGACACTTTTAAATTTGACCTTCAAATAACAAAACAAACAACAAAAAAAGACTAGAAATCTGTTAGTTTCAATAAAAGTCAACTCATTAAAGTTCATAAAAGTGTCCATAGTTGAAGAAACACCTATATGCACACATACAGACACGCTCACGCATACCATCAATTACATGCCAAAGACATGTGTGGAAATGTTCTCTTTAAGCTCTTTAATGAAGTCATCTATATTTGTTAAGTCAGGCCGTTGTTTCACAACCTTGTAAAGGTCATGGAAAGTACTGTGCAATGTACTGCAATAGATAATGTATTTTCTCCATTCCTCTCTGTCTGGCCTCTGTGTGCCTGTAAAGAGAGGGAGACACCTCACCTCACCCTGATTAGCATACTAAACGCCATCAGAATCGATATGCTGATTAACTCTGAAGCCCTAGATGGTAATCTCATTCACAGATAATTCAATATCACTCTTATCTGAGGAAGGCATCCCTCTTCAACAACTTTGTGTAAGGTCCCCATGTAGATATCTGGCAAAATGGTTTGGCAAAGTGAAGACATTAATTACCCACAAATAGAGGACAAACTCTCTTTATCTTCTGCAATCGCTCCCTTGCTCGCTCAGTCACCATCTCTCTTTGTCCTCTTATGGACACCAAATAGTATCTAAAGTTCGCCTGCTCTGCATGAATGCTAATTATTGTGGGTTTATACAGCCACAGATATATCGATGAAAAAATACACATACAGGCATTTCTTTATAACAACGTAAACCAACCAAACACCACAACACTGCCCCACAAAAATAACATGTTTTGATATCAATTATTATAAATTAATGGATAAAGAGTTTAAACACTTGACTAAAGACAAACTATACTGGATACAGAGACGTCGCTATGATGCTCTATACAGTAAAAAAAAAGTATTCATAATTACAGGCAAGCACAGCAACACATGAACTAACCCTACACAAACAAGCCTTTTACACATATAAACTTGACAAGAAAAATTGGATTTGTTTGTATCTGTGAATCAGGGTTGTGAATCATTCGAGTTGAGTTCAGAGTTCAGAGTTCAGTTCCTGAATTATAATTTTAACTGAAGCAGAAAACATCATACAGACCTGCAAATCACCTGCGTTTTCTAAAAAAGTTGCCAACTTGCTCCAGTATGTTTGATTATTTTCACAATATTTCATGGCCCCCGTAATATTTTGTTGAATAAATATATGAACATACAATATATCAAAAGCAAGAACAGAGCCTCTGCTTTTTTTTTTGTCAAAGACTTCATCCAGATTGGTTTCAGAACGATGATAAAAACGTAGATAGGGTAGATTGAGTCCATCAACACCCCCCAAGCTTCACAGTCCTTATCTCTTTGTGGGTTTGACATTTCCCTCGGTAAAGTTAGGCAGTTTTGATTTATAAGCTGTTGAATGTTTGATGATCACATTAGCTTAATTCTATCTGCTCCTTCTGGCAGCTCAGGCTCATTAGAAAAACATACTTGTGGCAACATTTTTTGCAAAACGCAAAACACGTTGTGTTGTGCACGTTTCGTGACAGTTTCAAAGTAAAAACGTACACCTACACTAATCCCTAAACATATCCGATAGTGTTAACAAATGTAAATGCGACATAAAAACGTAATCGTAAACATGGCATTTTAGCTTGTTTTTTAACTCGTCTTGTCGTGACTCGTCTTTCACGGAGTCCGTATCCAAGCTCTCCGTATTGCAAGTACAATTCTGTACTGAGCTACTGAGCAAACTTAGTACGTCAGTAAAACGGAACATATGAAGCTGGTTAAGTGATTCAAACTCCAAAATATATTTGTTTACAAAACATGCACTATGGTAATAAGTGTTTTGAGGTCATAACATTGTGCAAGGAGCCGTGTTAAAATAAGTCTTTATTAATCCATAATCTGCCCCTGTAATCATAATTGTGTGTGAAAACGATTAAAGTGCTTGGCGTTTTACTGCCTTTAGTTTTCATTTATGTTACAAACTGTGGTGATATGTACGTATTGGTACGTATTTTGTGTTTTTCAAAAATGTTGGCATAGGTACGTTTTTCCAATGTTCCTGTGTTGCCTTCTGGTTTACGCAGATCATCTTCTTTACTGGTTTTTGGATCTGGATATGCTGTACAACAAGATTTGTGACAGCAGCCTCTACCGCCCAGTATAAAACAGGGATTGACGGAAAAACTTGTCAATGGAAGAGAACTGTAGAGTTATAAATTATGGAAAATCTTGTTAATGGCGGGGAACAAGTGCAACAAACAATACAAACAATTTTGAATTGTAAGAATCACACAGAAATGACATATATTTTTGACAAATATTAAAAATGAATGGATGAAGAGTTTAAACAACTTAAATAAGGACAAACTGTCTTTACTGGATACCGGCGGGACGATGTGTCAAAACCCAAATCTTTCTATTATGTGAGAGAAACTACAGGGAAGGTAGTCATCTCGCTCTTCAGGGACAGAATTCCTAATGACTTTGTAAAGCTTTTCAGCCAATGTGAGAGAAGAGAATTGAAAAGCAGCAGATGAAAAACAAGAAGTGACTGTATGTGTGTGTGGGGGGGGCAGAGTGTAATTTTTTTTAGAGCAGCCATCCTAACAATGTTTAATTGTGTCAGTAAAGTGGGACAGCATTGCAATGTGACCTTCCAAAGGCTCAAAACCAATTCTACTTTTGGAGAGCGTGAGTCTCAGCAACTGAATACCATGTATTCTCATTACGACTGGTGTCATGGAGCTCTCAGAACAACGGCCTACCACAGCGAAAGTGTCAATTCACAGCAAGAACAGTTTCAAATAGGCATTCGGGAGTCCAGAGCTGCAGTTACTCATACATGTGTAACCGCAGCCAAATTATGCAAGACAGAACAGCTCTTAACATCTGACATAAAACAAATATAACCCTGCTTCGCTTATGGGTTACTTTTTACACATCAAATGGTGTCTGTGGGATCAGTGAAATAAACATAACTGTGGTCGGAAGTTTTATTCTAACGTAACTCTTTGCAATGACACAAAGTGGGGTGACAGCCTGTGAGCCCCTGTTAAAGCTAAGAGAGCATAAAGTAGGTCACTCTCATGAGACTACTGGTTTTGGGGTAAGGAACATGTTGAGTATTCTATCTGATTGCTGATCTTTCGCTCGGGTAGTGTTTGAAGTGTGAGTACAACATGAATGCAATTTCTTTTATCTCATTTTTTAATCTTAGGATGTCGGATTGTCATGATGCCCTGTACAGTAAACAACAACATGGTTGTATTTGTCAAGTATTCCTATAAGTCAAATTATAGGCAGACACAGGCAGAAACACATGAACCTTACCCAAACAAGCTTTTTTTTTTTTTTACACATATCACATTTGGAAAAGAAGACAAAATTGCATTTATGCAATCATATCTGTGAATCATTCAGAGTTTAGTTTACAGTTCAGTTCCTAACCTTAATTTAGATTAAAAAAAAAAACATGAAGCAGAATTGCAACTCGAATTTCAAATTAAGTACAACAAACAAACAAACAATATATATATATATATATATATATATATATATATATATATATATATATATATATATATATATATATATATATATATAGTATTTATGTTTTAATGTTTTGACTTGTGTTAATTGTTTATTACTGATTCATACATATATATATATATATATATATATATATATATATATATAGGGGATACATATGAATAATTTATCAAAATTAAAGGTGCAAGTATTTTTTTTTTCTTATTAAAAAGTATTACAGGTAAATACAACCTTTGTAAAATGTGTTTAAAATAGTTAAAACTGAGAGATGTTATGATTCCATGGAGCAGAATGCCTTAAATTGGCCAAATTGTTAAGATCACATGACCAGCTGAGAGCAATTTGTTTCATCTCAGTAGCCCTCATTATCAGATACTTTTGATCATGGCTGCTAGGTTTCAGATTATTACCATATCAGTGTAACATATTACACTATGCAACATAAACATATTGAGTGCACCCTTTAAACATGTAATTATTTGTTGCCAGAGGTGGATAAAGTACACAACTTCCTTATTTGAGTGAAAGTACAGATGCTGTCAAATATTACTCTATTACAAGTAATAGTTGCGAAGACCGATTTTACTTAAGTAAAAGTACAGAAGTACTAGTCTTTAAAAGTATTTAAGTATCAAAAGCAAAAAGTAAATGTCAAAATGTTTTATTGTTGCATGGTTGTATGTAATACTTACAGTACCTTATGCCTTTGAATCTATGCCTGCCTACCTACCCTCATATCAATGTCAAATTTATTTCTAGAACACAGTTCCAGTTGTGGGACTGAATGTGAGATTGAATAAATTCACTCAATAAAGTCCATGGTTTCGGACACCCAAATGGCTGTTCCCTCAAATGCCCTATTTAAAGTTTTTTTTGCCTTTTAGTATGAATATGTTAGCTTTACTGTTATCTATAAGCAAGTGTGCTCCAAAACAATGACAAAATTCCCATTTAGAAGACCAAACCCTACGTTGAAAATAAAAATCAGGTTGATGTCAGAATCCAACGCCAGATTGAGATTAATCTCCAGTGTTGGACAGTCGTTGTATTGTGGTTGTAATTAAAATCAGGTTGACGTCAGAAACCAACATCAGTCAGGTTCTGACGTCAACCTGACTTTAATTTTCAACCAAAATGCAACCCCTGCAACCAAAATCATCCCCTAACTGACGTTACTACTTTCTACGTAGTAGAAAGACCTTGACAGAATTGTAGTGGAGTAAAAAGTATGATAGTTGTCTTTCGAATGTAGTGAAGTTAAAGTAAAAAGTTTCCAGAAAATAATTCTGTTTCTTTCATAACTTGTGCAGGACTAATAACAATTCTCTGTTGTGTGACCGTTTCATTTCTTTCAACTGCAATTCAGTAAATTCCTCAATATCATTCCCATTGAAACTCCAACTTAGGAATCGAAATACAGACAATTATTAAATTCAGAATTTTGTGGAACCCTGCTGTTACTACGTAAGAAAAATACAAAAATGGGAGAGAGATATTACAGTGAATTTCACCTGATGGAATTAAGATTAATGGGGAAGTGTCTGACACATGTGACTTCTGACCAAGAACCAAGAAGTGTAAAAAGAGAAAAACTACAACGGATGGGTAAGCAGCTGGCAAAATGCTGCCACAGTAACTTGCAGTGACAACTGGCATATTGAAAAAGTGCATCAGAGAATACGTGAAGTGTACAAGGGTTGGTGTGTGGGTGTGTGAGAGAGAAAGTGTGTGTGAAAAAGAGAGAGCGGGTGATGAGCTTGTGTATGATGTGTGTTCTGCACGTCACCACAACCATCTGGCTGAGTAATCAAGGCCATATGATATACATATGCTGTCACCTCTCAAAGTCTGCTGACCAATCAATCTGCTGAACATTTTTACATCACTTCAGGTAAGACTACATGTAAGAGACATCCAGCTGGTCAAATCACACTATTTGTTTCTGTGATGCATTCTATGGTAATATGATAGTATCTTGACTTTTTGAACACACACAGAAAAAAGAGATGGGGGGGGGGGGGGGGGTTGGGGGGGATAAGGAAGAGAATAAGCCACGTTAGATTATCATAATGTAAAAGGAAGACATCACATAATGTCTTTTCACAGTCCGCATCATTGCAGCTCATACATGAATTTTCGTTCATAAAAAAGTTCCTTTCTAATAATATTTCACAAATTACATATTTCTTTCAATCTGACAAATCACACGTCAGTTGTTTTATACAGTGTTAATATGTGCTTGATGATGATGAACCGTATTTGGAGAGACAACGTAAAGGATGTAAAGTTTCATATTGGACATTGGATGTGTGTTCCCCATTTATACATAAAGATTACCCTTGCCATTATCTAACACTTGAAGTTAATCTTTAAAACACAAATAATTGAATAACACTGTCCAGTAAGACTTAAAAAAAAATACTTCTATTCTGCAAGTTTGCATTCATTTGATCAAAAGTGTCAGTAAAGATATTTATTATGTTCCAAAAGATTTGCATTTCAATTACACACAGTTATTTTATTTTGTCTATTTAATTTAATTAATGCTTTCAACAGAATTGCTTTATGAACACTAAATCAGCATTTTAGATTGATTTCTGAAGGATCATGTGATGCTGAAAATTCAGCTTTGCCATCACATGTATAAAGAAATCTATTAAAATAGATGACAGGACTTTGAATTGTAATAATATTTTACAATATTACTGTCAGGCTTGTGTAGGTCTGCCGAAGACGAGGGCAAGGGAACTTCAAAGTAAGTAATTTACAAACTAGACTTTCAAAAACACAAGAACACGGGAAAACACTCCAGGACTTCAGGACACACAACCATACATAGACGACGACCGATAAACACTGAGCGAAAACACAGGGCTTAAAAGACCTGGGGCTTAACGGGATAATTAACTAGACACAGGTGCTAAATAATAGGACTAAACCAAAATCACAATAGACAGGGGGAAACAAGATCACAGAACATAACAGAACACATCAAAATGTGACAATTACTATTTTACAATATTTTTTTATCAAACAAATGCAGCATTGGTGAAACAAAAAAAAAATTCTACCAACTCCAATGGTAATTATGCTGTGATACCTAAATTCAATTGTAACATTTAAAATGATTGATTTTAGTGTTTTATTTTATTATCTTATCAAATTAGCCATAATATTATGCATCCCTAGACAACATTGCATGCAAAATTATGCAACCACACGCCTTTCCCATTAAATACAAGTAAAGACTAATAAGGTTTTGCAGGTTAAGCTAGTAAAGAAACCCGGTGAGGACAGCATGCGACCCAAACAAAAAAAATCGCTTGGAAGTTGTGGTTTGGATTTAAGTAGACAAAAGCATAAGAGTCTATTATTGGATCATTATTGCAGTGATTATGTTTCTAGCATGTTATATGTTTGGCAACAGTTCTTGAAACGTAACTGATGGAGTGTGTTGCTTTTCATTTCTCACACCATGTCTACACCAGACGCTAGCAGCACGATGTGAAGTGACAAAAGACAATAGAACACATCATAATCAGTGATGATGTCTACACTGGATGTGGCGCGACACGGCACTACAAATGGGAAATGGTCTCATCCAACAGCATGGCCATACTCCAGACTCACCACACAAACCAGAGTCAAGAGCGGAAGGTATTCTGCACCTTTCTCTTCTCTTGACCCTTCCTTTCCTTTCTTTTCCATCTCCATTTTCCTCTTCTTCTATTTGCACTGCTATTTTCTCGTCTTACCTCATCTCTGGTCTCGCCTTTCCTCACCTCAGGTGATTTCACCTCTCTCCTCACCCTGGCCTTTTTTTCTCTGAGTGAAGGAATATCTTTCAGTCAATCATTCACTCACTCATCCATACCACTGGTGTCTGACGGGTGAGATTCGGTCCTGTTAATAGCACATCAACAGAGGCTGAGCAGATCAGAGACTTTAGAAGGCCAAATAAAAATAAGCTTTTATTTTTCTTGTCTGCCACAATAGGATTCTGTTTTATTGGCTGTCTGCCGCTCACACTGGCTTGTGAAACAAGTACAGGATATTAACTTCAATTTAGAACTAAACATTTTTTTGCAGTCGATACTGCAAATCAGTGTGTGACATTTAATGATAACTACCCCGTAAGTAATGTCCATTATTATTCATCTTTCATCAAATTTTATAGGACATGCTAGTTATTGCCCCATTAACAAAGCGACTGGCAACTTGGGACTTAATCTAATATTAGCAAACCTTGGCATCAGTGTGTGACAATCGATATGATAGTGTCATTCAGACAAGCAGCGTCTCACTGACAAAAGCCATCCCTCCGGTGTGTATTTGTGTGTTAAAAAAAACCCACATGCATTTTAATTGCCTCATCGTCAATTCTCGTTTTTCAGTCCAGAGGTTAAAAGTTATAAATTGAAAGACTTTTTTGTATTTATTTGACCGTTGGGCCATAAATTACAACAAGGAGAGAAAACGCACGGAGCGGAGGAGTGGGTCAGCATGATTTATGAGCGACAGAGAGCCACCTCCAAGGCGGAGTGAGAGAGCAGCTCCATTAAAATGAACTCCCTCTGCCTCACTGATCTGCATGGTATCTCCACCTGCCTGCCACACTTCTTCAAATATGAATTTCATCTGGTCCCAGCAACTCCCCCTGTACTTCATCAGAAAAGTCATTTCTGGGTGTTCCTTTTGAGAAATGAAGTTGGACTAAAGTTCTATATCAATCCCGTCCGTTTCCCCCGAAGGCGGTGCTGTTGTTAGTTATTTTAATTAAAGCGAGTTCTCACTTTCTACATGTGTGAGAGGTACCGTCGATAACGCTTCACTTTAATGAATTCTAAAATGCCCTTATCTCTTTCTTCCCCGTGGAGGCCCGTAAACAAGATAGTGTCCACCAAACAAATGGCAGTTGTCAGCAGAAGTTTGGCTATTTACCGCAACAACATCTGATCAAACAGCCACAACTGATATGCTTTACTAGTACTCACCTCAACAGGGAGAGTAAGAGCACACACATGGTCACTCACCAGCCCTTCAACTCACATTCGCCCAATAACCGTTTACTCAATGCAATGGCATTGACAAGGGAAGCTATGCTCTCCTTAAAATGGGGCCCAATTTACTTTTTTACAATTTACTAATTTTCTGTATTTTCTAACCATATTTTGAATCATTCATTGTATTCTGTTGTGTTTTAAAGGTAAAAGAAAATGTCTGTAAACTTAACAGATAATGTTCTGACAGAAAATAACCAGCTTTCTAAAGAAATATATATATATATGTGTGTGTGTGTTGAGACAAATAAATTAATGGTGGCATTGTGTTTTTGTAGCAAAAAAAAAAGAAAAAAAAGGTAAAGTTTAGACTGATCAGCATAGCCCAGGTAGCCCTATGCAGGTAGATTTTGTAACTACACCTTTTAGACAAAAACATCTCCATTGACAGTCATTCAGAAATATCCATGTATTTTGGCAAGCAAACATATTACAATACAATTCACATTTCATTTCTAGCACATTTAAAACAACTGCAGATCAGAGTGCTTTCCAGAATAATTAATACAACAAAGGAAATTGCATTTAGTCTCACAAACAAAATTAAATCCTGTTCACTCTAATCAGTTAGATACTAGTAAATATATTATTTCAAACTAGACTTAAAAGCATCCACAGATGGGGAAGATATAATGTGGACTGGAAGAGGGTTCCAGAAGTGTGGAGCAGCCACAAGGCACTATCACACTTTGATTTTAATCTAGTTTTAGGAACATGAAGAATCATCTGACAAGAAGATCTCATATTTCTCATATTTCTTGTAAGGAATCAAAAGGTCAACAATATATTTTGGGTCAATACCATGCAAAGCTTTAAAAACCAGAACCTTAAACTCAATTCTGAATTTTACAGGCAACCAGTGTAATGAAACCAAAACTGTGGACATTCTCTTTCTTTTCTTTGTACGAGTCAAAAGTCTGGCCGCAGCATTTTTCACTAATTGAAGACGAGATAATTGAACCCGTGAGATACCTATTTATAAAGAATTACAGTAAACAATGCATGATGATACAAATGCATGAATAACAGGCTCTAGGTCCTTAAAGGAGAGAACTGGTTTCAGATTACAGTATTTTAGGTGTTTTACCAGTAGCCCTTTGAAGAGTTCTCTTCAATGTAAGCAGTATTAGTGTTTTACACAGTTAGTCTTTCTAATTTGTCTTTTGATGAAAATGTCCTTTAAATTCTGTAATATCATGTTCATTAACTTTACTCAGTTGCGATGTTTCAGTTGACAAGAACGTGCAAAATGAAACATTTTTGAAATGTTTGTTATTGTTGACCATTGCTGACCCTTGACAGTCATGCAACTGCAATTAAGATAAAAGGAATGCCAACTGATAGCTTTCTCCAGGTATTACACGACCTCTGCGGTCCAAAGCACCAGCAGGCCTGCTAGGTTCTTTATGAGTGGGTCATTGACAGACAAAGAGAGAAGTCTCAAAGGGAGAACCAGACTAGTCTCTGTGGTCATCATTATAATGGCAGTGAAGCAGTAATGATCATTGTAAACACTGCACTGGAGGGAGCGTGTGCTGTGACTAGCGTTCACAAGAGACATCACAGTCTGTTCATCACTGATCATACAAACGCACGCACACACAAGCATACCGCGGCAGGAAGGCCTTGTTTTCATCCCTATCTTTTTTTTCCCCTCCCTCCTGTGATTTATCTCTCTACTGCCCTTCCTTCCATTTTGTCTCCACGGAGCCGTCACCGCCGTGATTTGTGCTCTGTTCTCCACCAATGCATCTTAAATTATCACCGTCTGTTATTAAACGGGAGCACTTAGAGCGTTTGTGGCGGCTCACGCACACACACACAAGCAGGCAGGGGAGGTACCTGCGGTGTCAGCTGTTAGCTATAAAAATGGCAGTGTAAGCAAATCTGATCAGGATTTAAAAACAGCAGCTACGCTGTACTGCCCATCAAGAATCAATCAAGGCACACGCTGCCATCAAACACTTGCGGAGAGCAAGTGACGGGCCACATGTGTACGTTTAGAGCAGGTGGAATGGGTGAAGGTGTGTCTACAGATGCTGTAGGTGTTTGATTGATTGCTTGTTTCTTCTCGTTCTTCGATCAAATACATGAGTCAGAAAGGCTTTCTTTATTGAAAAACAAGTTCTCATTGTGAGCAGTGAAGTAAAAATTGAGTTTTTGAATTGGAGTTCAATTTCTCACAGTCTAACTACAGTTTCTACTTCACTGATGCGGGTATCTATCAACACAATACAAGCTCCTCAGAAAGGAAAAATGATTTTTTAAGGCATTATGCCACATAGCTTTGAATTCGTATCTTCTGCACCCAAAGCGCAGTTTATAATCTTTCAAACAACTGTGTGCACACATACGTTTACTTAGCTATCTACATAGAGAAATTCCATTGAATTCTACAGTTTTATATGCTAGTTATAAAAACTTTAACCAGAGCCGTAACGGAAAAAAGTATTACCTTTATTTTTAACCCCTTAACTGTCACCCCCCTTTTTGAGTTCACACTTAAAAAGGGGATGTCCAAATTTAAATGGGTGTAATTCTGGAATGCTTTTTAATAGAAGCTTGATTCTGGTCTTGTTTTTAAGAGAACACTTGGAGGTTTATGGTACAAGTGTCTGCAGTTGAAAAAAATTAATAAATCAAAAGTTATAGTAATTTAAGTTTATTATAATAAAAAAACGCCTATAATAAAAACACAATTATTTTATGAAAAAATATATAATCCAAAATAGGGTTTACCCTAAAATGCTAGGAATTTAAAGCAAAAAATATATACAAGTTGTGTTCCAAATTTGGAATTGATATCACAAACCTTGTAGATTCTGCGAGACTTTCAGCTGCTTTAACAACAAAGGTCACTAGGTGTCATTGTTTCCTCCATTGCTGACACTTCTTTACTACTTGATCTCACAACACCACAACACACACAATTTGATTTTTTTTTTTTTTTTATTCAAAACATTCTCAGAATATACTTTAAAAAAAAACTTAAACAGTGTATAAATTGTTTTTGAACATAGGAATAAAACTAAACAAAAAAAGTATATAGTATCTACAGTGGTTAAATAAATCCGAATGACAAACTGTTCATTCAACTAAATGCAACTATTTACAACTATTTGCAACTATTTACAACTATTTACAACTATTCACAACTATTCAGAGCTAAGGATTACAAATTGTCACCATCATGCCAGCGACTGAAGCAATCTCGCTTTGGAACGAAGCAGAGAGGCAAGTCACACACACTGCAGATTACAGGGGTTTTCTGGTGGCACATTCTGCATCTTCTTCTGACTTTACTGTTAGGTTGTATGTGCTTTGGAGTGTGTCCTGCTGGATGGTGAGCAGCAGGAGCAGCAGGAGGAGCAGGAGCAGCAGGAGGAGCAGGAGGCGGCAGCCAATCAGCGAGCTCTTGTACAAGGGCTTCCCGAAATTCCCTCTGATTTTTTGCCCTTTTGCTTTGCATTGCAGCCAGCTGCCGGTGGATAATGAAAGCATTAACCACCGCAATGTCCACAAAGTGAAAGAAAAGGGAGTGGTACCACTTTCTGGTCTTTCTAAGCACGGAGTAGTAACCGATGAGAGCATCGGACATATCCACTCCTCCCATGTGCCTGTGTAAAAATCATACATAAACAAAAGTCAATACATAAAATATAAACATATCTGCAAAAAATATTTGTCTCATCCACTGAAAAAATTCTGCTTACTTGTTGTAGTCGGACACTACTGTAGGAATAGGGACAGTCATAACGGTCCATTCTCCATCTCCTGTCTTCACTCTCCTCTGGACAGTCTGATCTCCATTTGCCGAATGGAACGAGGAACACATGAATACCTCTCTTGTGTCCTTCCATTGGACAAAGAGAAGCTGGTTGTCCCTTTTCCACCTTATGCTTCCCCGGGGTGCATTTTTGGGCAGCTTGTTTAGGGTGGTTTGTGGGAAGCCCACCCTGTTGTTCCTGATGGTCCCACAAGCAGATATGTTTCTCTGGAGGAGGTCCCTGAAGAGCATCGGGCTGGTGTAAAAGTTGTCCACATATAATTTGTAGCCTGATCCCAAGACCTTTTCATCCACCAGAGCCATGACCGATTCGTAGCTCAGACCTTTGTTTTGCTGGCTCTGAGCTACTGGGGATTTACCTTCATAGATGAAAAAATCCCATGTATAGGCATTTAGGGAGTCAGCGAGGATAAAAAGCTTGTACCCCCACTTTGTTGGTTTCGCTTTCATGTATTGCTTCAGACAAATCCTTGCCTTTGAGGCCACCATTCTTTCATCAATGGCAATTTTCTGATGTGGATGATAAAAACTTTTACATCCTTGACGAATCTGCTCGTATACTGGTTTGACTTTGCTCAGACGGTCAAACGCAGGAGTTCCTTTATTTTTTGCATTCTCAGCATCTACCTTAGGATCGCTGAGGTGGAGGGCTGAGGACACGGCCTGAAATTTCCTGCAGGACATCACCGTTGCAGGAAACCTAACGCCAAACAGTCTGGACCCATTCCAGTAGTCTGAAACTGATGGCAGCTTCACCAAACCCATATACATAACTACTGAGAGGAATGAGAAAAAGTCCTTCAGGGAGATTTCCTGCCTTGGCCTTCTTGCTGTCTCCAGGTGCTCAGCAGCATAGCTGTTAGAATTCCGGATGATGGTCTGACAAACCGAGGATGAAAAAAAAAGTTGAAACAACTGCAGAGGACTGTAGGACTCTGTTTCAATAATTTGAGGTCCAGGTGTTCGGGCTGGTCTGAATTTGATCACTGGTGGAGAAACATCAGGCTCTTCTTGGGTGTACCATCGATCATCGGTGCTAGTGGAAACACCACTAGAGCCAGATGAAGATCTTTCTCTGTCATGACCATTGTCTCTCCGTCTGTCACTGTTTCTCCCTCTTCCTTGGTTTCTGCTTCTCCCTCTTCCTCTGTCACTGCTTCTCCCTCCTCTTCCTCTTCCTCTGTCACTGCTTCTCCCTCTTCTTCCTCTCCGTCTGTCACTGCTTCCCCCTCCTCTTCCTCTCTGTCTGTCACTGCTTCTCCCTCCTCTTCCTCTGTCACTGCCTTCCCCTCTTTCTCTCAGTCTGTCACTGCTTCTCCATCTTCCTCTGCCACTGCTTCTTGTTTTGCCTTTGCTTCTGGCTCCTTCTCTTTCTCCAAAACTACTAGAAGCAGTAGGTGGAAATGATGCCACAGAGGTGGATGGTTGGCAGTCCTCATCAAAAAAATCATCTGAATGCCTATCAACAATATATAAAAATGTAAATATATATAGACAAATACACACATACAATTATATATATATATATATATATATATATATATATATATATATATCAAATTTACAAATATAGCAATGTGTTTCATGGGATATATTTCAACAGAAATATACATAATTACATATTACATTTACATGCTGCTCCCTAACATATATAACACATATAAATATAGCAAAATACACACACACACACATATATATATATATATATATATATATATATATAGAACAGGCCCACATAATTACATGTCACATTTACACACTGCTCGCTATCACAAATTGGGAAAGAGTATAATGCAACTTACCGATCTAGAGATGCATCAGATGCATTCACTTCTGAAAAAAGTAGGTCTGGCTCCTCATCACTAGATTCCTCATTCAGCTCTTCTTCACCAGATTCACAAACCTTGTCTATTACTTCTAAAAGTGTATAAAATTGTCTGTTTGGCCTCTGTGGATTCATGTCACACACCATGGAGTGAAGGTGCAAATGAAATGGCTGCTCCTGCTGATTGCAGTTCATTTGATGCACGTTTACAAACAATCAGCAGCCGTTTTCAAACTGCACGTGGACATGTGATTAGCAACCACAGAGAATCAGCCATGGATTGGACAATGGTTGTGTAAATATCCATTTTCAAAGAGCCCATAGGCCTGCGGAGTTGCTGAGATCTTATAAGCCTTAGATACGGCTCTGGCTGCTCTGGTTGGACATTGATACTTATTTGAATGACTTGCCTGGTCATTATTGGACAAAGTTTATGAGGGTGGGTTCTTTCTGATCAGAAGACTTTACCAAACATAGCATCTAGTGTGTTGTTACTAAAACCTCCCACAAAAAGGACAAACCCCACCCCGCCCTGGATTTCATGCATGATCATGTATAAAATGGACATGCTCATTGAAAACATGCTCCATGTCACACCAACCATGAATAAATGAACATAAAAAGATTATTGTAGAAGTGAAATAAATTATGATACTGAAACAGAAAAAAAGTTATAGAAGTTTGAGTTTATGAAAATGTACCAAGTAAAAATATGATTATTTATATTTTATATAAAAAATATATTTTACAAAATAATTTTTACTTTTAAATTGAAAGAAAATCAAAACCAAAAATCTGAACAAGTTGTGTTCCAAATTTGAGGTTGATATCTCAGAAAATGAGCTTTTTATAAGATTTTGTTTAGGCACATGTACCATAGTTTTTTTCATTAGATCACATCCAAGCTTCCTGACTGACCATATTAGGGCGCCTCCATTTCCATATATGGTGTTAGTGATCTGAACTATATTTTTCCATAATTTTCATACAGTTTATGAAGTAGACATCCTATTCAGAAGTAGTATGGGCAGTTTTGATGAATTTGATTTTAATTCAACCTCTAATAAACAAAAAAAATCCACGTTATAGCTCGCAGCCGCATCACAAATCGAGAATACATAATATTTTTCTTTATATTTAATACAATTTTAGCACTTTTATTCTCATTAAATTTAATTGGTGTTGTCTTTTGAACTCTTGGCATGAAAATAATCTGAGATTTCTATGATTTCTACCAATCTCTCATGATTTTTCATGTTTGTCGCTTTTTCAGAATAAAGACCTAAAAACGCCTAATGAGTATGAAATATTCTTGTTGCAATTTGATAAATTATTGCTCCTGTGTAATTTATTTAAAAAAAAAAACAATTACCAAATATGAAAACTAGAGATTGTAAGCTTTCAAATGATATATAGTTTGTCAATATTACTTAAGGTTTTTATTAAGATATTATTGTTTTAAAAATATAGTGGCAAACGTCCCACCTGTGGGACGGTGACAGTTAAAGGGTTTTAATATACAAATGAGATACAAATTTGTCCCCAAAATACGGTTAAGTATGTAAACACGCATGCACATACACACACACACACACACACACACACACACGCACACACACACGCACACACACACGCACACACACACGCACACACACACACGCACACACACGCACACACACGCACACACACACACGCACACATTGTGACACTGCTTCAGATCAAATCAGCATGAAACTTAAGTTGCGGTAGTCTTTTCTTCCCTACTGAGACGTAAATCTGAGTAAAACACACACACACTCACACACACACACACACACACACACACACAAAGCCTTTCTAGGGACTTGATAAAAAAAATAGCATGTGATAACCTTCGACCATTCTTATCTGGTCTGACCAGCCAAAAGCGTAGAGAGAAAGACTGTAAATGTAAAATACATATATCAACTAAAGGTTGATTTAGTTTATTTTAGGTGTACACTAACATATAGATGGTCTCATGAGCTAAAAGCAACAAAGCTCCAATTTCGATGGCAGTTAAATTCTTTAAATTCTGCAATATAGAGCAGAAATTCAAGAAAACTTTTTAAGGCTTTCTTGTTGGTTGTATATAGTCTTTTTTAATTGGTATCTGAGATAATTGTAATTTAAGTGTGCCATCCATCGTTATTGCAAATTCAGACAGTTTAGCAGAACAGCAGTAAACACCTCAAAACAGCATGTGCTCACAAGCTCAAGTCTTGTTTTTTGTGTCTAAGCTAATTCTGAGAGTTAAAGTGGCTCTGTTTCTCAAATGGTGGAGAGTGCCTTTAGATAATATTGTTTACCAAGTGAGTGATAACATTACAAAAAACACTTGACTAAACACAGCATGATACTGGGAAAAAAATAGTTGTTTGAGTTCCAGCTGCCAAAGCTGTGCGTAAAGCTAAGGTGGAAAATAACTAGCATGCATGGCTGTGCTATTGCAGTAAACAGGTTATTTTATAAGGTAAATCAGCATCTTTTGTGAATCATCAGCATACACATAATCTCTGATTTGGCACAGCAGTGATGCTTACAGGGATCACAGCACACGTATTTCATCCAAATTACCCATCACCACCAATTGGAGTTCACAACATGGGCATCACATCATCAAGCCTTGTTTGCTGGCTCATAGATTTCATGGATCAGTTCTAAGAATGTAAGTTCACAAGAAGGCAGATCAGGCTTAACTCAAGCAAGAATTAGATAACCCCATGTTTATTTATATATACAGGTCCTTCTCAAAAAATTAGCATATTGTGATAAAGGTCATTATTTTCCATAATGTAATGATAAAAATTAAACTTTCATACATCTTAGATTCATTGCACACCAACTGAAGTATTTCAGGTGTTTTATTGTTTTAATACTGATTATTTTGGCATACAGCTCATGAAAACCCCAAATTCCTGTCTCAAAAAATTAGCATATCATGAAAAGGGTCTCTAAACGAGCTATTAACCTTATCATCTGAATCAACTAATCAACTCTAAACACCTGCACAAGATTCCTGAGGCTTTTAAAAACTCCCAGCCTGTTTCATTACTGTTTCAAACCGCAATCATGGGTAAGACTGCCGACCTGACTGCTGTCCAGAAGGCCATCATTGACACCCTCAAGCAAGAGGGTAAGACACAGAAAGAAATTTCTGAACAAATAGGCTGTTCCCAGAGTGCTGTATCAAGGCACCTCAGGGGGAAGTCTGTGGGAAGGAAAAAGTGTGGCAAAAAACACGGCACAACGAGAAGAGGTGACCAGACCCTGAGGAAGATTGTGGAGAAGGACCAATTCCAGACCTTGGGGGACCTGCAGAAGCAGTGGACTGAGTCTGGAGTAGAAACATCCAGAGCCACCGTGCACAGGCGTGTGCAGGAAATGGGCTACAGGTGCCGCATTCCCCAGGTCAAGCCACTTTTGAACCAGAAACAGCGGCAGAAGCGCCTGACCTGGGCTACAGAGAAGCAGCACTGGACTGTTGCTCAGTGGTTGCATGTCATTCGGAAATCAAGGTGCCAGAGTCTGGAGGAAGACTGGGGAGAAGGAAAGGCCAAAATGCCTGAAGTCCAGTGTCAAGTACCCACAGTCAGTGATGGTCTGGGGTGCCATGTCAGCTGCTGGTGTTGGTCCAGTGTGTTTTATCAAGGGCAGGGTCAATGCAGCTAGCTATCAAGAGATTTTGGAGTACTTCATGCTTCCACCAGCTGAAAAGCTTTATGGAGATGAAGATTTCATTTTTCAGCACGACCTGGCACCTGCTCACAGTGCCAAAACCTTTGGTTAAATGGTTTACTGACCATGGTATTACTGTGCTTAATTGGCCTGCCAACTCTCCTGACCTGAACCCCATAGAGAATCTGTGGGATATTGTGAAGACAAAGTTGACAGACGCAAGACCCAAAACTCTGGAGCTTAAGGCCGCTATCAAAGCATCCTGGGCCTCCATAACACCTCAGCAGTGCCACAGGCTGATTGCCTCCATGCCACGCCACATTGAAGCAGTCATTCCTGCAAAAGGATTCCCGACCAAGTATTGAGTGCATAACTGAACATAATTATTTGAAGGTTGACTCTTTTTTTTTTTTTTGTATTAAAAACACTTTTTGTATTATTGGTCGGATGAAATATGCAAATTTTTTGAGACAGGAATTTTGGGTTTTCATGAGCTTTATGCCAAAATCATCAGTATTAAATAAATAAAAGACCTGAAATATTTCAGTTAGCGTGCAATGAATCTAAAATATATGAAAGTTTAATTTTTATCATTACATTATGTAAAATAATGAACTTAATCACAATATGCTAATTTTTTGAGAAGGACCTATATATACATGTACATATATATATATACACATGATTCAAACTGATTTAAAACGTGTTGATTTCAAAAGGATTGGTTTGATTTTTATTTCAATAACGTTTTTTTATTATTATTATTATTATTATTTCTTTGCGCAGGAGAGAATTAACATGTGGTAACAATAGTGGAAGCACAAAGTTCAATATTTGGATTTTTGAGGAAGAAGGAGAAAAAGTGGCATCTACATCTAAACCTACTTTACCTTTCCACGAGAAGACAGCAGGAAGCAGCACCTGTACCTTCCCATTTCCAGGACACACATATTTCATCACTGGACACTGACAGTAGTTAGACTTCCAACGACCCAAATTGGCACAATGCCAAATGATTTTGTCTCATCTGTAGCAATTTATCATAGTCATTTATGATAGAAAGACTGACATCATTCAAAACTGTAAAGGGCCTGTTTTTATTTGTGTACACTCTATACTCGCAATAAAAACAAAACATTGTGCTTTTGTAAAATAAAGAAAACAAACAGGATGCCGCTTCCTGCCGTCCCGATTTCCTTTCCGTGAAGCGCGTCACAAAAATGATTCAAAACTCAGGCTATTCGTAAGCTCTTGCGTGCTATCTGAACTCTTGTTTTCGGTTGGTGCATAGATAGTCTCTTCTTCTTCAGCTCTTTTTCCTGTTGTGGCGGTTAGTAAAACAGCGTTGCATTAATGCATGCGCCACCTTCTGGATTGGAGTGTAGATCATCTGTTACATACTGTTTTCGTCATCTGACTGTATGCCCCATCCCGTAAGGTTTCGGGACGGATACATGTACGATTACACCCCATTATTTTAATCAATATTATTTTAAATACATATTATTATTATTATTACTATTATTTTTAAACTATTCTTGAGCTTGTTAGGGTATCAGGTATGTATTTTTTTTGAACCAGGTAATAACTATATAGTACATGTATATATTAAATAGTTTAGCAGAAAGTTAGACATTTACATAGACAATATTCCAAGTATAATACTACAAAACAAAAAGAGAGCAAAATCATATTCACGTCAGCTGCACTCTCTCGCTGTGTCCGAAGTGGAACAGCAAAAGAAGGTTAGATAGGGGTCAACAGTGAAACAACACTCCCTCAGTCATAATCATTTATCTTTTATTCATGATGCACAACAGCAAGCACAAAGATGCAGTGAGGGAGGGAAAGAGCGCACATGGAGGGTGATTGTGTGTGTCCTGCATGCACTGTTGTCCCCAGCTCTCTGTCTTTCTTGCCTTAAAGCTCTGAAGAGGGAAAAAAATCATCTGCTTCTACAACAGGAGGTCAGAGGGAATGCGGAGACGAAAGAAAGAAGTAGAAAGTGAACGAAAAAGAAAAACTGATTTGCAGCACAATGGATTGGGCTTCTGGCTGAGCTGGTAGAGAGGAATGAAAAGAAGAGAAGAATGGAAAGTACTGTAGAAACATGCTGTTTAATTTCTGAATATGATTCTCCTGGATATGATTGCTAAACGACCCTTATGTCATTCTAAACATGCATGACTTTCTTGCTGAGAAATTCTGCCAATTTTAGGTACAAAAAAGCACAATAAAATAATCATATAAAATGGCCCATACATGTCTTTTAAAAAACATATCTGGCATATTTGCCATAATTCAAGATTTTCTTGCCCCCCCCCCCATAGATCAGTGCTACACTGCTACAGTATGGCACAGCAACAGTATAATGCATCACTTCATATTTCCATTAGCATTCTGTGTGAGTGACAACATTCATCAGCGAGACATTTATAAAGCACTGATAAATACTTTCATTAGTCCAAGCAAATTCTAGTCTCTGTTTTCTGCATGCATAATTATGCTGAACGTATTAGATATTTTTGTACATTTAAACTATGACACGAGCATGCCTTAATCTCAGCACACATTCCTTGCAATTCTCTCACTCGCCCCAGCATTAGCATTAAAACAATTTGAATGGAAATGTGTGCAAGTAGAAAACGCCAGAATTTAATCAAACAATCCTTTTGGGTATTTTTATACATTATGAAGAACCTCAGGTGATAGAAAGAGAGCCGAGAAAGTGACCTTGACCAGGAGTAAAGAAAATTGACTGAACGATGAATACGCAGAACGTCTCGGTTACGTATGTAACCCTCGTTCCCTGAGTAGGGAATGGAGACGTTACATCGGATGACGACGAATTGGGTTTCGCTTAGAACACCTATCGACTTTGAGTATACAAAAACGAGCCAATGGCAAAGAAATGCCATGGGTCTGCGGAATTTGCATGACGTAACTCCGCCCCACCTCGTGGGTATAAAAGGAGGACGCCGGCAACATGCAGTTATGTTTCTTCTCTGAGGAGCTAAGACGGAGCTCAGGTGATCCCCGCGGTACAGTGGAAGTGGCGGGAACGAGGGTTACATACGTAACCGAGACATTCCCTTTCGTGGTCACTCCGAGTTACGTCGGATGACGACGAATGGGGTTACCAGTCTAATCACGCCACCTTCACAGCTGTCTTCCAGTGCCCTGCGTAAATCTGAGATCCTTGCTGTGAGACTAGCATGGACGAAGGACTCCTATTTAACACAGGAATACCAAGGTACACTGGGAAGCATATCCCATAGTTTAGAGGAAATATGCAATTAACACCAACCCAAAGGGGGGGGGGGGGGGGCATTTAGAAAATGCACACATGACCCGAAGGATGCATATGGAGAACACTGGGGTGTCCAGCGCCTACAGGTTCACCACCTGGTCCCGGAAGGGAGTGGTAGGAACCTTGGGCACATATCCAGGCCGGGGTCTCAGGATCACGTGAGAGTAAGCCGGCCCGAATTCCAGGCACGCTTCGTCAACGGAGAATGCTTTCAGGTCCCCTACCCTCTTGACAGAGGCCAGTGCAACCAGGAGCGCTGTCTTCATTGACAGGAACTTAAGCTCCACTGATTGCAGAGGCTCAACGAGAGCACTCTGCAGGGCATTTAGAACCACCGCGAGGTCCCAAGAGGGAACAAGAGGAGAACGAGGAGGATTCAGTCTCCTCGCTCCTCTCAAGAACCTGACGATCAGGTCGTGCTTCCCTAAGGATTTACCTTCTACCAAGTCATGGTGTGCGGCAATAGCGGCAACAAACTTTAAGGGTGGAGGGAGACAGCCTTCGCTCCATCCCATCTTGAAGGAAGGAAAGCACGAGACTGACCGAACACCTCCGGGGGTCTTCTCGGCGAGAAGAGCACCAGCTGGCAAAGAGGTTCCACTTCAACGCACCTGGCGTGTCTCGTGGACGACGCTCTAGCGGAAGTGATGATAGCCACCACCGGTGGTGGTAGGGTACTCAAACCTGCCTCGTCCCGTCCAGGAGCCACACGTGGAGGTTCCAAAGATCGGGAAGAGGGTGCCACAGGGTGCCCCATCCCTGAGAAAGGAGGTCCTTCCTCAGAGGGATTGGCCAAGGAGGTGCTGTCGCGAGGAAAACCAGTTCGGAGAACCAGGTCCGGGTGGGCCAGTACGGCGCAACCAGAAGGACCTGCTCCTCGTCCTCCTTGACCTTGCGCAAGACCTGCGCTAGAATGCTCACTGGGGGAAACGCATATTTGCGGCCCTGCTGCCAACTGTGCGCCAGTGCATCCGTGCCGAGATTGCCCTCGGTCAGGGAAAAATACAGGTCGCAATGGGTCGAGTCATGAGAGGCAAACAGATCTATCTGTGCGTCCCCGAACTGGTCCCAAATCAGCTGAACCGACTGGGGATGGAGTCGCCGTTCTCCAGGGAGGGGCTGAAGCCGTGAGAGCTCGTCGGCTGCACAGTTCAGGGCTCCGGGAATATAAATGGCTCGAAGTGACCTCAGATGCTTCTGACTCCATAAGAGGAGGTGGTGAGCGAGTTGTGACATACGGCGGGAGCGTAGACCACCTTGATGGTTGATGTACGCTACAGTGGCGGTATTGTCTGACCGCAACTCGAGGCAATTGACATGCCATAGGCACTGGGGTCCTGTCCAGGAGCCCGCGGCAGCATGTCCATTGCACATGGTGCCCCAGCCCGTGGTGGAGGCATCTGTTGAGACAACAACATGCCAGGAAACTCGTTCCAGGGGACACCTGCCCTGAGAAAACTGAGGTTCGACCACGGAGTGAAGGTCTGACGGCAGGTCGGAGTAACTGATACTCGGAGCGTGCCTTGTTGCCATGCCCACCTCGGGACTCGGTCGCGAAGCCAAAGCTGAAACGGTCTCATATGAAGCAATCCGAGCGGCGTTACCGCGGCTGCAGATGCCATATGCCTCAGGAGCCTCTGAAAGTATTTCAGTGGAACCGCTCTCTTGCCCTGGAATTGTCTCAGGCAAGTCAGCAGTGACTGTGCGCGCTCGCTCGCAAGCTGCGCGGACATGGCGACCAAGTCGATGTCCATACCGAGAGAAGAGATCCTCTGCACTGGGCAAAGTTTGCTCTTCTCCCAGTTGACCCGAAGGCCCAGACGAGCTAGGTGCCGGAGCACAAGGTCCCTGTGTTCGCAAACCTGGTCTCGAGAGTGAGCTAGGACAGTCAGTCACCGAGATAGCTCAGGATGCGGACCCCGTGTTCCCATGGAGGAACAAGGGATGCCTCGACAACCTTTGAGAAGGCGCGAGAAGACAGGGCTAGCCCGAATGGGAGAACAGCGTACTGATATGCGCGCGTCCTGACAGCAAACCGTAGGTGTGGTCTCAGTCGAAGGAGAACGGAGACATAAAAGTAGGCGTCCTTCAGGTCGATCGCTGCAAACCAATCCTGTGGCCGCACACTTTCGGAATGCGTTTGGCCAGGAGCATCTTGAACGGGAGCCTGTGAAGCGGCGGTTCAGATGTGTAGGTCCAGGATTGGCCATAACCCACCAGATTTCTCCGGAACAATGAGGTAGGGGCCGAAAACCCAGACCTCATTTCGGCTGGAGGGACAGTCTCAATCGTACCCTTCGCTAGTAGGGTAGCAACCTCCACTCTCATGATAGGGGATTAGCCACCGACCATAGTGGAGCGGACTCCCCTGAAGCGGGGAGGAGTCGCATAGCCCGAACTGAATCGCATAGCCGAGCCGATGGTACGCGCGGAACAGACAGGGAAGCTCTAGGCAGGCTCCCAAGAACTTTGCCACTGGAGTCAACGAACCACGGACGTCCCCTCGGTGGTGCAGCAAAGCGGAATGACCGGCCCAGAGGTGGACGGCTTAGCGGCCCAGAGTGGGGGCACGGTCATAACCGCACCCTGACAGAGGAAGCCAGGGAAGGACCAGCGTTCCACGGGGGCCTGCTCTGCCAGGGGTCTGGCGACAGAGGGGGATGAGAGCGGTACGGTCCAGGGACGGCACACACTGTCATCCGGCTCTGAGACAGAGAAACCGGGGCCGACCTGGGATATGGGGGTGTCGAGCAGACGAGTCCGCCGACATCCTGCACATCAGATCGGTCAGCCCCAGAATGGTAAACATCACCTGACTCGAAGAGCGCACGGCCACCTTCGTCGCTCAGAGAGCAAGGTCAGTGGCGGGGCGCAGCTCATTAAAGAGCCTCGAGTCAGTCCCGCCCTCATGCATAACCATGAGCATCTGGGTCAGGTAGACCAGCAGAACGGTCATGGGATGCAGTGAGGCGCCTGCCTGTCCTGTGGCACTATAGGATTTCACCACAGATTAGTGTCGACGGAAAGAACTACAGGCTTCGGACGGGTGCTTAGGATTGCGCCGGGAACACAGTAGCATCGCAACAGAGCGTTCAACTGGGGGGACCCCAGTGTACCCACGGGCAGCGGCACCGTTGAGGGGAGGGAAAGGCGGATGAGACCAATGAGCGGTCCTGAGAAGACAAGGGGGTCTTTCAGGACGTTGAGATCTCATCATGCACGTCCGGGAAGAAAGATATTGGGGTTTGCCGTGGACGCGGGTTGCCGGCCTTACCCAAAAACCAATCGTCCCGGGAAAGCATGGCCGTCATCTCCGGATCAGACTCAGGCACAGTCATAGCACACCAGAAGGTGGCAGCTGTGACAAGTCGTCACTTCCAGAAGAATCAAGCCCACCTAGTGATGCTGCTACAGACATAGCACCATCCTCTGTATCTTCAAATGAAAACACACGGGCCACCCGAGGGTAGACTCGTGGAATCACGTGATACCGTCATTGAAGAGGGGTACTGGGCTCGCGGACACAGAGTCGGCGCCTTGTTCCAGACCATCACCCTCAGGTCACCCTGGCCACCAGCCGAAGATCGGGGGTGGATGAGGGGACTCTCACTCTTGCGAGTTCACCGAGTCTCGACCTATATGACGCGATGATCAAGTTTCCACAGAGAGAACATGGATCACCCATGAGCGCTGTTCAAGCATGATCAAAGCCCAAACACACTAGACAAGGCTTGTGCCCATCAGAGTCCGATACCAATCTGCCGCAACCAGAAATGCACGGGCGAGCCGTCTTTAAAAAGACGTGCCGTGTGCGAGCTCTTTTATGAGAGGAGAAAAAACTCTGGGATGTTGAAGAGAGCAGGGAGAAACACACTCACTGGCAGATCACTGCACAGATCAGCAGGCAATGTGAACTCGCTGCAGATCGCCGTCACACCAACAACGGAGAGAATGGCTCGTCTCGTAGAGCGAAGTCAGAAATGGCTGTGGAGTGAAGAGATACTCTTGGCTCCGAAGCGAAAACATAACTGCATGTTGGCGGCATCCTCCTTTAATACTCGCGAGGTGGGGCGGAGTTACGTCATGCAAATTCCGCAGACCCATGGCATTTCTTTGCCATTGGCTCGTTTTTGTATACTCGAAGTCGATAGGTGTTCTAAGCGAAACCCCATTCGTCGTCATCCGATGTAACTCGGAGTGACCACGAAAGGGAACTATAGGGATCACAAATAAAGTGATCTGTTAAAGACCAATGACAGAACAAACCGTCTTTCTGGGATCGATAGACTGTGGGTGGATGGGCAAAGGATCGTTTTTAAGAAATGTGGGCTGGCATTGAAAACATCGTTGACCCAAAAGCATTATTTATATTTTTTTACTCTTGTCATTCCACACCTGTGGTACACAAAGAAATTATAAAGAATGTGCTGGTCATTATTGTCCATGCAATTACAATAAATGGGGACTGAATTTTAATAAAAGGATGCAGAAGCACCATAAAAGTAGTCCAAACGACTCATGCACTATATTCCAATCCGATCTCATGGCAATTCGTACGAACACCTGACCAAGTGACATTTTAATTATTTTCACTGATAAACTTGACACCCAATGAGTTTTTAACCACTACGACTAAATATTTGCATCAGTGAGTTAGACTCAAAAACGAAATAAGTACAATAGAGTCCAAAAAAATAATTCAAAACTGATTTTGCGAACCAGCTCAACCAATTTATTGAAAAGATCCAACAATCCTTCTCTCATCAAATGCATGAAAGGAAGAAAGTCTAGATTTTTAGAGAATAACAATGGAAAAATAGCAATCGAAAACTAAAAATATAGTGTGTACAAATCTTTTATGGAGTCATTTAAAAAAATTGAAAGCTTCAGCCCGTGTTCATTAGCCTTCCGGCAAATTTAGATTTGCTCTGAAAGTTATTCTGGCAAAGAGCTCATTCAAGCGCATTTCTAATCCGTCGAAATCGAGGCACCAATCAGAAACATTGGGGCGGGCTTTACACGATGACGACAGCGCTGGGAATTTGAAGCAGATTTTGTAGCCTACATTACAAAGATGGATGCCGCCGTCTAACATCACTCGTTCGAATCAGCCATCGCGTCTGTTTTAAGCAATTTGGACGTTTCCTTTTTGTTAAAAACCGAGCAAAGAACAATATTCTTTATTGTATATTAAGAAACATAAGATGTTTCTCCGCCGCTCTGCATACGTCATCTCCATCGCTCTGATTGGTTTTAGGTCTATCCGCGACGTCCGTTGGTTACGCCCCTCTGGAAATGATTTGTCTATGACGCTTTGCCAGACCATAACTCAGTTACAACTGAGAATGGTCTGGTTTTAACCAGGCTACGTGTTCATTGTATTTGCAAGGAAAAGAGCATAGGAAAAGCTTCCTTTTGTGTTTCACATGAGACAGAAAGGTCATACAATTTGGAAAGACATGAGGTGAGTAAATAATGATAGTTTTTTTGGGTGACCTAAAATTCACAACAGTACTATTGGCTTTAATAACAATGCCTGTGCCAAGTAAATGCATTCCCAGGAGTTTGTCGAATTGAGATTAAAATAATACACTCCCGCAGGAGTAAAACTAACACATTAGTGAACGAAGAAAATAACAACGTGCCCTAATGTGATTGAAAATTGCTTTAGCCCTGCAGTGATGAGAAGTTGATTTATTCCTAACAGCAGTAAAGTCCAAAAGTCTTTAAACAGGAACTGTTTGTTCATCGGACCTCAAGTTATCCAATTTGCATGTGTGTGTGTGGGGTGGGGGGGGGGGATAAATAAAAAGAAGAAGAAAAAAATACATTTCTCACTCTGTGCTCTTTGGAAATGTCACATTTTTGGAGGCGGTGTGAAGAACGCTGGCTCTCCATACTGAACGCCACTGCTGGCCATTAATATGCAGCAAATAATTAACCCCGGCTTCCCTCACCTCTCGCATTCCGTTCACAACAGCACTTAAAACCACTCCAGTGGAGCACCAGCTAACCATGACCCAGACAATGGAAGCATGTGGGTATGAAATGGGGGAGGTAAGAGGCCTGCATGCACACACACACACACACACACGTTATCCAAAATGTACACAAGCCATTAGCACAGCAGATATATTATAAAAAACTGTGCTTTCTGGGTAGACATCTTTGAGTGTTTGTGTTCAATAGCAGAAGAAGTTTCTAACCTGTTGAATCTCTAAAAGAGCAATGATGTTGACCCCAGATGTCAGCTCGTCACTGTTTGGTAGAACTGGGCTTTGTGTCCCGCTCTTCTCGCCTGTCGTCCTGTTCCCACGGTAACACAGCCTGCATGTTGACAGCAGCCGGTTGCCAGGCAACGGGGCTCTCATCGAGCCTGTTATTAAAACATCGCCGTGCGTGAAAGGAAATAAACTTCACAATCGCAACAAGTCCGGATATGAGTTCCACTACTCACTCCATCACACGAGATATCCATGGCCATCTTTTCTTCATATTTATTCATTCAAGCATGTTATTTTGTTATTTTTGTCCTTGTGTCTGCACATTTTCTCTGAAGCTTACAGGTGGATAAAAAAACAACACATGATAAAGAAAAATGAGAATTAAAAAATATATATTTAAAACAAGACAAAAACAAGGCAAGAAAAAAAAAACTCAGTAAACAAAAACTTCATAAAACCGTTTTGAAAGTTGTGAGTTGTGAAAATTACGTGATCTAGGAACTTTATACAGGGATGCCTCATATAAAGACCGCAAGTCTATCCCTCACAGCCTCGTTTTCAACCACATTAAATACAATATGGTGTCTAAGGGTGAGTATGTCTGGTTTGTTGCCGGCTCTGGTGCCACTCTTCGGGGGCAGTTCGGCCAATTCAGCATTTTGAATTGGTCGCTGAGCGAGATCGTTCTGATACGCTGTTCAGTTTGGGGAACGAGGCAGTGCGTGAGAATAAAAGCAAAAGTGATAAATGCGAGCTAGGATGTCAAGACGGCACAGACAGAAGGAAAGAAAGAAAGTGATCAGGGCTGTCTTTCCCAAAAGCATCATGAGTCCGTTGGCACCAATATTCTCTACAATCAACTTAAAGGAATAGTTCACTCAAAAATGAAAATTCTGTCTCATTTACTTGTCCTCAATTTGTTTCAAACCTGATTAGTTTCTTTCTTCTCTTCAGCATAAAAGAAGATTTTTTAAAGAATGTTGGTAACCAGACAGTTGACAGCATTGATTTCCTAGTATTTTTTTGTTTACACTATGGAAGCCAATGACTATACGTCAACATCCTTTTATGTTCAACCGATGAAAATAAACTCATACAGGTTTGGAACAGCTTGAGGGTGAGAAAGTGATGACCTCTATAACATAGCCCAATATGACTGATATTCAAAATACCAAGAGCTGCTTTGTTTACATTTTGTGTACCTATATCAAATGTAAAGAAAAAAATAGTAAAACATATATATCATCTTTTGTGGTTTTAAGAAGCTCCAGTTAAAAAAAAAAAAAACCTCTTGAATGTGTGGATTGACCAGCACTGCTGCTTGTATATCACATATACATTGTTCAGTGCAATTCAAACAGATGTAAGTAGAAACATCAAAGTGTTACTCTTTCTTCCTTTAATCTGTTTTGGATGAACCAGGAGAGATAGTCAAGCCATAGTAAAAACCCCATCCTCAAAGAACTGGCTGAAATAACCAAAGAAAGACAAACAAATACATAAAAACAGCTTTTAGTGGACTTTGATTACAGGTCACTTTAAGAGTCTTTGATGTCTCACAGGGCTTACCTGTTTCATCAATGCAATGTCTAATAATATTTCATACGTCAGGCTTCATCTGCTCCTACATTTGTCTTCATTTTCGCAACATTCGCACAGCAAGGCCACATAATACAAAACTGATATGTATATATACATTTTTCACTGTACGTCACTGGTTCTTTGAAAAATGATCTGAAATGCTTGTCTATAACTGTAGACTCTGTATTTAATCTATCTATGTGTATCTTTCCCTCTCTTTCTCTCTCTCCACTCTAGTAGTCTTATTGGGAAGGTGGGAACTTAATGAAGTGTGGATGATCGACTCGAACACATTTATCATTGAATTTGACTCCAGTTCGCAGTATTCCTCCTTGAAGCTTTTCTGGAATTCAGATTAAGCCACCACAGTTGTGGCGCTTAGTGGCGACTCATTCTCCAGAGCGTTCTATGTTTGCAAAGATTCCCGTTAATCAGCTATGGATTTCTCATGCAGGAAGGGGAGGGAATTGGCAGAGGTGTTGCCGAAAACACTCAAGGGTGCCTTGTCCACTTCTCCAATTGAATTATGACCATGGGGAAGAAAATAAAGACTTTTTTCAAAAGTCACAGAGAAGGCATAAGACCCCTGCTACTCACCGAGCCACAGACCTGCACTTGACTGACCCTGAGGTTTATTTTGTTAGATTAGTGTGAAAAACATGTTCTGAACTCGTAAATTCAGCCTGAAAATATGACAAAAGAATTTTCCAGTGTTCCATTCAGAGCAACATCATATAAAAGCAGAACAACTGGGACAGGATGAGGGGAAACCTTTAAATTCAGTTTCAAACTACTAAACGTATGGAAAACAACATAATACTTATGTCACTATTTTGAAGAGACAGAAGCAAGTTGTCACAGGGACCTGCTGAATTGATCTTAAAGTATCATCTTTTTTTTTGTGAAATGAATCCTCCAAAATGATCATCCTTATATGTTAGCTATAGCTGTTTGGTGAATAAGTGAACAGAATAAAGTGTCCATATATGACATAGTGCCATAAGTAATGCTACTGGGGCATATTGTCACAGAAGGCAACTTGTGTTCAATGAGTTTTTATTTTTTTACCAGGACCTGCATATAGAGAAACAGACAAGAATAAACAGAACAATTCCATGAGGGTCCTCACACCATCGGTGCTCGGGCCCTAATAAAGAAATGGAGAAATGTTATAGACTAAACAGTGTCTCTCTGAATGTGTTTGGATGCTGTTAAATATGGCATGTTTCTATGGTGTTCTCTATCTAGGCATGTTTTAATTTCTGTACCAACTTTTTATTCTAACTCCCTTTTGGGGAACCAAAGGGTATCCAAAGTATTTTACACAATTCACAGGCAAAGTCCCGCAGGAGCAACCTGGGATTAAGTACCTTGCCCAAGGCCACAGAGGTGATAGGAAGGTATTTTAAGCATGGTAACTCTCCAGTTTCTAAATCACTCCTACTTGAAATAGCAACATTTTAGATAGCGGGATTCGTAGCCATTGGGCCACCACAACTACTTAAACTCCCTCATCAATCCTGTCTCTAATTACACTAAATCATCAGACAGTGAGCTTATGTTATAAATCATGACAGCTCATGAGAACAGTCTTTGATTCATTTCCCAATCTGAGACACATACATACTCATAGTTCACAATGGATGGCAGCAGCTTTGAGATCAGAAAAATGGATCTCTACCCTGAAGACTGTTTTGATCCCTGTATTAGTGGGGTGCAAGTAGGTCATACCATCTTGCAATACCCATGACAGTGTGACTGTAAAAATCTGTTTTCTGAAAACATGGGACTTATATAGCATTACACCTGAGGCTATCCGCCTCTTCGCCTGAAAACAGACTTTGAAAGAGGAAATGTTCCTTCAATGAATTGTCACATTAAGCATTTGTGGGTTTTACTCTCTCTCTCTCTCTCTCTCTCTCTCTCTCTCTCTCTCTCTCTCTCTCTATGTGTGCACGTGCGTGTGTGTGTGTGTGTGTGTGTGTGTGTGTGTGTGTGTGTGTGTGTTTTGCCAGTACTTTTCACAGCACAGTGGGTGGGGTAATATTAAAGACTATCAGCGACCCCTTGTTCTCCCTATTGAAGGGAAAGGAACTAAACAAAAGAATAAAAACAAAAATACGGAGGAAATCAATTATATTTCAGTTGCGGCTGCCGTCTCAAGCCCCGGAGACCAGCACCGTCAACAGCAAACTTTCTTCATTAATGCAAAATTTAATCAGAGACTCCCTTCTCTGAAAACACCAAATCAAAGTAATTCATTATGAGTAAATAAAATATACAGATACTCTTAAAGGCTCTATTATGTTTTAATTTCACCAGTCATGAGAAACGTCCCAAATGAGATGTTATGAGTGTAGAACGTCGTTCGTAAACAATTAGATTCCATCCCAAAGGGACGAGAACAATCTTACGCCACAGAGCCTGGTGGAAAGAGGCCGACCTACGCATCTCCTGCTCTCTCAACCCCTTATTAAAGCTATTATCATCTGTCTGATTGTTTCATACGCAGGGACATTACTGGGAGTCTCCGCAGAGCTTCTCATTTCATGACAAAAACAAAGCAGTCTTTATCAGAGATGCAGATATGCAGTAAGCAAAGACTACACAAAGAGAAAAAGAATACAATTGCACAAACATTCAGACTTAAATGCATCCTTTTATTCAGCTATAATTGCCTTCATATTCATATCAAATTATAAATAAAACAAAAACAGGACATAGAAATATTCTCTGAGTCAGAGTCAAAACTCATTGCAAATCTCATACACAACATATGAAGCCCTGAAGGGCAAGTTGAAAACAAATTTTTGAAGTCCCTAAAACCCGAAGGAGAATTAGTCATGGGTTCCCATAGGAATTTTGAATGGGTTTTTAGAAAAGAAAATTGGAGTTATGAGTAAAGTAAGGTCTGTGGATGGCTGTACTTAGGGAGACCTTTGTGTTTTGTTTTACAACATAAATTACTCGCAGCCATTCCTCAAATGTGAATTTTGAAACAGTTACGCAGTAACACAACTTAATAAGTTGCAACAAACCATTCAATGAAATTGTCAAATTTGTCAAGCAAGTACAGTAAACTCAAATAAAAAATGCTTGTTGTAGTCCATATTAGTAACTTATTTAAAACAGTAAATGAGCAGATGTAATATTCTGCTAGTAAACATTTTTGTGGTTTTATATCTGGAGGCGTTTTTCAGTGTTTGATAGATTACAGCCCGGAAAGTACTATGTAATTAAAAGGAATTTACAGTGTAACTTTCTGTAATTATAGTGTACCTATAAAGTACTTGCATGTAAGTATAAGGGAACAATATGTAAAGTTTGGGGAATAAAGCCAACCAGGAGAATTAAAAAATATATTTATTATAGAACTAAGGTATATTCTACTATTATGATACAACAATCTTACATTTGGGAGCAATTTAGCAAGAACATACACTTCATACCTTTTTGTAATAATTGTGTACCAATAAATACTGTATAGGCTTTTTTTTTAATTACAGGGTACATATCTATGCATTTAAACATTTTTATTTAATTTCTTTTTTGATAGCAAAAGTGCAGATGTTTAAGTTTGGGCTAACATGTGCCAAGGCAAGAAAAGCTAAGACTATTGCAATATTTTTAAATACTGGGAAACATATCTTGTTTCATGTGGTTGCAGGGTAAGTGGTGCTTGTATAATAAATGAAGGTTTCTGAGTCAATATTATAAGATTGTGTGTATGGATGTTTATTGTACTTACCCTGTAACTATATGGAACAAGGGGGTAACAAGCACCACTACATGAAACAATCTTTCCCCAATATTTAAGCAAAAGTTGCAATAGTTTTCGTTTTCAGTGCACTTTTGTTAAAAAGATTATTTTATAAATGCATAGATATGTACCCTGTAATTTTTAAAAAGCCTATACAGTATGTACTGGTTCACCATTATTTCAAAAAGGTACGCAGTGTATGTTCTTGCTAAATTGCTCCCAAATGTAAGATTGTCATATCATTATAGTAGAATAAGTACCCCTTATTTCTATAATACTTACAGTATAAATATATATTTTTTAATTCTCCTGGTTGTTTCACCTTTATTCCCCAAACTTAAAATATTGTTCCCTTATACTTATTGTAAGTACGTTATAGGAACACTATAATTACAAAGGTTAAGCTGCAAAATCGCTTTAATTACACTGTAAAAAAAAATCTGTTAAATTTACGGTAAAATACTGGCAGCTGTGGTTGCCAGAAATTTACGTATAAAATGTGGTAGCAACATGTTAGGTTTTAGAGACTTAATTAAAATTTACAGTAATAAACCGTATTTCATTATCTGATATAATGTTAATACTGATCTATTGAAGTATTTATATCTGTTTTGTACCATTGTAATACACTGACAATCAACATTTACAGCAGTGATGAGAGTCACATGATCAATCAAAGCTCATCACAAACAGCTCTTTCACAAGAAAGTTTATATTAATATATAGAAGCTGCAAAGTATCATTCACACAAACATTAAACACCATCAGGGTAACACATGAAATTTTAAAAATGCAATAAGCATGAATTTAACAACATTAAATTTAAAATAAAAGCCTAATGTACATAACTGATTAGAAAAAAAACGAATAAAACTATGAAGAAACAGTTATTTCAACAAAAATACATCAAATGCGAAGTGTCATGCAGGGAATTGTGGGAATGTCAATTTAGGTTTTTTCACGGTAAATTGTACAATGAGTTGTTCTTTTTCACTTTCAAAAACTGTAAATTTAACTGTATTTTACAGTAGAATTACATTAAATGTACCATTAGATCTATCACAGTTATTTACCGTATATAGTAAGGAAACTTTCTGTTAACCAATTAACAGTTTTTCACTGTAGCATTTTTACAGTATTTTACTGTTAAAATCACAACCATTTTTTAGAGTGTACTCTGTACTTTCCGGGCTGTAATCTAAAGCGTTACCAAATAATATTATTGTTATAGCATCTGTATCTGGACAGGGATAGACAGTATCAGTGAAATGACTTCCGGTATCATGCTAACTTAGCAAGTTAGCTCGCTTGTTTTCACCTTACTCTGCAGGACTCCTTAAATGCATAAAAAAGTAAATGTGACCCCCATTGGTCAAAGTTGACACTACATGTTTATTGTTAGCCAGAAGCAGTTCCGCAGGATTTTTTTTTTTTTTCATTTAGAGCTATAAAAGTACAAATGAGGAGCTATTTTCCAAAACGCGATAAACGCCATTTAAAAAAAAAAAGAGTTTGTCATGTAATTTGACAGTGTACTGAACATATTCACTGCTCCATCAATGTTTCATGCCAAATCGCTATATTTCCTTGTTTTAAATGTACTGCAAGATGCAGTTCTTTTCCAAACTGCGATAAGCGCCAAACCTATTTTTAGCCTAAACATACATCCTCTGTGTGCTTTAAACGTGATAACACTTTTGATGGCCTTGATGAGCCAGTGAGACCTACACCTGGGGGTAGATGCTGCTGCCAAAGGTTTCAATCTATTTTATAATTTCTGCCAAAAATGGCATTTGACAATCATGGAGCAAAAGTCGTATATGGTTCGAAAATCGAAATGTTTCTTTTATTTTTATTAATAAACTGTTTTCTGTGTCAGTGTCTGCAAATATGAAATTGACGATCAGCATCTCTGTAGTGAACGCTACGCCTATAGAGAGAAATGTAATGGATTACATAATCTGAGAGTATCCTATTCATCCTGTTTTTAATTGTTTCGTTTAAAGACATTTCAAGCTTTCTCTATAGATATATTTCTCATGTCTGTGAGGCATATGCTGACTTTCGGTTAATTTATGATGAGATGCGCTCCAGTTAATGTAAGGGACCACGCCCGCGCCCGCGCCTCCATGTCATGATCATATTGTCTATTTGCTTCTTATTTATTAAATCCAGGCAATTGGTTGATGAAAAAATTATTAAAATTAAGATACAATTTATACAAAATGAAATTGACTTTAAAGAAAGGCTTTCTACAAAACAAAACTTGATTTTATAATCATTGTTCAACATGTTCAGACTGAGGGGGGACATTTTAACAGGATAAATTGAATATTCACAAAATGTGTGGGTCTAGGTAAAACAAATAATTTTCCTCAAAACTACTGAAATGGATTTATAGCGTTTTGGAAAAGAGCTCCTCAAATAATAAAGCAAAAAAAAAAAAACTACTTGACCTTCAGTACCTCTGTAAATAAATAGAAATTTTCACCTTGAAAAATAAATTGAGAGATTTTTCAAAAACCACTCAAAAGGATGCTCACCTTTTTTCAGTAGAGCAAAAAAAGTAGAGCAAACATCACCTCTGTGTGCATGAATGCCAGAATGGCCAAACACTGATTTAAACATTTAAAGGTACATCAAAATCAAAATACAGCCAGGGGGAAGCAGTTTTTCCAGACAGGCAGAACAACATACAAACCAAACTAAGATCTATGTTCTTACATGGACTCAATAGTGCAGTATGACCTGCATAAAAAGTAATATGTTCTCTAAAAGCACAAATGGCCACATAAGCTTACTTAAATTACTTTCACCTTAATCCTTTTTTATGTTAGAAGCTGGTGCCAGTCCGATGAGCTAGACAGCAATATCTCCTTTTGACTATGTTTCATAAGTAATTTACATTAATCCAAGTGATATGGAGTGCTGCACGGCTATACTTTCACAGCACACAATAAACACACATCAATGCGAACAGCATTGTGAAGCGATTCAGTCTTTGATGTCAGGAATTTAGAGACAACTGGTGACTGTTGCTCACACAATACATGTTTAATTTTACCAGCAGGAAAATGGGCTACTGTTACACTTTAAAATGAGTTTGTCTTGCTTTTAAAAGCTTTTTTTTTCTTTCTTTTTTAAATGTCACTTGCTTTTTAAAAACTCAAATTTTCCAGTTGTCTCAGACATTTGACCAATTTCCAAAACTACTCATTTTCAGTTTAAGGACACAGGAAAAAAAAAAAAAAAGTGGTTAATTTATTTTCCTCAGGGATGAAGAATGTCAAATCTAATTTGAAAATAAATCAAAGTTATTCAAAACTATCAAAACTTTTTTTTTCCTTCTTCATCAGGGACTATACAGAAAATTGTTTGGGATCTTGAGTCATTAGATTTCTGACAGCTCGGCATGCCCCTGTTTCCAATCACAAGAGCACTGTAGGTAACATCCATCTTTTATGTAAAGGTGGATTTGGATAACATGCAACATTGCCGAGCCTGTCCATCATCCAACGCAATTTTCTTTTGTTCCTGACCTCAGGGTGGCCATAATCATTTTCTCTCGGAGTTGCAGTCATGCTTGATGTGCGGTTTACACCTAAAATTTCATAGCAGAAATTATACAGTAGCCTATATCACTTGCACTGATTGGTTCTTTGTATTGTAGTCACTTAGACTGAGAAATATATTCTTACCGACAGGAAAATAGATATCATATGACACTTCGCACAGGATCTTAAAATTCTGTTGATCTAAATTTTGTTACAGAAAAAGTTGACGTTTAATCTTTGGAGAAGGACTGATTCATTTGTTTGAAATTTTACAGTCAGGCTTTTTCTTTTTTTGCTTCTACTCTGCTGTGTAGATGAAAATGTCAGGACGATTCCAGTGCGGATGTTCCTGCGACAAGCATCTAAAATACTGACTGCATGTAGTGATCAACTCCGTTCTTTATGCCCATGGGTCTGATTAGCATTCCCTGGTAGAATACGATTTAGGAGCGGGAGTATATGGGAAAGCCGTAAACGAAGAGAAAATGGATGAAATACGGAAAGAATGGCTTTGATATTGTGCAATTAATGTTGTTAAATTGAACTGAATGATGCTCCTTCTTGAGAGATCTTTTAATTACTCACTAAAATGCAGAACTCCCCTTTCTTTCTTCCTCTTTCTCCATTCGATCTCTCATTCTGAAGTTAGTATACCCCGAGGGGAGATGAGCGGATAGCTATTCAGCAAATTAAATGGTTCATTATTAAGCGCCAAGGCCAATTAAAGCAGGTGTCATTAAGCCCTGTTTATCTTAATGATGAACCTAGTGAATATTACCTCTTTTTCGTATAAAAATGTTGCATAAAAATGTTGCATTCTTCCACATCTCTCCTTTTTGTCCCCCCTCCCGTCCATTCTTCCTATCTTCTCTTCACCGCTCCATCCCCAGAGCAGAATTATTAGAGAAATTGGCAGCATCACAAACCATCTTACGTGCGCGCTAGAAAGAAGCTGACTGTCCTTTGAAGATTTTTTTTTCTCCTCTTCAGTTGTGAGGGGTGAAAATGGAACTGTATGTTTTTGATCAGTGGGATGACACGTTAGGCCCTGCGCCGCTTTGATGAAGTTGTCTTGCATGGTGCTGGATGTAGTTCAAAACCACAAAATGTGGAGGGAAATGTCGTGGGTGAGGAAAGCCTTGACCCCGGCGGTATAAAGGGAATGGACGAGGGGGGAAAAGAGAGGGAGAAAGTTAGAGGCAAAGGACACCAGACAGGGCGTTGTGCTTTTCATGTTCCCATCAAGTCTGGCTTCTTCAGTTAAATGAATTTGAATACTTTTACAGAACTTGACAGATTAACATTTCATGGACAATTTATAGAGTAGCAAGTTTACAGTGGTGTGAAGTACACGAGAAACGATACTTCAGAACTATTGTGAATTAAATTCACCCAAAAATTAAAATTATATAATTTACTTATGTACCCTCATGTCATTCCAAACCCGTACAACTTTCGTTACTCTTCAGAACACAAATGAAGTTTCATAAAGAGATCGTAAAACGAATCTATCTGAATTGAGCAGTTTAGTCCAACTTTTCCGTCGCTTTATTTGATGAACAGACTGAATTTAGGCTTTTATTCACATATAAACATTGATATCATATTTTTAATTTGGTGGAATCTGGATTTTACTCAATTACAATGAAACAGAAGTTGTGATAGTCTTGAGTGAAACGGCCACTCGAACAAGAAAAAATGTAGGACGGTACTTGATTTTGTCCAATTGGAATTGATTGGATTATTGTTTGCTATTGCTGGGATCTTATCTGAGTGACAGGTTGCCCCGCGCCAGTGTAAATATCAGCAGAGAAGACAAGAGGTTTCACTACAAGAGGGAAAGGAAATTATTTTGATTAAAGATTATGAGGGCACAAGAATTAAAATAAAATAACAATAAATCATTTATAATAATACTGTGGTATTCCATAAAAAATCAAAATAGTCCATTTTGATTTAATGAGGACTTTAAAACAGTCAATGAAATCTATGTTAGTGTAAAATATAATTAGCCAAACCTACAGTCATTCGTCCTTGAGAAAAAAAATGTCTCATCAGTCACTGTAACACAGAGGGTATGAAACTAATCAGTCAGTGTCTTAATGGTCAGAACTGTTTAAAAATGAAGCTTCCAAAGCACGAAGTAAAAAAAAAACAAGAAAAAAAAATACAGACCAAAAAAAAATCTCATTGGTGCATGTTTTTTGTTTCTGATCAATTGACAGCATGTGGTACAATAATGTGTTCTGAAATTATTGGGGATGAAGTCTGTTTAAGGTGTTTAAGGTCTTGGCTTTTCTCTTCTTTAATGTTCAGAAATCTAGTCACCAACACTCACAAATCAAATGGTGATACAGACATCAGTGACCTTAACTGTTCATGCTACTTATATTTGTGTCTCTCTCTCTTTGTGTGAGTGTGTGTGTGTGTGTGTGACAGAGCTCTCTGAATGCTTACTTGGTGTTCTTTGAAATTTCCATCCGACCACTGGCTGCGTATGCTCTCTTTTCAACACCTCAGGAAAAAGCCATTACTGTCAGGCCTTCTGTAAACAAGCCCCACCGCCTGTTTGTGTTCGTCACAGCTAAGGACCTGTTGTAATAGTTTTTTCATGGTCATTTCACACAATCAAATTATGCCAAGAAAAAGCAGTGAGGGAGAAAAGAAAAAAAGTTAGCACTCACCAGCTATGGAATAAATAACAGAGGCAGGGGGTTGGCGAGGGAACGAGGATGGAAATGTTTTGGGGGGGGGGGGGGGGGGGGGGGGGGGGGTTTAATCAAAAAATGGTGGACTGATGAATCATAATGTGATTTTTCTCCCCCTTTTTTGCTCTGAAAACAGGGTATTATTTATCCTGGGGTAAAACTGCTGTGAAATTGGAGGAGAAGGGCTGGTGTGACTCGCAAAAACTGTTCAGAGATGAAGACTGCCAACACACTGAGATGGTTATACCACATGCAGTTAGTTAACAAAAAATATTTACGTAAGAACTGTGGCACGGTGGGATATGCTCCTCCTACAGGGACATGGGACAGAGTCCGACCCAATTTCCTGTTTCCTTTCAATTTCTTTTCTACCTGTTCTGGCCTTTCAATTAAAGACAAAAGAGAAAAACTAACTTAATTAAGTATACATTAAAATAAAAGAAATGCAAAAAGAAATAAATTAATAAAGAAAATAAAAAAATAAAGAAACATGGTAACACTTTAGTTTAGGGTCCAATTGTCACTATTATCTATGCTTATTCGCATGCAAATTACTAGGATATTGGCTGTTTATTATTACTTATAAAGCACAAAGTGTATTAATGTCAAATTCTGCATGAACATATTCTACATCCCTTAATCCTACCTGATAACTAAACTTAAAGTTGCAACCAGCCTTACTTCAGTGTTGTGACATATATTTAATTGAGCTCACCTCCTTTCCATCCCTCGCTCAGCAGACTGGCGGTTGCAGGGGAGTGTTAGGAAGTGTTACAGGGGAGGGATGTTATAGCATGGCCTAACATCAAGGGCTATTTTTTTTTTTCTTGCTATCATCACCTCACACTCCATCCCAGTAGGTAGCAGGATATGCATCATAAGCTGGTTTGCCAACCCCCATAAAACATCAAAAGAAGAAGAAGAACATTAAGGCCTGACACCTAAACCAGAAAGCAGGTCGCTGTTTGTTTCTTGCCTGGGTCGTGAAGTACCTGTTGTGGATTTACTTACTGAACAGGACTTGATTTGCAATTGCACTTTGGACTATCACACTTTCTGAATTGTATATACAGTAGGTGGACATGTTGGACTATAGCACACGGATTGCCTTTGGACTGTTTTATGGTATGAACTGAAAGACTCATGCTTCTAACAGTCTAATGATTCTTGATATACACCGTGATGATTTAGTTCTGTGTCATTGGTTTATGTAAATACAATTATGTTATTGTATATCCGCTGTTTTGTTGTCTTTATTTTGCACACCCAAAATTCAAATATTTTATACAACTCCTTTGTTAAATTTGTGTAGCTTCTGTCAATAGGGCTGAGTGTTATAATGGTATGTGTCAGAACTGTAACAAGTTAGTGCAGCAAACACAAGCCCTGTTTACACCTGGTATTAATGTGTTTTTGTCTATCTCATCACAAGTAGATGAGGGAGACACATTTCCGTTTATACCTGGTACTAATCCTTCTCAATTGTCCACTTTTGAACACTTCTGTCCTGATTTCTTTGAGGACATGGGTGGGTAAATGTATGGAGTTTTTTAGATATTTTGGCCTTCTAATGGACAAAATAAGCTTGTGCAATTTACACATGAACGTGAAAGGAGACAAAGGAAAACATTAAAAGCGCGGCAGCTTTTTTTTCTGTTCTGTTCTGATAGCCGCAAGATGACGGCGAACACTGTAAGTGCATGGTTGAAATCAGGAATGGTGAGAGAACATTGTGCTTGGTGTAGACATGAGCGTCTACACTACAAAAGCAATCTTTGAATGCGTTTTCGACTACCTATGGAATTGGTTGAAAGTGGACAAGCTCAACATTTTTAGACCCCGTTTACACCTTTATTTAGCGTCATCCACTTGCGCCGCAGTACATTGTTGTACTCATTTGGGAAATCCAGGGTTTGAATGTGTCTTATGTTGTATCCAGACCCCATTTCCACCTCTCACCTATCAATAATTTGATATCCGTTCTTTAGTTTTCCCCCTAGAATAATCCCCCAAATTGGACCTGAAATTTAAATGTTGAAGGAGACTTGATCTCAGTAGAATATCTTATTATGGTTTCAAATAAATGTACAAATCAGATTACTGACTAATACGGACTACAGCTCATATGATTACATCAGCCAGAACGCCTCACCGAAAGCACATCTCTGAAATTGAAAATCCTCTTTTATCATGTTTCATAACCATTTCGCTCAGTAGCTTCATTAATCATGTCTTTCACCTAAACATCATCGGGCTATCGTTTTTAAATGGGTTACTCCCTCTCCCTCTCCCTCTCCCTCTCCCTCTCCCTCTCTCTCTCTCTCTCTCTCTCTCATCAGAGTGTTAATTCTGACACTAGGCTCTTCTCCAGACAGAATTCCAGCATTAGTATGGGCTGGTGGTGAAGACTTTAATTTATCCCCTGGTGCATTGAACTGGCAGATCAGCTTCCTCTAAAGTTCATGCTACACAGACCTTACGGCCAGAATTTGTATTCTTTCCTATTACATTTAAAATTATCCAACATCTCAAAACTGCCACATTTTTTTAACCTCTCCAACTTCATATATACCGTTTTAAAATTACTGCTATAGTACTGTTCAATTGCCGTAATTCGAGCAGCGATTCACAAGTGCTCTTTACGGCAACGTGAAAGACATGAATGATACGGTCATTTCAAGTACTTTGCTTCTACATAGTGTGGATTAAATAAACTGTGTTGGCAGTTACTTTTGTATGGCATTTAAGTTTGAGCAAATTTGTCATTTGTTATGTATGAAATTTTTGTAAAATATCTACCTGAGTGATCAAGAAGGTTTGGTACAACTGATTGAAAATATACATTTTGATTTGCCCTGATTTACATCCTGACCCTCTGAAATTCTATTTAACTGTCTTTATGTTCTGAATATCCTTGTTATGTTCTGGTTCTAAAATAATAATACATTAGAATAAAAAACACTGAATAAGGGAAACAAATAAGAATAAATAAGGCAAAAAATAAATGAAGGTACTCCCCAAAATGATCAGATGCATAGTCTAAAGTCAAAGAACATGAAATACTAAAGACAGCACTGTTTATATAAAACTTTGGTCAATAAACATAAAATTGTATAATTATATTTCCAAATAAAATATATTGAAAATATTTTATTTGTATGCATATACATATATGTACATATTAAATATAATAAATATCCTCTATTGTCTAATTGAATGTCCCTCTCCCGAATACATTGTGCAACCATAAAGCAAGAAGCAAAATTTTGGCTCATGGCTGTGATGTCAAGGTCTGTAGGCGGTTTTAAAAAAGTGACAATCCCCTTGATAAACCCTGTAACAGAAAACAAGAAAACTGAGCTTGTTAACTTTGGATATACAACATTAAATATACTTCAGTGGTCAGCAAACATACAGGCATTTCTCCGTAAAGCCAGAGATGGCGCATACCTTTTAGCTTGAGTTTGACCAATGATGAAGAACATTTGTATTCTGATTGGTAGAAGTTTTACAGAGGGTTTCTTTGGAGGGGAATCAATCCAGATTGCACACACACACACACACACACACACACACACACACACACACACACACACACACACACACACACACACACACACACACACACACACACACACACACACACACACACACACACACACACACACACACACACACACACACACACACCTGGTGAATTACCCTAATGGAATATACAATCTGATCTAGCTCGCTCAAAGCAATATGATGAATGGACCTAAAGCTCTTTGGAGTGAGAGTACACAAGAGTGATTGAGGTCCAATCCATAACAAAGACTGTTGTCAGGTTCAGAGTAAATTACAGGAGGCTATTAGCGAAACAAGCCACTGCGTTATTTCTACAAATCCTCTCGCCCCCCCTTCTGCCATCTAACTCAACAGGAATAAGTGGGCAGAATTAACTTCACCGACATCCATCAACCGGAATGAGTTTGCAGAAGGCAAGGACCCAGCTCACACTCAAACAAACACTTCAATCGTGCCCCTCATTCGAGGGGAGAAATTTCTCTTTGAACTGCACTTGTGTGTGCATCTATGCATTCCTTAATTCTGACAATGGTTTTAATGCAATCAATGTGAACAAAGGCGTCAGTTTGATTCTTTATTTGTTGGTTAAAGGAAGAGAACAAGAGGTCAGGCTTGAAAACATTCAGTGATTACTGACAGGCAGAGTGTTGCCCTGGTGGCACGTTCATTAGTCCAAAACGACCTCAGAGCTTCTTGCCATTAATAACAGGCAATGGAAACCAAATTGACACTCATGTATGTGTGAGATTCTGGCTTCTTTGAAAATGTTCTGTGTCTCATTTTAGCTTAACCATATGTAAGGAGGATTCAATGTATGTATGCAGATGCTTGTATGGGAGACCTAGTGTATTCCAGGTATCTGCTAATTGGATGACCAGCACTGACTCGCACACACACACACACGCACACACACATATAAGCTCAGTTTCAAGCTCAGTTTCCTGTGATGTTATATAACATCACAGGAAACTGAGCTTGTCGATGGCTGAGCCAATCAACAGAATTAAAAGATCAAATTTAATTGGCTGGGATGGTGAAAAAAGAAAACTGTGGCAAGATGTAAATTAAGAACATAAATTAATAATAATAAAAAGAAAGAGAGATCAGGAAACATTATCACACTTTTCCTAATGAATTTTCCCTTGGGTCTTGAGCAGAGTAAGGACATTGTTCAATGACTATTATAGAAACGTCTACCTAAATGAATAACACAGATGTTAAATACTAGTCATTGTGGATAAGGATCGAAAAGCAGCACAATGGTCTTCAGAACACTAAGCATTTGTTTGAATGAACAAGACTCCAACTGCATCATCTTAGAAGCAATCATAAAGGGATTTTTTTAATGCACATTCCTTTTTTTGCTAATATTATGTTGTTGTGGAATGGCTAGAAGGTGTTAGTAGAAATTGCCATGGTAAAATATTCTGGGTCTGCTTAGCACCTGCTATTGTATGTGTAACACATTGTGAAATATCTTTGTTTCAGAAACCTCTAATTATCACATCATATAAGGGTTAAAGAAGATTAAAATAGCAAATGCAACATTTAAGTGGATCAAAGACATTAAAAAACCCATCAGTTTAAAAGAGAAAGAGAGAGAGAGAGAGGTTCACAGTTTACTGTTAAGATTAGAAGAACAAAAAGGATATTTTTATGATATTATATCATAAAAGATATATATTTTATAATTGTATCATTATATGTGATGTTTTGTAATGATATAAAAAAATATACATCACACCATACTAATGGAATATGCACATGTATTCAAAACAGGAGGAGGAAAGATTGGCCTATGGCCTCCACCATTTGCTCTCTAATGCAGCAGAAAACAAGAGTAGAACTTTCTTGTTAATAAAGACACGTTTGTTTCGTCTGTAGATTCAACTCCTCTTGGATTTGCTTTGTAATCAGCTTTGAAGCCAGAGTGAATGTGGCAATGGAAAGTCCCAACGGTCCAAACAGGAAGTCATCGTCAACACCTGGCATTATAAATTCTGACCCTCCCCTAATGCATCCTAGGTAGGCATCTTAATTAGCTCATGAGGATGCATATTCATGAACGCGTTCAGGTACAAAGGTATAATACAAGATGTTAGTCAAGTGTTGTTCACCTTCTACAAACGTTAATCCAAACTCATTTCTAATCAATCATGCAACTCCTGTTTTCCTGCAGGAGGAACTTTCAAACATGAAATGTGTGACTTTTTTGTTGTTGTTGCTCTTTTTGCAATGATTTTGGGATGAAATCTATGCCATTTTGCAGAATGGGTTAAAAATGTGGTCAAATAAATGTCAAAGGGAGTTGAGGGCATTATAAAAAAAATAGCTAAAATATTTGATATTATTCATAATTAATGACAATGCATGGGAAGGGATGCAATTTGGAAATCTGCATAATCCTGTGTTCCCTATTCTGTGTCAGCCTGGAATAATATGAATTCATATTCAGTGCATTATGAAAATTCAAAATGATCTGTATTAACAATTTTAGGGTAAAATCAAATGTTATTTGAGGACGAAAAGCTCAGCTCCTCAGTTGAACTCTGGAAATGTTTTGTAGTCCAGTCAGCTTTACTTACTTGTTATTTATCTAATCTTAATGCGATAAGCTTTAGTATGTCAGTGAACGAGCATACCTAATGAAGTAGTTTAAATGCAAATGATTGTCAGATGAAAGGAAAAAAAAACATGTTTTCACACACATGCACTCTAACTTGATGAAGCATGTGCAATTTGTATCATGTTTACTAGGATGTGTCCTGCCTAACTGGCAACTCTCATGCTCTGAAAGATGCCGGTGATCAAAAGGTGCCCTTGATTCCAGCCCCCTACAGACATGCCCTGTCTTTGTTATTCATCTGATTCCTCTTGCATTTGAGATTCCTCAATTAAAGCTTCTTTTTTTTTTAAGATCTAACCCTCTTTTAAGTGTGACTCGAATTCCTTCTTATTCCTCTAAGCCAGAGAAAGAACTGGGTGGAATGACAACAATTTTAATTAAAAGTGGGTGAAATTTCTATGCACACATGCAAGCACAGCAAAATTAAAGATTAAAATGTGCTTAAAATTGTCAAACACACATTTAAATGACACACTTCTGAAGGTTTGTTGTCCTAAAATGTGTGTTTGTATATCAAGTGAAACATCACTCATCACATACAGTCAAAACTAAGTAGCAGAAACGAGAATAGGGTCAGAAGTATAGAAAAGTTGGAGAAAAATGCAGAGCATTGCTTGATTCATTATTTAGGTAAGAAAGAGTCCACCCAAAAATTAAAGTTCTGTCATGATTTTCCCACTCATATTTGGAGTATGAGAGCCATTTTAAAAAGATCCATGACTTTCTGTCACCTATGACACACACACACACACACACACACACACACACACACACACACACACACACACACACACACACACACACACACACACACACACACACACGCGCGCGCGCGCGCGCGTATTTGGGCAAAGGAACATTATAATATAATTAAAATTCTCTTTTGTAATAAGACAAAAGACACTCTAAATTGTTTTTCTCCATTAATTCTGCTAACTGTTCCTGATTTGCTACAATTTGTCAGGTAATTGAGAAAGACTATGACTTATTTTATGACTATTTTAATTTAAATAAAATGGTTGAAATGAAACTGACCTGGGCCGGGTTTCCCGATTACGATGTATCTTAGCTCTTAAGAGCGCTCTCTACGTGCAAGGTTACGAACGCTCGCCGCAATTCCACGCGCTTTTCCCAAAAATGCACTTAACATGAACGCGCGAGAACGTGTTCTACGTGCTACTTTAGCGTCGCTGTCCATTCGAGAAGTGCTGAAATATAACCTTATATGGAATCGTATTCTGAACGTTTAACCGAATAATCGTCATTTGTTGTGGATTCGAAATCAACACAAGTCTATATGGGTATAAAACACCTATACAGACTGACAAAATGGCTGAACAAAAATTAAAAAACGAGAAGAGACCTTTCAAAATGATCAAATTAATGTCCTTTTAGAGACGATAGAGGGAAACAAAGATTTTATTTTTAACAGATTTAAAGGACACCATACAAATAAGGAAAATTGTCACATTGCAAACTAACTGCAACTGTGTTCAAAGATCAGGGAAGGAGGTCCGCAAGAATACATGGCTGGTTTTCGTGCACGTCAGCAAGTCATTGACAGATTTTTTTTTTTAATTCATCCCTATTTTGCCCGGTCTTTAAAGCATATTTCCCAGATTACTTATTTTATGATTTTTAGTTTTTTGTTCATTCGTTTAATTTAGATGTGTATTTCTATTTTTGTCTTCCCTTTAATAATTATTTCATTTATTCATTTAAACAAAACGAGTACAACAAAGTGTACAATAAAGTACAATCGAAACCTGTATATTATACTTACGTTGCAGTGTAATCTGTTAAATCTAGATAAAAGTGTAATCTGCCGGTTGTCCTGCAGTTGACCTCATAAATCTGTCTTCTTACGATGCACTTTGGGATTTACGATTACTCCAGAGCACTCGTAGTTCTACGAAGATTTTCAAGTGCTACTTAAGTTACGATGCTTTTGGGAAACAGACCATAATATTAAGATCAGTCGTACGATCGTTTTTATGATCAATTTAGGCTTACGATGCTTTTGGGAAACGCAGCCCAGATCATTTAAAATGACATTAATTAAAATAATACTTATATACTAGAGATAATATTTGATAAGTGTAGCAATAAACACCTCTGTTTCTCTGAAACACGAAACATGTTCTTAAAAGTATCTGAACTCATTTCAGAACCATTTGAATCAATTAAAGAGAATTAAATGACTGAGACAAAAAGCACGTATTTGGGCAAAGGAACATTATGATATTATTAAAATGCTCTTATGTAATAAGACAAAAGACACTCTAATTTGGTTTTTCTCCATTCTGATAACTGTTCCTGATTTGCTACAATTTGTCAGGTAATTGAGAAAGACTTATGACTTATTTTATGACTATTTTAATTTAAATAAGCTGGTTGAAATGAAACTGACCTGATCATATAAAATGACATTAATTAAAATAATCCTTATATACTAGAGATAATATTTGATAAGTGTAGCAATAAACACCTCTGTTTCTCTGAAACACGTAAAACATGTTCTTAAAAGTATCTGAACTCATTTCAGAACCATTTGAATCAATTAAAGAGAATTAAATGACTTCTTAGCAGACTCGTTGAATTATTTATTGCATTTAATGATCCCAGCGGAATAAAACATAAGTCCAATTTCTCATTCTGAATAATAAGTGATTAAGGGGTGGGGGCATTTCATTAACACTGTTACTGAAAGTTGGCATTCAATATGAGTCAAGTTATAGAATATTTTTGAGGATAATATCCTCAGTCCCTTTTATCACCTAAAGATCTACAATCTTCACTGTGTGGTCGAAATGGAGACAATGTGTGAACTTTTGCCAAACAAATATCTCATTAACTTTAAGGTTAGAATGTGGAGTGTATCTACACTCTGATCCCAGGGAAGTATCTAAACCCTACATCGTTTGTGAACATCTTCACATCTTTAAATTGAATAGCGACATCTGTTACTCAAATGCAAATGAAAGTTAAATATATACTGACAGATGTGTACATTGTCACCTTATGTGAAAATTCAAAACAAGCCATACTGTATATGTGTTATAGTGTTGTAATCATTGTAATTATAGAATCACTGAATTATTGTGCAATTGCATACTCAATCACACTTTTACAAAATTTTAGAGTCTATGGGGCTGCACTGTTGTAATGAAATACATACTGTATTTGGTTGGCATATGGTCATGCATATTGTATTTTACTATGCACACAACATTCTGTGTCTATGCACATATGTGTATTGAGAATCCCTCTGCAGCCCTCTGATTAACAGCAGAAATGCGTTATCCTGACATGATACCCTGCAGGCCTCTGTCTGAACACTAAACAGGACTGGGACAGGGGGATCAAGGGACTTTGGGAATGGAGAGGTGTCTCTGTTTGCTCCCCTTTCTTCTATGTGAAATGCTCATGGGGAACAGCCTGCCATTCACAACAACTGCAGAGTCTCAAAACTACAGTACATGTGCTTCTGTTAAATATAAAAAACCCTGTCAAATATTGTATTTATATGACAGGGTTTAATGCAATCCAAGCAAACTTTAGAAATTACTGAGAAAGGCATGTATGTTAGCTATAAGAAAATATGTATAAAGTCTGACTAATAAAAAAAACTAATGTTTATACGAAATTCACTATATATAAAATAAATGATATATATATTTACATATAAAATGTATAATCATGTAACTAATTATATACATTTTAAAATGATGTAAAGTCCACACATAATAGTTGTAGATTTCTTACTTACTAAAAAAATAACATTATTTAGAGGCCAAATTCGAAGACAATTTTTTTTTTCGATTCACATTGTCATCTCAGCCATGGGGACATTAATTAAATAAGAAAATATGTGAAACTGACCATGTAACTTTTTAAAATGTCTTTTTCCTCTTCCTCACTAGAAGACAGACATCTGTTAAATTCTAAATAAAGAGAGATACATCATGTCTCATTTAAATCAACACTGTAGTACTACTGTATTGTCTGATATATACTGTGTATATGGATTCATTATTCATTTGGATTCATTAAAAAATAAGAAGTTTTGAGAAACCACATTTTTACTTCTTCTAGGCATGCAAAAAGGGATTTCAGAGCAGTATCTTTGTTGTGTTTCAGAGGCAAATAAATTATATATATCCAAAACCAGGGTTATAGTCTTTGGCCCCCATGACAACTAGCAATAACATTGATCTGGACTATCTTTATCCAACTTCATCTTGCATTAAGAACTTAGGTGTTCACTGGGATCAGAACTTCAAATTTGAAAAACAAATAAATGCTGTGATTAGTTCTTGTTTTTTCCAGCTACGTCTTCTCTCTAAGATCAAATCCTCCCTTTCTGAGAAAACCTTAGAGATTGTAGTCCATGCGCTAATTACAACGCGGTTGGATTATTGCAACTCTCTTTACCATGGCATACCCAAACACTCTATTGCTCGTCTCCAACTAGTACAGAATACTGCTGCAAAGTCAAAATAAAACGTAAATTTGATCATGTTTCACCTATCTTAAAATCACTGCATTGGCTACCTGTGCATTTTAGAATTGACTTTAAAATTCTTCTCTTTGTTTTTAAATCTGTAAATAATCTGGCACCGAGCTATTTGTCTGAGCTACTATGTCCACACAATCCGACACGAAACCTGAGGTCTGGTGATCAGAGACTTTTGTCTGTCCCCAGATGACGGTTAAAGAATAGAGGGGACAGAGCCTTTGCGATTGCTGGCCCTAGGCTGTGCAACAGCCTACCGGTGTACATCAGAGCGGCTCAATCTCTAACTGTTTTTAAATCCTCTCTTAAAACCTTTTTTTTTTCTTTAGCTTTTAATTCATTGCGCTTCTGTCATGAATGTTTGTCCTCGTTCTTTATCTTGTGTATTGTTCAGCACTTTGGTCAGCCCTGTTTGCTGTTTTTAAATGTGCTATATAAATAAATACAAACTTGAAACTGGAACTTGACATATATATGTGTGTGTGTGTGTGTGTGTGGGCGTGCGTGCGTGCGTGCGTGCGTGCGTGCGTGCGTGCGTGCGTGCGTGTGTGTGTTTGTGTGTGTGTGTGTGTGTGTGTGTGTCAACAGAGTTCACGGAGTATGAACGATTGCTGACAAAAAATGAATGGATACATTTCCAGCATCATGAAAGACAATTTAGGAAAGGCCTGGATACTAAGCGATTAGAAGAAAAACAAAACTTTGTACTCACAGGGGATTTCAGGAAGTGGTCAAAGTTGTTTGCAGTTCCCTTTCGTTGTCACTCCGAGTTACGTCGGATGACGATGAATGGGGTTTCGCTTAGAACACCTATCGACTTCGAGTATACAAAGACGAGCCAATGGCAAAGAAATGCCATGGGTCTGCGGAATTTGCATGACGTAACTCCGCCCCACCTCGTGGGTATAAAAGGAGGACGCCGGCAACACGCAGTTATGTTTTCTCTTCGGAGCCAAGAGTATTTCTTCACTCCACAGCCATTTATGACTTCGCTCTACGAGACGAGCCATTCTCTCCAGTGTTGGTGTGACGGCGATCTGCAGCGAGTTCACATTGCCTGCTGATCTGTGCAGTGATCTGCCAGTGAGTGTGTTCTCCCCGCTCGCTTCAACATCGCAGAGTTTTTTTCTCCTCCCACAAAAGAGCTCGCATGCGGCACGTCTTTTTAAAGACGGCTCGCCCGTGCATTTAAAAAAAAAAAAAAGTGGTTGCGGCAGATTGGTATCAGACTCTGATGGGCACGAGCGCTGTCTAGTGTGTTTGGGCTTTGATCATGCTTGTACAGTGCTCGTGGGTGATTCATGTTTTCTCTGTGGGAACATGATCATCGCGTCATTTAGGTCGAGACTCGGTGAACTCGCAAGAGTGAGAGTCCCCTCATCCACCCCCCGATTTTCGTCTGGTGGCCAGGGTGACCTGAGCCGTTCGTGTTGGTCTGGAACAAGGCGCCGACTCTGTGTCCGTGACCCCAGCCCCCCTCTTCAATGACGGTGCCCGTTAGCGATCAGGTGATTCCACGAGTCTATCTTCGGGTGGCCCGTGTGTTTTCATTTGAAAGCTACAGAGGATGGTGCTATGTCTGTAGCAGCATCACTAGGTGGGCTTTATTCTTTTGGAAGTGACGACTCGTCACAGCTGCCACCTTCTGGTGGGCTTTGCTGTGCCTGAGACTGAACCGGAGATGACGGCCATGCTTTCCTGAGACGATTGGTTTTTGGGTAAGGCCGCCAACCCGCGTCCACGGCAAACCCCAATATCTTTCTTCCCGGAAGTGCATGATGAGATCTCGATGTCCTGAAAGACCCCCGTGTCTTCTCAGGACCGCTCGTTGGTCTCATCCGCCCCCCGCCCCCTCAACGGGGCCACTGCCCATGGGTACACTGGGGTCCCCTCGGTTGAATGCTCTGCGATGCTACTGTGTCCTCAGAGTGGTTCCCGGCGCAATCCTAAGCACCCGTCCGAAGCCTGTAGTTCTTTTCGTCTACACTAATCTGTGGCGAAATCCTATAGTGCCACAGGACAGGCAGCCGCCTCACTGCATCCCATGACCGTTCTGTGGTCTACCTGGCCCAGATGCTCATGGTTATGCATGAGGGCGGGACTGACTCGAGGCTCTTTAATGAGCTACCAAAAAGCGCGCCGCCACTGACCTTGCTCTCCGAGCGACGAAGGTGGCCGTGCGCTCTCCGAGTCAGGTGATGTTTACCACTCTGGGGCTGACCGGTCTGATGTGCAATATGTCGGCGGACTCGTCTGCTCGACACCCCCACATCCCAGGTCGGCCTCTTCGGCGGTGCAGTTGAGTACTTCTGCCCAGCAGTTCGCAACCGCCCGGGAGCAGATTGAGGTTATTCTGCCGACGGCCCCGCCGTCCGCTCAGGTCCCTTAGTCTGCCAACCCCCGAAGGCGCCCTCCCACGGTTCCAACCCCGCCCGTTCACCCTGGCTGGCTTTGGAAGACCGTGGGGGGATGCCTCAGCCCTCTCCGGCCCCGCCCCCCGCTAAACGCCGGGTTAAGCGGCGCTTTTGAGATGGGCTGCTCAGAGATGGGACTCAGTTCTTTCCAGGAGTTGGTAGCAGGGCCACTCCTTTTCCCGGTGGAGGGCTGGGGAAGAATCCTTATTCAGAAAGAACTGACTCTCTCGTCTCTGAGCACACAGAGTTCTCGGACGACACAGAGCGCCGCCCACAAGCCGTGCTCTCCTCGTCCCCCTCTGTCCCAGAGTCGGTTGACACGGCGTGCCGTCCACGGACCGTTTCGTCCCTGTCCCACTCTGTCGCCAGACCCCTGGCAGAGCAGGCCCCCACGGAACTCTGGTCCTTCCCTGGCCTCCTCTGTCAGGGCGCGGGTGTTAACTGTGCCCCCACACCGGGCCGCTATGCCATCCACGTCTGGGCCAGTTACTCCGCTTCGCTGCCCCTCCAGGGGGGACGCCTGTGGTTCGCATGACCCCGCTGGTTCAGTTCCTGGGAGCCTGGCTAGAGCTTCCCCGTCTGTCCCGCTGGGTCGCCCGAACCATCAGGCTCGGCTATGCGATTCAGTTCGCATGGTCTCCTCCCCGCTACAGGGGAGTCCGCTCCACATTGGTCGGTGGCAATGCCCCCATCATGAGAGCAGAGATTGCCACCCTGCTGGCGAAGGGTGCAATCGAGACTGTCCCTCCAGCCGAGATGAGGTCCGGCTTCCACAGCCCTTACTTCATTGTCCCCAAGAAAACTGGTCGGTTACGACCGATCCTGGACTTGCGCGTGCTGAACCGCTCCCTTCACAGGATGCCGTTCAAGATGCTCACTGCCAAACGCATTTTCGAATGTGTTCGGCCCTAGGATTGGTTTGCAGCGATCGACCTGAAGGACGCCTACTTCATGTCTCCATTCTTCCTCGACCCAGACGGTTCCTCCGGTTTGCTTTCGAGGGGCAGGCATACCAGTACGCGGTCCTCCCTTTCGGGCTAGCCCTGTCTCCTAACTATCTCGACGACTGGCTGATCCTAGCTCACTCTCGAGATCAGGTTTGCGAACACAGGGACCTTGTGCTCCGGCACCTAGCTCGTCTGGGCCTTCGGGTCAACTGGGAGAAGAGCAAACTTTGCCCCGTGCAGAGGATCTCTTTTCTCGGCAAGGACATCGACTCGGTCGCCATGTCCGCCCAGCTTACGAGCGAGCGCGCGCAGTCACTGCTGACTTGTCTGAGACAAATTCAGGGCAAGACTGCGATTCCACTATTTCAGAGAAATATTTCAGAAATATTTCAGAGGCTCCTGAGGCATTTGGCATCTGCAGCCGCGGTGACGCCGCTCGGATTGCTTCATATGAGACCGCTTCAGCTTTGGCTACGCGACCGAGTCCCGAGGTGGGCATGGCAACAAGGCACGCTCCGAGTATCAGTTGCTCCGACCTGCCGTCAGACCTTCACCCCGTGGTCGAACTTCAGTTTTCTCAGGGCTGGTGTCCCCCTGGAACGAGTTTCCCGGCATGTTGTTGTCTCAACAGATGCCAGATACGTGCGATATTCTCCTAAGGTGAGCTTCTCCGCAAGCCCTGAGTTCCTCCAGCACCCCTGATGCTAGCGCCAGTGTCTATTGCCTGGGCGTCGGCTAGGTGCCTCCCGTGTGCATGGTCCCTCCCCGGAGCTACCCCCACACATGTATTTCCACTGTAAGCCTCTCTGAGCATGTGTCTTTCCCTTGGCAAGCCACCTTGCCACCCCTGAGGTTAAAATATTCCACCTGCGGCTGGACACCTCAGTGTTCTCCATATGTTTCCTTCGGGTCATATTTGTATTCCGAAATGCCAGCCCCCCCCCCCCCGGGTTGGTGTTAATTGCATATTTCCTCTAACTATGGGATATGCTTCCCAGTGTACCTTGGTATTCCTGTGCTAATGAGGAGTCCTTCGTCCTTACAAGTCTTACAAGGGCTCAGATTTACGCAGGGCACTGGAAGACAGCTGTGAAGGTGGCGTGATTAGACTGATAACCCCATTCGTCGTCATCCGACGTAACTCGGAGTGACAAGGAAAGGGAACGTCTCGTTTACGTATGTAATCCTCGTTCCCTGAGTAGGGAACGGAGACGTTACGTCTTCCTGCCACTTCCGCTGTACCGCGGGGATCACCTGAGCTCAGTCTTGGCTCCTCAGCGAAGAAACATAACTGCATGTTGCCGGCGTCCTCCTTTTATACCCACGAGGTGGGGTAGAGTTACGTCATGCAAATTCCGCAGACCCATGGCATTTCTTTGCCATTGGCTCGTTTTTGTATACTCGAAGTCGATAGGTGTTCTAAGCAAAACCCCATTCGTCGTCATCCGACGTAACGTCTCCGTTCCCTACTCAGGGAGCGAGGGTTACATACGTAACCGAGACGTTCTTAACGGGGCCTTCTTCAAAACCGGAATATTTTCCACAAACCGCACAGATGGAGGACAACTTGGACTACCGTTACTCAAGTATGTTGTACGGATTTAAAGAATTTTGCCACTGGATGATAATGCGCGATTTAGATCGAGCCCGGTTGCAAATCCGGCCATTTGGATTGAAAAACAACTACGTTACCTGCGGGAGGTGATACAACCAGCGATTGCGTCTGCCACACGACAGCATCAGAGAAATTCTCAAAATGTAGGAAAAAACAAACTAACTTATCTATGGCAGCATCGTAGATCAAAGGCTATTGACATTATCCTTAATGATTGCATGTTTCCCACGCCGTCGTCAGATCCTGGTAACACTGAGCCACTGAGTGTACAAATATTATCTGAAAAAATGCCAGTCTGATCCAACTACTATCACGCTTGAATTACCGCCTTGGAATGATGACCTAGAAAATATCATGACTGAGTTGTCGCCACCTACATCGGCGTTTACAATAGAAGAGATTGAGAAAGTAATTGTAAATCTGCCTAACAACAAAGCCAGTGGCTCAGATGGTGTTACTTATGAGAATCTTAAAGCAACACAGCAAACATCTTGCCATATACTGAAAAGCATATTCAACACCTGTATGATTAATGGTAAAGTCCCTAGTTCATGGAAGGGAGCACTCATTCACAAAATACCAAAGAAAGACAATGTACCAGAAGATCCATTAACATGGAGGGACATTTCTCTATTGCCATCCGTATATAAAGTCTTTATGAAGTGCCTGCTTTCAAGAATACTACCTTGGCTGGTCGACACTGGAACTCTGTCTAACAAACAAAAAGTTTACATTGAGCGACAAGGCATGAATGAGCATGTTTTTTGCTTAAAAACTGCCATTGACGATTTTAAGCACGAATCTGCTAAGTTATACATTGTCTTTCTTGACTTCAGAGATGCCTTTGGCACATTGCCTCATCGAGTCATGATTGAAGCATTGGAAGAGATACAGCTCCCTAAGATCTATGTGGACATCATAAAAGATATATATCGTGATTCCTACCTACAAGTGATCGGTGGAAAAGACCTCACCAGACTAATACCACTGGAGGTAGGAATCAAAACTGGTTGTCCATGGAGTGCTGTGACCTTTATCATTGCAATAAATCAATGGCTAAAATGGCTCTGCGCACATGCCCCACCCCACATCCTGTCACCGAACCCAGTCCAGGTCTATGCTGACGATGTGGTCGTCGCATCCCGAGATGAAGGCGTGATTAAAAACATGTTGTCATGCACTTACAGATTCCTGACGTGGTCTGGCCTACAAGTAAAGCACAGTAAATGTGCAGTTTTCTATGAGAGGAGGAGCGGTGGCAACCGTTGGTATAGATCTAAGGCCGACCAACCCCCCGATTTTACCATCTTAGACCAGCCACTCAGAGTGTATACTAGACACGAGACCTACAACTATCTGGGTCACAAGTTTAACATCACCGGAGAATGGAGTCTGCAAGTGACTGACATGGCACATCAGTTTATGACCAGACTGGATCTCATTGATGCATCACCACTTCATGTTACTCTAAAAGTGCAAGCAATAAGAGACATAGCATTTTCTAAAATTCAACATCTTTTTGCAAATATCCATATTCCGCAAAAAGTATTGCGTGAAATGGACAACAAAACCGTAAGCGTGGTTAGGAAATGGCTTTGTCTCAACACACATTCCACAAGATGTTTTATCTTGCAGAAAAGACAGGACGGGGGGCTTGGAGTTCCTCACTGTATGTGGGAGTACACCGCTACAAGACAGTCTCACCTTACCAACATGCTGAACTGTGATGACGTCAGCGTGAGGAAAATGGCCAGAGCATCCTTATTGCTGGATTTTAAAAGACGGAAGGTGCTACACGCATGCGGTGGGGAAGATAGCTTCCTGGGTTTTAAAAGAAAGACCAATGGAAAGCTAGATGGACGGGCACAGGGATTTGGTGTGTCGTCAGACTGGCCTGACCTAAATGACCTATGCTGGAAGACAGGTACTGAACTGAAGTGGAGCTCTCACGATCGACCTGTAGAGGTCTATGATGCAGTCGTAGAGGACCCATCTGTCCTCGTGGAAGCCAGTCTCCACCATAACAACACTGTTCACCTGCTCCAGCCTAGAACATCAAGGCAGACTCTCTTGTTTAGTCACAGAGCCCAAAATATGGAGTACTGGTCCAGTCTGAAACTCCAGGGAAAGTTGGCAAAACTGCCCTGCGCAGACCACTCCGTGTCACACACTACCTACAGCAATGCCACCATCAGTGAGGAGATCCTCATTTTCTGTGTGAAAGCACGTCTGCAGGTTCTTCCTACAAATTATAACCTATCACTGTGGTTTCCCTCCACACACTCGCCCCTTTGCATGCTGCACCCCCCCCCCCCCCTCCCCCCCTCCCTCCCTCCCTCAATACCTGGAGTCAGTAGCCCACATCATGAACAGTTGCTCAGCACTGAAAGGACTATATATTGCCAGACATGACAGACTCGTGGACCTCATTGCTGCTCAGATTACCTGCGTGGCTGAGGAGCAGATTTTTAAACACACTACTGTACAGTCCGTATGGTTTAACTCTCCTGCAAACACTTTTTTAGGAATTGCTAATACGCCCGATATTGTTAACATCTCTCAGAATGGAAAAAAAAAAAAAGTTACACTATTTGAGATGTCATGTGCATTTGACTTGTTTATGGAGGAGTCTTACTGCTCTAAGATTCTAAAATATCAGTCATTGTTATCGACCATTGAGAACCTTGGGTATAGATGCTGACTTATTGTGCTAGTGTTTGGTAGCCTAGGTCATGTACACAGGCTGGCGGTCCGTGGACTTTGTATTGGGGGGATTTCTAAAACAGGGGCCAAACAGTTGGCAAAGTACTGTTCAATCTCAGCCACTATAGGAAGCATGTTTATTTGGAAAAGACGATGTTGCCTGTACCCTTAGAACTTTAGTAAACCATAACAATGTGCTGCTGTTTTAATCTGTTGGATTATTAAAAAAATTTGATTCCAAATGAAATTGACTTGTAATGTGGAATCAAATAAAGTATATAAAATGTGTGTGTGTGTGTGGGTGTGGGTGTGTGTGTGTGTGTGTGTGTGCGCGTGTGTGTGTGCGCGTGTGTGTGTGTGTGTGTGTGTGCGTGTGTGTGTATGTGTGTGTGTGTGTGTTTTCACCTGTGAAATCTGATCTCACTCATTTTAGAAGTGTGCAACACTATAGCTGAGCAGATCCGATTCAATTTGGAATGGTCATATGACAGAAACAGCTGCACACCTTGAATGTATTTAAGTCTAAAAAAAAAAAATCTCATTCTTATGTTCATATAATGACTAATGGTAGCTCCCCCTCCATATGTTTCTGCTCGTCTGTTTTAGACGTTCCTGTTTGTCTTACATAAACATATGCACACAGTGAGAGGTGTGTGGTAACTGACAGGTTGATCACCATTTAAATTTACAGATGAAATGGATCTCTGGGGTTGCTGGTTTGCTATTACCAAACCGTAATCGCTCAGACTTTACTCTAAAGTTTGATTTAATATCTGAGTGTAGGCATTAGAGTAACAATATAAATAAATTAAAAGAACACAAATATAAATTAATTAATCTTAATATATAATCTTAAAATATAATATAATACATCATTTATTAAATGTAAATACATTTGTTAAATATAATAATTAATCAGAAAGGTGTAATTCATTTAGTGAAATCTTTACAGGTCAAGATGTTTATAAATGTAATTATATTTTTTCAATTAAGCCAAGTATGTACATCTATTTGTGTGTGTGTGTGTGTGTAGAGCTCTGTTGGGCACTGAGAAGAACCAACGTCTGCTTGATCAAGTTTAAGCTTGACAGACAGCTGGTGTCTGTGTGTACCATTGATAAACTGATAGAAACACACACACACATACATACACGCCATATGTTGTGTTTTGGTTCAGAGCGCTCTCTCATTTGACTGCATGCAGAAGAGAGGGGCTCTAATTGGGTGTTTTCGCAACCAGATGTGCAATAAATTCCGTGTAGAACAAGATTATCATCAGTGGCACTGAAGAGTGAGACAGAGTTATGGCCCCAAAAGTCTATTAGTTCGGCCCATTTGCAGAAAATGGAGAGATAGGATTAAAAGACAGGAACAGAAATGAGAATGAGCAGAGTTTAGGCAGAGGTGCGGGAATCACGGATATCTAAGATGTTGTAATGAGGTGCATTGCCCGTCATTATCCTGGGAACGTGATTGTGCTTGCTTTTTTTTTAATATATTTTGCTTCATTATTTGGTTTCTCATGAATAAATTTCATCTTGTTGAGTTTAACAGCGTTTGTAATGGACTGCACAGCTTGACTCGCGTGAGAAGAGAGCGAGCAAATCTCAATGGACGCTCTGGCCCCGGTTTCAGAATCACTTGCACATATCAAAATCATTACTTGGCATTTCCCCTGATTGAAAGAGGCTAATTGTCCAATCAGAATATGATCATGCATATTTATGTGAGCATATATTATTAGCACGAACAGAGGTCTGTCGTGCGGAAAAAAGTGGAGAATTTCCCATTTGCGCTGGCGTCGGACTCAGGTTTCAATAAGCTAATAATTAAATAGCCTCAATTTCCAGATGATCTGCCTGGAATCAAGGCACAAGCAAACTGGGACAAGCCCTTGCCTGAAGGTGAGAAGACGATGAATTGAATACAAGTCTTTCATTCCATTCGAGAAAATCACATTATCAAACCCTTTTCAAAATAGTCTTCTTTGCTTCAAAGGGTATTAAAACCTATATATAAAGATCTGCTCACTAGAGGAGTATGTTCGAGATATGGATATTGAAGGCTGGTGCTACACGTGTTGCGGGATTTGCTACTCACAGGAATGGGAACTTCAACGCCCCTCTGTGATATTGCTTTGTGTCCGGACTTCATTGTAGACTCATGGCAGCAGAACTACAACTACTAATTCGGTGTCCATGACAGAGGGCCTAGGAGATTGAGATTAGTATTTCCGTTAGCAAGCCTAGAGCATGACCCACAGCTTCTTCTTATTACTCCGTTGTTATTCTGTTCCCGAGAACTATAACTTGCATGCAGGGCATTGAAGCTCTTTAAAGAGAATTTTCCTTATTAATATAGCCTGAATAAAATAATGTATTGTGGTCCTTTACAATAAAAAGAGAGATTACAATAAAAGTACACTTGGTCCTTGATTGGAAAAAGTACTTTTGCCCTTGACCAACAGTCCTTTGCTTTATATGTGAGATGCTAATCGTGAAGAATACACTGGACACAATGAATACAGCCTTGGTATTCTTTATTTGTTATCTGGTGGGATTTGCTTTCATGACTTGCCATGTTAAGTTACAGAAAAAAAGCCCCTCTGGAGAAAAAGCATTTTGCTCAAGGACACGAGGATGATAGCTAAATGAATAGACCGAGCGAGTTTGAACCCTTTGGTTATCGGCCTACCAATGTCTTATGATTACAGTTTTCTTTCACATTCTGACATATTTCCTATTGAAAAAGGAAGCAGGACATATCAAGCGGCTCTTCTCTGCCAATAAACATGATAATGAAGATGAGCTGAAAAACATGCTATGCTATTTACTACAGAAGAAGCAAATATGACAAGAGAGAAAGAAAAAACAATACTGCAAGTTATTAACAATGGGATTACAGTGTGACCATTTCAAATAATTTAATTATAGTCGATATTGACCCTCTGTATGTGCGTAAACTGAACAGTGCATGATCCAGTAAAGTGATTTGCTACAAGGTTAATGAACTCACTAAAATGCATCATATTAATCGCATATGCGATTAATCAAATACACAACCTGAACATGATATGACAAGTGATGCTAAGTTACATGCTAACATTAAACACAATTAAATTAATGCATAAAATGTTTGAATATCTGGTTTAATTTTTCACTCTCATCAACTAAAAAAATAAAATTTCTATAAAATTGACTAAAATTAATGAACGGAACATGACAAAATTTTGGAATTCTCTTCCCTGGGATTAGACATGCTGAATCTTTTAGTGTTTTTAAAACTTGTCTTAATTTATTTATTTTTTTAGGCTAGCCTCTACATGATTATTCAGTTTTTTTTACATATGTCTAAATTTGTTTTGATGTATGTTTCTATAAAACAAAACACAAAAGACAAACAATAATATAAGAAAAAAAAACAAGACAAAAACAAAAAGGTAGAGAGAAGATAAAACTTATAATTAGAAACACATGTCCTTTGGAGGAGTTGAGTGTTTTATGTTATTCTGCAATTTAACATCTTTTACTTTTTTTCCGCAAAAGAAAAAGCAAAATGATACAGAGCCCCTTAAAGGACATGGTGATGAACATGGTTCTCTCGCAAATGTTTTTGTCCTTGACAAAAAAAATGTGAAACTTTGCATTCCCTTTTAGTCAGTCACGTTCACCATTCTGTCACAGTCCTCGTCTGCACCTGTCTGTCCTTGTCTGCACTTCACTTCCCAGTATCCTCCTTGTCTGCACACCTGAACTCACTCCCTCAATCATCCACCTGTTGATCGTCTTAATCATCTGTGTCACCTGTCCTCACCTCGTTTGTATCTGTATTTAGTTCTCTCTGGTCAGTCTGTCTGTGTCGGTTCTTGTTTAGTCAATGCATATGTACTGTTTGTATATGCATAGGTGTTTATGTGTATCCTGCCTGTATTCCTGCCTGTTCCTGGTTTGTTTCAAGATTAAATCGTTTATATTGGAGCTCTTTGCCTCAGCCTGCCGTCCTTACTCACCACACCGTGACAGAAGAACCGACCATTAAAAAAAAAAAAAAAAAAAGATGGAGGGCTGGAAACAAGCCTTCGTGGGTACCCGTCTGGCTGTGTTTCGTGGGAGTCGTGGAGGCCGCAGTGGAGGAGGGGGTCGAGTGGAGACCCGGCATCACTCTGCACGCTGGCCTCATTTCGGCCCTGGGCTGGTCCCGTCCAGCACCAAGCCCTCTTCGCCGCTGGTCCCGTCCAGCACAGGGCCTTCACCGCTGGTCCCGTCCAGCACCAAGCCCTCTTCACCGCTGGTCCCGTCCAGCACCAAGCCCTCTTCGCCGCTGGTCCCGTCCAGCACCAAGCCCTCTTCGCCGCTGGTCCCGTCCAGCACCAAGCCCTCTTCGCCGCTGGTCCCGTCCAGCACCAAGCCCTCTTCGCCGCTGGTCCCGTCCAGCACCAAGCCCTCTTCGCCGCTGGTCCCGTCCAGCACCAAGCCCTCTTCGCCGCTGGTCCCGTCCAGCACCAAGCCCTCTTCGCCGCTGGTCCCGTCCAGCACCAAGCCCTCTTCGCCGCTGGTCCCGTCCAGCACCAAGCCCTCTTCGCCGCTGGTCCCGTCCAGCACCAAGCCCTCTTCGCCGCTGGTCCCGTCCAGCACCAAGCCCTCTTCGCCGCTGGTCCCGTCCAGCACAAAGCCCTCTTCGCCGCTGGTCCCGTCCAGCACAGGGCCCTCTTCGCCGCTGGTCCCGTCCAGCACAGGGCCCTCTTCGCCGCTGGTCCCGTCCAGCACCAGGCCCTCTTCGCCGCTGGTCCCGTCCAGCACCAAGCCCTCTTCGCCGCTGGTCCCGTCCAGCACCAAGCCCTCTTCGCCGCTGGTCCCGTCCAGCACCAAGCCCTCTTCGCCGCTGGTCCCGTCCAGCACCAAGCCCTCTTCGCCGCTGGTCCCGTCCAGCACCAAGCCCTCTTCGCCGCTGGTCCCGTCCAGCACCAAGCCCTCTTCGCCGCTGGTCCCGTCCAGCACCAAGCCCTCTTCGCCGCTGGTCCCGTCCAGCACCAAGCCCTCTTCGCCGCTGGTCCCGTCCAGCACCAAGCCCTCTTCGCCGCTGGTCCCGTCCAGCACCAAGCCCTCTTCGCCGCTGGTCCCGTCCAGCACCAAGCCCTCTTCGCCGCTGGTCCCGTCCAGCACCAAGCCCTCTTCGCCGCTGGTCCCGTCCAGCACCAAGCCCTCTTCGCCGCTGGTCCCGTCCAGCACCAAGCCCTCTTCGCCGCTGGTCCCGTCCAGCACCAAGCCCTCTTCGCCGCTGGTCCCGTCCAGCACCGAGCCTTCGCCGCTGGTCCCGTCCAGCACAGGGCCCTCTTCGCCGCTGGTCCCGTCCAGCACAGGGCCCTCTTCGCCGCTGGTCCCGTCCAGCACAGGGCTTCACGTCAGCCATCCCGAGTCAAGTGAACCGAGTCCCGAGTCAAGTGAACCGAGTCCCGAGTCAAGTGAACCGAGTCCCGAGTCAAGTGAACCGAGTCCCGAGTCAAGTGAACCGAGTCCCGAGTCAAGTGAACCGAGTCCCGAGTCAAGTGAACCGAGTCCCGAGTCAAGTGAACCGAGTCCCGAGTCAAGTGAACCGAGTCCCGAGTCAAGTGAACCGAGTCCCGAGTCAAGTGAACCGAGTCCCGAGTCAAGTGAACCGAGTCCCGAGTCAAGTGAACCGAGTCCCGAGTCAAGTGAACCGAGTCCCGAGTCAAGTGAACCGAGTCCCGAGTCAAGTGAACCGAGTCCCGAGTCAAGTGAACCGAGTCCCGAGTCAAGTGAACCGAGTCCCGAGTCAAGTGAACCGAGTCCCGAGTCAAGTGAACCGAGTCCCGAGTCAAGTGAACCGAGTCCCGAGTCAAGTGAACCCGTGGGTTTCCCCAAGTATTTTTTGGGGGGGGGCCATAGGCCTTCGCCTCGTCCGGCTCCGCCGTGGCCGCCCGAGGGGTCCTCACCGCCGTGGCCGCCCGAGGGGTCCTCACCGCCGTGGCCGCCCGAGGGGTCCTCACCGCCGTGGCCGCCCGAAGGTTCGTCTGCTCCGCCCTGGCCGCGCCCACGTCCTGCTCCGCCCTGGCCGCGCCCACGTCCTGCTCCGCCCTGGCCGCGCCCACGTCCTGCTCCGCCCTGGCCGCGCCCACGTCCTGCTCCGCCCTGGCCGCGCCCACGTCCTGCTCCGCCCTGGCCGCGCCCACGTCCTGCTCCGCCAGGGCCGTCTGTTCCATCCTGGAGTCCGTCCTCCTGCACCTGGTCCGCCTTCCCGTCACGGACTCCAGGATGCCCACCCTCCCACCCCTGTTCTACGGCGTGAGGTCACGCCTACCGGGAGGGGGGAGTAATGTCACAGTCCTCGTCTGCACCTGTCTGTCCTTGTCTGCACTTCACTTCCCAGTATCCTCCTTGTCTGCACACCTGAACTCACTCCCTCAATCATCCACCTGTTGATCGTCTTAATCATCTGTGTCACCTGTCCTCACCTCGTTTGTATCTGTATTTAGTTCTCTCTGGTCAGTCTGTCTGTGTCGGTTCTTGTTTAGTCAATGCATATGTACTGTTTGTATATGCATAGGTGTTTATGTGTATCCTGCCTGTATTCCTGCCTGTTCCTGGTTTGTTTCAAGATTAAATCGTTTATATTGGAGCTCTTTGCCTCAGCCTGCCGTCCTTACTCACCACACCGTGACACATTCAGGGAGCAGGGGTTACATTAGTAACCTAGACGTTTCCTCGTTTCGCTTTTTTTAAGCAAGTTTCTTGGGGGAATGCATATATTTATATATATGTGTGTGTGTATATATATATATATATATATATTTGTTTTACTTGTTTAATTTGTTTTTTTACTCCCATGTTATATTTTATAAAAATTAAAACTGCATTAGTGACACGTGAGTCAAATACGTTTGGTCTGTTTCCCAGGAACATGAAAGACTGCAAAATTGAAATGCATACTTCATTTAAAAAGTTAATGCATCACTTTTTAGGAGTACACTAACATATAAATTACATCAAAACAAACAGACATTAAAGCCACAAAACTCACATTTTTAATACTAAGCTACACCACACACACTGCAGTGGATTGGACTGGATTACACTGTTTTAAATTACACCACATTAGGAAGTAAGCAAAATTGCTTAGAGCTTCATCGTCTTGTTTTCTGTCAAAGCCATAATTCAATAGTAGTTAGATTTACAGGGTAGCACAAAAAATGCAGAAAAGATTTCTTCAGACATTTTTCAGAGCTGAAAATTGTAGCAAAATGATTAAAAACAGGACAATTACAGATAAAAACCTGTATTAAAACTCACACATTTACAAAAACACATAACACCTGCCTGTTTTTATGAGTGGCACTTCACAAGTTTGTCAGCTGCGAAGGTCTCTCCATATAACCAGGAGATTAAGCGTCCTCTACTACAATAACATGCTAAAAACTTCATGTTCCATTCACACTGAGTGCCCATGTGGTGATGGGCACTTGTGATGCCCTTTATTTGTGGCATATTAAAATGGAAACTTCTGGTACTTTGTTTTCATGCCAACAGACTCAACCTCCCACATGCATAACAAATAGATCAAAAAGGGGGAGCAATGAAGAAGAAAGGAGGAAAAACAAGCAAGAAAAAAAAGGAGAAACAAATTCCATCTGTCCCGATTTAAATGTGTTTTGTCACAGGCTGCAAAGGTGCCTTTCACAACTCCAAAAGGTGACACTCCTGGAAAGTTCCTTTGAATGTGTGTATGGTGGTTAAGCAATCGGATAATATGGAATTAAGTGTACACCTGTTAGACAATAGCAATCAGGGAACAGCATGCATGCAAAACGAAGTCTGAAAATAAATAAAAGATTCAAACAGGCCAGCTGCACACATGGTGCTTGTACAACTAAAAGGCAAAGGTCAAGTGGACATCTGAAATCACAGGTCATTTCCTAGGCATTTTTCTGACAGCTCAGACTTAATCTTCACGAGGTCATATGCTTCTGGTCTCATCAAGGGCTAAAAATGTTTTCTGTTTACATTTACTCTTAATGGTGACCTGAAAAGTCCTTGAGAATCCTGACAAGTTTTTTATTCCTGATAAGTTGAGAAATTCAGCAGGATGTGAGAGCCGCATTCGCATTTTTCATTTAGATAATATGTTTGTTGCTTGTCTACATGATCATTTGCCACTTTTCTACACAGGCCTCACAGCATGTCACAATATCAACTGCTATTTTCAAGTCTGTGAATGACTGATCAAGGCACTGAAAGTAAATTGAAGAACCCAAGTGTGAAGTCAAGTCAAGTCAAGTCAAGTGTATTTATATAGCGCTTTTCACAATATAAATTGCATCAAAGCAGCTTCACAATATCAATCAAATAACATAATGTTTGTTTCTTAGTGAAAAAACATCCACGTTCGGTAGGGCTGATCAATGGTATTAATGCTTGGCTAATTATTTTGAATATCCCCAACTGAACAAGCCAAAGGCAACAGTGGCAAGGAACCGAAAAACTCCATCAAGTGACCTACTGGTTTCCTAAAACTCCATCAGGTGACCTAATGGAGAAAAAAAAACCTTGGGAGAACCCAGGCTCAGTCGGGGGCCAGTTCTCCTCTGGCGTTTATGAACTAGAGGCCGGATTTACAGTAACTGTAATTTGATACAGAATTTTGTTTTATTTTATCACTTCGGGGTGGGTACGCGAACCGGAATCACAACATTTTATCTGTAGAGTGGGAAAGGGATCCTCCATAGGGAGAGGCTAGTTGGCACTTCAGCACTGCGTTGTCATCGGGTCCAGGCAAAGCTCCTAGTCAGATCTGGATACGGCCTGGATCCGGTCGGCTGCGGGAAAACATCGGGATAAACAAAGACACTAAAATTAGCGTAGATGCCATTCTTCTTATGATGATGTAACGAGTACATCAGGATGTAAGGGAAGTGTTCCCAGTTCCGGCTGACCTAATCTATGCAGCCTAACATTGAATTATAGAAGTCTATAATATATTATGTGTATGCTAGGTCAAAGAGATGTGTTTTTAGTCTAGCTTTGAACTGACAGAGTGTGTCTGCTTCCCGGACAATGGTAGGAAGACTGTTCCAAAGTTTTGGTGCTAAATAGGAAAAGGATCTACCGCCCGCAGTCGATTTTGAAATTCTAGGTATTATCAACTGGCCCGAATTTTGCGATCGCAATAGACGTGAAGGACTATAATGCGTTAAGAGCTCGCTCAAGTACTGCGGAGCTAAACCATTTAGTGCTTTGTAAGTAATCAACAATATTTTAAAATTTATACGATGTTTAATAGGCAGCCAATGCAGTGTTGACAGAACCGGGCTAATATGGTCATATTTCCTGGTTCTAGTAAGAACTCGAGCGGCTGCGTTTTGGACCAGCTGTAGTTTATTTATTAAGCGTGCAGGGCAACCACCCAGGAGAGCATTACAATAATCTAGTCTTGTTGTCATGAAAGCATGAACTAATTGTTCCGCATTTGTTAATGAGAGCATATGTCGTAATTTCGATATATTTTTAAGATGGAAAAATGCGGTTTTACAGATACTAGACACATGACTTTCAAATGAAAGATTGCTATCAAAGAGCACACCCAGGTTCCTAACCGACGACGAAGACTTAACAGAGCAGCCATCAAGGGTTAGACAGTATTCTAGGTTATTACGTGTGGAAGTTTTTTGTCCAATAATTAGAATCTCTGTTTTTTCAGAGTTTAGTAGTAGGAAATTACTAGTCATCCAATTTTTTATATCAGCTATGCATTCCGTTAATTTTGTGAATTGGTAAGTTTCGTTAGGTTTTGAAGAAATATACAGCTGAGTATCATCGGCATAACAATGAAAGCTAATTCCATGTTTCCTAATGATATGTCCTAATGGTAGCATGTACAGAGTGAACAGCAGCGGTCCTAGTACTGAGCCTTGTGGTACGCCATACTGAACTTGTGATCGATAAGACATCTCTTCATTTACTGCTACAAACTGATAACGGTCAGATAAGTATGATTTAAACCATGCTAGTGCAATTCCACTAATGCCAACATAGTTTTCCAGTCTATTTAAAAGAATGTTGTGGTCAATTGTGTCAAATGCAGCACTAAGATCAAGTAACACTAATAGAGAGATACAACCACGATCGGATGATAAAAGTAAATCATTTGTAACTCTAATGAGAGCTGTCTCAGTACTATGGTGCGGTCTAAATCCTGACTGAAAATCCTTGCAGATATCATTTCTTTCAAGAAAGGAACACAGTTGTGAGGATACTGCTTTTTCTAATATCTTTGACAGAAAAGGCAGATTTGAGATCGGCCTGTAATTGACTAATTCTGAAGGATCAAGTTGCGTTTTTTTAACAAGCGGTTTTATCATAGCCAGCTTAAAGGTTTTTGGTACATATCCTAGAGACAAAGACGAATTAATGATATTAAGAAGAGGATCTATGATCTCTGGAAGCATCTCTTTCAGTAGCTTAGTCGGTATAGGGTCTAACATACAAGTTGTCGATTTAGATGAATTAACGAGTTTGCAGAAATCTTCCTCTCCTATAGCAACAAATGAAAAAAAAATTTCCTCAGGGAGACTA